>CM030362.1:41287725-42487725 GCA_017893485.1 Hemerocallis citrina | reverse complement strand
TCGCAAAAAATGCTTATTTTTTAGTATGTATCTTTATCTATTTGATTTACTTGAGATAATCTCTTCGATATAATTTGAAATATTAGTTAGGGATTTAATATAATTTCAATGTTAGTTGGAGACTTAATCCTATTTTAAATAGGGAATGAATATTTAATTTGGAGTTTATGTTTATCTTAAGTTATGAACCAACTAATATTTAAATTTGAGTTTTGAATCTTTCTTCCCTGACCTGTATCTCAATATTACTACTCTATAAATACATGAAAAGAGATTGTATCTAAGTAAGCTCTTAAGAGAGCCAATAGAAATAACTAAGAGCTAGCTATCTAATTGAGAGATTATTGTAATCAGCGAGAGAAAAAAAAAAAGGAGAATAAGATGCATGTCGTGTAATTCCCTTACTATCTAACTGAATATTGGCTCCGAAAAATCTTCATTTTTTCTTCTTTTTACTACTTTTCTACTTGTTGCAAGTCAATTTACTCTGCCGAATTCTCCGTATAATAACGAGTTGTTGGGTAATTATCTAATTTCGTGATTTTGACTTAACAATGATATGAGACAGATTATCGATAAATGTAGGAAAAGATTCCTATGAAAAAGGGCTAACAAGGATAATAAAGGGTTACATCTAGTCAACTGGGGAAGAGTCTGTAAGAAAAATGAGTTTGGGGGGCTAGAAGTGGTGAATTTAACAGACACGAACAAGGCACTACTCAGCAAGTAGTGGTGGAAGATGTGCCAAAGATGTAACATGTGGTGATGTAAGTCATTCGCACTTCGGAGACGGGAAAAGTTCCGATATGGAGGACGAAGTGTTTATGGTAAAACCTCATTTCTATGGAAATGAGTAGTGAAGGTAGGGGAGATTTTCCATACTAACACTATGTGTGGGGTCGGAAATAGAAATGATACTAGGTTTTTAAATGACAAATGGTGTGAGAATAATACTTTGCAATCTTTATTCCCGAACTTAATAGCTGAAATACACAATGAAGACACACTAGTAGCAGACGTGTGGAAGAGAAGAAGAGTGAGAATCGAATCAGAGGATGGTCAGGATCAGATAGAAGAGCTGAAAAACACTATAATGGAAAGCGAGCACAGAGGAGAAGAACAAGATATATAATAGAATATGAAGATTGGAAGCAACTGGAAAGTTTTTGTTCATATCGATGTACAAATGGCTCAATGATGGAGGGATGACAAGTGGGGAAGGTCGTATGATATGAAAAACGCAGGTGCCGACAAAGACATTCCTTTGGTTGGTGGCGAACAATTCTATTCTCTCTAGAGTTAATCTTTGATCTCGTAACATGTTAGTGGACGCTATTTGTCGTAGGTGCAACTTAGTTGATGAGGACACCAATCACATTTTATTCCTATGTCGTAGGACCAGACTTGCGTGGGAGGTCGTTTGTTTGGGTTTTGGATTCCCCTTGTGTCACGTTTCTCCTAATGACATGTAGGGTAAGTGGAGAGCTAGAATGGTTAAAAGAGTGTAGATAGTGTGTGATATGTCAGTTGCTGCTACTATGGGACCCTATGGCTAAATCGTAATGAGGCGTGTTTCATAATGATATTAGCAGATTCTCTGTCATGATGCATATTTTTTTTTATACAATTGATGCATGGACAGGTCAAGCAGGAGCGAGAAAGAAACTTCGTATGGACAACACTGAGTAGTTGCCATGTGGGGACTAGGTGTTCAGTAGTGTGTCTTCTCTTCAGCATACGGTATGGATGTGATTTGGCCCGCTGTGGATGTATCTGTATTTGTATCTGCTTTTATTTCCGTAGTTTTTGTATCTAGTTTTTGACTTATGATTTCGAAGGTTATCCGTCTAGGGTGAGTACGTACCCTTTGTACTTTGATGGTTAGTAGGATGGTTTGTCCTTTTACAGTTGTTTCATTAACGGCTCATTAATGGATTCGGTGACCATTTGTCACCTTTTATTAAAAAAAAAATGATAGGGGCAGAGAATGTGCATTAATGTGGTTTTGCCGCATCAGTTATATTACGACTTCATTCTGATTATATCATACTAAAGTTTTATAATTTACCTTTCCAGTTAAAAATTGCATATAAAAATTAAAAAGTAAAAGAATATGTAATGAAGAGGAACTAAACAAATAATACTACACTGCCCGAAATTATATAAGAGATAGCAAGCTTTTCGCCAATCGTTGTAAGAATTGGGCTCATTTACAGGCTATCTGGTCAGGGCTTGCTAGCTATTGAGCCACCTTGTTGTTGTGCATATGACTTGGCATCTTGAATGAAGTGTAATTGTCCCAATATCCCGTTAAGCATGGTGGAGAATGATATTACGCTTGGTATGTATGATGTCATCACTTTCTAATTCTCCAAAGATGGATAGCTGCTAATTAAGGTACTATGGAAACAGTTATAAAAGTCGAGCACAAAATTCTAGCCCTATCAGAATGCCTAATATTGGAAGCTCTTAACTCCTACAGGAACGGGTAAGTCTTCACTGTCCTGAGAAGGGTTAAAAGTGATAAATTCCGCAAAGGCAATCAACTCCTGTTTTTGAAAGAAACTTCAAATGATCCTTGCTACACTCCCCTATAATTCAGTCATTACCCTACGTAAAAATTTTCCTCCTTTTCTTACATTGGAGCACATATCCTCTCTAGATTCCTTTGATCTCTCTTTGGCCCTAAATACAACACAATAATGACGCTAATTCTTATCTATAGAATAAATTTTTTGGTGAACCATTTAATCATTTATCCAGGATTATTTTGATGGGAATAGTAATGTAGCAATTTAATTAGGGAATCTCGAAACTCAGCTTGAGACTGGCTAGGTAATAGCTTGTTTTGACTTTGATACTGATCTTGTTACTCTTATGTGTCTTTTATGTTCTTCCTTCCATCCAGTGGTTACAAAATGACGGTTTCTCAACAATAGAATATTTTACACCCTAGATCAAAGGCAAAGTAGCAAAGCGATTCAATTTTGTTGGTTAAAATTCATCAGAATATGGCTGGGTTTTACATTTATCTGTACAAAAATGAACCTTGACTAATTGAGATAGAATTCACTCGACCAGATCTAGCCCTGCTCTCTATCACAACACCGTACAATTGTACCAGTTAAGGAACACGTTATGAAAAAGAAACCAATCTACTTAACTAAATACACCTTCATGCATGCAATATACTCAAACAGAAGTATAACCTCGGTATTTGTCAAATTTTAATGTACGTGAAAAAGATGCAAGTTATCTTTGCCTTTCTAACACAACACTTGAAAGTACATATACAGACACCGTTAACAAGATAATGATGTGTTATTTACAAGCACCTACAAACTTCATATTACCTTAATATTGTGATAAAAACATTAACATCCATGCAGAAGTCCTACTTCTTGGATGCTATAACTTGTAACTTGGTTGGAGAATTAATGTGAAAAAGGAAATGGCTCTCCTATCAATGAAAGGAAAGGAAGCCTAACGAAATATAGATAGAGAACACTGTGAATCAGAATGGAAACATGTTCTGTAGACCTCTAAGAAGTAAAGTATCAGATATAGGTTTACCAATTTACTGCATAATTGGTTAATTGTAGGATGCAATCCACTATAGTTCCAATTTATTCATAATAATCATTTGAGCTTGATTTCTAAATTGCAAAACTTACTGTTCTGAGTAGTTTTTCCTCGTGTCCATCATCATACTTGGTTGTTTCTTTTGCAGACGCACTGTAAATATAGATGCAGAAATATTAAAGATGGAATTTCCCCTCTGTAATTCGAAAAAGAAATGTACAATTAAAATGTCAGCGCATTACCTTTCTAACTGAAGCTGCAGCTCCATACATGTCGTCTCCAATTCCTCACAACAGTTACATTTATCCTCCAGTTCAACTTCAAGTGACGAAAACTTCTTCCTGGCCTCCTTCAGTTCAGCATTGGGAACTGTACGTAGCGTGATAAGGTCTTCTACAATTAACTTTTGACTTTCAATTTCATCCACTACCGACCTCTTTGAATTCTTTACTGCCACCAGTTCTGCCCCTAAGTTGGAGATTCTTTCACTTGATTCCTTAAGTTGGGTACTTAGTGACGTTATTCTCTCCTCCGAATCATTCTCTTTAGATTCTATGTTTACAATCTCAGACCTCATTTTCCCATTTTCATCTTTAAGTTTAGACTCACTTCTGTTGCGTTCATTATCACTTTGCAAGTCATTCCTGTTGAAAAGCTTCTTCACTGTTTCCTCCACGGTTGATACATCTTGAAGGGAAAAGCAGTGGTTAATTATCCAGTCAAGAGTTGATGCCACTTCATGTGTGAATTTTCTGAATTCAGTTTTCCCATGCAGCAAATCGTTGCACACGACCACAAAATGTTGAAGAACTGAAATAAGCTCGGAAGTTTCCCACAGAAAGATTTTTGCAGCACGTCCACTAGGTGTAAAAGATTTAATCGCATCAATCTTTTCATCTTTGCCATCCAAAATTTGACTCTCATTGTTATTTGAAAAAGATTTCTGTATGATTCCCTCAATTAGTTCAATCATTTTGCATACGGGCTTCTCCAAATCTGATTGAAATGGTTGTTTACTTGTTCCACTCGACAGACCATAAACTGGGACTATCTCCTTACCTATTGAGTCCAATGAGTTCACTTCCGAATCAAACTTTTTAGAATTCGAAGACGTAATATTTGAATTTTCCGATTTTTTATCAACACAAACTATAGCTAATTTTTCCATCTCAATGAAATCATCCATCAAACTTAGCTCCGAAACTCCCGTTGTACTTGATGGCGTTGTTGGTTTACCATTCCTGAAGTTCTCCAGCTCAGAAATTAAAGCAGAAGCCCATGACTCAGCACAGCTAACAGTATCTTCATTCACAACATCTTCAGAGATCGAAGCAAGAGGCAGGTCATTCCACAAAGGAGAAATCTGTGCTTTTGAAAATTCCTCGAGTTGGGTCTCGGCCTGAGATAACTTGGAGGCTGTACGTGCAAACATCACCCTCGATGACTGAATCTCATTGTTCTTCTTCACTAAGACTTCTTTGAGAGTTTTGTTCTCGTCCTCAACTGCATGGAGTCTCTCAATAAGAGAATAAACTTTCTTATTGGATGTATCATAACCATTTCCTAGAATATCGACCTCACTTCTCATTTTAGCAATCGCAGCAGGGCCCGGAAGCCGCTTCCGGACCATAACGCGCAGTTTCTGGCATTCTGATTCTAGTTTACCGATCTTCTTCATGTTTTCCAGGTGTTGCTTGTGGGCAGCATCAGCCGATTTGAGATGAAAATCTCTATCTTGATTTCGAATCTCAAGTTCCCTCTGAAGCATACAGACCTCATACTTAAGAGAAGCATTATCTTTCTCAGAGGACTCTAGCCTTGCCACTCTTTCGGTAAGGCTTTCTTCAATTTGAAATTTAGATCGGGTTAAATCTTCGATCAACTTCTCTTTAGCTTCAAGAATCTTCCGAAGGTTACCAATCTCGGTGCCAAGTGTAGCAACCCTGTCATTTGTCTGAGCTAGCCTCTTTGCAAGTGACAGTGCTTTTTCTTGTTCTTGTGATATCTTGATATTAGATAGTTGTAAAGTGTGCTCGTATTCTTCTTTAGATGTATGCAGTTTCTGCATACATTCCTTAAGAGCTGAATCTATGCTAACTATCCGGGCTTCAGCAGCTGCTTTTTGAAGTAGTGTATGGCCCAGTTCTTGCTTCACAGAATCAGCTTCCTTCTCTGCTTTGTCCCAACCTAATATCAAAGACCCACACAATAAGGCATAGCTAATATAGATAAAGTAGTGAGTTACTGAATTAAAATTAATGGAAAAAGAACCGATAACCTGCAAGTGCTTCCTCTGCCACCTTGACCTGTTTAGCTAGTAGATTGTCTTTTGCATCAGACTCGGTTCGAGCAGAAGATAGCTGTACATTCAAGTCTTCTAAGGATCTCCCCAACTCTACGGCTTTTTCTTTCTATATGAAAATAAAAAAAAGAATTAAAAATTAGTAGTTTGGCTCCTAGAACAACGATTGGAGACGACTCTCTCTTAAGATGAAAGCATATGAATCAATTTAAGTATTTAGGGTGTAAGGGTCAACATAACAGCACCCATGATGGGGGCACAACCGAAGCCCCGTATGGTGAGTTCCCAGAAGTTGGGAATAACCATCAATTACTACTGACCAGAATATATACGCAGTTGACAAAAAAACAGTTCCATCTTCTTTTTCAAACAGAAAACACAGTAATCTTCTTCTTCCAAACAAGAGAACACTCATGAACTTTGACAAACGGGTTTCTTCCCTTACCTTACAGTGTCGAAAGTCCAACTATAAGTACAACCAAGAAATCTAGTATCGGCTAAGACCTACTGGATCATGAACTACTTTGTTGATTTCAGCCATTACTTGTATGTTTCGCAAAGCATTTTTGGCTTTGAATCTAAGCTAAAAACACTAGAAGTGTGGACAATTTGATCAATCGGTAGTTAAAAATAAGGTCGAACAAATCCAATTTGATTACCTCTTGTTCAATCTCAGGCAATGTAAGATCAGATTTCTCATTTGCAGCGGTAGTCTTTTCTGTGGATTTTCTCCTCCAAAGCCATGTGTTATGTTCCATACTCGAAGCTAACTCCTATTAAACTGGCATAATTATCATGAGGGGATTTTAGATAATGAAAATTAAAAAGAACAGTGAAACGAAAATTGTCAGTGTATTTTGCCTTCGCATGATAAATTATTATACAGTATTGGCATACAGTCATAGATACTAAAAAAAGTGACACAGTTATGATAAACAGTAAGAGATGAGCAAGATAGTTGTTGTACATGAACAAACTTTAAACAGAAGTATACAGTAAAAATGGCAAACATGGGAGGACCTTATCATGCAAAACTTATTCTGGTTTCGTATATACATCATTGAACCAGTTTCGTATATACATCATGGACAGGAAAATAAAATTGCAAGTTTAAATTTTAATATAATTTATAGGAACAAGTGTGGTATTCTGTCAGTAAAGGAAAATTACCGTTTTAACTGTCGCCGTGATAAAAGAACAAGTGTTGTAGCTTTCCCTAGCTTTGTTGCATGAATATTTTCACCGACTGATTTGTTTACTCACAATCACTAACTTCTACTGCAATAATAACTGACTCCATATTTTGAGAACAATTATGGTATGCCTAAGATAACCCAGTTGCTTCCTCCCTTTGTCACAACGTAGTATGTACACCGCATGTATTCTAATGTTTTCCAGATTCAACCTCAAATCATTTCTTAGTTGTAGGTTCCATAGGAGGGTAGTCTTGAAATATGGCATGATGATGATGATATTCAAATGAGATTTTACACTCATGGCAGATTAACAATCCTAATTTAGGACACACATGTGCCCATCTCTCATTCTAAAGTCAATGTTCGAAAGTCAATGTTCAATTATGAACTGACAACACACTTCAGCTACAAGCCAATATATATATATATATATATATATATATATATATATATATATATATATACTAGATTTACCCATGGGCACGTGCCTACGGCACGTCTTCGGAACAATACAACACACGAAAAGCCCTGTAAACAGTACAACAACAATTATGTAGCTCAAGTTTGAATAGTATGACAATAATTAGTTGTAAATAAAAGTCCATGTTTCCATTAGTATATGTTGAAAAATAATTATAAATGGGGGTGTAAAATTCAACTTCTTTGAACTTTAAGGGTGGAAAATGATGAAATTTAACTGTTGAAGAGATATTTGTTATTTTCAATATAACATGTGCAAAAAAAAAACATAAAAATTCTGAAAATTTTACAAACCTGAAATCTTAAGATCTAAATTTCTAAGTAAAGAAAGAATGGGAGAGAGAGAGAGACAGAGAGAAATATGAAAAAGTGAAGAGAGAAGAGAGTAGTAATAAAGTAATGAGTTTTTTAGTATTGGGGGAAAAAAATGGTTTTGGGGTTTAAAATTTTGGGGGAAAAATGTGTTTTGTGAGGTTGGATCTGAGCCTTTAATTTTGGGAGGATTGAAGATGAGCCATTTGATAGCTTTCTTTGTGTTTTATTTTATATATATATATATATATATATATATATATATATATATATATTGCTCTCTCTAGATTTTCTAGAAGCTCCAAAACCCCCCAAAAAAAATGAGTGAGAGGAGCAACCAGTGACTGGTGAGGGGGAGGACTCCCTCGTCCTCCTCATCCTCCACCCCCTTCCCCCTACCACTATGCCTATAGTGAGTGTTCGTCAGAGATTGTCATGCGGTGGGTGTTCGGTTGGGTGTTCGTCGGAGTTTCACCGAATAGATGATTATATATGTTTTTGGAGTCAATGGTGTCAGGTCGGCATGGCGGGAAAGATTGACGTCATAAGGGCTGGCTTCGAGGGCGAGAGCAGCGCCACCGTGAGAGAGGGTGGATGCGCGGCTGAAGGAGTGGATGTCGTGGCTAGGAATGGCTGTCAGCGTTGAGGTTGCTGCCAGTGGATTGGAGGGGTTGGGGGTGATAGGAGAGGTTAAGGGCACAGGGGAGGGGATGGATGACAGAGTTTGGCTCAGTTGGATGCGGGTTGGCTAGAGTGCGTGTTATCGACGACAACGTAGATGGTTGTTGGCGAGGGTTGCAGTGAGGGGTCGAAGCAGCGTTCGTCGGGATTTGGTGGCCGGAGTGGACAACAACAACTTCGGGCATGGAGAAGGGAGAGATGGAGATGAATATTGATTTTTGAATTTCAATTTGGGATTTTTGTAATTCAAAAATTAGATTAGGAGTGTTGGTGGGGGAAATTTTGAAGTGAGTTGATGTGGAGAATGAGATCGACGGCAATATCGAGATGGGGGGGAGGGGAAAGGAGCCGGATTTTAAAATTTGGGTTGTGAAATTCAAATTTGAATTTCGAATTAGGGTTTCGAAATTCAAATTTGAATTGGATGTGTGGTGGGGGAGATTCATTGAGTTTTGAATTTCAATAAAGATTTTTGAAATTCAAGTTGGGAAGTGTGAGGTGAATATTCTTGTGTAATTTGAATATCAAACTAGTTTTGTTTGTAATACAAATTATATTTGGTGGAGTTATCGGCGAGTGCAAGCGTTCTCATTTTCGGTTGAGAACAACGACTACTGCTGAGAGCTGGATTTGACGTAATCGAAAGATGGTGCCGCGGTGGGGTTGGTTTGGTAGATACAAGACAACAACGTTGTGGGGAAAGGAGTAAGTGTTAGGGTTTTGGCCTCAAATACACGTAGGCCTTGAGTACTTGAAGTTGGAGGAGAAGAGGAGGATACAAAGACAATAAGAGAAGACAACAACAAATATAAGAAGTATAGTCTGGAGAATTGCGGTCGACCGACCCAAACTGCTGAGAGTTCTTCGAGTGTACAGGGTCCAACAGAGGGGGTGACGGTCGACCGTGCAGTTGACCAATCATGTCTCGGATTTGGCTTTACACGTTGTGGTCGACCGACCGTGGGGGTGCGGTCGACCGACTTCAGCACTTATTATTTTTGGGCTTACGAGTTTAAGGCCCAATAGCTGAATTTGTATTTATCTTTTAGGGTTTACTTGGGTGCTATATATATGGCTGTAGACTCTAGGGTTTAGATGATCTTGTATGATCCGAATTTGTGTAATCAAGAGGTGAGCCGTTATCATTGTTCAACTTTAAGAGGGGATTGTGCCGAGTGTTCAAAGGTGAGAGAGAGAGATTGAGAGTTGTAATCTCTTTTGTAATCTTTATATTTCTTGGGGAATAAGAAGTATTGGTTATCTCTACATACTGATTGTATTCTTGTAAGATCTTGCATATATTGTGGTGGCTTGTTCTTGGTTCATCTAAGTCTTGGTAGTTTCTATTGCTTGTGGTGCACTTTCGCTATTAGCACTACGAGTTGTGGTAGATTCTTCAACAAATGATATCAAAGCAACTAGGTTCGAGATGGCCGATAACAAGTCGAAGATCCAGAGATTCGATGGGAGTGACTTCACGATTTGGAAGATTCAGATGATAGCGTATCTTCGTCAAAAAGATCATGATGGTCTGTTGTTTGATAAAAAGCTGGTAGGTGCTGACAAGGATGCGAAGATCTTAGCAGAGTAGAATCGTTTGGATCAGAAGGCGTTGGAGCAGATTCAGTTGGGGCTGAGTAGGAAGGCATTATTTCATATCTCGAAGGCAAAAACCACAAAGGAGGCTATGGAGATTCTTACAGATATGTATGAGAAACTGTCAGCATCTAATCAAATTCTTTATTTGAAGAAATTGATTAATATGAAGTTGAGGGAAGGGTGTTCAGTCACAGAGCATGTGAACAATTACTATACGGTTTATAACAAGCTGGAAGCTGCAGGTTTGAAGTTTTCAGAAAGGGAACAGTCATTGTTACTTCTATCTACTTACCCGATAGTTATGGTACAGTGAAACAGACTATTACAGGCACTATGACAGATTCGACGACTCTACAGGATGTGGTGAGTAGCATTCTGAACGAGGAGGTGAGAAGGGTAAAAAACGGGGGATATCCATCATTATTTTCTAGAGATTCCGTAATGTACGTTGAGAAGAGACGTGAGAGATATAAAAGCAGTCGAAAAAGAAAGGATTAGAGTAGTTCATCTGAGAGTGGGTTTGATGACAGCGATGGGGGACATGGGCATGAGTGCTGGTATTGTCACAAGAAGGGTCACATGATGCGCAGTTGCAAGGCTTATATGAAGAAGCAGGAGAAACCGAAGAGAGATACCCCAAAGGAAGCTCAAGTGGGGCTTATTGAAGAGTTATGCTTATCAGCTCAGGAAGAGTTAGGCACTCAAAATTGGTGTATTGATTCGGAAGCTTCTTTTCATTGCACTCCGAGGAGAGAAGTGTTTGATGACTACAAGGAGGGTTCTTTTGAAGATTTGATCGTGGAGAACGGTCATCAGTGTTCTGTACGCGGGGTTGGTACTGTTCGCGTGAAAGCCAATGATGATCAAAGTGTTGTCTTGCGGGAGACAAGGCATGTTCCAGACTTAAAGAAAAATCTTATTTCGATTGGAAGGCTAGACAAAGAGGGTATGTCTACCACAATTAGTAGTGGGAAGTGGTGTATAGCTGCAGGTTCAAGAGTGATTATAAAAGGGAAGCGTGAGGGAACATTGTATTTGCTTAAAGACGAGAGGGGTATTTCTCATGCAGTTGACTTTCAGCCGGAATCGAGTAGTAGGTTGTGTGGGATGCAACCGAGTTCTTTCAGTTGTGGATAGGAGGTTTCTAATTTAGTGAAAACTACTGACCATGGAAGTGATCTTAAAGAGCAATACGTTGCTGCGATGAGGGTACTTTGCGAATTGGCAGACGAAGCTTCAAGTCACTCTTGTGAGGTAGAGAGCACTAATATCGATATGCGCGGTGATGTCGATGAGGGTAACCGAATTTGGACTGTAGGGTTTGAACAATCTGTGGATATTGTGAAGATGTCGTCCACAGAGGTTTCTAGTGCAGAGGGTGCATTGCGAGGTTTTGAACCATATTCGGTATTAATGGAGATTCTGCGAGTTGGGGAGTCCTGTAACACGAAATCCGACACGGGAGGTTGCTTCTCCGGTATTCATGCTCTATGCGATTAGTGGAGCACATCCTTCATGAAGCGATGAGGGGTGGTTGGCACACTCCACGTGGTGGAGTAGCGGAGGTACTCTTGATGAGAGTGGGGAGTACTTGGGTCTTCCATGAAAGTGGGAGAATGACAGAGATAATGCGAGGTAAAGATTGCAATAACTTTGAAACGTTGTATATTTGGTCCAAGTGGGAGATTGTTAGGGTTTTGGCCTCAAATATACGTAGGCACTGAGTACTTAAAATTGGAGGAGAAGAGGAGGAGACAAAGACAGCAAGGAAGAACAACAGCAAGTAGAAGAAGTGTAGTTTGGAGACTTGCAGTCGACCGACCCAAACTGCTGAGAGTTCTTCGAGTGTACAGGATCCAACAGAGGGGGTGACGGTCAACCGTGCAGTCGACCGGTCGTGTCTCAAATTTGGCTCTACACATTGCGGTCGACCGACCTTGGGGGTGCGGTCGACCGACTTCGGCACTTATTATTTTTGGGCTTACGAGTTTAAGGCCCAATAGCTGGATTTGCGTTTATCGTTTAGGTTTTACTTGGGTGCTATATATATGATTGTATACTCGAGGGTTTAGATGATCTTGTATGATCCGAATTTGTGTAATCAAGAGGTGAGCCGTTATCATTGTTCAACTTCAAGAGGAGATTGTGCCAAGTGTTTCAAAGGTGAGAGAGAGATTGAGAGTTGTAATATCTTTTGTAATCTTTGTATTTCTTGGGAAATTAGAAGTATTGGTTATCTCTGCATATTGATTGTGTTCTTGTGAGATCTTGCATATATTCTGGTGGCTTGTTCTTGGTTCATCTAAGTCTTGGTAGTTTTTATTGCTTGTGGTATACTTCTGCTATTAGCACTACGAGTTATAGTAGATTCTTCAACAGTAAGCATGCCAACAAGAGATGGTGGTTGTAGTTGTTTCCTCGTGGACGTTTGGGGGATGGTGAGGGAGTCTCTGGGGTGAAGAGCTAGGTCGATGGATTTTGCATTCCAAATTTGATTTTTGTTGGAATTCAAAGTACATCTTGGAGGTTTTGTGGGAGAACAGGGTGCAGATGCCTAGTTTACAAGTTTAGCTAGGAGAGTGACTAGTTAGGAATGTAAGTTGTGCTTTGTAATTGTTTTTCACTGTTCTGTTTAGGAATAGATAGATATAAATTATTCGTACTACTTGTTTCGTTATTTTTTTATTAATGAAGTGGTGACGAGGTCATCTTTTTCTTTTTAAAAAAACACACTTCAGCTACCAACTTTTGCATTCTAAAATTAATTCATGAAACTGAATCTATTAAATAAAAACAAAAGAACAGCCAGCCGAACGTACTGCAAGATATGCAAAGTCTATATCATATTGGCAAAACAGATTTCTACTTGCAACTAGAATCTTATGGCCTATATGCACTCTTCTGGATGGCATTAAACAAACACCCTACATCGATATCTATGCCAACCAAATATAGATAATCTTTGGCTGGCGTAGACATTGATGAAAGATGTGCCGTTTCCGAACAAACGCCACGAAAATTATTACAAGGAATTTTAATTCATCAGAATCAAATAAAATTTACTTAATGATGTAGTAGACTTTTAAGTAGAGGATGTATAAATTTACTTAATGATGTAGTAGACTTATAAGCACAGGATGTTTGTATTATTTGGTACTTTATATTTCGTTAACTCTTTCAATAAAACAGGTGACCGATTGACCAATTGACCACTGTTATATATATATATATATATATATATATATATATATATATATATATATATATATATATATACACACTTGCAAATATAGCTACAAATACTCTTTTATACACCAACAATTGTTAATCTCATTGTCTTTTAATAAACTGAGATGAAAACAAACTGTCAAAGAAGGAGTTCTCTGTAATTCTCAAACAATCACCACCCAAATAAATAAAAATAAACAAGAAGAAAAATTAAGAAACCCAACACTCAGAAATTTCAATACAGTATGTTAGGATTTGATTGGGTTTTTGATTGTTAGGGTTTGAGATGATGGAAGAAGAGAAGAGAGGAAGAAGATGGTATCGGCTGTGTATAGAGAGGATTAGGGCAAAATGTTGATTAGTTTATTCATTTGATTCTTTGTTACATATATGTGGATACAAAGCCCAATGGGCCCAAAAGCAATTTGGGTCATAACATAACAATCTCCACCTTGAACCAAATTGCATCTAAAACAAACTAAAACATAAAGCAAACATAACCTAAAACAAACTAGCAACATGCTAGAAAACAAAACTAGCTCAAACTAGCTAGAAACAAACCGACATCAAACTTGAACAAAGCTTGAACTTTGCAATTGGAAGAGGCTTTGTGAGCATATCGGCCGGATTCGATTCGGTACCAATCTTCTTCACGGCAACCTTGCCTTCCGAGATCACATCTCGAACAAAATGGTATCGAATGTCAATGTGCTTCGTCTTCTCATGGTACATGCGGTCCTTAGTCAAATGAATAGCACTTTGGTTGTCACAAAACACCTCAACAGGACCCTCAAGTGAAGACATCTCACCAACAAACGCCTTGAGCCAAATAGCCTCCTTAATAGCCTCAGTAATCGCCATATATTCGGCCTCAGTGCTTGAGAGTGCAACGGTGGCTTGAAGTGTAGACTTCCAACTAATTGCACAATCTCCAAGGGTGAAAACATAACCCGTCAAGGAACGCCTCTTGTCCAAATCACCCGCAAAATCCGCATCCACAAAGCCCGTCAGTTTCTTGCCATTACCAAACTCCAAGCAAGCATCAATAGTACCTCTCAAATAGCGGAAGATCCACTTCACCGCTTCCCAATGCCCTTTCCCCGGACAAGAGAGATATCTACTTACCACACTAACGGCTTGAGCAATGTCTGGTCGAGTGCACACCATCAAGTACATGAGACTCCCAACTGCACTCGAATATGGAACCTTTTCCATATATTTCTTCTCATCATCGGATTTTGGGCTTAAAGCGGCCGAAAGCTTGAAATGCGCTGCAAGAGGTGTTGAAACAACTTTCGCTTTCTCCATGCCAAAACGGCGTAGCACTTTCTCGGCAAAACTCCTTTGTGAAAGAAATAACTTTCTCTTGGACCTATCCCTTGTGATCTCCATCCCGAGAATCCTTTTGGCGGCCCCCAAATCTTTCATCTCAAATGCCGAACTTAGTTGCTCTTTCAACCTCCTAACTTCTTTCAAGTTTGAGGATGCAATCAACATGTCATCCACATAGAGCAACAAGTAAATGAAATCCCCACCATCCAACTTCTTGAGGTAAACACAACTATCATAATTGGAACGATGAAAATTAATACTCACCATGAATGAGTCAAACTTCTTGTACCATTGCCGCGGTGATTGCTTAAGGCCATAAAGGGACTTCTTCAAAAGACACACACGGTCCTTCTTTCCCGCAACCTCAAAACCCTCCGGTTGGCTCATGTAAATCTGCTCCTCCAAATCACCATGCAAGAAGGCAGTTTTCACATCCATTTGCTCCAATTCCAAATCCTTCATTGCCACCAAAGAGAGCAAAACTCGAATGGAGGTGTGCTTAACTACAGGAGAGAACACATCATTGAAGTCCACACCTTGGACTTGACTGTACCCTTTAGCCACTAGCCTTGCCTTGTATCGAAAATCCGCGGGATTTGAGCCATCAATCTTCCTCTTAAACACCCACTTGCAACCCACAATCCTCTTACCACTGGGAGGCTTCACAAGAGACCAAGTCTCATTTTGTTGCAAAGATTGTAACTCTTCATTCATAGCGGCAACCCAATTGGCCGCATCTTTAGAAGAAATAGCTTCTCTGTAGGAAGATGGCTCACAATACTCCACATCCTCTGCAATTGCCAAACAATAAGCAAAATCGGAGTATCCATACCTCGTAGGTGGTCTTGTTTCTCTTCTAGCTCGGTCCCTTGCCAATGCATATGGTTGTACCTCTTCTTGGGCTTCCTCCAAATTGACATCATCATGTGAGATCAAATCATCACCTTTTTGGACCGGCACCTCAAACTCCACCTTCTTCTCAACCTTCTCATTCTCCTTAATAGTCGGCTCGGGTGCAACATCATTTGCCTTCAACATGGCCGACTCATTGAAAATGACATCTCTTGAAATGAGGAACTTGGATGATTCGGGACACCACAACTTATACCCCTTCACATTTCTGGGATACCCAACAAAAATACACTTCTTCGATCTAGGCTCCAACTTTCCTTCATTCACATGCACATAAGCGGGACAACCAAACACCCTCAAATTAGAATAATCGGCCGTCTTACCCGACCACACTTCTTCGGGTGTCTTCAACTCAATTGAAGTGGTAGGAGATCGATTCACCAAATAGCAGGATGTGTTAATGGCTTCCGCCCAAAACTCCTTACCCAAGCCCGCATTTGAAAGCATACTTCTAGATCTTTCAAGTAGTGTCCTATTCATCCTTTCTGCAACACCATTTTGTTGTGGAGTGTTGACCACCGTCTTGTGCCGAACAATCCCTTCAGCCTTGCAAAAGTTGTCAAACTCACGGTTGCAGAACTCCAAACCGTTATCGGTTCTCAACCTCTTAACTTTCCTTCCTGTTTGGTTCTCTAAAAGTGACTTCCATTCTTTGAAGGTGCTAAACACATCACTTTTCTCTTTCAAGAAATAAACCCAAACCTTCCTTGAGAAATCATCAATGAAAGTAAGCATATAACGAGAACCATTACCTTTGGAAGGCTCACGAGAAGGTCCCCAAAGATCCGAATGGATGTAGTCAAGTGTTCCCTTGGTCGAATGAATGGCCGTGGAGAAGCTCAACCTCTTATGCTTGCCAAATACACAATGCTCACAAAACTCCAAGTTGCCCGTGCATTGGCCACACAACAAGCCTCTCTTGCTCAAAATGGTCATCCCTCGCTCGCTCATATGCCCCAATCTCATATGCCAAAGCCTAGTAGTCTCCTCATCTGACATAGTACCCGAACGTGCAATGGCAGCCGAGCCCGTGACCGTGGAACCTTGTAAGAAATAAAGTGTTCCAATTCTCTTCGCCTTCATGATTGTGAGAGCCCCTTTAGAGACTCTGAGGACTCCACCTTCACTTTGGAACTTACACCCCTTTTCTTCAAGAGACCCCAAAGAAATCAAATTCTTAGACAAATCGGGTATATGCCTCACACCCGTCAACCTTCGGATCTTTCCATCATGGAACTTAATTGTCACCGAACCAATCCCGGCAACCTTACACATATTGTTGTTCCCCATGAGAACCTTACCATCCGTAGGCTCATAAGTCTCAAACCAATCTCTATTCGGAGTCATGTGTTGCGAAGCACCCGTATCCATCACCCAACAATGCATATCATCAATATTAGTGTCTGTCACACAAAGAGTATCAACCGTGTCACATTCAGCCACATTGGCCTCCTCCGAAGAAGAACCTTTACTATCCGCCTTTTGTTTATTTTTGAGCTTGAAACAATCGGCCTTAATGTGTCCCTTCTTCTTACAATAGTTGCACGTCAAATTCTTGTGCCTAGACTTCGAACGGGTCCTTATATCTTTCGAGTTTCGGTCCCATGACCTACCTCGATCAACAACTAAACCAACACCTTGGCTCCCTTTCTCATTATTGGTCATCTCACTATCAATGTGCAACTTGGCTTGCAAATTGCTCTTAACATCCTCTAGAGAAATTTTATCTCTACTATAAATCAACATATCTCTAAAAGCCTTATATGATGTGGGCAATGAGCATAATAACAAAAGGGCTTGGTCCTCATCCTCCACCTTAACATCAATCTTACTTAAATCATTCAAAATAGATGCAAACTCCGTAATATGATCGGAAATTGATGTACCTTCAACCATGCGAAGAGTGTAGAGGCGCAACTTCAACCGCAGTCGATTGGTGAGGGACTTCTTCATGTAGATGTTCTCCAACTTCTCCCACAAAGCTTTAGCGGTCTTCTCCGATAGGACCTCTTGCAATGTCGAATCGCTCAAGCACAATTGGATAATAGAGAGCGCTTTATCATCCATCTCTCTCCATTTCTTATCCGGCACCGCATCAATCAACTTTTCTCGACCAAAAATGGCATCCTTAACGCCTTGGCTCGACAAAATCGCTGCCATACGTACTTGCCATAATGCAAAACTCGTCTTCCCATCATACTTCTCAATATCATACTTCCCCGACATATCCATACAAATTTCTTGAACCCAAATCAACAAAACACCAAATTTTCCCCAAAAATTAATTACTCAAATCACCCCAAAAACAAACCTTCCTTCTTGACTGGGCTTCCACTGCCACTACTTGCGCTGCTACCAAGGAGAATGAAGCACCGGAATGGACTGATCGGAGACTAATCGGATTTTCGATCGGTGGTCGGTGATCTGATTGATCTGGACTGGGTCGGTGGCTCCAGCAGCTGCTTCCTCGACGTTCGTCGGATCGAGCGGCGCAATCGGGAGAAGGGCTCGACGACGGCTGGGAGAACGGTGACGACGGCGCCGGAGGAGAAGGGGGTCGTCGACGACGGCAAGGTAGTAAGGTGTGGGGGTTTTTGGTGTTGGCTCTGATACCAGTTTGTTAGGATTTGATTGGGTTTTTGATTGTTAGGGTTTGAGATGATGGAAGAAGAGAAGAGAGGAAGAAGATGGTATCGGCTGTGTATAGAGAGGATTAGGGCAAAATGTTGATTAGTTTATTCATTTGATTCTTTGTTACATATATGTGGATACAAAGCCCAATGGGCCCAAAAGCAATTTGGGTCATAACATAACACAGTAAAATGAATTAAATTAAAGTAAATTAAAGAATGCAAACTGGATACCTATTTATGATACTCCTATATATATATCCAACTGAAATACATTGGCTTTAGAGGCAGAAGATCACAAAAAGAGCTATCTCCGACCTGCAAGCATTCAAACATTACCCTCAAAAATGAAAAAACCATTCAGTATTACATAAATTGAAATATCACGTTACTTTTTCTAAAATCCCACATACTATGAGAAGTTCCAATAGTAGCTCTAATAAAAAAATTTCCTCTTCATTATCCTCAAATACCCAAAACAGCCTTCCATGCAGCAAAGAAACTAACAATAAAAATTATATCATTTATCTACAAGAACAACAAAGTCTTATTCTTAACTAGTTGAGATTGGCTACATATATAAATCCTAATTTTTCATTCTTCTCGGTTTAGTGCTATATTTTTTGTAAGGCCACAATCTATCATATATTTCTCACACTTATCACTCAAATAAGTTTAAGTCTTCCACTACCCCTAACTCTACTCTCAATATATATCAAATCACTTTTTCTAACGGGGCAATATTAGATCTACATGAGACATGTCCAAATCACCTGATACGATACTCTCTTATTATCTTGTATATGATCTGCCTTCACCATATTTCGTATATGCTCATTTCTAATTCTATCTTTTATGGTTTTACTACGTACATATTCATTTTAGCATCCTCAGTTTTGTAACATTCATTTTTTGGACATGTTGTTTTTTTTTACCCAACACTTTCCTCTACATATCATTGCTAATCAAACAACCATTCTAGAAGAAAAAAAAAAAAATTAAACTTCAAAAATTTACATTTGTCACAACACAAAACACCTCTAGCATTTCTTACTTAAGTAACCCAATTACAGCATTAATCTATGCTAAAAGAAACAAAAAAAACAAAAACAAAAAAACAAAAAACAAAAACCAGAGATTTTTGCAAATGTGGTCAGATTAACAAGGAAATCACTTCCACTGTTCCACATATAAACTAAAAGACAGTAACAAATCAAAAAGGGGAAACGGGTAACCAAAAACTATCACACAGATTTTTTTGTTGTTGCACTTAATAGATTTTGCCTTGCATGCAAAGAGAAAGAAGAGTATCTTACCTGCCTTATTTGGCTTTGCTCGAGAGGTAAGAAGAAGAAAAAATGAACCCAAGTGGGAGAAGAAGAAGCAGCAGCAGCAGCAGGAGGGAGCCCCCTTTATCTAATAACAACAACAACAATGTTTAATCCTCTCTCTCCTATCACATCACATTGGATGCGCGTGTGTAGGTTGGTGGGTCAATGTATACGGAAATGCGCAAAGTTTTTTTTTTTTTTTTTAGAGAAAAGGTGGAAGAAATGCGCAAAGTTAGAGCTGATGCTTTAGAAATAGAAAGGCCTTCATTTTTATGGAAATAAATGAAAATAATGATGAATGACTATGAGTGTCGGTCGGCGATAAAATTGACGCAAATGGGTCGGGTCGTAGTTAGCGGTTACGCTGTTGCTGGTTGCGGTGGAGCGCATGAAAGCGTCTTTCATTCATCAAAGCCGTTGTGCTATCAATTTATTATTTTTGTAAACTATTTAAAAGGTGTTATAAATTATGAAAAATAATTAAAGACTTTTTTCCATATCCACACCTCTGAGAGCATCTGTAGTCGGCCATATCCACAATTTGGGTATTTGGCATGTAGTATTTGACATATAGCAATAGCAATTTTGGAAATGGATTGCAGTCGTTTAAACCTAAGTCTAAACCTAAATTTTGTCATTTCTTCGACCGACGGAATATCATCTGCCGTGAGAGCAAATATTTTTTTTTAATTTTTCCAAAAAATTTCAGACATGATATCATATCTCGTCCGGAAAGAAGAATTCCTGAACAAAAGAGTTAATGGCCCATAATTATGAAGTATAGGCCTAAAGTATAGGATTTCGAAATCGAAAATGAGAACTTACCATTTCTTGGACAGGAGATGATCTCCCTTTTTTTTTTTTTTTATTTTAGAAAATCGATTTTACGGGATATCATATCCTTTCCGATCAGTTTAATTAAAATAAATAAAACAGATCGCAGACGACATATCATGTTCTGAATTTCAAATATTGGCTTTTGTCATTTCTTCCCCCAAATTTGGCAGACAACTGTTCACTCGAACCCAAACAATGGGTATTTGGCCAACGACTACATATGATTTTTGGCCAAATTATCCATTTTTTGGATATTTGGCCAACGACTACAAATGCTCCAAAAGTGTAACATCATGGACATCATGGACATTCTAATCCACTGAACATGCTTTCAATAAAAATTATCTTAACTCATTATCTCAAAATAAATAGTCTTTCTACTCTTAAAATCTTATTCTATTTTGAGTATAATGCTTTTCATTAGTTTATGTATTTGTACTATCTTTTGAGTTCATGTTGTTTTAGATTTATATAGTTGCTATAATAGAACTTAGTTATACTTTGCATAAGTGGATCTATTTTGTTTATTATTAATAAAGCAGTGACGTGATCAGCATTATTTTTTTAAAAAAAAATCTTATTTTATTCTTGACCATTCTACATAAGATTTTATCTCAAAATTTGATTCAATAGATTTAAATTTTCATAATGATGCACTTGAATTTCAAATTGTTCGCCTTTGATTACTTTTAGAATTGATTGAAGGACTAATATTGAATTAGTAAATTGTGGTGAACCAATTTGGAATTTCAATATTTGTTCGGGACGTATATGGAAAACACCCAATTTTGTATTGGAAATAATTTGCAGATCAATTTTAATGGTTACTAGGACAATTGAAAGTATCAGTGTGATTCACTAGTAAACATCTTCGATGGTGTGTAAGATGTTTGGAGTTCGAATCCCCTTGTACACAAAAAATTCCCCAAGTATTATATATTGGGGTAAAGTGTGGTTGCGTGACTAAGCCCTTAGTCAAAGAAAAAAAAACCTTACAAGAGATTTGAAGAAATTGAAAACGGTTACTAGGGTTCTCTGTTCTTTGCTTTATTGGAGAATTAGAGAATGAAGAAGAAAGCAAATTGATAAAATAGTCTTTTTTAAATATTAAGTGTGTCATGGAGAATTAGAGGATAAAGAAGAAAGGAAAAGGACAGAACAGTCTTTTTAAATATAAAGTGTGTCTTAGAAATCATCACATTGATTTGAGGTGATAATTTAAAAATATAAAAATTTAGAATGGAAATATAAAAATAGCAAAGAACGGGTGTGGATATAAGAAATCCAATAATTAAAGTGTGTAGTAAATATGGCCATTCGTGTTGGTCGCCTCATGGGGGTCCTCCCAGTTTGGAAGTGGGTAGGTAAAGTAAGGGGATAATTTGTGTATCTTGCATTTATCAAAGATTTTTATTAGTTTGTATATCTTATTTTAAAGTTAGCTTTATTTATTTTGCATCAATGTTTAGATGACTCCATATTTTTAAAGTCAAATTTGATCAGATTTTTTTTTAAAGCGGAAAAAACAATATTTTCAACAGAGGAGTGTTTTTCAATATTTAAAAAGAGAAGAGAAGTTTTGAAACTTAGCTCAAAATTATCGCCAAATTAAGGTTTGAAAGTTGAGAGAAATCGGTATTTATCAAAGATTTTTATTAGTTTGTATATCTTATTTTAAAGTTAGCTTTATTTATTTTGCAACAATGTTTAGATGACTCCATATTTTTAATGTCAAATTTGATCAGATTTTTTTTTAAAGCGGAAAAAACAATATTTTCAACAGAGGAGTGTTTTTCAATATTTAAAAAGAGAAGAGAAGTTTTGAAACTTAGCTCAAAATTATCGCCAAAATAAGGTTTGAAAGTTGAGAGAAATCGGCATTTATCAAAGATTTTTATTAGTTTGTATATCTTATTTTAAAGTTAGCTTTATTTATTTTGCATCAATGTTTAGATGACTCCATATTTTTAATGTCAAATTTGATCAGATTTTTTTTTAAAGCGGAAAAAACAATATTTTCAACAGAGGAGTGTTTTTCAATATTTAAAAAGAGAAGAGAATTTTTGAAACTTAGCTCAAAATTATCGCCAAATTAAGGTTTGAAAGTTGAGAGAAATCGGCATTTATCAAAGATTTTAATTAGTTTGTATATCTTATTTTAAAGTTAGCTTTATTTATTTTGCATCAATGTTTAGATGACTCCATATTTTTAATGTCAAATTTGATCAGATTTTTTTTTAAAGCGGAAAAAACAATATTTTCAACGAATGAGTGTTTTTCAATATTTAAAAAGAGAAGAGAAGTTTTGAAACTTAGCTCAAAATTATCGCCAAATTAAGGTTTGAAAGTTGAGAGAAATCGGCATTTATCAAAGATTTTAATTAGTTTGTATATCTTATTTTAAAGTTAGCTTTATTTATTTTGCATCAATGTTTAGATGACTCCATATTTTTAATGTCAAATTTGATCAGATTTTTTTTTAAAGCGGAAAAAACAATATTTTCAACGAATGAGTGTTTTTCAATATTTAAAAAGAGAAGAGAAGTTTTGAAACTTAGCTCAAAATTATCGCCAAATTAAGGTTTGAAAGTTGAGAGAAATCGGCATTTATCAAAGATTTTTATTAGTTTGTATATCTTATTTTAAAGTTAGCTTTATTTATTTTGCATCAATGTTTAGATGACTCCATATTTTTAATGTCAAATTTGATCAGATTTTTTTTAAAGCGGAAAAAACAATATTTTCAACAGAGGAGTGTTTTTCAATATTTAAAAAGAGGAGAAGTTTTGAAACTTAGCTCAAAATTATCGCCAAATTAAGGTTTGAAAGTTGAGAGAAATCGGCATTTATCAAAGATTTTTATTAGTTTGTATATCTTATTTTAAAGTTAGCTTTATTTATTTTGCATCATTGTTTAGATGACTCCATATTTTTAATGTCAAATTTGATCAGATTTGTTTTTAAAGCGGAAAAAACAATACTTTCAACGCAAGAGTGTTTTTCAATATTTAAAAAGAGAAGAGAAGTTTTGAAACTTAGCTCAAAATTATCGCCAAATTAAGGTTTGAAAGTTGAGAGAAATCGGCATTTATCAAAGATTTTTATTAGTTTGTATATCTTATTTTAAAGTTAGCTTTATTTATTTTGCATCATTGTTTAGATGACTCCATATTTTTAATGTCAAATTTGATCAGATTTTTTTTTAAAGCGGAAAAAACAATACTTTCAACGGATGAGTGTTTTTCAATATTTAAAAAGAGAAGAGAAGTTTTGAAACTTAGCTCAAAATTATCGCCAAATTAAGGTTTGAAAGTTGAGAGAAATCGGCATTTATCAAAAAAATTTATTAGTTTGTATATCTTATTTTAAAGTTAGCTTTATTTATTTTGCATCAATGTTTAGATGACTCCGTATTTTTAATGTCAAATTTGATCAGATTTTTTTTTAAAGCGGAAAAAACAATATTTTCAACAGAGGAGTGTTTTTCAATATTTAAAAAGAGAAGAGAAGTTTTGAAACTTAGCTCAAAATTATCGCCAAATTAAGGTTTGAAAGTTGAGAGAAATCGGAGACAGAGGTATGTATTGAACGAAAAGTTCAGGAAAAAAAAATCTATGAGCCGTTTACAAATGAAAAACTATTTAAAGGCACAGAGGGGTTATTGTATTGCTTACTCGCTGACTAGTCAAGCTATCTCGCTAATGTAGCGTGCGTAAGGCTGCAAACGAATCGAGCTATTCGCAAGCTATTCGGCTCGAGCTCGGTCAAAATTCGGTTCGAACCGAGCTCGAGCTCAAAACCGAGCTCGACTCGCGAGCTCTTTTCGTAAACGAGTTGAGCTCGAGCTTGATTTTTTTTTTTAGGCCAAGCTCGCGAGCTATTCTGCTCGAATATGGTCAAAGCTCGGCTCGAACCGAGCTCGAACTCAAAATTGAGCTCATTTCGTAAACGAGCCAAACTCGAACCTGAAGGTATTTGGCTCGGCTCAATTGCAGCCCTCGCTTCTTAAAGATGGTACCCCATTTTCCCATGGTATAACGAGCATAGTGCGTAGAGTTATTCCAATCTTTAAATTCATCAGACAGGTGTCTTGGGGGGGGGGGGGGGGGGGGGGGCGGGCTTTATGTCCTCAAACACGTGGCTTCTGATCACTGGTGGAGGAGAAGGAACGGGAATGTTCTCGACTATTTGTGCTTCAACAATGGTCATCTCCACCCAAAACATACCTCTAAATAATCTACCTTTTCTATCCAAACAAACAAAGCATTAATAGTTGTGGATCATGCACAAATCTAATTATTGATTAATAATCTTGGTTTTTATAATTTTAATGAAAATTATTTTGATAATCAAATAGACTAAAATGCAATAACTACAATTGTTTATGTACAAACGTCTCCAGCGTTTGCTTCAATAAGACTACCTAACTCAATATTATTATTTATAATAAGTTTAAAAAAAATGGAATTAGTAGATTTTTCTTGCTTAATAAGATGATCGGCACACAAAAATTTAGATGGTTAACCGAGGTGACACTGTGATAGAGAACTAATTTTAACCAAATTGATTAGATTAGATGACGGGTGTTGCTTTGTTTAGTGGCACACTTATTAGCTTGCTTGATAATTCGGTAATGGTCAGACCCGTGTGAGAAGGAGAGCCAGAATAATGACCTGCACTTTCGTAAGGCCGGGTCGTAACAATGGGCCCGGTTGGCCTAACATCATAGTCGTTGAAATGCATTTTGGGCCCTGGGCCCACAAAATAGGGGCTTTTAATTGGTCCAGAAAGGATTTAAGGAAATTAAACATTAACAAACATTTAAGAGAATGCTATTTATGCGTTGGGGACTATCACTCAATCACTTTCTCGTGTAGGTTTCTAATCCATAATGTTGATAGCTACACTCGAACGATAATGCCCCTGTGTTAGATAGAGTGTTGCATTAGTGTTTCTTTTGGACTTTTGTTATGTAGGTAAATTTTGTTAACTTTTACTTAGGACTTCGATAATTTACCAACTCTTGTCAAACTTACCATTTGAACTGACATGGCTATTAATCCAGATGTAATGGTATTCTTGACATGGCTAGTAGCCTAGGCGTAATGGTAGTCTTTGTTATGTCCCTCAGTATATGTTGTCTAATATCGCAGATGTCCTTAGTACATTTTCTACTGTCACTGGTCGGTATCGTCCACAGTGATAATTAAGGGGTACGTAAAGAAAGAGATTTACAACAATGACCTAATTAATTCCCATATAGGTCGAACATTGACTCTCCTACTTAATTGTGGTAAGCCTCCATTAGGTGGCATACGCTCTACAAAGTGATTAAGCCTTTAGTAAATAAAATAATAATCTGTTCTAGATTTTTTTCTGAGCAAAAGACTCATTTTCAGCTAGGGATGGCAACTGGGCCGGGTCAACCGGCAACCCACCCGTGATCCGGCCCACCAACCCGGACCGTTAAATCGCTTCGCGGGTTCGGGTCGAACCCGGTGAACAGTACCGGGTCGACCCGGGTTGCAATTTACGCGAATTAAATTCGCGAAATCCGGCCCACGAACCCGGCCCAATTCGCGAGTTGGACCCGTTAACCCGCGGGTCGACCCGCAGTTTTCGACCCGTTCGACCCGTACGGGTCGAACGTTCGACCCGTGACGGGTCGACCGTTGACCCGCGAGTCGAACGGTCGAAAATCCCGTTGCTTCGCTGCTGCTTCGCTCTCTCTGGACAGAGCCATTGTAAACGGCTCTAAGAGCCGTTTGGTTTTATTTATTTATTTATTTGTTTGTTTTTTCCCACTTATTTAGCCTATAAATATCCCCCAAAAATCTCATAAAAAATCACACCTCACTCTCTTACTCTCTCTACTATTATACATCATTTTAAAGAGTTTTTTAACAATTGTAGTATTCATCAAATAATTGTACAAGGAGGCATATACACGATCAAATTTCGGTCGTATCGGAAATAAAATTCAACGTCTTCAACTCTCTTCAACCCTCGTCAAATCTACTTCAACCTCTTCTCAACTCTTCAATTGCGGAATCGGCAAAGCGCTCCTCTATCTTTTCTATTATATTCTTATTTTCACGGTTTTTTTTACATACGCGTATTCTACGGTGAACGGTATCAAAATATCTCTATCTCTCTTGTTAAATTTTTTTTTGCGTTGTAGTTAAAATTATTGTTCGTTTTTTGAACTTCTCTATCTCATCCCTCTTGTTTTTTAGATTTTTTTTGTATAATTCACCGCTCCTACATTGTAGATTTTTTTTTACATACTTTAGCACATTACCACATTATGTCTAGATCACGCGGTAGCGGTCGTAGCGGACAAGATTCCTCCTCCTCTTCACGTAGGCCACCAATTGTCCCAACTAGTGAGCCCGTCCAAGATTATATTGATCCTACTATGGAACAATGGGGTACACACGATATGGATGTTGTAGGTGACATTCAATTAGAAGAACAACAACAACAACAACAACCCGAAACCACACAACCCCGTAATAGTAGAAAAAGTAGAGGAGAAACTAACGATTGGCATAAGTTTTATGATTATATCCCGGGCGAACATACTCCGGGTATAGGTTTGAAAGTGTGTAAAACATGTAGTAAAACATACAAATTCAAGAGGGGTGACGGCACCGGTACAATTAGTAGGCACATACAACATAATCATAAAGAACTTCTTGATCAAATACAAGGCCAACAAAAAATCAACCCTAGGACCGGTCAAGTAGATAGCCACCCTTATGATCCCGAACTTGTTCGTCGGGAAATGGCCCGATTAGTCATTAAGGAAGAGTTGCCATTTTCCTATCCCGAGAGTAGGAACTTGGAAAATTTTAATCAAACGGCCTTAAACCCTCATTTTAAAAGAATTCCGAGAAATACTTGCAAATCGGATTGTTTTAAAGTGTACATGGAAATGAAGGACGCTTTGATTGCAATTTTATGGAGTTTAACTTGTAGGGTTAGTTTAACTTCGGATTGTTGGACGGGTGTCAACATATTTCCAACGATGGGAATAACCTGTCATTGGATCGACAATGATTGGATTCTTCATAAAAGAATCATATCACTTGCGTCGTTGCCGTATCCCCATAGTGGCGCTGAAATAGCAAACCGTATTATAGAAATTTGTGATGTTTTTCATATTCGCGATAAAATTATGGCTATTAGTTTTGATAATACATCTAACAACAATGTAGCAATTACTACTTTAAAATCTGTATTAAACACTCCATCTGACAATATTTTTCATGTTAGATGTGCATCTCATATTATAAATTTATGTGTTCAAGATGCATTAAAAATAGCTGATCCATATATACATAAAATTAAAAATTGTGTACATTTCATTGCATTAAGTCCAAGCATTTTACAAGAATGGAAAGCTTGGTGTAGGGTTAGAAATGTTCCTTTTAGAAAATTTCCAAAGGATGTTAGACACCGATGGAATTCTACTTTTGATTTACTAAATATTGTCACCGAATATAAAGCAGTTGTAAATAATTTTTGTATCGCAAAAAATATGCACAATTTTGAAATGACTCCCCCCGATTGGTTTTTTGCCGAATCTTTGTTGAAATTTTTAGAACCTTTTAAAACCGCAACTTTAAAATTTTCAAAAACATATGAATCTACTTCTAGTAGCATTTTTATTGAATTAGTTAGTTTTATGCAAATATTTAACGAAATGTTAAATGATGCCTATATTAGTGACATTGTAATACCTGCATTTCAAAAATTTTTGAAGTATTATTTTCCTCCTCCTATGTTGATTTGTGTTGCTACTGTTATGGATCCCCGTATCAAATTAGAAGGTACGAAGAATTTGATACAAATATTTTTTGGATATTTAGAGGACAATGTAGAATTAACAATTGATTGCGCTACTTTTTTAGTTCAGTTTGAATCTACGTTAAATAACTTGTATGATTATTATGATAGACGTTTTGCTTCTAGTAGTACAACTTCGGTAGTTAGTTCTTCTTCTGGTAGTTCTAAAGGTAAGGGTAAAAGTAGAATTGGTGATAGAACATTTAGTTTACTTGAACAAATTCAATCTAAAAAACCTAGGACTAATCAACCAAATGAATTAAATTGGTATAACCAACAGGATACTGAGCCTACTCTTTCTCCACTAGATATTTTACAATGGTGGAAAGAATATGAACACACTTTTAGTATTCTGTCAATTATGGCTAAAGATTTGCTAACTCCTTCTGTCTCTACAGTTGCTTCTGAGAGTGCATTTTCTACAAGTGGCAGGATTCTATCTGATTACAGGAATCGGTTGAAGCCCGAGGCGTTGGAGATGCTCATTTGCACAGAAGACTGGCTGAAGGCTGAAGATAGGACGCAAGGGAAAGCACTATCAAATTCCACAAGTGGGAGCAACTCGCCCGAAGAACAACAACAACAACAACAATAGCTTTGCTTGTTATGTCAAATTAGAAAACTTGTACTCAATTAAAATTGTATATAAGAAATATGTTATTGTATAAAACTTATTTGTGAATTGAATTCTTCATTTCGTTGTAAATTGTTAAAATTGTATAACTTAAATTCATATGAATAATATTTCAAAATTTGTTGTCAATTTCACTCTTTCAATCTTATTATTATTATTACGATTTTTATTGTTTATTAGTACTATTATAGTATTACTTACTTAGTATTATAATTAAACATCATTTGGGAATATTTGAAGAATTATAGTATTATTACTTATTAGTATTATTACTTACTTAGTATTATAATTTTTGAAGAATTGTAGTATTCATCAAACAAAGATATGGTTGTTTGTATACATCATTTGTAAAATTATTATTATTATTATTTTAATTTAAGCTACCAAAAAATAAAATAAAATAAAATAAAAATAATAATAATAAATTATTAAATGGGCCAACCCGCGGGTCGACCCGGCCCAACCCGGATTGAACCCTAAAGGGTTCACGGGTTGGGCGGGCCACCCAAACGAATACTTAGCCCGGCTCGGACCGGCCCGTATAAGATTGCAACCCGGCCCGGCTCGGCTAAGCATTCGTGCCAACCCGTACGGGTTGAGCCCGGCCCGGCCCACTCGACCCGTTCGCCACCCCTATTTTCAGCTACCAAAAATTAGTGTTAGGAAAGAAAAACTACCCAAAAAAATAGGAATAACTAAACTCTACTGTGACTAGCATGAACAGTCCAGCTAGTTATAACACTAGATTCTTCACTGATCAAAACTACTGGGAATATCCCAAGCATCCTCTGCTTTTAAAGGATGTGTATGACCCGCAAATCAGTCTTTGATAATGAATAGACTAGGTTTTAGGTGAGTGTTCATTTCTGAGTTTGGTATCTTAATGAACACAATAAATCTCAACATAAATACAAAGCTGGTTATCAAACATAACCGTACGGCACGTCCTTAACTAAGAAAAACACCAATGAAACTATTCTCATCTGCACAAGCACGTGGAATTGTAAGATGGGTTCCCCAACGATTACCTTCAGTAAACAATGGAAAAAATCAACCGTAAAAAATTCTCCCATACTTGACTCTTTTACCTGCCGTAGACTACCTTCTGTAAATAAACGAAAAGATCAACCGTAAAAAAATCTCCTATACTTGACTCTTTTACCAGCCGTAACTTATCTCATACAAGAATTTGAGAAGATACAGATCTCAGGGATGAACAGTAAGAAGGTTTGGGGAAGAACAGGAGAGAACGATGAGATTGAGGAAGATGAAGATTATTTCATTAATTTTTCTACCTTTCTTTTCATCCAATACACCCCATTTATAAGCATCCAAGACACTCAATTAATGCCACACAATCCTAACAAACTCTTAACCAATTCATCTTTCATTTACAATTTCCCACCAAAGCAATTATATGAAATCTTTGAAGTGTGCCGGTCTTCTCTTCACACGTGCAGGTCAACCGTCATCTATTGTAGGTCGACTGCCATCTGCTCCCACTTCCTCTTCGATCACTCCTTCCAATTCCTCAGCATTTACAGCTTCTCCAACCTTACCTGCACCCATGGTATCAGTTTCAATAACATTCGTATTAGTAACCCCCCCCCCCCCCCCCCCCTCCCTCAAAACGGGCCTTGTCCTCAAGGTCCAATTGTGGAAAGGCCTTTGCCATAGCCAATTCGTTCTCCCACGTAGCTTCTTCAACTGGTAAATCATCCCACCGCACCAACACCTCATTCACAAACTTGCCCATAACCTTCATCTGTCTGCAACCCATAATTTTTGCTGGATGAAATACCCATTTGTGATCCTTGTCAATAGCAGGCAACTCCTCCAACTCCTCATGCACAGGCAAAGTGACACACTTTTTTAGCAAGGAAACATGAAAAACTGGATGAATGCGCGACCTTCAGGCAAGTGTAGTTTATAAGCAACCTTTCCCACTCTCTTTATCACCTGATATGGCCCGTAATATCTCTTTGAAAGTTTCTGATTCTGTCGCTGAATTAGAGAATGTTGGCGATAAGGCTGTAACTTTAAAAAGACCCATTCTCCCACCTTGAATTCCCTCTCCAGCCTATGAGCGTCAGCTTTACTCTTCATACGGCTCTGAGCTTGAATTAAATGTACCATTAATTTTTGCAGCAATTCTTTGCGTTTGGCCAAGCTGGAACCGACTTCAAAGTTGGCTGCATTACTCGTGATATAGTCTGGGATAGTAGGGGGTTCTCTTCCATAAACTACTTTGAACGGTGTGCCTTAAGCGATGAGTGCCAAGAAGTATTATACCAATACTCCACCCAAGCCAAATATTTGCTCCAATGCTGTGGTTCCTCACTAATAAATGCCCTCAAATACTGCTCTAAAGTTCTATTAGTTACCTCAGATTGGCCATCAGATTGTGAGTGATATGCAGTACTCATTTGCAGTGAAGTTCTCTGTTTGGACAAGAGCTGCTGCCAAAAATTGCTTTGAAAAATTGGATCTCTATCTGACACAATTGTTTTAGGCAAACCATGCAGTTTAACAATGTTCTCCAAAACACATCTTCTACTTTCATTGCAGTGAACCCTTTTGGCAAAAAGCAAAAATTGTGCATATTTGGACAGTCTATCAATCACTACCAAAATTACTAACTTGCCTTGTGATTGCGGTCACCCCTTAATGAAATCCATGGCTATATCTTCCCAAATGTTAACTGTTATAAGCAAAGGTTGATGTAGGCCACCAGGTTTAGATGTATCATACTTAGTTTGCTGGCAGATAACACAAGCCTTGATATAGTCTTGTACAATCTTGAGCGTATCATCCCACTAAAAAGAGGCTCTAATTCCTGCCATAGTCTTTGCAACTCCAGCATGTTCACCTATTGGAGATGAATGCATCTCATACAAAATCTCCCCTTGCAGGTCCTTTGGAACCACTATCCTCTTTTTGTATAATAAAATTCCATCTTGAACAGTACAAGATAGTCGAAGCACAGGGTTATTCTTTACTGCATCTATTAAGTCTTTGTATCCACTGTGATTAAGTAAAGCAGCCCTCAACTTATCTAACCAAGCTACCTGTGTACTACATACCAAAGCCAATACAGAGGAATCATCATATGGCACTGTAGACAAACTATCAGCTACTGTATTCCTCTTCCATGGCTTGTACACAATTTTATAGTTATATCCTGCCAACTTTAACAACCATTTTTGTTACTCTGGAGTTTGGATTGTCTGATTAACGAGATGATGTAGGCTTTGGTGATCTGTATGAATCACAAATTCCCCTCCTAACAAGTACTACAACCACTTTTTTACTGCCTCCGTAATAGCAAACATTTCTCGAACATATGTTGAGGCTGCTTGCATTCTTGCTGACATTTTTCTACTGAAGTATGCCAAAGGATGACCCTTTTGTTGTAGAACAACACCTATTCCCACTCCAGAGGCATCAGCCTCTACTACAAATGTCTTTGAGAAATCAAGTAAGGCGAGTACTGGAGCTTGTTGTAATGCTATTTTCAAAATATTGAAGGCTTCCTCAGCTGAAACATCCCATACAAATTTGTCATTCTTAAGCAAATTAGTTAATGGCCCTGCTAAGGTAGCATAATGACACACAAATCGTCTATAGTAACTAGTGAAACCAAGGAATGCTCGCACATTCTTCACTCTTAAGTGTAGGCCAATTTCGTATTACTTCAATCTTACTGTTATCCACTTCCAACCCTTTTGCCGATATCACATGGCCCAAGTGATCCATTGAAACTTGGCCAGATGCACATTTGGAATTTTTCACATAGAAGAGATTTTGCTCTAAGACCCTCAAGACAACTGCCAAGTGCATAAGATGTGTCTCCCAATCTCTACTTTATACTAGGATATCATCGAAGAAAACCAAAACAAAAACCCTCAAGAAAGAATGGAATATTGCATTCATTGCCGCCTGAAATGTGGACGGTGCATTTGTTAACCCAAAGGGCATAACTAAGAATTCAAAGTGGCCATCATGATTACGAAATGTTGTCTTGTGAATATCAGCTGCCTGCACCTTTATTTGGTGATACCCCGCACGCAAATCAAACATTTTTTAACTTGTTGTTAAATCTCTTGCTTTTGAAAGTGAGGATCGCAATAAGGCTTGACGTTTATAGGTGCTTGACCAGGCATCAGATGAATAGGATGATCACAGTCTCTAACTGGTGGTAGGCAAACTGGTTTTGAGAAAACAGGAGCAAAAAAATTCAACAGATCCTGCAACTCAGGTTGCATAAGTTCCTCTTGATGATCTTCTTCAAGATGTAAATGAAAAAATGCACTTACTGCATTTGTGGTCACCTCTCTGCGCAAACCATGTAGTTCAATTTGTGCAGGAGCTGATTCCAAGCCCTCTTGTAAGTCTACATTCTTTTGATTGTAACGAAAGCTCATAGTCATTGTGCTATAATCTGTCAAGACTTGTCCCAACAATTTGAGCCACTGAATACCCAGAATCACATTTGCACCTTGAACAGGTAATACATAAAAATCTATAACAAACTGATTCCCTTGCAAGCATATGGGCACAACTGCATATAACCCTTCACAATTAAGTGTTTCCCCATTTCCCACCATAACATTGAAATGTTGTGAAGGTCGTACTTGTAGCTTCAAAAACTTCACTAATCTCTCTTGAATGAAGTTATTAGTGCTACCATTATCAATTAGGACTTGAACACTAGTGTTATTTATTGTTCCCTGCACCCTCAAAGTGCGTAATGAAGCCTGTCCAGCCAAGGCCTGTAGTGAAATCTCAGGCATTGAAGAACTCTCCTGAATAGCTGAACTCATTTGATCATCAAGTATAGCTAAAGAAGAATCAACCGACTCTTCATCGGTATCACATAAGAGTAGAAAGAATGTCCATTTACACTAGTGACCTTGAACAAACTTCTTGTCACAGTTGAAGCATAAACCTTTTTCCTTCCTTGCAATCCACTTTGCATGAGGAATTCTTCTGATGGCCATCCTCTTTCATTGATCAATCACAGAACTCACTGATGATGAAGATTGAACTGGTTTTGGGGGAGTTGGTAATAATGGAGGTAATGTACTAGGCGGTGGTTGCCACGGTGGCCTGTATCCTCCTTCTCTATAGTTGGAAGATCTCAAATCTTGAAACTTATCTTCCTGTAACTTGGCTAAACAAATGGCATCAGCCAAAGAGGAAGGTTTATGAGCCAATACTTCTCTACGAATCTCTGGTTTCAAGCCTGAAACATAACAGATCAAGATAGTAGAATCTGATAATTGCTTTGTCTTATTAACCAAAATAACAAATTTATCTTGATATGCAGCTAATGACAATGTTTGGATAAGCTTAAACAATAAGCCTACATAAATAACATATGCTAAGGGTCCAAACCGATTGTCTAACTGCTTCACAAATTCTCCCCAATTACGAAATTTCCCATTATCGAACTTATGCTGAAACCAAGCCAACGCGCGACCATCCATATAGAATGACGCAATATCCAATCGCTGCTCCATCGGGGTACGATGATAATGAAAGAATTGGTTCGCTTTAAAGAGCTACCCCGTCGGATTCTCACCATCAAATCGAGGAAAATACAATCTAGGGTTCTTTATAGCAATTTCATGAGGAGAAACAGAGTTTCATACAGTGGATGTCATTTCGGATTGAGATCGGAGTCCTTGGTGCTCTACCTGTGTCGTTAACACCGTTAAACAATGAATCAACTCATCTAAGGATCCTTGTTGATCCTTGATCATCGCCTTTTGTTCTGCAATTGAAGATGACAGTTCTTGCAGTCGACCGTCATGAACTATAGCCGACTCCCGTAAGCCTAAAATCGAATCATCAACCGATTTATGCCACCTAGTTGCCTCCTCGATCGATCTTCTTTCGTCTGCCATGACTCCAAATCGGTGAAAACACCAATTGATACAAGAATTTGAGAAGATACAAATCTCACTGATGAACAGTAAGGAGGTTTGGGGAAGAACAGGAGAGAAAGATGAGATTGAGGAAGATGAAGATTATTTCATTAATTTTTTTTACCTTGATCTTTACATCCAATACACCCTATTTATAAGCATCCAAGACACTCAATTACAACCACACAATCCTAACAAACTCTAAACCAATTCTTCACTACAACATGTAAGCGCTTGGCCGGCGGTTTTTTTAGCCTACCCCAGCGTTTATAAACGTCGGTGTAGGACATACCGGCGTTTCTTAAAATGCCGCTGTAAATGCCTGGGAATCGAGATCGCAGCAGAAAAGGGGTCTACACCGGCATTTTTTGAAAATGCCGGTATAGATGACGGACCCTACCGCGACATTTCAAAAACACCGCAATAGACATGGTTCCATTTGACATCCATACCTGTAGCGGCATTTTCAAAACGCCGCAATAGCGTTTAGGGGTAAAAAAAATATTACCCTTCCTGCATATGCAATTTCTATGTCATTCTGATGCTTGCAAGTGTTATGTGAGGATTTTTGGTCAAGGGATAGCTCAAGATTTTGTCTGAGCATGCATGAATGTCTAGTAAGAACAGATGGTCCCTTACTTTAAATACTACCCACCGCCCCAGGGTTTGTTGGGGGGATATGATGTAGTTTGGTTTTCACGCATGTAGGTTGCGGCCATTATGGTTTTTTTGTCCCACTTCCTATACTTGGGTGGAGTTTATGTACTTTGTTTATGCACTTTTGCTTTACTTGTAGGACATTGTAACTGGCTCAGTACTTTGAGTTTGTTTTATTAATCCCTTATTAATGAAACAGGGTGGCCATACTCCACCATTTCCTCAAAAAAATATACTGATGCTTGTTATTTCGTATTCATGGTTTTCAATACAATAGATTTTGAAGGATCCTATCATAATCATGTGATCAGATATTGATGCGTACCAGATATAATACCAAGGGAACAAGAGTACATGGGAAGGACTTGGTCTTGTTTCAAGTCTCGGTGGAAGAACCTCGTCAATATAATACCAAGGAAAGACCAAGTGGGAAAAGGTTGAAACCGATGCGGGAGAAATTAAGAGGCAAACCTAGGAAGTGCAATTGTTACGAGTTGCGCGGGCAAGGCCATGATGCGTGAATTTGCCCAAAGAAAAATAAAAGGTATATCATGACTTTGTCTAATTATGAAAATTCTTAATTAAGCGTACACTTTCTTATTATTTTTTTTGAAACTACTGCACAATGACTAATTTTTGCTTCATCTTTTTAATTGCAGGAGTGCATTCGACGAAGAGGAGGTGAATTCCTTTACTGAAGATGGTTCTGAGGACGGTAAAGATTATATGAACTCAGGGAAGTATTTGATTCACAAAAACTTTGGTAAATATGATACCTTAATTTATTTTAGTTTAGGGGATGAATTGATAGATAGTGATAAGTGCATGGAATTGTCTCAGGTTGAATTTATTGTCATCCCCACCTACAAAGTGAAATATATTTCTGTGACAGTGAAAAAATGGCCTGAGGCCCATCCAAGGCCCAATACAATTCCTACTCAGAAAAGCAAGAATACCGACCTGGTTCGGCTCCGGACCCCTTCAGGGTCGGCGCCGAACCTCGTGTTTGCCCCCACAGTGCCGGCTTCCTCGTACTGACGAGCCTCAGTATCCCCCGGAGTCCGATCCGGAGCAGTCCCTCATGCCGTCCCCCCTCTCTGGCGGGGCAGAGGGATGACCTGGCGCAGCTTAGGCCCTCCGATTCCCCCAGATGCACAGAGGACTCACGATGGGCCACGTCAGCTCCAAATACCGCCAAGGGTTTCGCCACGTCAGCCCTACACCACTCCTGGTATCACCGCAACCGCCCTAAACCCCCTGGGCCTTCTGCCACGTCAGGCCCATGGGCTTTCGGATCCAAACCCGGCCCCCAAGCGGAACCAAACCCGGTTGGGATTTTCTATAAATACTAGACCCTCACCCACCTTTTGAAGGTAATCAATCTTTTGCCACTTAAATATACCTAGTTATTGCTACTCTCCCACAGAGACTGACTAGAGCGTCGGAGGGTCCGCCACCGGGACAAACCCCGGTGTTTCAGGACCGTCTGCAGGTACACAAGACCTCGGATCCGACCCTTCCGATCCGAGCCCAACCTTCAACGCCTTTCCGAGCTTATCGTAGGCCCCAGAAGGTCAACCGAAGGTCGGCAGACGAGCGGCAATCTCCTTCAATACAAATTGAGTTCGAACTCACACCTGGTGCTTCCACACGTGCCTCAGAAATAAACAGCATCAGGTTGGCGCCGTCTGTGGGAACAGCTGCTCCAGAAGCCGATCCGACCCAGACCCTCAAAGGCCATCGACAGCCGAATCCTCATGGCAACCAAAGGCAAGGGGGCTGCTCCCTCCGTCAACCAACGGGACTCGCCCCCACCCACCGTTAAAGCCAGGCCACGCCCGTCGAAACACAAGGCTCCCTCTCTGGAGTCCCAAGGGAGCGTCGGCCGGCCAGCCCAGCCCGACCTCCGGGGCATAATCCTCAACCGCAAGATTACCCGCAGCAGGAGAAAGGCCGCTTCCAACCCGGCCCCGAACCGCCCGAGGCCACCGTCCGAGGCACGCAGACCCGCGCTCAGCCGAGTCGGAAGACAACCCTCGGACCAACCAAACCGGGCCGAAGGAGCCCCCGTCACTCACAAGGAATTCCGAGACTTCCGAAGAGAAATGCTGGGGGCCCTCCGACGGGCCCCCAGGGAAGAAACCCTCCATTCCCGAACAGGGTCGGACGCCGAAGCCAGCGCGTCCCGCCCTTCAACGATCCAACCAGAAGACGACGACGTACTCCTAAGGCGCCTACAAGAAATGGAGGACCGCCTCGATCACGTAGGGGACGGCGGCCGAAGAGCGCCTCAGGGGTACAGGCCTGTCCGTCCTCCCTTCTCCGCCCCAATCCTCCAAGCAGAAATACCCCGGAATTTCCGACCCCCTCAATTCGAGACCTACGATGGCGAAGGGGATCCTGCTGATCACGTGGAAGGTTTCAAGACCCTCATGATGATTCACAGCGCCTCGGATCCCCTGCTCTGCAGAGCCTTCCCGGCCACCCTTCGGGGTCCTGCTCGCGAGTGGTTCTCGAAACTCGCCCCCGGCTCCATTTACTCCTTCGACCAACTCGAGGGAAATTTTCTAGCCCATTTTGTCACTAGCCGGAAGGCCGAAAGGACCAGCGCCTCATTACTCAGGCTCAAACAGGAAGAGGGGGAATCACTCAGGGTGTTCGTCCGGAGATTTACCGCGGAGGCAAGGTCGGTCTCCTCCCTCGACCGAGGCGTCACTTCAGCGGCATTCCGACACAACGTCCGCCCCGGACAGCTGAAGGCCTCTCTGGCCAAGAGACCCCCCGTCGACTTTCCCGACCTCCTTAATAGGGTCGAGAAATACATAAGGGCAGAAGAGGCCCTAAATCCCGAAGACGCCAAAGATCCCACCGGGAAAGGGAAGCGGAAGACCGAGGAAGTCGAACCACCAAAGATAGCTCCAAGGGACCCGGGGGCCATGAAGAAGGTCCCGCCAGTCCCCCGCTTCGAGAAGTACACCCCCCTGACGCATAACGTATCCGCCATCCTCTTGGAAATCGAAGACAAGGGCATTGTCCGACTACCCCCCCGATCTAATAACAATAAGAATCGAGACCAGCGCTTTTACTGCCGCTTCCACAGAGATCACGGGCACGAGACCGACCAATGCCGAGCCCTGAAAGACGAAATTGAAGGGCTCATTTCCAGAGGGTACCTCCGAAAATTTACCCGAGAAGGCCCACGGGATCGGCGAGCCGCTAGGAACCGGAGCCAATCGGCTCCGAATCCTCCTCCAAACCAGACCCAGAGTCGGAACCCCGATTCCGAGGGGGCCGTAGATATCCCTTTTATCTTGCACTGCGTCCACGGAGGGCCGATGGGAGGTGAATCAAAAACTTCCAGAAAAGCCTCCATCCGAGAGGTGAACGCTGTCAGAGACGACCCCTCACCCAAACTACAATCAAGGCCGGTCTCCTTTTCAGGAGAAGACCTTGAAGGAGTCCGCCTGCCCCACTGCGATGCCCTCGTCATCAACCTTCACATGGCTAATTATGAGGTCCGCAGGATCCTCGTCGACAACGGTAGCTCGGTGAATATTCTCTTCCTCGATGCCTTCGAAAATCTCAGGTTACCCCGAGGCAAACTCAAGCCAGCCGGGTACACCCTGCACGGGTTCTCAGGCGTCCCTGTCGTGATAGAAGGAATTGTTACCCTCGACGTTACCGCCGGATCGACTCCTGTCAAGAGGACCGAATCCATGGACTTCATGGTGGTCAACATCAAGACGGCCTACGACGCCATACTTGGCCGGCCTGGACTATGCTCCCTACAAGCAGTGCCTTCGGCTTGCCATCTGAAGCTCAAGTTCCCCACCCCTCAAGAAGTCGGCATCGTCCGAGGCAGCCAAGAAGCGGCACGGCCGTGCCACATGACCACCGTCGGGGGAGGTGTGTTCCCCCTCGACGCCGAACGAGCATAGGTTATGACCCGGCTAAATGTAAATCGGCTTTTGTATAAACCCTCACTTGTAAAAAGCTGCCTTAGCGGCCCTCCCTACCTTATGCTAAAAGGTATCCCTTTTTGTCCGAACCCAAATGTCTCGATAATCTCAATACGAGTCCGGACCAAAAGTCCTTCCTAAAGCCCCTCTTCGATCCCTTACGGAACGATGGAGCCAGACCTTGCCTCCGACATTGCGTACTACACTACTGACCGGAGCGGGGAAGGAAAAGGATTCTCCTTTCATACCCCTTTTTATTTTTCGTTCCAAAGAGGAAAAATCAAACAAAAGAAAAACAAAGACCGATACAAGACCGCTCCACTCATCTCAAATCAGGAAGATCAGGGCCCCTCAGGCCCAACGAGGAACGGAGAGTATTTCGGTCAAGCAACTAGGGGCCCCTCCCCTCGTTATGGTGCTCCTTAGCCTCAGCCACATTCGACCCTCCAACCACAGAGCTCAGGGCGTCATCCGGTCGCGCCCACTGCAACAGCAGCAGCGCAAAGGGGACCCCCTCCGCCTGTCGACCCGCGAGGGAAGAGAGCGAAGCACCCGACATCGCCTTGTAACAAGGCACCCCCGTCCCCTTCTCCATAAAGGTGTCGCGAGGTAACCCCCCGGGAGAGGACCTCGGCACCAAAGTACTAAGCCCGGCCTGTCCAAGGTCCGCGCCGCCAAGCTCCCGGTCCCACACCGCTCTTCTCAACCGGCGCGCCTCCACGCTTTAGACGGCGGACTTATTCCGACAAAAGTAACAAGCCTCATCAGTGTTCCGAGCCCCCCCCCCCCCCTCCAGCAACCAACCAACTCAAACGCACATTCTCAAGAAGATTCAGAAATGTCCAGACTCAAAAACAACCGACCGGTCAAAAACTTTTCTTACCACTGTAAATCCAAGTGTTTCTTACAAAAATTGCGGTGGCCAGTCCGCGGGAGGCAAACACAATCGAGGGAGAGGGAAAGAAAGACAAAAATTACACAACTCCTTGACCCACCTCCGCGCCGACGGACGGATCCGCGGGAGTGTCGGCCGAGGGGTCGACGGCGGACCCTGCTTCGCCCAGAGTCTTCGACGACCCCTCGATCTCCATATCATACTCAAAATTGGACAGATCGAGGGCCGGGAAGAAGTGCCTCACGTGACTGAGGGCCCTCTCATAGCTCTTGTCCTGGGCCGCGATCACCATCTGCTGGCCCTTGCACAACACCTCCTCCGCCTCCTTGGCAAACTTCGTCTTCAGGGAGGCCACCTTCTTCTCCCACTCCACATCCTTGGCCTTGAGCTGGAGCTCCAGCTGCTGCTCTCTCTTATGCGAACCCTCGAGTTCGATTCGCATCTCCTTCACCTCCAGCTCGCTCTTTTCCGCCCGAGCTCGCTCTTGGGCCAGGGACGCCTCGTACAGGTTCTTGATGTTGGCCCCTTGTATGCAAGCCTACAACCAACGGCAGACAAAGATCAGGCCTCGGCACAAAAATCAACAAGGAGATACAGAGTCGACGGGCTTACCTGCACAGTGGCCCGCGCCAGGCGGGCGAACGCCATCTCTACGGGCTCGCCCTCCATCACCTTGCGATCGCGAGGGGTCGCCAGTTTCTCCACCACCTCAACGGCCTGGGCCTCCTCTGTCAGACGGTCCCCCATCAGAACCGACCAGTCAGGAGCCCACCGCTGCCGCATTAGCTCCACCACCGGATCCTCTTCCTCGGCCTCAACCCAGGGACCTTTCCCCTTGCCGAGAACAGGGACCCCCGCTGCGCCCTGACCCGTCGAAGAAGCCGCGCCCTTGCTCATCTCGGAGCGACCCCTCTTGGTCCTCGGCTCGAGTTGGACTTCCGAGATAACAAGGGGCAGCTCCCTCGGCCTCTTCGCCGCCTCCGCCTTCTTCTTCTTCTCGGCATTTTCCTTCTTCATGGCGAGCCGCCTCGCTTGGATCGATGCCTCATCCATATCTGCAGAAAATAACCATTAAGAACAATGAGCGAGAATGTACGAAAGGATCGAGGGAAAAGAAACAACTACATACGGAGAACGGCGGGGCTCAGTCCAACGCTCGCCAGGCGAACCTCCGTCACCTTAGTCCAATTAATACTAGGGGACAAACGAAGACACTCTACAAACCCCCACTCCTCGACCGTCAGATCTCCCTGCCCCGGCGCAGGATAACTCGGCTTGGAGTAATTCCATCGAGTCGGGATGTCCCAGGGCTCTTCACTCCGAACCACCAGATACTTTTTCCTCCAGTCCTTAAAAGAATCAAGACGGCTATGAACAACCTTCCGCCTACTCCGGGGGGAGATATAGTAAACCCCCTCGGCTGCCGGGCAAAGCGCCAGCAACGCGCGGAACACGTTCAAATGCAGGGGCACCCGTTGTTCCTCGCACGTCAGTACAAAGCTGATTATCTGCTCCCAAGAGTTCGGCCCGTACTGCATCGGCGCCAGGGAGGCCCAGTTCAACACTTCCCGAACAAACGGATGGATCGGCAACCTCAGTCCAGAAATAAACGCGTCCACAGGGAAGGCACAGTACCAAGCAGACAAGGGATCGGTTGGGCGAAGAGTAGAGCTCGGCAGCATCAACTCGTAACTAGGCCCTATGTGGTACGCCAATTGCAAGACTTCCAAGTCCCCGCCATCCAAGGCGGTCGGAATCGCGTCCATCAACACTCTCGTCCGGCTCGGCGAATAGGCCTGCACGCCAAAGAGCTCCTGATCGGACAGGTCGTCCGGATACTGACGGAAATGCTTCGGCTGCGCGGGCGAACCAGTCCCCTTGCTCGAGCCACTAGTTCCCCACTCTACCTTCCTCGGAGCCTTCTTCCTCTTCTCGGACCGCTCCGACGAAGGAGTGAATAAGGGCCCCCGACCAGTCGGCATGGAGTTCGGACCTACCCCCGGAACCATGGATCTCCTTACAATGCCGCCCTCGCCTCTCTCTCCCTCGGCAGCCGACTCCAAAACACGGACGTCGTCCAAACCATCAGTCGCTTCCTCCGACCCGCTACTCTCCACCACGAGAGGACGACGAGAGCGCGACAACCTCGCACCATGGGCCGCCTCCTCAACCACCGGTTCCTCCCACGAAATCGTGTCAGAAGACCCGTCAGCATGCACTGGCTCCACCTCGAGTACGGACTCCTCCCAGGACGTCGAGTCAGAGATAGGCTCCACCCCCCCAGACGTCGACGCTGACGAGCCAGACTGAGCCCTATCCATCTATGCCTAGACTAAATAGGCTTGCTAACTCACCTAGGGTTACTTCGGAAGGGCAAGTCCGGTACAGCAAGACGCGAAGATGAGCGCGGAAGTATTGAAAAAGTTTTATTTTGAAAGAGAAAGGAGTGGACAAATAGGGGAGAGGGGGGACTATTTATGGGAGATAGAAGCGACTCCTCGATTCCCGCGAGTACTGTTCACCTATCCGACATGCAACTGCCGCCTAAGAATTCGCGCCACATCCTCAAAACGTGCGACGCTGACATCATCCATTGACAGGCTGGCAGCCAGTCACGGAGGCCAGCGCAGAAGAAGTATTCGGAGGAGGGAACATTTTTATTTTTATGATTTAAGGCGCCGTCCTCAGACAGACGCCCCGGGCTCCGAGACTGGGCCGGTTCCCCTTTCACCCGCGAGCAGCTCGGGGCTTACAGCGTCATCGGCCGAAGACCCGAACTGTTCCCGAGTGAGACCGAAACCGCCTCAACCTGGAGCCCTATTGGGATACAGAATAGTCAGCCTCCCATCGGAGAACTACTCATCTACCCAGGGCCCAAAGCTTCGAGACGCCCCCCTCGGCAAGCACCTCGGTCAAAAGCAGACCAACACCCGAAGGCCGAAAGAAGTGCTCCATTCCGAGCCAGTTGATGCAACTGCAAAGGCCCAGCCTACTCCAGCAACCGAACCTTCGCAGTTGCAAACAACCGGCCCGGAACGCCCTTCATCCCTCTCGGAAGGATAGAACCTCCGCTATTGCAGACGGCTCACCCTTCGACGTTCGGTCGCTATCCCTCTCGCCCGGACCCCCCCCTGGATCTGACCGCCACCTCAGGGCCATCAGATCCAAGAGAAGATCGGGCGACAAAGAAACTACCTCTCCGACAAGTCCAGGGGCAAGAATTTTCAAAAAAAAAACAGGCGTCCGCCGAAGCAGACACCTTTATGGGCCAAACAGACCACCTTTGCCTGGATTTGAACCACAACGAGAAAAGGGGGGGGGGGGGGGGTACTTATAAGCCCCCCCAGGGGCCGGCCATTATGATGTGGGGAAAACCAAACGACGGAAGACCATGCGCCATACCGTTACTTAGCGGCGCCATTAACGCACCTGGGAAATGGGAATCTTGCACAGGTCCCCAGGCGCCCCCAAAAATGCTCCGCGAAAAAATGGACCACACTACTCAGAACAACCCCAAGGCACAACGGTTCGCCCCATAAACGGCCTGTAACTCCCCCTCACCAACTCGAGGTCCGGTCTGGCACCGGGATACTCTTCTCAGGAAGAAGCGACGACTCGCCTTCGCCCTCACCGACCCGTCATCCCTCGCCAGCTCGAGGTCGGGTCTGGCACCTGGGTACTCTTCTTCGGAAGATCCACCGGCTGGCCATCACCCTTACCAGCCCATAATTCCCCCTCGTCTCGAGGTTCGGTTTGGCATCGGGGTACTCTTCTCAGGAAGAAACAACGGCTCGCCTTCACCCTCACCAACCCGTAATCCCTCGCCAGCTCGAGGTCAGGTCTGGCACCTGGGTACTCTTCTTCGGAAGATCCACCGGCTGGCCATCACCCTTACCAGCCCATAATTCCCCCTCATCTCGAGGTTCGGTCTGGCACCGGGGTACTCTTCTCAGGAAGAAGCAACGGCTCGCCTTCACCCTTACCGACCCATAATCCCTCGCCAGCTCGAGGTCCGGTCTGGCACCGGGGTACTCTTCTTCGGAAGATCCACCGGCGGGCCATCACCCTTACCAGCCCGTAATTCCCCCTCGTCTCGAGGTTCGGCCTGGCACCGGGGTACTCTTCTCAGGAAGAAACAACGGCTCGCCTTCACCCTAACCAGCCCATAATTCCCCCTCCTCTCGAGGTTCGGTCTGGCACCCGGGTACTCTTCTCAGGAAGAAGCAACGGCTCGCCATCACCCTTGTCGACGCGTAATCCCTCGACCTCTCGAGGTTCAATCGAACACCAGGGTACTCTTTTCTGGAAGAGACAACAGTTCACCATCACCTTCACCTGCACTTTGACCCTCGACTAGCTCGAGGTTCTATCCAAGCTTCAGGACAGCACCACCAGGAAGGCCCTGTGATCCGCCCTCCCATTTTTTACAATCATGAACACTCCTCCACGGCTAGCTCCCGCACCCCCTGCAGGAGTGGGGGGCTTGTGTGACAGTGAAAAAATGGCCTGAGGCCCATCCAAGGCCCAATACAATTCCTACTCAGAAAAGCAAGAATACCGACCTGGTTCGGCTCCGGACCCCTTCAGGGTCGGCGCCGAACCTCGTGTTTGCCCCCACAGTGCCGGCTTCCTCGTACTGACGAGCCTCAGTATCCCCCGGAGTCCGATCCGGAGCAGTCCCTCATGCCGTCCCCCCTCTCTGGCGGGGCAGAGGGATGACCTGGCGCAGCTTAGGCCCTCCAATTTCCCCAGATGCACAGAGGACTCACGATGGGCCACGTCAGCTCCAAATACCGCCAAGGGTTTCGCCACGTCAGCCCTACACCACTCCTGGTATCACCGCAACCGCCCTAAACCCCCTGGGCCTTCTGCCACGTCAGGCCCATGGGCTTTCGGATCCAAACCCGGCCCCCAAGCGGAACCAAACCCGGTTGGGATTTTCTATAAATACTAGACCCTCACCCACCTTTTGAAGGTAATCAATCTTTTGCCACTTAAATATACCTAGTTATTGCTACTCTCCCACAGAGACTGACTAGAGCGTCGGAGGGTCCGCCACCGGGACAAACCCCGGTGTTTCAGGACCGTCTGCAGGTACACAAGACCTCGGATCCGACCCTTCCGATCCGAGCCCAACCTTCAACGCCTTTCCGAGCTTATCGTAGGCCCCAGAAGGTCAACCGAAGGTCGGCAGACGAGCGGCAATCTCCTTCAATACAAATTGAGTTCGAACTCACACCTGGTGCTTCCACACGTGCCTCAGAAATAAACAGCATCAGGTTGGCGCCGTCTGTGGGAACAGCTGCTCCAGAAGCCGATCCGACCCAGACCCTCAAAGGCCATCGACAGCCGAATCCTCATGGCAACCAAAGGCAAGGGGGCTGCTCCCTCCGTCAACCAACGGGACTCGCCCCCACCCACCGTTAAAGCCAGGCCACGCCCGTCGAAACACAAGGCTCCCTCTCTGGAGTCCCAAGGGAGCGTCGGCCGGCCAGCCCAGCCCGACCTCCGGGGCATAATCCTCAACCGCAAGATTACCCGCAGCAGGAGAAAGGCCGCTTCCAACCCGGCCCCGAACCGCCCGAGGCCACCGTCCGAGGCACGCAGACCCGCGCTCAGCCGAGTCGGAAGACAACCCTCGGACCAACCAAACCGGGCCGAAGGAGCCCCCGTCACTCACAAGGAATTCCGAGACTTCCGAAGAGAAATGCTGGGGGCCCTCCGACGGGCCCCCAGGGAAGAAACCCTCCATTCCCGAACAGGGTCGGACGCCGAAGCCAGCGCGTCCCGCCCTTCAACGATCCAACCAGAAGACGACGACGTACTCCTAAGGCGCCTACAAGAAATGGAGGACCGCCTCGATCACGTAGGGGACGGCGGCCGAAGAGCGCCTCAGGGGTACAGGCCTGTCCGTCCTCCCTTCTCCGCCCCAATCCTCCAAGCAGAAATACCCCGGAATTTCCGACCCCCTCAATTCGAGACCTACGATGGCGAAGGGGATCCTGCTGATCACGTGGAAGGTTTCAAGACCCTCATGATGATTCACAGCGCCTCGGATCCCCTGCTCTGCAGAGCCTTCCCGGCCACCCTTCGGGGTCCTGCTCGCGAGTGGTTCTCGAAACTCGCCCCCGGCTCCATTTACTCCTTCGACCAACTCGAGGGAAATTTTCTAGCCCATTTTGTCACTAGCCGGAAGGCCGAAAGGACCAGCGCCTCATTACTCAGGCTCAAACAGGAAGAGGGGGAATCACTCAGGGTGTTCGTCCGGAGATTTACCGCGGAGGCAAGGTCGGTCTCCTCCCTCGACCGAGGCGTCACTTCAGCGGCATTCCGACACAACGTCCGCCCCGGACAGCTGAAGGCCTCTCTGGCCAAGAGACCCCCCGTCGACTTTCCCGACCTCCTTAATAGGGTCGAGAAATACATAAGGGCAGAAGAGGCCCTAAATCCCGAAGACGCCAAAGATCCCACCGGGAAAGGGAAGCGGAAGACCGAGGAAGTCGAACCACCAAAGATAGCTCCAAGGGACCCGGGGGCCATGAAGAAGGTCCCGCCAGTCCCCCGCTTCGAGAAGTACACCCCCCTGACGCATAACGTATCCGCCATCCTCTTGGAAATCGAAGACAAGGGCATTGTCCGACTACCCCCCCGATCTAATAACAATAAGAATCGAGACCAGCGCTTTTACTGCCGCTTCCACAGAGATCACGGGCACGAGACCGACCAATGCCGAGCCCTGAAAGACGAAATTGAAGGGCTCATTTCCAGAGGGTACCTCCGAAAATTTACCCGAGAAGGCCCACGGGATCGGCGAGCCGCTAGGAACCGGAGCCAATCGGCTCCGAATCCTCCTCCAAACCAGACCCAGAGTCGGAACCCCCGATTCCGAGGGGGCCGTAGATATCCCTTTTATCTTGCACTGCGTCCACGGAGGGCCGATGGGAGGTGAATCAAAAACTTCCAGAAAAGCCTCCATCCGAGAGGTGAACGCTGTCAGAGACGACCCCTCACCCAAACTACAATCAAGGCCGGTCTCCTTTTCAGGAGAAGACCTTGAAGGAGTCCGCCTGCCCCACTGCGATGCCCTCGTCATCAACCTTCACATGGCTAATTATGAGGTCCGCAGGATCCTCGTCGACAACGGTAGCTCGGTGAATATTCTCTTCCTCGATGCCTTCGAAAATCTCAGGTTACCCCGAGGCAAACTCAAGCCAGCCGGGTACACCCTGCACGGGTTCTCAGGCGTCCCTGTCGTGATAGAAGGAATTGTTACCCTCGACGTTACCGCCGGATCGACTCCTGTCAAGAGGACCGAATCCATGGACTTCATGGTGGTCAACATCAAGACGGCCTACGACGCCATACTTGGCCGGCCTGGACTATGCTCCCTACAAGCAGTGCCTTCGGCTTGCCATCTGAAGCTCAAGTTCCCCACCCCTCAAGAAGTCGGCATCGTCCGAGGCAGCCAAGAAGCGGCACGGCCGTGCCACATGACCACCGTCGGGGGAGGTGTGTTCCCCCTCGACGCCGAACGAGCATAGGTTATGACCCGGCTAAATGTAAATCGGCTTTTGTATAAACCCTCACTTGTAAAAAGCTGCCTTAGCGGCCCTCCCTACCTTATGCTAAAAGGTATCCCTTTTTGTCCGAACCCAAATGTCTCGATAATCTCAATACGAGTCCGGACCAAAAGTCCTTCCTAAAGCCCCTCTTCGATCCCTTACGGAACGATGGAGCCAGACCTTGCCTCCGACATTGCGTACTACACTACTGACCGGAGCGGGGAAGGAAAAGGATTCTCCTTTCATACCCCTTTTTATTTTTCGTTCCAAAGAGGAAAAATCAAACAAAAGAAAAACAAAGACCGATACAAGACCGCTCCACTCATCTCAAATCAGGAAGATCAGGGCCCCTCAGGCCCAACGAGGAACGGAGAGTATTTCGGTCAAGCAACTAGGGGCCCCTCCCCTCGTTATGGTGCTCCTTAGCCTCAGCCACATTCGACCCTCCAACCACAGAGCTCAGGGCGTCATCCGGTCGCGCCCACTGCAACAGCAGCAGCGCAAAGGGGACCCCCTCCGCCTGTCGACCCGCGAGGGAAGAGAGCGAAGCACCCGACATCGCCTTGTAACAAGGCACCCCCGTCCCCTTCTCCATAAAGGTGTCGCGAGGTAACCCCCCGGGAGAGGACCTCGGCACCAAAGTACTAAGCCCGGCCTGTCCAAGGTCCGCGCCGCCAAGCTCCCGGTCCCACACCGCTCTTCTCAACCGGCGCGCCTCCACGCTTTAGACGGCGGACTTATTCCGACAAAAGTAACAAGCCTCATCAGTGTTCCGAGCCCCCCCCCCCCCCTCCAGCAACCAACCAACTCAAACGCACATTCTCAAGAAGATTCAGAAATGTCCAGACTCAAAAACAACCGACCGGTCAAAAACTTTTCTTACCACTGTAAATCCAAGTGTTTCTTACAAAAATTGCGGTGGCCAGTCCGCGGGAGGCAAACACAATCGAGGGAGAGGGAAAGAAAGACAAAAATTACACAACTCCTTGACCCACCTCCGCGCCGACGGACGGATCCGCGGGAGTGTCGGCCGAGGGGTCGACGGCGGACCCTGCTTCGCCCAGAGTCTTCGACGACCCCTCGATCTCCATATCATACTCAAAATTGGACAGATCGAGGGCCGGGAAGAAGTGCCTCACGTGACTGAGGGCCCTCTCATAGCTCTTGTCCTGGGCCGCGATCACCATCTGCTGGCCCTTGCACAACACCTCCTCCGCCTCCTTGGCAAACTTCGTCTTCAGGGAGGCCACCTTCTTCTCCCACTCCACATCCTTGGCCTTGAGCTGGAGCTCCAGCTGCTGCTCTCTCTTATGCGAACCCTCGAGTTCGATTCGCATCTCCTTCACCTCCAGCTCGCTCTTTTCCGCCCGAGCTCGCTCTTGGGCCAGGGACGCCTCGTACAGGTTCTTGATGTTGGCCCCTTGTATGCAAGCCTACAACCAACGGCAGACAAAGATCAGGCCTCGGCACAAAAATCAACAAGGAGATACAGAGTCGACGGGCTTACCTGCACAGTGGCCCGCGCCAGGCGGGCGAACGCCATCTCTACGGGCTCGCCCTCCATCACCTTGCGATCGCGAGGGGTCGCCAGTTTCTCCACCACCTCAACGGCCTGGGCCTCCTCTGTCAGACGGTCCCCCATCAGAACCGACCAGTCAGGAGCCCACCGCTGCCGCATTAGCTCCACCACCGGATCCTCTTCCTCGGCCTCAACCCAGGGACCTTTCCCCTTGCCGAGAACAGGGACCCCCGCTGCGCCCTGACCCGTCGAAGAAGCCGCGCCCTTGCTCATCTCGGAGCGACCCCTCTTGGTCCTCGGCTCGAGTTGGACTTCCGAGATAACAAGGGGCAGCTCCCTCGGCCTCTTCGCCGCCTCCACCTTCTTCTTCTTCTCGGCATTTTCCTTCTTCATGGCGAGCCGCCTCGCTTGGATCGATGCCTCATCCATATCTGCAGAAAATAACCATTAAGAACAATGAGCGAGAATGTACGAAAGGATCGAGGGAAAAGAAACAACTACATACGGAGAACGGCGGGGCTCAGTCCAACGCTCGCCAGGCGAACCTCCGTCACCTTAGTCCAATTAATACTAGGGGACAAACGAAGACACTCTACAAACCCCCACTCCTCGACCGTCAGATCTCCCTGCCCCGGCGCAGGATAACTCGGCTTGGAGTAATTCCATCGAGTCGGGATGTCCCAGGGCTCTTCACTCCGAACCACCAGATACTTTTTCCTCCAGTCCTTAAAAGAATCAAGACGGCTATGAACAACCTTCCGCCTACTCCGGGGGGAGATATAGTAAACCCCCTCGGCTGCCGGGCAAAGCGCCAGCAACGCGCGGAACACGTTCAAATGCAGGGGCACCCGTTGTTCCTCGCACGTCAGTACAAAGCTGATTATCTGCTCCCAAGAGTTCGGCCCGTACTGCATCGGCGCCAGGGAGGCCCAGTTCAACACTTCCCGAACAAACGGATGGATCGGCAACCTCAGTCCAGAAATAAACGCGTCCACAGGGAAGGCACAGTACCAAGCAGACAAGGGATCGGTTGGGCGAAGAGTAGAGCTCGGCAGCATCAACTCGTAACTAGGCCCTATGTGGTACGCCAATTGCAAGACTTCCAAGTCCCCGCCATCCAAGGCGGTCGGAATCGCGTCCATCAACACTCTCGTCCGGCTCGGCGAATAGGCCTGCACGCCAAAGAGCTCCTGATCGGACAGGTCGTCCGGATACTGACGGAAATGCTTCGGCTGCGCGGGCGAACCAGTCCCCTTGCTCGAGCCACTAGTTCCCCACTCTACCTTCCTCGGAGCCTTCTTCCTCTTCTCGGACCGCTCCGACGAAGGAGTGAATAAGGGCCCCCGACCAGTCGGCATGGAGTTCGGACCTACCCCCGGAACCATGGATCTCCTTACAATGCCGCCCTCGCCTCTCTCTCCCTCGGCAGCCGACTCCAAAACACGGACGTCGTCCAAACCATCAGTCGCTTCCTCCGACCCGCTACTCTCCACCACGAGAGGACGACGAGAGCGCGACAACCTCGCACCATGGGCCGCCTCCTCAACCACCGGTTCCTCCCACGAAACCGTGTCAGAAGACCCGTCAGCATGCACTGGCTCCACCTCGAGTACGGACTCCTCCCAGGACGTCGAGTCAGAGATAGGCTCCACCCCCCCAGACGTCGACGCTGACGAGCCAGACTGAGCCCTATCCATCTATGCCTAGACTAAATAGGCTTGCTAACTCACCTAGGGTTACTTCGGAAGGGCAAGTCCGGTACAGCAAGACGCGAAGATGAGCGCGGAAGTATTGAAAAAGTTTTATTTTGAAAGAGAAAGGAGTGGACAAATAGGGGAGAGGGGGGACTATTTATGGGAGATAGAAGCGACTCCTCGATTCCCGCGAGTACTGTTCACCTATCCGACATGCAACTGCCGCCTAAGAATTCGCGCCACATCCTCAAAACGTGCGACGCTGACATCATCCATTGACAGGCTGGCAGCCAGTCACGGAGGCCAGCGCAGAAGAAGTATTCGGAGGAGGGAACATTTTTATTTTTATGATTTAAGGCGCCGTCCTCAGACAGACGCCCCGGGCTCCGAGACTGGGCCGGTTCCCCTTTCACCCGCGAGCAGCTCGGGGCTTACAGCGTCATCGGCCGAAGACCCGAACTGTTCCCGAGTGAGACCGAAACCGCCTCAACCTGGAGCCCTATTGGGATACAGAATAGTCAGCCTCCCATCGGAGAACTACTCATCTACCCAGGGCCCAAAGCTTCGAGACGCCCCCCTCGGCAAGCACCTCGGTCAAAAGCAGACCAACACCCGAAGGCCGAAAGAAGTGCTCCATTCCGAGCCAGTTGATGCAACTGCAAAGGCCCAGCCTACTCCAGCAACCGAACCTTCGCAGTTGCAAACAACCGGCCCGGAACGCCCTTCATCCCTCTCGGAAGGATAGAACCTCCGCTATTGCAGACGGCTCACCCTTCGACGTTCGGTCGCTATCCCTCTCGCCCGGACCCCCCCCTGGATCTGACCGCCACCTCAGGGCCATCAGATCCAAGAGAAGATCGGGCGACAAAGAAACTACCTCTCCGACAAGTCCAGGGGCAAGAATTTTCAAAAAAAAACAGGCGTCCGCCGAAGCAGACACCTTTATGGGCCAAACAGACCACCTTTGCCTGGATTTGAACCACAACGAGAAAAGGGGGGGGGGGGGGGTACTTATAAGCCCCCCCAGGGGCCGGCCATTATGATGTGGGGAAAACCAAACGACGGAAGACCATGCGCCATACCGTTACTTAGCGGCGCCATTAACGCACCTGGGAAATGGGAATCTTGCACAGGTCCCCAGGCGCCCCCAAAAATGCTCCGCGAAAAAATGGACCACACTACTCAGAACAACCCCAAGGCACAACGGTTCGCCCCATAAACGGCCTGTAACTCCCCCTCACCAACTCGAGGTCCGGTCTGGCACCGGGATACTCTTCTCAGGAAGAAGCGACGACTCGCCTTCGCCCTCACCGACCCGTCATCCCTCGCCAGCTCGAGGTCGGGTCTGGCACCTGGGTACTCTTCTTCGGAAGATCCACCGGCTGGCCATCACCCTTACCAGCCCATAATTCCCCCTCGTCTCGAGGTTCGGTTTGGCATCGGGGTACTCTTCTCAGGAAGAAACAACGGCTCGCCTTCACCCTCACCAACCCGTAATCCCTCGCCAGCTCGAGGTCAGGTCTGGCACCTGGGTACTCTTCTTCGGAAGATCCACCGGCTGGCCATCACCCTTACCAGCCCATAATTCCCCCTCATCTCGAGGTTCGGTCTGGCACCGGGGTACTCTTCTCAGGAAGAAGCAACGGCTCGCCTTCACCCTTACCGACCCATAATCCCTCGCCAGCTCGAGGTCCGGTCTGGCACCGGGGTACTCTTCTTCGGAAGATCCACCGGCGGGCCATCACCCTTACCAGCCCGTAATTCCCCCTCGTCTCGAGGTTCGGCCTGGCACCGGGGTACTCTTCTCAGGAAGAAACAACGGCTCGCCTTCACCCTAACCAGCCCATAATTCCCCCTCCTCTCGAGGTTCGGTCTGGCACCCGGGTACTCTTCTCAGGAAGAAGCAACGGCTCGCCATCACCCTTGTCGACGCGTAATCCCTCGACCTCTCGAGGTTCAATCGAACACCAGGGTACTCTTTTCTGGAAGAGACAACAGTTCACCATCACCTTCACCTGCACTTTGACCCTCGACTAGCTCGAGGTTCTATCCAAGCTTCAGGACAGCACCACCAGGAAGGCCCTGTGATCCGCCCTCCCATTTTTTACAATCATGAACACTCCTCCACGGCTAGCTCCCGCACCCCCTGCAGGAGTGGGGGGCTTGTGTGACAGTGAAAAAATGGCCTGAGGCCCATCCAAGGCCCAATACAATTCCTACTCAGAAAAGCAAGAATACCGACCTGGTTCGGCTCCGGATCCCTTCAGGGTCGGCGCCGAACCTCGTGTTTGCCCCCACAGTGCCGGCTTCCTCGTACTGACGAGCCTCAGTATCCCCCGGAGTCCGATCCGGAGCAGTCCCTCATGCCGTCCCCCCTCTCTGGCGGGGCAGAGGGATGACCTGGCGCAGCTTAGGCCCTCCAATTTCCCCAGATGCACAGAGGACTCACGATGGGCCACGTCAGCTCCAAATACCGCCAAGGGTTTCGCCACGTCAGCCCTACACCACTCCTGGTATCACCGCAACCGCCCTAAACCCCCTGGGCCTTCTGCCACGTCAGGCCCATGGGCTTTCGGATCCAAACCCGGCCCCCAAGCGGAACCAAACCCGGTTGGGATTTTCTATAAATACTAGACCCTCACCCACCTTTTGAAGGTAATCAATCTTTTGCCACTTAAATATACCTAGTTATTGCTACTCTCCCACAGAGACTGACTAGAGCGTCGGAGGGTCCGCCACCGGGACAAACCCCGGTGTTTCAGGACCGTCTGCAGGTACACAAGACCTCGGATCCGACCCTTCCGATCCGAGCCCAACCTTCAACGCCTTTCCGAGCTTATCGTAGGCCCCAGAAGGTCAACCGAAGGTCGGCAGACGAGCGGCAATCTCCTTCAATACAAATTGAGTTCGAACTCACACCTGGTGCTTCCACACGTGCCTCAGAAATAAACAGCATCAATTTCTTTCCTACTCTGAGGTCAGGTAGTTAGTGGGCTGATGCACCCACTTGATATGATCATGGCATATACTTACTTGATTTTGGCTGATAATTGATTTTTTCAACATTTGGAGTGACAGATACTTTGTATGCTTTGCATATTCAGTTGTACTGAATATATCATTGCATATGCTTGATTTTGGCTCAGAGATTGAATTTTTCTGATACAAATTATGTGATTTTTGTTTGCTTTGTTACACAGTCAGCTGTGTTAGTTTAAGCCCTTCTGATGTGTTTCAACAATGAGATCAATTTGGGTTTTTTAAGTTCACAGTTAAGCGATCTCCAAATTTGGGTACTGATTTGTGAGTTCCAATTTTTTGGAAGGTTATTCTTTTCAGATCTAAGATCGATGATGAAGGGTTTTCAGAATCTGTTGGGTTTTTTAAGTTTGCAATTGGGTTTTTTAAGTTTGCAATTGCTCTGTATACTTTGGCTGATAGTGTGCTTTGCATATTTTGGCTGATAGTTTGCTTTCACAGTTCACTGCAGTCTACTTGATCATGGCATATACTGTTTGTAGTGGTTGATACTTGATTTACTCGGATACAATTAAGTGATTTACAAATGGGAATGCATTTATTTGATTGTGGAACAAGAGTTAGAGGTTTGTGATGGTTGCAGCTATTTGGGCGTGGCAGTTCAACTGTAGCCACAATACTACACCAACACACTTATGCTTGACTTTTTTATGCTCCCCCACTCAAGATGTTGTGCTCATTTGAGAACATTGTCTTCTGAAATAATGTGATTTCTGAGCCTACTTAAATTCAAGTCATGAACATAATCATCATCTAAATTATTTTTGCTTTATGTTATTTAATAAATCTGTATGAAATTCATCTAACTTTATGTTTTTTTTTTCCAGTGAGCTATCTAAAACCTCATATGAAGAGATGCAGCAGTAGCAGATGCAACAGTTTGTAGGTTTTGGCAATGAGTTGATTTCTTAAAGTGTGGGAACCTCTTGTTATATGCTACAAAATCAGTACGAGAAGATGAAGAGATGCGACAGCAGTATCAGTAGTTGATTTTGGCAAAGAAAGGGTTATTGAATTTTTTGGGAGTGCTAGATATTTTGTATGCTTTGTATGTTAACTTCAATTTACTTCATCAGGGCATATAGTTCATTTTGGTTGATAGTTGATTCAACTGAAGGTTGAAGGGTGGTTGAAGATCATTCTTTTGTATCATATTTTTACTTACCACAGAGCACAGTTTTGAAATAATGTGTATCAAATATTTATCTACTTTATGAAATGGAAGATTGTAGTTGTATACACTACAATTTGTCATCTTAGTCATTTTAGTAATCTTTCTTATTTATTTGGCATGGATGATGTTACTTTACTTGTTAATTCTTCTCATTTTTGTGGTCTTGTAACATCTTTCTTATTTATGTGGTCTTCTGTCAAACAGAGCTCACTGTCAGCCAAAATATACAAAGCACACTATCAGCCAAAGTATACAGAGCAGATCTGTGAAACGGAGCTCACTATCAAACAGAGCTCAACTGTGATACACAGCTCAATTGCAAACTTAAAAAACCCAAATACAAATCTGAAAACCCTTCATCATCGACCTCAGATCTGAAAAGAATAACCCTCCAAAAAATTCGAACTCATAAACCGGTACCCAAATTTGGAGATCGCTTAACTGTGAACTTAAAAAAACCAAATTGATCTCATTGTTGAAACACATCAGAAGAGCATAAACTAACACAGCTGACTGTGTAACAAAGCATACGAAAATCACATAATTTGTATCAGAAAAATTCAATCTCTGAGCCAAAATCAAGCATATGCAATGATATATTCGGTACAACTGAATATACAAAGCATACAAAGTTAACCACAAATAACATTCAGTTAAGCACAAATAAACATACAAAGTTAAGCATACAAAAATTTCACAACAACATGAGCTATTTGTTTATACCCATTCAGAGCCCCCCAAATAAAATTCAACCATTACATAGAGACTTCATAACTGCGTGAGTAACTTCACCATGGCTTTATACATACATCCTCCAAACTGAGTAACTTCACCATTACATAACATATCTTACAACATACAAAATTACAAAAAATAGCAAATACAAAATACACTTTTTTAAACTTCATACTATAGGAGACACCACCACCAGCACCGCACTAGTACTTGAAGAACGCTAGGAACAAAAAGACGGACACCAACAGCCCACAAAGACATCCAAGCACTGCATAATGCTGGGCACCTGCCCTGTAACCACTCTTCCGCGCACCATCACAATCTACCGACCTCAACAACGACTGAATTGAAAGCTCATCATACAATTCCCTTATTGTAGCATCTTTATCCTCCTCTGTCCCATAATTCTCTACCCAACAAAAAAATTCACATCCATTGGGAAAATTAGGACAATTGTAATATGCTTTACCTGGATTCTTCCCCAAAGTAGAATATTTGACCCTTGTCTATATTCGACAAAAACATTTTGGAGCTCCAATTCTCTGTCCAGAACTGGTTCGGGAAGATCTGGAGCTACAGCTATAGTGATTGTGGATTTGGTTGGAAGAGTAGTTTGATGTCATCCTACAAGATTTTGTCAGGTTTAAGCCACTAAACTTACAAAAAAATCACATTCTATTAAATTATTGCGAAATATACAATAGGTGACTTGTTATTCTAACAAATATTACAAATCGGCAACTTTAGTAGTATAATATTACAGATTAGAGATGATGCTTCCCAGTCTTCGAGTGCTTCACGTTACAGAAAATGTGAAATGTGAAAAGGGAGTTAGAGGTTCTATTTGCACTTGCATCCAACTAGACACACCCTAAAACAAAACTAAAATAACTACAAAACACAAATACAAATCCAATAACTTCTAGGGTCACAAAGCAAAAGGTTAAATTGCTTCGGGAAAATCAAATGTCAGCAATATATATACCATAGGAATTCCCCAAATATGAGTAATACGTATTTTTAACATTGTAGATTTAAGAAAGTGATATCACTTTTCAAAATAATCATTAAGTAGGGGAGCATTGCTATAGTTACTACATAACCAAAGTACAACAACATGAAATGTAAAATAAGTAATTACCATGATTTGAAAACTAGGGTTAGGACCTTTTTTTAGAGTTTTAGTTGCAGTAATTCATGAGGTTTCAATGCTTTACAATTCAAGTATCAGTTTTTTCACAATTTAGAAGATAGAACTGACATTTAATTGAATAAAATGATATATATTTTCATGATCTACACTCTCCCCTAGAAGATAGAAGCAGCTGTTTGTATGGTTTCCAGAGTTTTAAACAACACAACCCAACTTCATTAGTTTTCTTTAAGTTAATATGACCTATAGATAGTAATTAAGTTTAGTGCAATACACTTGTTGAATTCTACATATCAGCCAAAGAAGATCAACTAATAGATAGTAATTAACTGAGGTCTCTTTCCGTGAGTTCCAAATGTATTTTTTTTTAACAAGATCAAGTAAAAGTGTATTTTTTCAACATGATGAAGTAAAGGAAAAATAAAAATTGATATATGAGGACTCTTTCCTTGAGTTCAATAGATTTGGGGGATGAGGATGATGAGAGCATCACGAGGAGGAGAGCGCGATAAGATTTGGGTACTGATTTGTGGGTTCGAGAATTTTGGGGGCTAGGGTTTTCATATTTGAGGTCGCTGATGAAGGCGTGGAGGAAATTCGAGCGTTGGAGAGGGAGGAGATGGAGATTTGGAGAGGGAGGAGCAGATTAGTGGGTTCGAATTTTTTTAGGGGGCTAGGGTTTTCCAGATCTGAGCTCGATGAAGAAGATGAGCGTGGGAGAGGGAAGCAGATGAATGCTTTGGGGATGGGGGGGTATGAAATGACGATTTTACCCCTCATGTTTAGCCAGATGAGCGGGAGCACATCAAATCAGTTGGATGGGGATCATGATGAAAGTGCTAGATCGGACGGCGTAGCACCAGTGCACACAGTGGTGTGCACTACCCCAGTGCACAACCGAAAGTTTCCCAATATATATATATATATATATATATATATATATATATATATATGACCCCTTCGGTTGTGAACAGACTTTGGCGAGATCTAGCGCGCGAACGCCTGTTGTCGCTATCGCCAATGCCAATGATATCGATATTGGGAAAAACAATATCATTGTATACTTTTTAAAAATTTACATTGTTGCCGCTATCGGCACTCGAACGCCAGTTCGCACTGATCGCGTGCGAACTCGCGCTCGCAGCCGTCCGATCATGATCTTGATCATGCAAGATCGGATGGCTGCCCAACAAGTTTGCACATGATCGTGTGCAAATGATCACGTGCGAATTGATTCGCACATGATCAGCTTGTTATATATATAAGTGAGTCTCATATAGAGTATAAGGAAAATTTTCTCATACAAAGTGATTATACTCATTTGGTGGAGGCCTTATGGAAGATCTACTCCGCCCATCATGTTTATCATGTTAATAGAGGAAAATTTAACATAATAAATTTGTAAGAGGAAAATTTATCATGGACCCACATGATGCATGGATGAATGACCACCAAACTAGAGCTAGTATCGGGTCCTATCGGGTCGGATCCTCCACTACCCCGACCTGAACACGGTACCTTACGGGTCCAAAAATTGGACCCGGACCCGGGCTTACAAGAACCGACTCCGGGTCCGGGTCCTATTTAAAAAAATCTACCTGTCAGATGCGATAGCGGAAAATAAATATTTGCACTTAAGTATTTTTACATCTGATGCCCTACGGTTCTAACAATTTTTGCACTGAAGTACATGAATAAATATTATATTTACACATCTATCTTCAACAATTACTTTTATATGTATATCCCTATAACCCTATTATTCAAATTCAATATTTTGGGGGTATTTATTAACGGGTCCGGATTGGTTCTATTTTGAGCGGACCCAGGACCCAAAACCGTTAGTACATCAGGTCTTATTTTTAGGACCCGGACCCAGACCCATATAGATCGGGTCGGTTTCGATCCAATGTTGGGTCCGGGTATCGGGTAAATATGACAGTGATACTCCTAACTACTTGATTTTTTCTATACAAAACATGATGGAAAGATTGGATCTTTCATAAGAACCCCACCAAGTGAACATAATTACTTTGTATGAGAAAAATCTCTCATATACAAATATGAGGCTCACATTACTCATATATGAAAATATTCCGTTGCAAACGCACTGTTAGTTCAAACAAAGGCTTCAAGCAAAATAAAACATTTGTACGCTATAGTACGTTCGCAACGGAATATTTTCATATATATATACATAAAGTAGCAATCAACCAAAACTCCAAACTGCTCAAAACTAAATAGCCAGAAGAATTAGTGTTACAAACATGCCATAGGCTCAAAGAAGCAACCAGGAATCACATCAAAACTAAATATTTTAAAACAAAACCATGCCTACAAATACAATCTTTTTTGCCACACAAAATCGAGAATTATGAACCAGAATGGTACCCTAATATACCAAAAAATTCTCTATGACAGCATAGATCCAACCCAAAAAACAAATAAATAACAAAGATCCAAATCTGTAACGTTCTCAAAATCACTCCAACCATCCTCATTTATAAGTTCTCAAAATTAACTGAATTTTGTTTTTTCTTCTCTTCTAGGAATGCAGAATTATAAATCAGGAGGTGATGCCATCATCATAAAGAGAGAGCGAAGCCAGCTGATTGTGAGGTGGTGCATTGGAAGTCTGTTGCTGTTGTTGGGCAACATTTCTGAGGACTTCCATGGCCTCAGCTACTTTTGCCTTTAAGGACTCTGGAGACTCCAGCAGGTGCAAAACTTCAGTCTGGTCCATTTCAAGGAGCATCCCAGTCACTTTAGCAGCATGATCGTGCTCTAGTTTGGCCACCAGTGGGTATAGACTTTCGCCGAGCATCTGAAAATAGAAATATCAAAGCAAACATTAAGCATACTAAATTAAACTGCTTGTGCCAAAATTCAAGCCAGTATTGACCTTGGAAATGGATTGAACCAATCACTTCAAATATATGGAGTTGTTTACATGTGCAATGCATGCGAAATTGCAAAAAAAAATTACTATTAACATAAATTTGCTTTGTGAAAATTCGCCGAGCATCTGAAAATTTGCAAAAAAAGAACTTATATGTACATATGTGAAACAATAATATAAATTTTACTATTAAAATGATAAAAGGAAATAAAAAGATACAAATATCTAATATGTATGAGAACCAATATTTTACGAGAACATTTTAATTCCACAAGCATACAGTTGCAGAGTTCAATGCGTGTAGGCTTCACAGCACACACTGCTCTTGTTTCCCATCAGACTCTCTCTCTTGCCCTCTCTCACACAAATACACACATAAAGCGTCTTGCCTTCACAACCTCACTCGATCGAACTCTCCCGATCTCTCTCTACATAGATATCAAATAGATCCGTGCTTCGTAGCTCCTGGAATTATCTAATAGTAAAGACATCTCCAATAGAACTGTTACATAATTGTCACTATCATCTAGAACCCACAAATATGGGTACCGGTCAGGGATATGGCTTGTAAAAAGTAAGACACATGAACATAGCCGATTAGACACAGTATTTTATATATGCTAAAAAGCAAAGAAGCCCCAAATTTTTGCTCAAAATTGATAAACACTTTGCCCTTGTTTTTTTTAGTCAATAAAGTAATAAACCCCCACATACCCTATTTGCCTCCATTTCTCCATTAAATGTGATTTGAGCATTAACAAATTTTTGCTCTTCTTCCATGAACAGGACTGTGCGCTCAATAAGCAAAAGTGACTGAATTAGGGTGTAGTTGACATTCTACAACTATGGTAGGAAATAGTAGTTCCATAATCTATACCTAATTGCCAAATAGAAGAGGCTCCATAGTCCCACTCAAAAGAAACAAGAATTCACTAGAATTAGAAAATATGAAAGAAATTTGTCTGTGAATGTGGTAGGACACACAAATAGTGCCAAACACTTGTCTAAGAGTGTCCATGAAGCTTTAGCGAACGACATGTGCCCAACAAGGATACGCCTTCATGATACAAGTGTATGTTTTACATAATTAATCATGCTTGTAAATGTAGAATTCGGCAAATTCTCCCTGCTAAGGGGATGTTTGGTTGTTGCAATGTACCATTTTCCCAGTGTGCAAAGTCTGAAGGAATTGCACATAACCATTTTGCAACTTTTTTGCCCTTGTTGCAGTCATATACTTGCATTGCATTTTGATAGAAATAGCTTGTATGCATTGTACTTGCACTTGTAACTGAAACTTCGGTTAAAGATTCTGAGAACAAGATTTGATTTGCCGGAGAGAGGTTAGTAGCTTTCTAAGAAACATACCGTCCTTTGCTGCTCAGCAGAAGCATGTGCAAGGGCGGAGGCAAGAGTACCATGGGACTGATGCTGCTCCCTTTCATAAGCAGGGATGGGGGAGAACATTCCCCCTTGCATAGGAGCAGTAGACAAGTTGCGGGGAGGATAACCATATGGACGTCCTCTGTTAGGAATCATCTGTAATAAAAAAGTATATTATATAAATATACTACTACAAATAATTGAATCATTAAAGCTCAATGTTGATGATCAAGAAGATCAGATTTCACTAACAATGAAGACGGAAAGTGCAGGTTAGTAACTACAACATTTCCTCAAGACCAGAATATTATGGTCATACCTTAAATTCAAACCATTATGGTAGATAATGCCTCATAGCTATCAGAGAAGTAGTTTAGACTACAAACCACAAAAGAATCACTTCCTGTCCTATGAACCCTTGACAAAGATTGCAACAAACAGAGAACTCAAATACCGCAAAGTCCTCATAAACTGATTAATACACTAATTGACTAAAAGACATACACTACTTGTAATTATCTAACCGAGAAACAAAGACGTGAAGAACGACTTTTGAATGGAAGTTTTTAAAAATGTGATGATGGTGGGTGGTGACGATAACTCACATCAACATCGTCATCCAGGAAGAAAACAGCTTCATAAAGAGTTTCGGGAGAGAATTAGTTAACATGAAGCTGAAGTCAAAATTCACCAAACAAGTGTGGTGATTGCACAGGATGGAAATTGGCGATGCACCAACCATAATCAATTAGGTCATAACTTTTATTAATACATGGACTAGCGCATAGTATCACACAATGATTATTACTATGACATTAGAATTTTGCGTGTACTAATCTGGTATTGTTGTCTTATGTGTCATGTCATGTATGTGCCATGGCATTTACACAATAGCTCATTTATAAATTTTCTAAAAAAGTATAGGGGTTTAAATGTAAAGAGATCTTTAACATATTTTTATGTGCTATTGGATCGGATCAAATCCAGTTCGAATCTGACCCAGTCCAACTTTGAAATCTATTAGTTAGTTGGATTGGGTCAGATGTAAAATGGATCTAACCCATCACATACCCTTTTAAATTGAAAAAATGCTTCATCCTTGTCCTTATCTGGATGCTTTGAAATAACGGATGACGCTTGGAAAGAAGCAAAATAAACAATGACACTACGAAAGAAGAACCAACATCAAAAAAAAAAAAAAAAAGGATGAGAACCAAGAAGAAGCAGCGACATTTTAGAGTATACTTGAGGATGTAAAGGTATGCTCTCCCCCCTCTTTCTCCTATGAAACCCTACAATTTCTATTTCAATTTAGAAGCTTTTTACCGAGTTACGGCCAAAACCAAGTATTCTACCATTTTATCGTATCGCTCTATACGAAACAGCCGAAATGGATCAGGCGATACTTTCAACCTTTGTGTCTACTTGCCATTCTTTATCGCTTCCTATTTTCTCTTACGTAGATTGAGAGATATCAACAGCCAGTAGAACAAACTTACCACTTTCTCGCCAGGCTATGGGTGTGATAGTGGTACCATCACATAGGTAGGTACGATTTTAAATCAATAAGATTACCTGGTGTGGGAAAAAAGGTAAGGGCTGCTGCATTATTTGTGGGGGTCCTTGTCCACCACGTCTACCACCGGAAGGACGTTGTGCTTGCTGCTGACCTTGTTGAACTAATGGGACAAAAAAGTTTGGCATAGAAGCGCCTGCAGGCCTCATCCCAGGAATTATTTGTTGTTGGTAGCCAAATCCAGGCTGCAAAAAAAAGGAGATATCTGTCACTGCCCTAAATCTAACAATGTCTTTGATCTAATTATAAAGTTAGGGATTCCTCAATGTTTTTTGTTTTTTGTTTTTTGTTTTTTTCATTTTACAACTTGCTAAGTCGTTAATGTAATATAATTTTCCTTTATGGCCTGCATAAAACTGGAGTTGGAATTTTGTCATATAAATCTAAAAGCTTATCCTATCAACTTTTTCACCCTTCAACTTCTCCATTTCTTCTCTCTTTACCATCAAACATGAAAATTGAGAAAATTTTCTGGATGGTTCAGAGTAAATTAACTTATTTTGTACCCCTCTATCTCGGCCATAAAATTTTCTCAAGTTGTTAGAAAAATATCAATGAAAACAACCAAAGCAAATAAAATCAATATGATTCATCGTGATTAACCTCTCCCCCCCCCCCCCCCCCCCCCCCCCCAAAAAAAAAAAAAAAAAAATTTAATAATAATAATAATAATAATAATAATAATAAAATCAAATAACCATCCCCGTTGGTGACATAATATGAAGTCGAGGAAAACATTGTAAGAGTTAAAGTAGTCTATTTAGTCCCACATCGGAATTAGATGTATATTTGTACTCTCCTATAAATTGGAGACAATTTATTCAGTTATAATCATCCAATAAAGTATTCTTCTGTCTCTATACTATACTTCAGCATGATATCAGGGCCCGAAAAATATACACAAAAAATTATGTTTTTCTTTTCCTTAAAATAAAAAAATAATAAAAATAAAAAAATAAATCCGAAAAGAAAGCAGCAGCTCGTCTTCTTCTTCCTTTTTCATGTTCCTTCGTCTTCTTCTTTGTCTCCAAACCCAAAACCCTAACCCTACTCCTCCGATCTCTTCGACCTCCCGCCGTCTCCCGACACCACACCCGCTGATGCCGACGCCGACGCCCTCCGCAGCCTCCCCAGCCACCCTCGGCCACTTCCGGATCTCGTCGCCTCCCGCACCCCATCCTCCTCTGCACCACCCGACAACGATCTCCAACCCACGCTGCCTCCAGATCTCCTCTCCTGAACCTCACCTCACCTCCAAACCCTAACCCTAACCCTAACCCTAATACTCCCTCTTCTCTCCAAACCCTCACTCTCATCCAAAACCCGAACCCACTATCACCTGCACCCGACACCCGACTAGTTACCCCTCTCTCTTCTTATTCCCAAAAAAAGCTGGAAAAAGGAATAAAAAATTCGGGGAAAAAAAGTCGGTAAAAAGCAGCAAATGTCTCGTGATGCGCGCTATTCCGTAATGCGTGATAGTGTTTGATTTCCTCTCCAATCACCATCTCTCCTTCATACTCCTCTTCTCCTTCAGATATAATCTAGATCTGCTCTAATGGCGACCTCCTCTCCTCCAAGTGCGGAACATTCTCCTTCCACTGTTGCTCCCACAGATGAGTCAACCTTTTCCCAATCTATCATCTCTACTGAAGAGTATCAGAACTGCCCCCTCTTTCTGCTAACTATGTTCACTCGGGTAATGCTTGTCATGTTTACTCCCATCAATGAATAACCGATTCAGGTGCTTCTGAACATATGACCTCTTTAATACTTTTTTCATATTCTTTACTTCCAAATTATCATGTGTATTGTTGATGGCTCACTTGTCCCTGTTGAAGGAGTGGGAGATATATCGCTTTCTCTGGACCTTCATCTTAAATCGGTTTTACGTATTCCTAGCTTTCCTAATACCTTATTATCAGTTCCTAAACTTTGCTATGATTTAAACTGTTCACTGACATTTTTTATTCTCATTATGTTTAAAGATACTACGACGAGGAAGGTGATTGACACCGGTTGTCAACAATATGGTTTATATATCTTGAACTTTTCAGTCTCGGCTTTTCATGCTTCTAATGATCCTGAATTGTGGCACCGACGACTGAGACATCCTCTACGACCCTCAAGCACTCAGTTTCAGGTTGCGAGCTTTCTTTTAAGGTATCTTGTGAGTCATATGAATTAGGTAAACATCATAGAATTTTCTATACAGGACGCATCAATAAACGTAGTGAACATTTGTTTGATTTAGTGCATTCTAATGTTTAGGGCCCTATTTGTTTTTTCACGTTTAATAACTATCGTTATTTTGTTACGTTTATTGATGATTTCTCTCAAATGACGTGGTTTTTTCTTTTGAAAGATCGTTCTGAAGCATTTAAAGTTTTTCAAAAAAAATTCTTCAAGATACAAACACAATTTGACACATTTCTTAAATATTTTTGTTATAATAATACTAAGAAATACATGAGTTCTCATTTTCAATAATTTTTTCTCAACATGGAATAGTTCACCAAACTTCTTGTGCCTACATCCTCAACAAAATATTCTGACAAAACGCAAAAATCAACATTTACTTAGCAATGCTCACTCTCTGATGTTTGAAATGAAGGTTCCCAAGTTTTATTGGAGTTTTGTGGTTCTCACTGCATGTTTTCTTATTAACCGATTGCCTGCTCCTATTCTTCAAAATTAATTCTCATTCAAAATGATATTTCCATCTAAAAAACCATTTTCAAAGTCACCTCGTGTTTTTAGTTGCACACGTTTTGCTCAGAATCTCCACCCACGCATTGATAAACTTGATCCGCGTACTACTAAATGTGTATTTTGGGGGTATTCATGTTTTTCGAAAGGTTATCTTTGTTATTGCCCTTCACGGGAAAAAAATATTTACCTAAGCGGATGTTTCATTTTTTGAACACACCATTTTTTAATCATATTCCTTCACACAATCCTAATTTCCCAAGAGCTATTGTAGAGTCTTAATCTAAGTAGTTAAAATCCCCGATTACGCTTGATTAATCCCCGATTAATCACTAATCAGAGGCTAAGCGATTATTTTTGCAGCGATTTATAATATTTCAATAGTTAGCGATTTAATCGGGTATAATCGGCCGATTTGTGGTTAATCGGCCGATTTTAAGTGGCCGATTAATCGATTAAATCTCCTCTAATTTTCATGCTTGTTATTTGGTCTTAATTCGGCCCAAACTCAAAGCCAAATCCAAAATCCAAACCCGACATGTTGCCATTCTCTTCTTCTTTCTCGTGCAAACCCAAATCCAAACTGATTCTCTTCAAACCCAAACCTAAACTGATTCTCTTCAAACTCAAACCCAAACTGATTCTCTTCTACTTCCTCGAGCAATCCCAAACCCGACCCGTCGTCTCTCCCCCTGCACAGTCGCATAACCTGGCCCACATTTGCTGCTCCCCGATTATTTTTGTTTGATGGAACCGACCAGCAAACTCGACCTGACCTACATCCAGAATCCAAACTCAGTTCAAACCAAATACTCTCTTCTTTTTCTCTATAACTATAGTTCATATTTGATAATCTCATAATAGTTTTATGTGAGGATTTAGGGTTGCTACATAATGAGGATATATATATAGTGCACACGGCTTGTGCACTCGGTCTTCTCGCCTTCGTATCGACGATCTGAATTGTTCACATTGATCTACACATCTAAATTAGTCTAAATATGTAAAATTAAATCATTTAAAATTTATTCATCCATTGAAGTGTTACAAAATTGTATGGCTGAAAATCATTGTTTTTTATAGTCACATGATGGATGGGCAAATAAAATTTAAATGATTTGTTTTTACATATTTAGACTAATTTAGATGTGTAAATCAGTGTGAACAGTTCGGATCGTCGATACGAAGGCGGGAAGGCTAAGTGCACACAGAGGAGTGGTGCACAATGGAAAATTCCCCCCCCCCCCCTCTCTCTCTCTATATATATATATATATATATATATAATGATTTTTCTGATTTAATCCCCGATTATTTTTCGATTAACCGATTGATCACTAATCGCTCCTAAACCGATTAGTTCCAAAAACCGATTTTAAATGCCTAGGTCTTAATTTCCCACCTCACCACCAACAATAACACCACCACCACCACCGCCACCACTTCAGGTTTATGTCAGAAGATGAAAGGCTCGTTCAGACTCGACCATCCAAGTTGTACCCTCTGTTATTCAACCAGTGTCAACCACTTCTGTCGATAATATCTCTAACACATATAATTTACCTATTGGTCAACGTAAGGCTAAACGTTCTTGTGCTCACTATCCTATTGCCAAGTTTGTTCTTCTACTGACCAGATCTTTTTGCGCTTTTACCTCTTCTTTGGATTCCATTTTCATTCCTAACAATATTCAGAAAGCAATCAAGCACCCTGGTTAGACAACAGCCATGAACGAGAAAATGCAAGCATTTCAGCAGAATAATACTTGGCAGTTGGTTCGCCTCCCCGTGGGTGGTAAGACTGTTGGTTGTAAATGGATATTCACTGTCAAACATAATTCTGATGGCACAGTTGCCGACTCAAAGCTCGCATTGTCGCTAAAGGATATACACAGGAATTTGGATTTGACTAAGCAGAGATTTTTTCTCCAGTTGCGAAACTCATGTATGTTCGTATTCGTGTTTTTATCTCTCTTGCATCAAATTGTTTTTAGCCCCTTCATCAGCTTGATGTCAAAAAAGCATTTCTCAATTGCGACTTGAAAGAAGTGGTGTATATGCAGCAGAGTCTCCTCGGGAAATATGCAGGTGAGCGACATGGGGAGAATCGTGTATGTTCTCTCAAAAAATCTCATTATGGACTTAAACAATCTCCTCGGACCTGGTTTAAAAAGTTCGGCAAAGTTGTGTGCTCTTATGGGTTCTTTAGAAGTAAGACAGATCATTCTCTCTTCACAAAGAAAGAAATCAAAGCATTGTTATTCTGTTAGTCTATGTTGATGATATTATTATCACAATGCAATAATTCACAAGGTATTGCAGACATCAAGCATCGATTAGATCAAACCTTTCAAACAAAGGATCTAGATCTGCTTCGATATTTTCTTGGTATTGAGGTTGCACGCACAAAGAATGATATCTTTATTTCTCAAAGAAAGTATGTCCTTCATATTCTTACTGAGACAGGAATGTTGGGATGTCACCCCAGTGACATCTATAGATTCCAATACTAAGCTGTCATCATTCTCCAATGATGCATTATTCTCTTATCCAGGACGATACCACAAGCTGGTTAGAAAACTCATATACCTCTCAATAATTATGCCAGATATTGCATTTGCAGTTAGTCAAGTCAGCCAGTTTATATATGCACCGACCATCACTCATTGGGAAGCATTGGTTCACATTCTTCGCTATTTTAAGAAAGCCCCAGGACCAGGACTTTTCTTCAAGCCAGGTGATTCTTTCTTTAAGATGATATTTTGATGTTGACTGGGCAGGATCGATTGATGATAGGCGCTCAACTAGTGAGCACTTTGTATTCTTTGGAGAAAATCATCTATCTTGAAAAGTAAGAAGCATCTCGTTGTAGCCAAATCAAGTGCAGAGTCTGAATACCGAGTTATTGAGCATTTGGTTTCTAAAGTTTTATGGCTCAAATCTCTTCTTCGATACTTGACAATCCCGATGTTATCTTCAGTTCCTCTCAATTGTGACAAGGCTATTATGCATATTTCTGAAAATCCGGTGTTTCATGAGCACACAAAGCATACCGAAGTTGACTGTTACTTCGTTCGAGATGAATGGGAGAAGAATGTTATTTCATTTTTATATGTCTGATCCAGTGAACAACTTGCTGATATCCTAACTAAAGTACTACATCCTAAGTTTTTTCAAACTTTCTTGAGCAAGCTTGGCTTCGACAATATCAACGCACCAGCTTACGGAAAAGTGTTAAAGTAGTATGTTTAGTCCCACATCAAAATTAGATTTATATCACTCTTTGTACTCTCCTATATATAGAAGGCAATGTATTCAATTATGATTATCTAATAAAATATTTTTTCATGTCTCTATATTATACTTCAGCAGTATGATATAATTTAATGTTGAAATAGATATAGCATTGTAGAGCTCTAACCCATTGGTGGCATATAGCATGATTACTTTAACGCAAAGCGTAGGCACTACTAAATATATAATCATATAATGAAAGAAAGTGAAAGGCATAAAAATCTTTTACCTCAGCCTAAATGTGCAACAAGTCAAAAAAGATAAACAAAGAAACCAAAAATCAATGCATGATTTATGTTTTCATGGAGGAGGAGAAAGATAAAATATATATCGCTAAAATTTTAGCACTAACTCCTTGGTTCCACACATAAAATCGCCATGATATTAAAAAAATGCAATATACATTTCTGCTTTTTTTCCTTGCTTACAGTTATACATTGACCAAAGAAAGGTTACCTGTGGAGGAATCATGGTAGGTGGGGCTTGGCCATAAAAAATTTGCTGTCCAATTGCAGGAGCACCGGGTGGATACATGGGTACTCGAGGTGCTGCAGCACCTGTCATGCCTGGTCCAAATTGCGAAAATTGTTCCTAAAATGAATTAAAATGTGAGGATGGTCTGACCATCTGATAAGACAATAAAAAAGATACAAAAGACAAGAAGTAACATTGACAATTCTCATAAAGGATAATACACCTAGTCAGTATTAAAGTTTTATGGTGACCATAAAAGCAATGCCTCTGGTGTGCAAAAGGATGCAAAAAATAATCTCTCTTTTCTGATAAATGCATTTTCTTTCCTTGCTATCTACTCCAACAGTCTTAAAGGTTTAAGAATTCATTAGCGATAAACATATGCAAGGAAGATGCAACCAACAGATTTAGTAGCACAATTATATGCACGTCAAGGAAACATATTAGAGATGGAAACAGATAATTCAAATTAAAGCTACTTAAGATAAATATCCCAATATATATATGCCCCCCCCCACCCCCCCCTATATATATATATAGGAAAATGCTAAAATGAGATGGTGAGATGGGTGAGATGAAAATGTATTTTGTGAGATGAGCAATTTGAATGATCCAAATCTCGATCACACTGTTCACATCATTCTACATTTCATCTAGTTGGTATGTACCAAATTTCAAGCGATTTGGAGACCTCTAGCCTATGCATCAAAGCGTTCAAATAAATGCATATATATATATTTCACATCACCTTCATGATGTGTTGAACGCTTTGATGCAAAGGCTAGAGGTCTCCAAATCGCTTAAAATTTTGTACACACCATCTACATGAAATGTAGAATGATGCGAACGGTGTGATCGAGATTTGGATGATTCAAATTGCCCATCTCACAAAAAACACTCCATCTCACTATCTCATAATAGCATGACTCTCTCTCTATATATATATATAGGGAAGTCTTCCGTCGTGCACCACCCCTCCGTGTGCACTCGTGTGCACTCGGCCTTCCCGCCTTCGTATCGACGATCCGAACCGTTCACATTGATCTACACATCTAAATTAGTCTAAATATGTAAAATCAAATCATTTGAAATTCATTTGCACATCCATCATGTGACTATAAAAAACAATAATTTTCAGCCATACAATTTTGTAACACTTCAAAGGATGGGCAAATGAATTTCAAACGATTTGATTTTACATATTTAGACTAATTTAGATATGTAGATCAATGTGAACGGTTCGGATCGGCGATATAAAGGCGGAAGGCCGAATGCACACGCTGTGTGCACCATAAGTGGTGCACAACGAAAGACTTCCCTATATATATACTAGATTTGCTCGTGGGCACGTGCCTAACGGCACATCTTCAAAACGATACAACATATGAAAAGTCTTGTAAACAGTAAATCAACAATTATATAGCTCAAGTTTGAATAGTATGACAATAATTAGTTGTAAATAAATTTCCATGTTTTCATTAGTATATGTTGAAAAATAATTATAAATTGGGGTATAAAAGTCCATGTTTCTTCTCTCTCTCTCTCTCTCTCTCTCTCTCTCTACATGGACTTTTATACCCCAATTTATAATTATTTTTCACCATATACTAATGGAAACATGGACTTTTATAATTGTTGATAATTATAAAAGACTTCCATATGCTGTATAATTGTTGATTTACTGTTTACAAGACTTTCGATATGCTGTATCGTTCTGAAGACGTGTCGTAGGCACGTGGCCACGGGCAAATCTAGTATATATATATATATTTCCCCTGTTTATCTTCTATAATCTTTCAATTCTGGTAATTAGCTTAATCTACCCCCCCCCCCCTCCCCCCAAACACACACAAATAAAATCCTGCTTTATAAGTTATTTATATTTGGTACTAATTAATTGATTAATCATATCCTCATCAAAAAATTAAATCCTTATATGTTAATGATTTCTTTCTAGAAAGAGGAGATCAAATCCAAATTAAAGTACTGGTTTTTTAAGTTAGTTATATTTAGTACTAACTCCTTAATTAATTACATACTTCCTCAAATTATTTTTTAACAGTCCCCCAAGTCAAATCACTTTTCTCAAATCTCTTTTATGGATAGTAGTAAATCTAACCGGTGTATATTTTACTATTCGATTTGGTGATTTGGTTCTCTTTTGTTGGAAAAATAAGTTATTTTAGACAGTATTTGAGAAAAAGTCTTTAATAAGTTTTGATAGTTAAAAAAAATTGCTTTTAAGGATTTCATTAAGACATAGTTTCATGTGTTTTACTATTACAATTTATCATTGTTTAATTGGTCGAAGACAAATAATGAATTTCTTTTCGAATATTTAATTGTACAGCAATATAGGTTAAAAGGGAGGAAAAATCGGCAATGACTTTGTTATTGAGGATTTTTGTATGGAAGAAGACCAGCATTACTTTTTTATGACAAAAATGAATTTTCTTTGTTGTATAACCTTTACCTTTTTTCAAAAAATAATTAGGTTAAATTTTACGTAATAGTTTTGCATGATTTTCTTGCCCACCCCCCACCACTAATCCTGGCTCTGCCCCTTATCTGAGCGGAGTATCGGATTTTACATATTTTCAATTTAATGTATTAAAAATTCAATTTTGTTCTCTTTTATCGTAAGACATTTGCAATATGCATTATATGCAAATATCTTTATGATTGATTTCCCTTTTTCTTCTTTTAGGGTTGTGGTGGTGGTTGATTTCCCTTTTTCTTCTATTAGGGTTGTGGTGCCAAGAGCTTGACAAAATTTAAGAATCATTTAGTGGGTGAAACACCCAACAGGATCCCTAACACACAAAACACTAATATAACTTATATTTAAAAAAATATATAAGTTCTACAATTAACAGATACTCATAAAAAACAGAGATTAAGAAATTCAACACAAAACACAACAATAAGATACATCATTGCAATTTAGGAAAGTGGCCTGAGCAAACTGTAGCTCCTTCAGTACTAACATGGAGAAGGCCTTCTTAACTAATGCGCGGCCTTGTTGATATATTTACAGCTCATATATTATAGAGATTTGATATTTTGTAAAAATGAAGTCAATGTCATAAGGGCGCAAGCATGGTACCAAGTGACAACATGCATGGAAGAAACTACCTTGGGAGCTTTTCAAATTATGAGAAGGGGACACTCGCCAACTACAGTTTATTGTGTGTAATACAAATTTATGTATATATTCAAATATCAACAAAATCTTCCAATCCAATTTTTGTGAATTTAATTTAAAGCCTTGAACTTTCTTTGTTTTGATGTGAGGATTTCCATTAGTGCTCATATTGAATAAGATGGATAAGATGGATAACAAAGAGCAATATCAATTTGATAAGATGGATAAGAAAGGTTTTTGTAGTGTCCTTATGGAGCTAAGTGCCGTGGTGACTGATAATTGATTAGTCCAAGTAAGATTGCATGAATTTGCTTGTGATGTTACAGAGTCCTCACTGAGTAAAAGGAAATTTTCCTGTAGCCTACAGTATCAAAGGTCATTGTTAGAATAAAAGTGCAATTTCCGTCAACCCTTCTACAACTTCGAAGTTTTAACTTGTACTTTTAGCTTAGTGGCAAGAACTTTCACATGGTATCAGAAAAACCAAGGTTCAAATTCCACCGGCTACGCAATTTAAATGCGGATTTTTTAAAAAAATACCGCTGCGTATAGTATAGGCCTCGGCCCATAATCTGTTAGACATTTATCTTGTTTCTTTGGCCAATAAAAAAATGGGTTGTCGAGCTGAGAGAGCGTGTTAGAATACAAGTGCAATTTTCCTTAACCTTTCTACGTCTTCGAAGTTTTAGCTTAGTGACAGGAACTTTCACAGCCATAAAAGAAACTGAAGAAATTTAGAAAGCCAAGGAAGTCACAGATTTGGAGAAGTTGAGATAAGATATTTGAAATGCTGATTATGCTATTAAGGGAGCGTGATCAATTCTGGCCGATTCGATGATGGAAAAGTTGCACTGGAAATTGCACACCCATACTCCCAATATGCTCCTGATATGTCTTATATTAGATAAATGGCCACCAGGTATATATACCCGATACCATTACCGAGTTATGAAACCATGACTCCGAATTGGAGCAGAGAAAAAAAAAACACTATTTTAGCTGGTGACTGATTTGAAGATGCAATAGTCGCACTGGAAATTACATACCCATACTCCTAATATGCTCCTGATATGTCTTATATTACAGACAAATGGCCACCAGGTATATATACCCGATCCCAATACGGAGTAATGAAACCATGACACCAAAGTTGGAGGAGAGAAAAAAACACTACTTTAGCATCTATCTTTTGATAAGACTTCACTTTGATGCAATTAATCTACAAGAATCCCTCCACCCTTCTGACCTAACAATTAAAGAGCTAAATAGACCCCAAATAAAAGGCCCCCCTATGTCAAGTGCAACACAAAATTTATATGTATAAAAAAACAACAACAAAAAAGTACAAGTTAAAGCACCATCAGAAGAAGCTAAAAATTCAGTTAAAGATACTTGTAGCAATACAGTAGCCCAGTTTGAGTTATAAGGATAATCATACACGATATAAATGTGACTGACATTTTTTTCTTTTTTGTTGAGATTGAGTTATACTACAAATTTTTACTCATTAACAAATCTGTTTCTTAAATGCTGAAAATATTATTCATATAGTTTTTCTATCATAGAGGGAATAGACCATCATAAATAAGTCAGCCAAAACACATAGAATGGCTCAGCAAGTACCAATGTGTACTAATTAAAATAAAAACAAGTAAAGAAACACAAAATTCATATGAAACCTGGTTTCAGTAATTTCAACTGCATTGCCCCAATATGTGAAGTAACGGAAGAGGATTTAGTTAATATTTAATACCTGCAACCTAGCTTTCCTCTCTTCTTTTCGTTGTGCATGTGCCACATAAAGAGGCTTTCCACTAATCATTTTTCCGTTCATTTCAGCAAGCTATAACAATAGCAAGAATCAATAACGACACACGTTGTCATTATATAAAAGTGTGGTCAAACACATCATAGAAACAGTATCTCTCATGATAACTCAACACAAAAACTTACAGCTCGAGAAGCCTCTACGGGGGCTGAGAATGCAACAAATCCAGATCCTTTACTTACACCATTAGGATCACACATTACCTGCACATTGAAAAAAATATCCCAATAAGATAATTGCAACATACATTAGCTGCTACAAATATGTAAAACAAAAATACCTTGCATGATGTTATTGTTCCAAACACAGAAAAAAGTTCCCTCAACTTATCATCTCCTACACTATCATCCAAATTCTTTAAGTACAAGTTAACACCTTGATACTTATCCACAACCACCTTCATCCCTTGCTCAAACCTCCCTTTAATCTCCCTTTCTCTTTCCGACTTCTTCAAAGCTCTCCCAACATACCACTCCTTGTCATCAAACTTCTTCCCATTAAGTTCCTCCGTAGCCCGTGCAGCATCATCGGGATTCAAAAAATTGACAAATCCAAAACACTTGGACTTACCATCCTCCTCCCTCATCACAATAACACTAGTAATCGTCCCATACCCCCGAAAAACCTTCTCCAAATCCTCTTCTTTCACCGAATCTGCCAGATTCTTCACAAACACATTGGAAAACTTCTCCTTCCTCTCACTCTCCGTCTCATTCTCCCTATCTTGCTTCTTAAGAAAGGGACCTACATAAACCACCTTATCATTCAATGCCATGCCGTTAAGTTTATCAATCGCACTTTGCGCAGCCTCCTCCCGGTCATACTGCACATATCCGTACCCTTTCGAATGTCCAGAAGCATCAAGTGCAACCTTACAAGACAGAATATTACCAAAAGCAGAGAATGTCTCGTACAACGCCTTGTGATCTATTCTCTTATCCAAATTCTGCACAAAGACAACAAATTCAATCCATCAAAAACCGAAATGTGGATAATAATGATCAAAGTAGTGAAATGCAAGGACACTATCCAACAACTTGAATTATGACTATTTGTGGGTAATGACAATTTGTAGAGAACCATTACCATTAAAAAGGCAGCCCTTTTATTCCTTTTTAGTCATTTATACGAAATCAGTCAACGTGACGACAAGCAACAACACATAATTACAGCACTATTACGCAACAAAAATTGAATTTATGGCTATTGATGCCTAATGAGATTTATATAAAAATTTCCTTCCTTTAATGGAGTTACCAATAACATGAAATCAAAAGGCAACAAAATAATACCTTGATGAAAATGTTGGCACCAGCAGTGGTTCGGGTGGATGGGTCGCGATTTGAATACATAATCCGAATCGTCTTATCATTCAGCGAAGTGAAATTGAGCATATCCAATGCCCTAGCCGCTGTACAAATCAAAATTACAAATTTTCAATTTTTACACACAATTGAACAATCAATCAATTTCAAAAACAAAAAAACTCAACCCATAAACACGATGGTCAAAATTGATTGATACCATTGCTTTGGTTGGTGAAGTTTACGTAAGCGTAGCCGAGGGACTCGCGAGTGCTGACATCACGGCAGATGTGGACGGAGACGACTTCACCGATCTGGCTGAAGTAAGAGAAGAGCTGCACGTCAGTGACTTTGGATTCGAGGTCGCCGACGTAGAGTGACGTCATGGGGAGGGGATTGGCGGGGCCCAACGAGGACTCGGATTGCAGTGGCTGAGGCTGTTGTTGGACTTCCGCCATTTTTTTTGGGAAGAGTTAAAAACCTAGGATTAAAAAGGAGAGGTGGAAGAAGAGAAAGGGTTTGTTTTTATCGCCGGGAACCGTTAGATTGGTGGGTCCACTCTGGGATTTGCTGTATGCGAGAATTGAGAAGACAAAGAGAGGGAGAGACCGGTTCTTAATTTGGGTTTTGAATTTGGGTTTGGATTTGGATTTGGTTTTAATTGTGTTTGGCAGAGTGGGATTTGGTTAATTATTGGAGTGGATCTAGATTGTGGGGATACGCTTATCTGGATTTGATTGGGTGTAAGATCGAGGGTCAAGTTGGCTGTATATGGGCTGGATGATGCTCATGGCTTAACTGGGGTTTGATCTTTTCGTCAAGAATAGGCGAGGAGCATTGGAAGATAGCCTGGCCCATCTAAAATTACTGCAAATAGACTGGAAAAGGGACGTACTTAAATTTATTGGCGAGATCTTTTTTTCCTCTCTTTTTTTTCCTTTTTTTTTAACTCATACAAGATGAATGATATGCAAAAAAACAAATATTTGGCAAGATTCATTATATTTTCATTACCAATTTATTTGATTTGATGTTGGGTTGTCCACCCGACTGCAATGTACATATTCATCGGTACTTGATTAGAGATAAATTTTCTTAAGAGCATCCACAGTCGTTCATGCCAATTTTTGGGTATATAGCAATTTAGAAATAGGAAAAAAGGAATGTTGCTGCAGTCGTTGAAAGCTAAAATATAGCCGGACGGGAGATTATTATCCGTCCATTAAGAATGACGGAGTATTATCGTCCGTTCCAAATTTTTTTTTTAAATTTTTTTTTTCTTTAATGCACTAGAAGACAAAAAATTAAAAAAAAATTAAAAAAAAAAATCAAGAATAGGCCAGGGACGGGAGATAATCTCCCGTCATTTTGGCCATGACGTGTACCAAAAGTAGTTTTTTTAAATTTTTTTTTTTTAATGCACTAAACGAAAAAAAAAAAAAAAAAAAAAAAAAGAGAGAGAGAGAAAATTGGCCTGGGACGGGAGATTATATGCCGTCAATTTCAAATGACGGTGTATAATCCCCCGTCGGCCAATCAGATCGTTTTTTGATTTTTTTTTTTTAAAAAAATTGGTTCAGACGGAATATAATCTACCGTCAATCTCCTTGGACGGTGTATAATAGGCCGTTGGTTGACTTTTTTTTTTTTCTTTTTCAAACGCTTCTTAATCATTGACTCAGTACTTTTTGTACGAGACGGAAGATTATCTTCCGTTAATTAGATCGGACGGAGTATAATGTTGCGTTAGCTATATTTTGCATTTGGCCAGTTCGCCTGCTATATTTGGCACGCAACTTTCATCGTACACCCAAATTTTGGGTATTTGGATGACGACTGCAGCTCGTTTTTTTGATTTTTTTTCCAAATTTTGGGTATTTAGCCCACGACTGTGGATGCTCTAAAGAGATTCATTTATAATGTACGATCAACATAGTTAAAGTGAAAATGGTCATATGTGTCCTTTTTTTTTTATAACGCGGATAGAGTTGTCAGACTCCAGCCCAAACAATAATAAAAAGATATAATACAAAGTAATTTTACATGCTGTAAAATCAAACAAACACACAAAGATCCTCCCCACAAACAGTAATGGAAGTCATTACCAAGACCAACACAAAATAAGCAAAACAGACAGGTACAATGAGCACCATCCAAAAGAGCTATGCCCATCGCACACAAAAAGGAGCCTGAGGAGAATAAACGTGAGGTCCTCAGGAGCCGCAGCTCGCAGAGAGCCCAAAAGGCGACCGCCACGCGAGAAGCAGGAACAAACGATGTCGAGGACTAGCGAAGCGACTCATCGTAGCTGGCCCATGCCGCCCGAATCCCTGTGGGGGATCGCTTGAAAGCAAGGACAGAGACACCGCGTAAGCAGACACAGCAGCAGCACAAAGAGTACTCCCTAGTAAGAGACAATGCTTCACAAGCAACACACAGGCAAGAAGAGAGAAAATGCAAAATAATCATACAAACAAACAGCCAATAAAAATCGAGAGATGGGATCTTCAAGTGGCAGATCCACAAGATGGATCGCCCAGAGCTGGCAGAAGCAACTCCAAAACAAAACAGGCTCTGAGAGCAGACAAGAATGGCCAGAGATGGCATTCGACATAATCCCCATAGGAGCATAAAGTGGCGGCTACTGCCAAAATATATCAGCCAACACAAGCAACCACAACACTAATAAAAATAGCGCACCCAACCTGAAGAGTATGGCTAAGAAACACCATCATAGGAGACGAACAGACTGCATTCAGAATTAACTCATAACAGGAACAGGAAAACACTAGATAATAGCATAAGAAGAGTTAAAACTAAAGCAGTTATCACAATAAAGAGAGCAAGGTAGAAAGTAAAGCAAAATAGGTAGCAGTGGAACATAATGGATCATGATCCGTCCATGGCATTCACCCAAATCAGACCCAAAAGAAGGCCAGGCAGTTCAAAATAAGACCAGGCCATCAAAAGAACAGAGACACACCAATCCTGTGGATCAGCCCTGGAAAATAAGGCAATAATACTAGAATTAGAGAGTCAGCAAAGTTGCAAGAGAAGGAAAGGAGTTATAAGAATGCATAAAAAGAATAGCCTCTTCTAATCTGCAAAGCCATAAAGAATGAATCTTGACTGTGGGTAAATAAGAGGGCCAATGATTCGCCAAAAAAAAGAACTCATCTATAACCGTGTCAATGGTTTTAGAGGAGTGATTAAAGATGCGGTTAGTTCTCTCCATCCAGACCACCCAGATAATGACCATGGTCGAAAGGATCCATGATTTGCGGTATTTTTTGCTGACAAAATGACAGTTCCAGATATCAAGGAACGAAGAAGGAAGAGAGGGAACCTGCCAAGCCAAAAGACAAATATGCCAAATTCTGCTGGGTAAAGGTGCAATGCAAAAACAGGCAATCAATGTCCTCGTGGTAGTGGTGACACAGCACACAAAACTGACCTATCGCTAAGTTCCTCTTGTTGAGGATCTTGACGGTAAGTAGTCTGTTATTAATTGCCAGCCAAGCAGTAATTTTGGTCTTCAAAGGTGCACAACAACTCCAAATGTAAGCCGCGAGTGGAGAGTTGACACCCCCATGATTAAGAAAGTTATAAAAGGATTTAACAGTGAAAATGGTCATATGTGTCAGAAAGAATTTTTGTGTTTATCTATCACCACTAATTTACACATGTGATACACGCTTTTTATAAATATATATTTTAAAAAATAAAAAATTTGTCGTTGTCTAGTATCGAATCTAAGACATTCTTTATATTAGTTCTGCACGTATACTGCACATGTTTGTTTGTTTGTTTATAATGCATGTGTTTATTTGGTTACACAACCTCAACTCTCCCATTAAAATATTAGATTAGATTATTATAGATAGATATCTATGATCCTTCACACGTGTGATACACGTCTTAATAATATATTTTTTATAAAAGTAAAAATTTCGACGTGGTCTGGCTTGAACTTATGACCTCTTTTATATTAGTAATGCACGAACAATGCACGTCTTAAAATTTTTTTAATTTTTTAAAATAAAAACTCTGACGTAGTGAGGACTCAAACCTGAAACCTCCTTCATATTAGTTATGTACGTGCGTCACACGAGTCAATATATTTACAAATGACACTAAAGCTTTCTCTCATTATAATACTAGTATTTAACACGTGATGCACGTTTTAATTAATATATAGTTTTTAAAGTAATATAATATAGCACGTGTGAGGCACGTGTTAATAAATATATATTTTTAAAATTAATATAAAGAGTATAATGTGGGAGTTGGAGTTGTACGTACAATGCACGTAAGTTGGTAGATTTAAAGTACAATGAGAGAGTTGGAGTTGCACGTGCGAAGCACATCTTACTAAATTTATTTGTTTTAAAATAAAAACTCTGACATAATGAGGACTCGAACCTGAAACCTGCTTCATATTAGTTATGTACATGCGTCACACACGTTGATAGATTTTAAAATGACACTAAGGCATTCTCCCATTATAATATTACTAGTATTTTTCACGTGTGATGCACATTTTGATAAGGGTTGGAGGATTTTCACATGCGATATACGTGTTAAGAAATAGTTTTGGAGTTTGATGTGCTTGCACGTAATTGGAAAAAATATTTTGAAGGAAAAACTACAATTTGTACATTCAATGCACATGTTTATAAGTAGAATTTGAGTTGTACGTGCAACATATGTATATGTTTAGTGTTAAAAAAAATATTATAAAATTGTTTTGCACGTGCTTTGCATGTTTTAAATATGTGTAATTTTTTTAATTTGTTTATTTTTGTTGTAAATAATGGGAGATCAGTTGGAGTTGCACGTGCAATGCATGGATTTGTATGTTGACAAATGACAACTCCGACTCTCCCATTATAATATTAGAGATTAGAGATTATTATTAGAGATTAGAGATTAGAGATAAGTGTAGGGGTGGCAACAGATCAGATTCGGGTCAGATCTTACAAGATCCACTTGGAGATCCAAACTTAATTGGGTTGGATCCCATTATTCTTTTCGAATTCAGATTTGGTTAACGGATTATCCAAAATCCACTTTTTTGATAAATTACTAAAATTTTGAGTTTTTTTAATATCTAAATTGGTAAAATAGTGTATTACATATTCAAAATACTTATAAACATTCAAATAAAAATTATTGAATCCAAAAATAACCTTATCTTAATAGTTAAGCATAAATATTCATCTTTATAATCAAAGAAAATGATAATTTATTGGTATGTATGTATTATGAACTATATAATATGTTAATATTTTATTGTCTAATTCATAAAATACATTCCTACCATAGAAAAAAAACAAAACAAAACAACATATAAGCATTAAATCTATATGGATTTAGAATTAACTAGCAATGTACCAGTGCGATGCACAGGCAGCGCAATTCACCTCTCATGCTATTTGGGGCTGTTTGGTACATGGATCGGAGGATTCTAGAGAATGAGATGGTTCCAGCGAATGCGAGGGTGGGAATAAAGATTCCTGCGAATGATGCATTTCCGTATTTGGTATAATACATGAAAATTTCTCTGAAATCTTTTATTGTTGTTTTTTTTGGGGATTATTGTATAGTTTGTTATAGAAATCTCATAAGAATTCTCAAATCACATGGTTTTATGAGAAAATAGAAATTCATTCCAACAAAGAATTTTGATTCACATAAGAATTAATAATTTCTTCAAAAACAATAGTTGACACTTACCAAACAAGGTAAGAAATCCAAATTTTTCTTGCACATTCTCACGTACTATACCCCCCCTTAAGGATTAGATTTTGAAAATTATATAAAAGCATAGACGAAAATTAACCAATGCTAAGGAGGGTTTTGTTGGGTTTTATGTCTTGCATACTTATTTGGTGTGAAGAGAAGATGGTGATACAAGTAGAGCGTTCGAAGCGAAGGATCGAAGAGAAGGGGAAACAATCAGCAGCAGTAGTAACCAACAAAGAAAGGGACAGTCGATCGGTCACGTTCTCGGGTCGATGGTCTAGGAGTTGCGTTCGACCGCAACTATGTGTGGTCGACCGTCCGCGGTGCTGATGTATTTTTTGGGTTCGGGTTTGTTGATTCGATTGAAGTCCACTTCGTCTTCTGGTTAGATCGAACGGCTCTAATTGTAAGTTTATCTCTTCAGTATATATCAGATGGCTATTGTATCAAAATATCTAAACTATGGTTTCTCTAAATCTATAAATACAATGTAAATGGCTACTAGGATGATATGATTCTATTAAGTGTCTAATAGATGAAGAGAGTTGTAACGCCTCGAATCCCAAATACAACTGAATTCGAGAGTTCTACAGGATCTTTCCACTTCATTTAGTACAATTTTACAAGAAAATTTGAACTTTTTACTTTACATCAGAGTTTACATAAATTTATTATAATTTACACTGCACAGTAGAAGTAAAATTACAACATTTAAATGAATGTACAACAACATTGGATAATCTTTAAGCATCTGTTCCTCTTTAATCTTTATCATGTCACTTACCTGCATATAAGACTGTGGGTACGTCAGTTTATTCAACCGATGAACATTATACACGGCCATCCTCTCTATGCCGGGAATGGTATAACTTATTTTCCATATTTAGCAAACACAAACTTGTCACATATCAAACTAAAGGGGCTACCCTATTGATGTCGTATTGTGATTGTGCACTTAGTCCTTAATGCAGTTATCTATGTTACATGACACTAATGTGCACTTGTTCGGATTCTATGCATCCCATACTACATAGGTCCGAGGGCAAGCCCTTAATCGTTCTTCATCTTTGTAGGGTTCAATCCCTCGCCATGACTTAATCTACTACTGTAATTACGGTAGGTATCCTAGATGATCTATGAGTACAAGTACATGTACAGAAAACCTGGAGGGGAATCCCACGTCATGTCACGACGCATCGTGAAGACAGCCCGTGGCAATTCAGCCTCCTTCATGGCACACGATCCTCTTGCAGTCACCAAACATTCCACAAGCGTCACCACCAGGACGGTACTCTGGAGCAGCATCCACGTCATGTCACGACGCATCGTGAAGACAGCCTGTGAATACTCTCACGCCACCAATCCAATGGCCCTCATACTCGTGTTTTTCTCCTACTTTCATCACGTCTCCACTATGTACTAATCCTTAGTTTTTATTAGAATCATGAACAAAATCAAAGCTCTAGAGTTAGCCTCTCCACTAAACCGGACTTATTCATTCATTCAAACATGACCAACCTTGGTCTTTTATTTCAAATTTCATTCCATTTCTTTTCAAATACCGGGGGAGACTTAGCTACTCTTTTGTTTCAATTCCCATTCACAATTTCTAAAGTTGAGCGTTTCCAACTCATAAGTTCACATGTTGAGTTGTCATACTCAAAATATTTCTATTTTCCAATCATGTCTTCCAAATCATTCAATAGTCCATTATTATACATTAAATTCAACTATTCATCATGTCACTCATGAAATATTATTTTCACATTAAAAACCACATCGCTAGTTATACGATCAAGGATAAATGTTTACATTTCATAATTTGTCACATTATTCTCCAACGAGAATAATTCACATTACTACACATAATTCCTTTTTATTCGTATTTCCTTTCCAATATTCCATTCTAAATCTTTCGTAAGCTACAACTTTATACAAATGCAAGTGTAGAATTTATAGTTCTAAATTATACTTTTATTCTCTAAACATGCTCCATTTCATGCAAATAATCCTCAATTTATTTTTCATAAACTCCCCATATTTTTAAGATAATAAAATATATTTTTTCCATATTTTTTGATTATCAAAACATTCAAAAAAAAAATTTGTTTTTCCCACAACATAAACAACTGCCGAAAGCCAGGGTCAAACCAGCGACCACAGGAGAAACAACCAAAGGCACAAGCCACTAGGCCGAGTGCTACACCCGTCTAGAAGAAGGAAGAAAAGCATTAAATGCTCTTCGGCCGAACGGATTCTTTCAAAATGTTCGAAATAAAAAGAATGGTGTCAACGGGATTCGATCCCTCAACCTCAGAGAAAACCCCCACACATACTGTAGCGATTAAGAATGATCCGACCACTCGAGCTATGGGCTCGGGTTGTCACCATTACAACTTAAACTTTATTTAAATCAAATCTCCCTGTTATTTAAAATATATCGATGTTCATGAAAATTTCATTTCAAGTTGTTCTTACTAACATATTGTAAAAATTCCAGATTAATCATTTCCATCATAAATTACACCCCAATATATGAGAATAATTTTCTCAAATAATTAAACATATTTTTCAATAATTAACACATTTCTACCATACAATTTGGTTAATTTGATATACTACCACTAATACATTCTTTTTCGACATTATAATTTCATTAATCCCTATACTAATTTTCTGCCCTTATTCATTTCCCAAACATAACAATTGCATCTTAATTCATTCGTTACAACGTCATAACAAAAATTTTCCAATTTAGCACATAAAGCGACATTATCAATATACTAATCTTTGCACATAATTTTTCATGCTACTAACGAAGATTTCTTTACACAATTCATAGCCATAATCGTATCGCACACAACTTGAATTTTAACAGTAGAAACACATACAATTTGAACATCAACAATTCAATCAATTATAGATCATTTTTCCAATTAAATGTGCATTCTTATTAATCATTTTCATGCATCATTTTTCTAATTAAATCTAGCATGCATTCCTATTTAGAAATAGGAAAAATTTACCCACCTAATTGAAGAAAAGTACAATTAGCAACCTCCTAAACGAATGTCCTTGCAATGAGAGTGCTCCTCCTCCTAGTCGACGCGCACACAAGTCTCCAAGCACACCACACCGAGAGCTCCCCTTCTTGGATGCTGGCCTCTCCTTCTCTTCTTGTTGCAAGCACAAACCCACACAATCTCTCAATCTTTTACTCACTTACTAACTACTAGATAATGTAATTGAACTATAGGTTTGGAAGAATTAATTTGCACAAGAATACTAGCCATGGGAGGGGGTATTTATACTAAAAAAATGGGAGAATGGATGGCTAAGATTGAAGTAGGAGTTAGGAGCAAATGGCTTAGATTTAAGGAGGAGTTATACTAACCACCCATAATCAAGTAACCATCACCCCATGAGCCCACTCAAATTTTTGGTTTCCCTCCAAACTCACAACCGGTCATGCATAGGAAGTGCACTTTGCACGTGTACGTGCAATGCACGTGCAAGCATTTGCCTCCAAAAATTTGTACATTAAATTTTATATAAAAATAACCTTTAAATTGTATCCAACATTACAAGTTGTATTCAAAAATAAATTAACTCATGGGCTTTAGTTTATGGGCCAAAATAATAATTTTAAAATAAAAATAAATGAATTAAATTTTGGGCTTTAAGAAAAAGGCTCTTTGTCTAATTGAAAGAAGGCTTTGTAAAACAAATAATTAAAAAGCACATATTTAAAAATCTATACTCATCATGATGAAAATATTTACCAAAAATATTGCACGAGCACACTACGTGCAAAATAAAATAATTTTTCATTAAATGAAAAATCAGGGCATTACAAGAGTACTTCATATGAGAGGGTGAGAGAGTTTCTCCATTGTAAGCAGCAACCAAGTTCCAGTTAGGCTTGAGAGAGGATCGTGGTGAGAATTGTTATATTCTTGTATCTTTTCTAGTTGAATTAACATCTCAGTTTTTCCTCCCCATGATTAAGGCAAAAGCCCCTACTGGGAAAATTCTTGTGTGCTTTGGTGCAATCTAGTTTTGTTTGGTAGTTTGTGTTGATTATGTCGTAAACTCAATAAGATCCTCAGTTTTCCTAACAGTTGGTATTAGAGAAATCAGCTTCGTGGGTTTGTTCGAGTTCCTTGGAGGAGATGGCAGATCAAAAGACGAAGATCAAGCGGTTTGATGGTAAGATCAACTTCAATCTATGGAAGGTTGACATGTATGATGTTTTGGTTCAGAATGAATTGTACCTTGCCTTAGAAGAGAAGAAGCCAACCAACATGAAGTAGGAGAAGTGGGATGAGATTTTTTTGAAGGCCTTGAGTTTAATCCAATCACAATTGGCGGACGAAGTCAAGTATAATATTCTTGAGGAGAAAAGTGTGACGAGTCTATGGGCGAGACTCAAATCTGACTACTTGGGATCGTTATTGCTAGATCGGATGTATTGGAAGAATAAGCTGTTTAGGTTCTCAATGAAGGAAGGTACCCATCTTTAAGATAATATTGTGGAGTTCAATAAGGTAATATCTAAACTGAAGGCAATTAATGCTGATGATCTTAGCGAAGAGGATAAAACTTCATCTTGATATATTCATTGCCAACTTCGTATGATCACTTAATAACTACCATGCTACACGGAAAGTCATCCAAGGAGACACAGTAGCCGGGGTGATTAAGGTCCTAAAGAAAGATAAACTAATAATTGAGACTCATAAAGGAGGGTATATTTCTGCAGGGTGTTTTGCGGTGGATGGTGATACTTCAATTGGAAGGAATGCAGCACACAAGGGTAAGATTCGTTGCCACTATTATAAAGGAGTTTGGGCATTACATGAGAGACTGTCGCAAGTGGTTGAGTCAGAAGAGTGCTACTAAAGAAGGAGAACAAGCCCATATAGTCAGCGCAACTGAGTCAGGTAATAATGATGATTATTGTCTTCTTGTTTCAAGTTTTTCAGAAGTGGATTCAAGTTGGTATCTTGATTCGGGAAGTTCTTCTCATATTGCTCCGAGAGGGAGATATTTTCTACTTACTAGTCGTCAACAGGCCGTAGTGTGAGAATGGAGAATGGTGAGATTTGTGAATTAGTGGGTGAGGGAACAGTTGAATTGGAGATGCCAGATGGTAAAGGATTCACACTAGAGGAGGTCATGCATATTCCTTCGATAAAGTAGAATCTGATATCCTTTGGGACTCTTTATGCTCGTGGCTGCAGGTACACAGCTCGAGGTGGAATTTTGACAGTTTGGGTTAGTCGTCGTAAGGTAATGAAGGGTAAGAGGGGAATTGGGCAGGATCAGCACAACCTCTACCAGTTTTGTGGGATCAGGAAAACTCGACCGAGTGTATAGAAGCACATTGTTCCTAAAGCATCATCTAGTAAGCCGTCACTAGAATTACCGAATTGAGACTGCAATGTTCGAATACCGTTGGAAAGTGGAGAGAGCCTTGAAGTAGGTGGAGTTCGTGTGGAGGGAGGTACCTCCATGATTACATCTACAGCGGTGTGCCCTTGAAGGGGGCATACAGCTGGAGGAAAACATGTGAAGGTTTGTTCAACTACCAAAGAAGCCATAGAAACATGTTGTTTACAAAGTGGAGAAGGAAGGTCTAGAAGATTTTAAAATCACACGGGTATGGATTCATGAGTATGCAATCCAAGGTGAAGATTGTTGGGTTTTATGTCTTGAATACTTATTCGGTATGAAGAGAAGATGGTGATACAAGTAGAAGATTCGAAGCGAATGATCGAATAGAAGGAGAAACAATCCGCAGCATTAGCAGCCAACAGAGAAAGTGACACTCGACCGTGCGGTCGACTGTCACCTTCTCGGGTCGATGGTCTGGGAGTTGCGGTCGACCGCAACTATGTGCGGCCGACCGTCCGCGGCGCTAATGGATTTTTTGGGTGCGGGTTTGTTGATTCGATCGAAGCCCACTTCGTCTTTTAGTTAGATCGTACGGTTCTAATTGTATGTTTATCTCTTCAGCATACATCGGATAACTATTTTATCAAGATATCTAAACTAGGGTTTCTCTAGATCTAAAAATACAATATAAACGGCTCCTAGAAGGATATGATTCTATTGAGTGCCGAATAGAAGAAGATAGTACTTCATATGAGAGGGTAAGAGAGTTTCTCCATTGTAAGCAGCAACCAAATTACTGTTAAGCTTGAGAGAGGGTCGTGGTGAGATTTGTAATATTCTTGTATATTCTCTAGTTGAAATAATATATCGGTTTTTCCTCCCCCGAATTAAGGCGAAAGGCCCAATCAGGACAATTCTTGTGTGCTTTGTGTGATTTGTGTGATCTAGTTTTGCTTGGTGGTTTGTGTTGATTATGTCGTAGACTCAACAAGATCCTTAGTTTTCTTAACAGGTTTCATGTTCAATCATGAGTTAATTTTATAATCATATTTATTCCACGACACTGAATATGTAGCATCCTTATTGATTTGTTAAAAAGAAAAACATTTTTTTTTGCACCGTTATGCAAAGGGGTTAATTATTAATGATTAATTTTAATATAACTTTCTTACATAATTTAATTCTTCGTTTAAATGTTGATATTTAATTTGTTAAGGTCAACAGGGAAATTGAGAAAAAATTATTAGGTTAATTATAACCGAATACAATGTCTTTTATATATAGAAGAGAAGCAAGAACAAAAATAATATATATTCTGATATGGGACTAAACTAAACTGAGTAATATAATATTTAATATCCCTCTCAAACTCACAGTGGGTCGAACAGTATAAATTTGCCCACCAAGTATCGAAATCTCTGGATAGTGTGAAATTTGGTGAAAAATTCTGATATCCGTTGTGAAGAGGTCACATACTGAAATGAAATGGTCATTGCCTCAAAACGCTTACGAACATGCTTCGTCCGCTTATGAAAGACTAGATTGCTTGCAATATGCAAGATACTTCAGTTATAACAATGAAGAAAAGTAGCTCTTGTAAGAGTGACACTTATATCTGATATCAGCCACCAAACATGAACAATCTCTCTAGTGGTAGTTGACATCTCTCTGTACTCAGTTTATGTGGAAGAACTTGCAACAACTACATATTTCTTGTTTCGCCATAAGATCAGCGAATCACTAAAAAATAGACAGAAACCTCTGGTAGACCATCTGCTAGTAGGATCACCCTCCCAATCTGAATTAGAATATGCACTAAGCTCTAGTTTAGATGTAGAAGGCATGCATAATGAGCGAGTGATAGTGCCCCGAAGATATATGGGAATCCGAAGAAAAGCACTGTAGTAAATTGATCGAGGAGCTGAAACAAAAGGGCATAAAATACTAACTGCATGAGCAATATCAGGTTCGACCATGCAAAAGTAAACAAGCTGGCCAACAATCTGTGTGTATCTGGTGGGATCGGGAAGTAGCTCACCATTTGTAGGATGAAGCTTCACGTGAAGCTTTAAGGGAGTATCAGTTGATCGACTATCTGAGAGACATGCAATGGAGATAATGTCTAATGTGTATTTCTATTGAGAAATGAGTATCCCCCAAGATCGGTGGACAATCTCTAGACATAGAAAATAGCGTAGTCGGCCAAGTTCCTTCATATTAAACTGCTAGTGAAGATATCAGTGAGTAGATGCAATGCATGCGAAGTCATCCCCTGTAATAATCATATCAACATATAGTAGTAGAATTACCCTCCTCTACGGTGTTGACCACATAAACATAGAGTGTTCCTGTGAACTCTGACTGAAATCAGCATGTGTAATGACACGGCGAAGGCACTCAAACCAGGTTTGAGGAGCTTGTTTCATACCATATACAACACGACGTAGGCGACAAACATGACGAGGAGGTGTGGTAAGGCCAAAAGGAGTCTGCATGTAAACAACCTCAGATAGAGTACCATGAAGAAAGACATTCTTCACGTTCATCTGGTATAATGTCTACTAATGGATGGCAACAATGGTAAAGCGAGTTCGAAATGTAGTCATCTGTGCAACTAGAGTAAAAGTCTCATCGTAATCTGTAGCGCCCCGAATTTCTAGTAAATGAATATGAAAATACATGGCATAATTCCTAGCATCTACCTCTATGTAATAGTAAACATAGCAAAACACAAAAAAAAATTCAACTTTTATTACATTTATTCTTTACATAGCGCAAGGAAAATTGAAAACCTTGATTTACAACTTCTTTCTTTTACAACACATTCTTTTATAATTTGCATAAGCCATATTATCATTCTACCACATGCATCCAAACCCAAGCTAACGGTACCTACTTGTAAAACATCAGGCTAGAGATAATCGTAACCCTCAAAACCATAGGGATCATCCATGATGGTGTGAGTGACATAAAAAAAATACAATTTAAATGAAACGTAAGGAACAAATTCAAAATCAACACATTCCCACAGCAGCAACAAACGGAATATGAAATAACGATAAATAATGCATAAAAACATCAAGTGAAACTAAGCTAAGTGTCAAGTGTAAGAAAACAGAAAACACCATGCATAATACAAGTCAAGAAAACACAAATGTAGTATGATGACTCTCTAATGCATACTTGTCAGATTCTATGCATTCCTTACTACATAGGTCCGGTGCAAGCCCTTATCGTTCTCCACTTTATAGGGTTAAATACCTCTTTATACAACTAATCTCACTAGGTGATATAAACAAGATCTAGAATACTCCGCGAATAGGCCTAACAATCCTCGACACGCAAGCATCATGTAAGCATAGCTCTAATACTTGAGAATCACCTTCCTACCGTGTACCCCACAAATAGGCCTGCCGACCCTCGACGTGCAGATACACAGTACATTCCGTGAATAGGCCTGCCGACCCTCGACACGCAAATGCATCGTATGTTCCGTGAATAGGCCTGCCGACCCTCGACACACGAACATACAAACTATCCTCTAGACATTTCGTGAATAGGCCTGTCGACCCTCGACACGCGAATATACTAGGGACACAACAACACACAGTCCTGGAATACATCCGTTGGACTAACAACAGACCATACTTACGTTTCCCAAATTCTATCACATTTCCACTGGTACCTGTCCTTAGGTTGATTATTATTAATTAAAACACAACTTCCCCTTCTCTAGAGTTGGTGTACCCTGTCGGACTTAATTACACCAAAACAACCCCAAGACCTAAACTGGTCAAAATCCATAGAATCTCATATGCCGGTTTACAGGAATCCCACTCAACCTCTAGAGACTCACAAATCGAAATGTCAACACCAATCTCATAATAAAATTTCTTAATTCCAACACCAAATCGTTTATATTAAGAAAACTTCTTTAATCAAATAAATCCAAATTTATCCAAATACCCACAAATTTCCAGAAGTAAAATCTGAGATTAAATCTCTTAAACAACTAAGTTTCGCATTTTGAAGTAATAGAAAAATCACAGAACATCAATCTCTCGAAATCCATATATAATCTTCTTTCTAAAGTCATAGAAATTACGAGAAACTCTATTATAATCAAAATGTAACTCTCTGTCAAATATAGTATTCTGTAGCAAAAACTTCATCCAAAACAGTAGATCAATAATCCATAAGTTCGAGGAAATGATCGTTCAAGAAATTAGCAAGAAAACTCAACAAAACAATATAGACAGCAGGTGTCGGTCGACCGACATCTTAGTTCAAAAAGTGGCGGTCGACTGACGTGCTAAAAATCCGAAATCCAACAATTGACAGTCGACCATCAATTTACATTTTGTTCTTGGGCGGTCAACTGTCATGCCAAAAACAACCCATATACTGCAGTTTTAAATTTCGTGCACTTCTCAACTGATACTTAGTTTATGATCTTTAAAACATGAATTTGTAAATTTAAAATCCTTAGATGATCAAATACAACTTGTCTAACATACTGGAGTTCATAAATCAAATCAAACTCTCAACAAATTCACAATAAAGTAACATTTTCAATAATTTCTTCAAATCAGGAAAATAGGAATATATATGTGTATATATGTATATATATATATCAGTAAAATCAACAAGAATCATGGTATAAGATTAGTACAATGTTCAATTCAATCTCAGTATCATTATAAATCAAAGGCACAATCGAAAACTTTACAAAACTTAAAAAGACAATTTTGGCTGTGTACAAATAAACTCGAAATCTAAAACCCTTTTCAACACTTCAAGACTTGATTTGATCTTAATTCTTCTTGCAACTTGTTATAAACAACTACAAACTAGTTATATTATTTTGTCCATGATTATATGCATCTACAGCATGTAGTAGTCAAGTTTTTACCCATCAAACATCAACACAGAATGTATACATACATAGACTAAAGAATCCATCTTTATTCACTTTCATGCATTATAAGTCTTACAAACTCATTATATGTCACCAATTCAGCAAAAACATGAAGGAAAACAACATACCCATGATTCCTACTAAGTTCTAAACATTCTTAAGTCATCTACATAGAGATTTTATTCATCAATTGCACATCATTCATAAAAAGTTCTACTTTTAATTATCCATCCATCAATATATTCATTATATCATCATACAATCATCTAACATGCATTCTACTAGGCAAATCTTCATATTTAGCATGCATAGAACAACAAGAAATTAAACATATGTCACTCACCTTATTGAAGAATCAACGAAAGTAATACAGAATAAGAAAAGCTCATCCTTTCGCAAAATCCAAGATCCTCGCTTCAAAAATCCAAGAAAATCAATAATAAAAATACCCTTTTGTTTTGTGTAGAGGAGGGACGGCTGTAGCAGCCCCCTAAATAGTCGAAATCTGGAGTATTAGGGTTTTAAGAAAATTTTGCAAAATATTCCTTTAGAATATATCTTTACATATATAGATCCTTTATACTAGGTAACTAGATTAACCAGTTTTAGTTGAGATTAAATCAAAAATATCCCCTCAGATCTGGCTGGCATCATGTCAGTTTCAAATCCAGAAAATCAATTTTGTAATTTTTTTTACTTCCAAGTGTCAATTTTGCAAAAAAACCATTCTTTAATAAATTAGCAAAATAAACCAAATCTATTAGAATAAAAATTAAAATCTTTACCTCTGAGTTTTCCAGCCATCATGCTCAGCCCAAAAATCCAAAAATCTTGAGCTTTTACTTCAAGTGGTAATTTTGCACAAAAGCCCATCTTTTTGTAATATTTGCAAACATGCCAAATAAATATAAAAAAATTCAGAAAATTCATAAACAATACCTAATAATAAATATTAGGTTTCGCTAAAGTAATTTCTGACTTTGAGTTTCATAAGAAAATATTTGCATGTGTTTTGGACGTGCAAAAAGATAAATTTCAGAAAAAATATTTATTAAATCACCAAAAATCACTTTAATTCATTTATTAATCTCAAAACAGTATTTAAAAATCTAGGGTGTTACATAATCAATGTCATACTCCTGAGCATCGATCAACTAGACGAGTCATATGCCGCTCAATGGAGCCATCAAGTTGATATTTGATCTTGAAGATCCACTTATAGCTAAAAACTTGATGCCTGCTAGTAGTGGAACAACATTCAAAGTGTCAATCTGACCAAATGCACCAAACTCCTCTACAATAGCTTCCTGCCACTCAGGATATTGAATCGCTTCCTTATAGGTTCTGAGCTCACGTGTGGGGGGTATGACAGTGAGATATGCATGAAACTGTGGTGATTAAGAAGCGGTTACAAAACCAAATTGTTCATAGGGACCAGTGACATCAGGTGTATAACATGCCAGTGGGATGCCTGAAGTGGTACGTGTAGACTAACGAACTGATGGTGAATGTGCAGAGTTTGGGGGTGAAGCCGGTGGGGTGGGTGCATGCGGTAGTGGAGATGCAAGTGGTGTGGGTGCATGTGGTTGCGGGGATGCAGATGGTACGGGAATGGCCTCTGTATGAGGGGTAGGAATCGTAATGTTTGTGTAAGATGGTCGAGGAGCCAAAGGAGTGAGATTGAAGGGAATGCGTGAAGATGTGTCCGGAGAGGTAGTCGAGGGAACCGCAGAATTGAGAAAGCTAGTATCCTTGGAAGAGCACATGTTGCAAGGAGAGTCGTCCATAAAGGGACATGTCGGGAAATACGAACACGCCGCACTAATGGATCAAAAAAAGGATATTTTTTGTGCTCTGAACTGATACCTAGGTTAACACACTTAGCAGCGCGGGCAGTCAACTCCGTGCGCTCAGTAGGAAGGAGGAGGACGTAACAGGTGAACCCAAAAGTACAGAGCAAACTGTAATCCAGTGGTGAGTGGTGAAGAGCCTTATAAGGTGCCGTACTAGATAGGATCAACGAGTGAGTGATGTTAACGAGACTGACAGAAGTCATGATAGCTTCAGCCCATAAAGGACGAGGAACGGAAGAGGAGAGTAAAAAATGCGAGTTGTCTCAAGAATATGACGATGCTTGCGTTCAGCTACATCATTCCGCTCATATTTTTGAAGGCATGACTGCTAAAAAAGTGTGTCGTGAGACTGAATGATTGATCTCATAGTAGTAGAAGTGTACTCACGAGAATCGACTGAGAAAAAATCTTGATGCTCACACCGAACTGAGTGTCATGGTCGTAAAGAACTGGTAAACGTTAGGAATCTCAAATTGTTGATGCATAAGAAAAAATCATGTATATCGAGTGAAACCATCTATGAAGGCAACCTAATAGAGATAACATTTGCTAAAAGGTAGAGGAGAAAGTCCTCATATGTCAAAATGAACAAGTTGAAAAGGATGAGTGGTTTGAAAAGTGATTTTTTTATTAAAAGGGAGTGATATGTGTTTGGTCAACTGACAACCCCGACAAACAGAAAAATGTGTTATTACGGGCTAAAGTCTTGAGACGAGATTCACTAACATGCCATAAACGTCTATGCAACAGATCAACATCAGATGACACAACAACAGCAAAATTAAAATGAGATCTATGAGCATGTAGAAAATCTAGATGATATAAACGACTCTGCCAATTAACACACTCAAACTCCTGTATAGTGTGTGAATTTGTAATAGAATAACCTAAAGAATCGAATGTAATGACAAGGTTACTATCACATAGAGCACCAATGGAAATAATGTTCATGGATAAATGAGGAGTATAAAAAACATAAGGCAATGTGAGAATGAGAGAGCTAATAGATCCTGAGTGTGCAGTGAGAAGTTGGAAGTCATCGGTTGTGTGAAGAGATGGAGAGTAGGAAGGAAGCGCAGTGTTGGTAGTGAGTAGTGTATAATTACTAGTAAGATGATGTGATGCACAAGAATATAAAATCTAGAAAAAGTTCATATCGAGAGTAACAGAGAATATGGGTAACCAGCATTGGCAGACTGACCCAAGAGCTTGAGTTCCAGCTGAGTGAGACGATACTGAAGATTGACCAAATCAGTAGGATATAGAAAAGCTGGAGTAACGATCATGACAGAAGGAGTAAGGGGAAGAAGTACAAAGAGGAGGAATTAGATTGGTGATGCTGTGGTAGGGATGAGGTTGGGGATGTTGTTGTTGCCAGGATCATGATGTTGCTACTGTTGCTAGTGTCAGAAGAAGCGGTGGGGTAGGGATAGTGAAGATGCTATCGTTGTAGACATTGGGTTCGTAGATGAGTGAAGAGGAAGATGCAGTAACTGCGAAGTCGGTGGAGACGGGAAGATACTGACGAAATTGGGATTCCATTGAAAAAGTACGAGTACTGCAAATTTTTTTTTGAAATGATGATCGGCAGCGGCGGCAGTAGCGGCAACAACGGGCAGAGCGGGATTAGAAATAAGTAGGGTTAGAAATAGGATTTTCGGGTTTGAATTAGGTTTGGTTTTTTGGGCTTTTAGTATATATATATGGAGACAGAAATGGATGGTGGGTATGTAGGGTTTTGATCATAGGGTATCAGGTATCGGGTTGGGTTTCGGGTTTGGGTTCAGTTATAAGTATTTGGGATATCAGGTTAGGGTTGTAGAGTTAAGCTGGGAAGAAAATATGGAAGAAGGTAGCAGTGGTTAGGGTTTTAGAAGATTTGAAAATTTGGGCGGTTAGGGCTTCGGGAAGGGTAACTGATGTGGAGAAGGGATTTGGGGATTTGGAGGTCATCAGAATTTGGGATGTTGCCGGTGTAACCCCTCTGTGTTAAGAATAGATATATATATAAATAATTAATTGGAAGGGTGACCTATAGAGTTCCTATGGGGGCTTTCTATAGGAATTATATTGGAGAGGGGGGCCCATGGGGAAAGAAGCCAGCGTTGAATGCTGTTGCCTGCTGACGTCGTGGGTGACGTGGAATCAAGGTGGGGCCCACCCAGGAGAGAGGAGGGCGTAGACATGATGTTTGTGCGCTGAGCTGGCAGTGGGACCCCCTTGTGTGTTTCGGCTGTGCTTCTTTCGCGAAGAGAGAGAGAGAGATAGCAGAAATGAATGGAATTTGTCACATATCGGGAGAATTGCAAAGATTAATTAAATATATATATAATTTTCCTGGATTAGAGGTCACCAATCAGCTATAGCACCTTTTATGAGGCAAGCCTGTGGTGGGCAGTTGTTAGAAAAATCGTTGTTTTCGGGCCGGGGTGTTACAGCCGGGGGGGGGGGGGAGGGGGGATCAGGATTCAGGGAGGAAGAGTCGAGAGTCCAGGGATGTAGCGGGGATGGGGGCATCGGGATTTGGGATTTTGAGGTCGTCGGGATTCGGGGTTGTTGTAGTCGGGGAAGAAGGGAGATCGGGAGGTTAAGGAAATCGGAGATGTAGCAGTCGGGGAAGAAGGGATTTGCTGCTGTTTTCGCCACTCGTGCTGGTTGTTGATGCTTTTCTTGTTGTTGTGATTGGCTCTTGCTGTTTGTTGATGCTGCTCTTGTTGTTGTGATTGGCTCTTGCTGTTTGTTGATGCTGCTCTTGTTGTTGTGTTGATGCTGCTCTTGTTGTTGTGATTGGCTCTTGCTGTTTGTTGATGCTGCTCTTGTTGTTGTGATTGGCTCTTGCTGTTGTTGAAGGTAGCAAGAAAAAAAGAAAATGAACATGTGAAATTAGGGTTAAAGATTAATGAAGGGAAAGGGAATTAGAGATTAGTGGTACAATAGCATGTTAAGATTAACATAGAGATTGAGAAAATGTTAATGGATTGATTATAATTGAGTACAATGTCTCATATATATATATGAAAGATGTAATGACTAAAGTAATACATATTCCGATATGAGACTAAACTAAACAGAGTAATATAACATCTAATATATATAATATCTAACATTATTAATAAGATAATTAGTTTTTATTTAACATTAGATGAAAGAGTATGAATTTATCTTTTACCTACATTTAGTCTCAAGTAATTTTTTAATCCTTATTGTCACTTGTATCTATATCTTGTTTAGCTTAATTTATCTTTTCATTGATTTCAAGAGAGACAATAAATAGATATATCTACTTTAAAATTTAATAGAAGGAACGCTTTTCAAAGCAGATCAAATCGTAAAAACGTTTCGGTTCATGTGCATCATGTGAATATGATGCAACAAAAAGTTTTCTGTAATTAGACACATTTTAAAATTAAGGAGTGCTACATGTATTTCTTAATGTACCTATTAATCTAATATTATAATGGAAGAGTTGGGGTTGTCATTTGTAGACATTCAACCATCTAATATCCTTCATTCATTTTTAAGTGGGAATTATATTAATCATTCATTTACTCAACTGTTGTTAGTTATCATAATATCCTCAAAGTTCAAATTTATTTACGACATTATTATTTACAAAAGTGTCACTCATATAAAATAAAAGTTTGTGCCACTATGGGTTGTAAAGAGTTTGTGATGAGTAAAATGAGGTCTTGGTTCGAGGCCAGATTACGTCTTATTATTTACTATATTTAAAATATAAAAAAATTAGAACGTGCATCGCACGTGCAGATTACTAGTCTTTAATAATGGAAGAGTTGGGGTTGTCATTTGTAGACATTTAACCATCTAATATCAACCATTCATTTTTAGGTGGGAGTTATATTAACCATGCATTTACTCAACTATTGTTAGTTACTATAATATCCTCAAAGTTCAAATTATATACGACATAATTATTTACAAAATTGTCACTCATATAAAATAAAAGTTTGTGCATCAATGGGTAATTTGTCAAGAGTATGTGATGAGTAAATGGGGGTCTCAGGTTCGAGGTCAGAATACGTCTTATTATTTACTATGTAAAAAATAATAATTAGAACATGTATCGCATGTGCAGATTACTAGTATAATTAACGTGTTGGATTCCTACGTAGAATCAAATTGTTACGACCACTTATGGTATGTATCACTAACTAATTAAAGATTGGTAAAATTAATTATTTTCTTTGATTACACATATTATAGTATTCCAAATAAGAATCCAATACATCAACTAAAACCAGTAATTTACATGTGCGATGCATGTCTTAATAAATATATATTTTTTGAAGTAAAAATTTCGACGTAGTCTGGCCTCCAACCTGCGACCTCTTTTATATTAGTTATGCACGAACAATGCACGTCTTAATTTTTTTATAAAAATATAATAAAAACTCTGACATAGTGAGGGCTTGATAGATTGACAAATGACACTAGGACCTTCTCCCATTATAATATTAAAGATTAAAGATAAAGATGAATGATTAGAGATATTGGGTACAATTAGGATTCCTTATAGCATTTCTCTTCAAAATTTTAATATATCCATCTTTTATCGCATGCAATTTTTAAAATAATTAAACCAAACTATTTGTATCTACTAAATTTAATTACTTTTAAAAAATCTAAATCTAACTCTTTCTCATTAGTTTTATGTATTGTTAAGTTTAAAATATTTCTCCTTATATTTTAACTATTTACTAGGTTTGCCCGTTGACACATGCCTACGGCACGTCTTCGGAATGGTGCACCTGGTTTGATTATATAAAATAGTTTTGGAGGTCCAGCAAATTAATTGAAGTAACAAACATATTATATGAGGAAACAGTATATCTACTTTTAAGCTCAACCATTGCCTTCTTGATCATTAGCTTGAACTTACCTGGAATGCATATAGTTTGTTAGAAATACTCATAGAATTTTTTTAACTTCAACATCACTTTTAGATGCTTGAAATAGTTATGCAAGGATATTATCATATAGGTTTTATAGAGCTTACTCTAATCCCATAACCACTATGAGTATGCCTAAATACAATGGTAACGCAAGTGCAGGTGTGAAAGTATTTACAATACCAATAATCTAAACACTTGTTTGTTTGAGACTCAGTTTGAATTTGAAATACCTCTTATTATTATTTCAACGATAATGAAATACATAAAGTTCTCAAAACTTTAATCCAAGCTAATCATTTCTTTTATCTCCACTTTGTATCCTCATTGCATCTTTATAAAAAAAAAATCAAAATGGATAATTAACAAATTTACTTTTGCTGTCTTTCTTGAGTGGAGAGTTTGCACCCTTCACTGGTAAACTCCAGTCATTCCAATCCTATATATCCAAACATACATTAAAAGTTCTTATATGTTATGTTATCCATGGTTTCTAATAACCAGTGAAGGGAACACTTCACGATAGTATTTTCTCTTGTATTAAAAAAATTAATGTTACATATTTGCAAAGTTATTTTAGGTTGCTGGTCAGCTTACCTGTCCTTCTATGGTTTGGAATTCCAAATTGAGGCCACCAAATAATACATCTCTCACATGCGTACACCTTAAATCAAAACCAATAAAAAACTCATCAAATAAATCACAAAATTTAAAAAAAATTTAACCCAAAAATAAAACAATCATACCTCTCTGAACTTAGATCCCATGCACACACAAAATTCGAGTCACAAAAAATTGAGTAATCCCCTGCACACACAAAATTAAAAATTAGAATACGAATTCGGTTAATGAGATGAATTTAGATTCATCGCATCGCATATAGAGGCTCTTGATTCGGTGGAGGGGAGTCACCGATACGGAGTCGCTTAATATTCGCGCTCGATTTAGTGGAGGGGAGTCACCGATATAGAATCATTAGCGGATTAGATATCGGCGATGACCTCTTGATTGGGTTTCAACATTGGATTTGGATTTGGATTTGCTTTGAGATTTTCAAATTTTCAAAATTTTAAATTTTAAATTATTTTAAATTTTAAATTTTAAAATTTAAAAGTTTCAATTATTTAAAAAAAATAAATTTTTAAATTTTTAAATTTTTAAAAAATTTAAAATTTTAAAATTTTAAAAAAAATTATTAATTAAAATTTTTATTTTAAACTTTTTTTAATTTGTTTAATTTGTTGAATTTTTTCAAAGACTTTTCAAATAATTTTTTATAAGTTTTTGATTTTTTTTTTGTTTGAATTATTTTTAAAGTTTTTAAATTTTTTAGTTTTTAAGTTTGTAAGTTTTTTAATTCTTTATTTTTTGAAAAATTTTAAATTTTTTATTTTCTTAATTTTTTGAATAGGGGAGAGAGAGAAAGAGAGAGAGAGAGAGAAAATTTTTATTTTCTTAATTTTCTTAATTTTTTAAATAAAGGAGTTGTTTTGGGGGGGGGGGGGGGGGGGGGGTTTGGAATTTCAGTTTTAGGGGGAAACTTTTCGGACGAAAAATGTGTTTTGTGATGTTAGATCTAGGCCTTTGATTTTAGGGGGATTGAATGTAATACCCTAAATTTTCATCTTAATAAGAAATGTTGATTTTTCACGTGTTGTGCACATGCAAAATCTCGTACGCATATTTATTTTTGTAAATTTTTCTTTTATAACATGGACAATTATTTCTTTCGTTCCCTTTATCTTTCTCAAAAGCCTATTTTAACTAGTTTTCTTATTTTCAGCCCACTCTAATAATTAAATATTTTTATTAATTAGCCCATAATCCTAAAGCCCACTATTTTGAGGCCCACAAACTTAATTAATCCTTCAAATTGTCACAACTTGTCATGTAGACACAATTGGTGAACAATTGATTAATTAAATTTGTACAAACTTTAGATAGGGGGGTACTAGAAGGGGCACGTGCATGCACGTGTGTGTGCTTTGCACACCCTAGGAGGCCGGGTATGGCTAAAAGAGGAGTGGGAGAGTGGGTTTGTGTGTATGGGTGGTTATTTGCTTATGGGTGGTTGCTACAACTTCCCATCTTATCCTAGCCATTCACCTACAACCATCTAGTGAAATCCTAGCCCTCCAATCTATCCTAAAACTAGTATAAATATCCCCTACCTTCATGTATACGACACTAAAAAAAAAAATTGAAAGGAAGAAACTATACAGGAGAGTAATATATTAGGAAGTGAAAGATTAAGTATGCATTTGTGTGTGTGTCCCAACCAAAAGGAGGCCGGTCCATCATCAAGCACTAGGGAAAGCTCAGGTTGCACCAAGAAACAAGAAGGGGAGCATTTTGAAACACAATCTAGGAGGAGAATGCTATTTTCTTACATTCTAGGAGACTCTATGAGCTTTTCATTTCGTGTTTCTCCAAAGAGGTGGGTGTTTCTCATACTTCTAGAACTAGATACCATGCTAGGGATGATTTAATGAAATTATTATGAATCAATAAGTTGAAAATTGGAACCATGCTTGTTTAATTAAAAGTGGAGTGGTAATTTAGAGAATGTTGGATGGATTGATTGCTAATGAATAAATGGTGAATTAATGTGCTAGAAATTACCATATTGTTGTGCTACATGAATGTTATGGTAAAATTTGTGCTTACAAATAGTTGATTAAATGCATCATGTGTAGTTAATTGTCTAAAATAGAATTTCGTTATTGTAGAAAGATAAAATTTTTGTGTTCTAAAAATGTAATAGGATGTTAATAAGAAAAAGAACAAAAGAACATAGTAGGTTGTGGAATTCTAATTCTAAATTATGAAGAAATGTGTTATTGTTCTCAATGTCAAAAATATGGACATAGAACATAAAGTAGGACCAAAATACATGTTTTATAAAGCAAATAATCATTATAAAAATACTGGTTTACTGTAAATTTATGTATGTTATAATCTGAAAAATTTTGCTTTCAAAAGAAAAGAAAAAGAAACAAAAATCTTCTTTTTGGAAATTATGAAATGTAGAGATGAACAGAGAACTAGTTCAAATTCAACCAAATTCTTTTCAAAACAATCTGGCCACTTAGACCATTTGGTCGGAATGGTTTCAGTCGCTACAGTAGCGGGGGGGCTTGGTCTCTGGTCTCGGATTCGATACTGAGAAGGAGCTTTTATTTTGCTTTTTGTTAAAAATTCTGAAATGCCGAAAGCCAATTCACATGGACAATAACCCATATTATATCGCCTGGCGCAGTAGTCTTGGGCGCTATCCTTTGGGCTGCTGGTTGTGGGTTCGAATCCGGTTGTGGGATTTAGTTTAAAAGTTGTTTTTGGGGAAATTAAGATTATTTTGAGTTTTAAAAATTAGTTAAAATTAAGAAAAATATGGAATTAATTACTTAAATTAATTGGACTTCATGAGAGAATTTTTATAACTTTTGGTAAAGTATAATTGAGAATTTGAGGCTATTTGCAAGAAATGACTTGTTTTTAATTAAATTGTCATTTGGGATAAAGGAAAAAAATAAATGAGTTATTTTTTTAGGATTTTTAAAAATGAGAATTACTAATGAGAAATTTGGAAGCTTGATTTGTGTAACTAATTGAAATTACAAATTGTGATATTAGTATGGATTGAAATAAGAATAAGAGATTTGTGGAATGAATGAACTATTATGACAAGTTGAAATTTTATTGTTTATGCGCGCATGAAATGGTGTATGAAAATGTAATTAAACGACATGTTGAGTTATGAAGGATATTATGAATATGGATACATGAATACTATGATTATGAAACGTGAACTGTGATTAATCATGAAAAAAGACTTTGTGAGTATGAAAAGCTCGATGTTGGATTTATGAGTTGAAATTAAGAACTAGGGTGTAGCTAAGCCTTATACCGGCAATAAAAGAAATGTAGAAATGATATTTGGAATGAAAGGAACAAGATTTGGGTCATGTGAAATGAATGAATAAGACTGGTATAGTGGGAGTGCTAACCCTAAGGGATTAATTTTGTTCATGATTTAATTAAACTAAGGATTAGATACATAGTGAAGATGTGATGAAAGTAAGGAAAAAAACATTGAGTATGAGGGCCATTGGATTGGCGACGTGAGATTATTCACAGGATGTCCCATGATACGTCATGAGTAGGATGTGGTTACTACTCCAGAGTACCGTCCCGGTGGCAACGCTCGTGGGGTGTTTGGTGACTGCAGGTGGTGTCATGTCTATGGTAGGAGCTGAAGTACCATAGGATGCCTGCATGATGAGTCATGTGTCAGTGCGTTGGGATTCCCTCCAGGGCGCCTAGACATGAGTTTGTAGGTCATAAAACATCTAGGATACTTACCGTAGTTACAGTAGTAGATTAAGTCATGGCAAGGGATTGAACCTTACAAGATGATGAATGGTTAAGGACTTGCCCTCGAACCTATGTAGTATGGGCTGCATAGACTCTGAACAAGTGCACATTAGTGTCATATAATAGAAATATTTGCATTAAGGACTAAGTGCACATTCACAACACGACATCAGTAGGATAGTCCCTTTAGCTCTGTTTGTGAACAAGTTTGTGGTTTGTTAAGTATTGAGAATCGTTATACTATTTTCGGTATAGAGAGGATGGCCGTATATGATATTTCGTCAGTTGAATGAACTGACATGCCCACAGTTTCTATGCAGGAAAAAAGTACATGAAAAAGACTAAAGAAGACCTGATGCTTAAAGATTATTCAACTGTTATTGTATTTCATTCATTGATGTAAAAATTTGCTTCCGCTGTACAAATGTTGATGCATAATGTAACTGTGATGTAAAGTTAAGTTTTTATTTCTTTGTAAAATTGTACGAAGAGAAGTGAAAAGATCCCGTGGAACTCGAATTCAGTGGTATTTGGGATTCGGGGTGTTACATTGAAGGAGAGCCACTTGATAGCTTTCTTTGTGTTTTATTATATAGATTATTTAAAACTTATGGAAGAGAAATATATTTTCTAAATGACATTTACGATGACATGGCAGAATTTTTTTTGTAATAGGTGACGTGACGAACTAATGAATAACTGGGAGTCTGGTAATAAACTATGCCAGGAACTATCTTCCATCGTATTTTAAGATTATTTATTTACATCACATACGTTGAGTTCTTAAAAGGCTAGATTTTAAAAAAATTCACTGAGGTATTGGTCATTTAAAAAAACCCCACAAACCTTTTTTAATTTAGAAAAACCGCACTCAACTATATTATCAAAAAATCCACATTGACGGAGTTAACTTCCGTTAGGGCTTATGTCACCTGCATTGCACTGATGCAATAGTTCAGTGAGATTTTTTTAAACATCTGATTAGTTAAGTGATGTTTTTTAAACACAAATGAAAGATAAATGTGGATTTATGACATAAACCTTAACGGAAACCTAACTCCGTCAATGTGATTTTTTGATAACATAGTTGAGTGCGATTTTTTTAAAATAAAAAATTAGTGGTTTTTTTTTAAATGACCAATTCTTCAGTGTTTTTTTTATTTAAAATTTAGCCTTCTTAGAGCATTCCCACTCGTTCCCTAACCCCCCCCCCCCCCCCCCCCCCCCCCCCCCCCGTCCCCCCACCCCAACGGTTCTGCAAAAGATGTGGTCCCCACCACAAAAAAATGGCGAACGGAAATTGGAGCCGCATATATGCGGCTCCAATTTCGATCGGCAAAATATTTTTTTGCATAAAAACCCCTCCTTTAATTATGGCAAAATGTTTCTTTTGCAAAAAAAAAACCTCCTTTACTTATGGCAAAATGTTTCTTTTGCAAAAAACCCCTCCTTTCATTAAAGAATAGATTAATATATATTTATTGGGTTGATTTGTTTCTTTAAATTTCTTTTATATTTTTTATTTATAGACAATAATTATACTACTTTTAATTTTTTAACGAGATCTTTAATATAAGACTAATATTGGATATCATCCAGGTTTTTTTAAAGTGTAGAATTTAATCATATGAATAAATAATTATACTAAAGAGAAATAAGAATTCATAAATATTCATCGAAAATTACAAAACATAATACTAAACGAAAAGTGAATACAAATAATTCTTAATAAGTGTATTATCTATTTCTAATTAATTGTATTATAACTTTTTAATTATTTGTATTATCATTTTGCATTCAAAAAATTATTTTTGTGCAAAAAAAAAATTACAAAAAAAATATTTGAAACCCCAAAATGAGGTACCATTGGAGCACTCAATTTGAAACCCCAAATCAAAATGACATATTCCTAGGAATATGCCAAAATGGAACCCTAAAATGGGGATGGAGATGGGGCTCCATTGGGAAATGCTCTTAAAATGGTAGGACTTTATGTACGTCATTAGCGTCCATCACTTATCTATATAATAAAACACAAAGAAAGCTATCAAGTGGCTCTCCTTCAATCCCCTCAAATTTAAAGGCCCAGATCTAACCTCACAAAACACATTTCCCCCCCAAAAGTTTCCCCTCAAAACTAAAATTCAAATCCCCCTCCCCCCAAAAAAAACAACTCCGTATATATATATATATATATATATATATATATATATATATATATATATATATATATATATATATATATATATATATAGAAACATTGACTTTTATACCACAATTTATAATTATTTTTCACCATATACTAGTGGAAACATGAACTTTTATTTACAACTAATTATTATCATACTATTCAAACTTCAACTACATAATTGTTAGAGCTCTGGTCACCTTTCAGACCTTCAATCCATTCGGCAACGTGAAATTTTTATAGCTCTTTAGTCAACCAGTTGTTATGATTAGTATTTCCTGGAATATTCGGTGACTTCGGTGTCCATCCAAACAACAAGCGGTGTTCCATATTATTTCCTCTTCCCACTGTGACATGATTTCCATTCATGAATCTAAACTTGACTATACTTTCCCCGCTCTTCTTCGTGCCATCGGTGGTTCCATTATTTCGGATTGAATTTTCCTAGATGCTATTGGCACGCAAGGAGGTATCCTGTTCGGTTTTTAAAACTCCTGCTTCTCTCTCATTTCATTTCAATGTTTAAACTTTTTTCCTTATTGTTTGCCTTCATTGGCATGAATACAATTGCTACCTCATTTTGGTTTCGGTTTACGGTCCCTCTTCCTCATACCGTCGGATTTTGTTCTGGAATGAATTTGATTCATTCCATAACAAAATCAACGGGTTCTAGCTTTTCGTGGAGATTTTAATGTTACTAGATTTTCGCATGAAAGACTTGGTAACCCATCCATTAACTTGGACTCCGCCCATTTTAATGATTGCATTCGTTCGCTTAACCTCTCCGATTTACCCCTTAATGGAAGATCTTTCACCTGGTCCAATATGCGCCTGATTCCATCGATGGCCAAACTGGATCGGTTCCTTGTCTCCTACGATTGGATCGCTTACTTCCACAATTCATTCTGCTTGGCCTTACCTAATCCAGCATCGGATCATGTTCCGATTGCCATCCACTCAAACTACAATTTCTCTAAACCGTTAAAATTCTGTTTTGAAAAATTCTGGTTGCAAGACCAGATCTTTGTTAATCTTATAGTGGACTGTCTTTCCTCGGCTACGGGATCTCACGGTCTTGGTCGCATCTTACTCAAGCTCCACGCTATTAAAAATGGATGCAAGTCTTGGCGTAAAGAGCGTTTTGATAATGCCAATGGTCTCAAGCATGTTTTCCTATCGACCATTGAGTCCATTGATAAGCTTAAAGAGCAAGGTCCGATCTCTGATTCCCTCCGGCATGAACGCAGCTCTTGTAAGCATCATATCAAATGGGTACAGAGGGATAAAATTCGTTGGCTCAAGGAAGGGGATGGTAACACTTCCTTTTTTCATAACTTTGTTTCACATCGTCAACGATGCAATCGCATCTCGTCCATCTCTAATAACGAAATTGAGATCAACTCTACCACGGATATTCACGCTACCTTTCTGCGTTTTTTTAAAAATCTTTTGGGATCTTCTAAATCCCGCTCCATTCAACTAGACTGGGATCAGCTTTATGGTCAAGATCCCCATGATCTTTCCACTTTGGAAGCGCCCTTTACCATGGAGGAGATTAAATCCACCGTTTCTCCCTTAAAAGTGATTCGGCTCCTGGCCCGGATGGCTTCCCCTCTTTTTTCTTCCAAATATTTTGGGAATACCTCAAGGATGACCTACTTGACATGTTCAACGACCTACACCAAGGTAACTTTACTTTTGATCGTATCAATTATGCGCACATTGTTCTCATCCCCAAAATAGTGGGAGCTAATTCAGTTGCGCAATTCCGTCCGATTAGCCTTCTTAATTCTACTTTCAAGATCATTATGAAGGTGCTTTCCAACCGCCTTAGCCTGGTCATCTCTTCCCTTATTGACTCTGCTCAAACGGGATTCATTAAAGATCGGTTCATCCTCGATAGTGTGGCTACTGCCCAAGAAATTATTTCTGAATATCACAGATCCAACACTGAGGGTATTATATTAAAATTAGATTTTGAAAAAGCGTATGATAAAGTCAGTTGAGACTTTCTTTTTGATATTCTTCTCCATCGCGGATTCAGTCCTAAGTGGATCGCCTGGATCAAGTCCAGTCTTTTTGCCGATACATCCTCCATTCTAATTAATGGCTCTAAAGGAAATAAATTCAAGTGCAAGTGTGGTCTCCGATAAGGGGAACCTATATCATCTTTACTCTTTACTATTGTTGCGGATGTTTTTAGCAAATTACTTCGCAACGCTTGGGACGCCAACGTTATTGAGGGGCTTGGTAGCTCTCAGAGATATCGTGGTGTCCTGAATCTTCAATATGCTGATGATACCATCATATTCGCGAAACCCAATGGGTGTACCTTAAGAAACCTTAAACTTCTTCTCTATATATTTGAAAATGCTTCGGGTCTTTCAATCAATTTCCAAAAATCTTCCGTCCTCTGGCTTGGCAGATCGGATAACTGCCAAGTCGAGATTGTTCAACTTTTTAATTGCGCCTCTGCATCATTTCCTGTTCTTTATCTTGGCATCCTTTTGAGATGGGGAAAGTTACATAAATCGGATTGGCTCCCTATGATTGAGAAGGTTGAGTCCAAACTTAACTCGTGGTCGGGCAAGCACCTCTCTCGAGGAGGCAGACTTATTCTCGTCAACACAGTTCTTTCCTCTATTCCACTTTATATGATGTCCTTTTTCTACGTCCCCTCCTAGGTTATCAAAAGGATCGATCAGATTAGAAGGAACTTCTTCTGGTCGAGTGCTGACCTTTATAGAGCCGGCACACATCTGTGTAATTGGAATATGGTCTGTACTTCCAAGGCAACTGGCGGTTTTAGGGTTCCGAACCTCCGGAATCAAAATTTAGCTCTCCTGGGCAAATGGTTATGAAGAATCCTGAAATATGACCAATTACCCTGGGCTAGCTTGATTTCTCTGAAATGTTTTTGTCGACATAAGGTTTGGGAGTTCCGCCCCTCTCTATCTTCCAAAGCCTCACCATTCTGGAAAGGGGTGTGGAAGGTGATTGCCCCTTCCAATGTGGCCTCTTCCGTGTATGCCAGGATGGTTCCAAAACTAAGTTTTGGATGGATCTTTGGATTTGTAACATTAAGCATGCTTCTGCTTTTCCAGCCTTATTTCAGCTTGCTATTTTACCATCGGCCAACGTGGCTGGCTATTTTTCAATCCATGACAATAGTAGGGTTTGGCATATCCCGTTCAATTTCGCCTTTCCTCCTCAGCTTATGTCTGATTTCACCCTTCTTTTAGCATGCTTAAACAACTATACCTGGCATCCCACAGAGGATTTCATCTAGCGCTGGAACAATTCTGGCGCCTATTCTGTTAAATCTTTCTATAACTTCCTCAACTTTGGAGGAATCAGTTCGCCTTTTTCTTACAGCTGTTGTGCGCCGCTTAAGTCGAAAATCCTATCCAGGCTTGCCATTAACAACAAACTATTAACTGTGGAGGTTCTTAACAAGTGGAATCTTGCTGTTGGACAGTTATGTCCTTTATGTCTTTATAGTCATGAGACTGCCGATCATCTTTTCCTTCAGTGCGATTTCACCCATCCATTATGGCAGATTAGTGCTCATGCCTGGCAACCCTCCCCTTTCCCTTCATCTCTCGTATTGTGTTGGAATTCTCGAATTGTTAGGAAGGAATTTCGTAAGTCCTGGATGCTTTCGGCCATGGCTATTATCTGGGTGATTTGGAACGAAAGGAACAATTGTATTTTCACTCAGATTTCTAAACCCAGAGACGCTATTATTGATGAGTTCATTTTCTACTCTAAGCATTGGTCATCTATCTTACCGTTCCATAAGGTGGAGGCCTTGAGGCTCCACCATCTGAAGGAGGCCTTGGTCCTGTTCCGCAACTTTCAATTTCCTTTTATTACATGACTTTTAGCTGTTTTATTACATGCTGTTTTCGTGTAACCGCTCATCCCTTTCGCTTTTGCAGGATTGAGTCCTTGATGTGCGCTTAAGGCTCTCAGGACTCTGCTTTTTGAGGCCGTATTTTGGTTGGCTGGTGGTCAGTTTGGTTTTTGGCTGTCTGTGGTGGAGCTTTGTTGCCTTCTCTGCGACTTTTTGTAGGCCTGCTGTCGGAGCTTAGAGGCAGTGTTTTGGTTACTGGTGTCGCTAGTTGTTATTCTTGGCTCTGTTTATATAGCTCTTTAGAGCCTTTTCTCTATTATGTTCTCAATGTTTGCGCTCTTTGTTCTCTCTAAGAGCAGTTTTTTGCTGTTGCGTTTGTTGTTAATGTTCTTACCTGTTATGCTATGTTTAGCTTCTGTTTGTTGTGACTATTAGTGCTCGTTCTTCTCTATTTGGTGTCTCATATTTTTGCGGTGTGCTTGAGCTATTGCATACTCCGTGGTTTGATTGGTTTGGCCATTTCAGGCGGGGTAGTGCAGTTACAGGCTCTCTGTTTGTTTTCATTTTGCTCTGTTTTTGGTTGGTCTTGGCCCGGTTCTGGGTGATTAGTTTAGTTGAGGTTTTCTATTGTTCTTTGGGTTGTGGATTTGGTCGGATGATGACTGATGTTAGGTTTATTATTGCGATTATAGCTGGTCGTTCTGCACTTTTTGCTGTCTTCTTTTTGGCTGTGTTGCTTGCACTGTTATCTCCTCCTTGACTTCTTGGTTTAGGCCAGTCTTGGATGGTCTCTGATGTGGTTCTTGCTCTGTTATCTACTCTTTGGCTACTTTAATTCGGCCATTTTTAGACTCTCTTCTGTTCTTTGGGTTCTGGTTTTGGTTGATTGTTGTCTGAAGCAGGTGCCGTTCGGATCGGAGGAGTACCCTTTTTCTTCCGTCCCCCTGTCCTTTGGGAGGTGGTTGATCATTTTTTCCATCCCTTGGCGATGAGCACTATTCACTGACTTTGGTGGGCTGCCCAATTTTCCACCTATTCCGGAGGCGCTTACGGCCAAAGTCTTCTGGTCTGACTGGCCTGATTCTTGTTGCCTCCAGCTTGGTTAACTTTGGCTTGTGGGGCTATGATGTGCTGTGTTTAGTGTCTTGGTCTTCTTTTGCTTGTTGTAATCATCTATCAATGGTAGTTTCTTTGTTTTCTTTTGTCTTGTTTTACTCCTTGTAAAATTACCTCTTGTTGTATATTGTTTTCTATTAATATATTAGGCTGGAGTCTTATGACATTGTAACCTCCATTCCCGTAAATACGTATTTTCTGAATATTTTCTGTACTTCGATATTATAAATTCAATATTTGTTAAAATTATTTTGGATTTCATATTAAAGTGTTTTTCTAATCGAAAATTTATTCATTTCGAATAAGGATGTGTTTTGATCTTATTTTCTAGATCTTATTGATCAACTATTTATATTTGAGTCCGATAACAAATATATTATTGTTATTGGATTATTTTAGTAAAGTTGTTAAACTTGGATGCTATTTTGTTATGTAATTGTTTTACTATTATGATTATGATAATTAATTTTTATTTCTTGATTATTTGTTTAAAGTTCACTTAACGAATTATTTTATTATGGTACTAGATCTGATTTTATTGGTGAATTCCAAATTTATTTTCAAGCCCCAATTTATATTTTATTCATTATGTTATTTATTTATCTAATCGGATTTAAGTTTTCGATTCATGAATTATATTCTCTTTTGTTGGGCTATCTGTCTTGTGGATTTCATTTGATCTAATTGTGGGTATTTTTATTTGAACCCTATTGATCTAGATATATCTCTTATTGAACCCTAAAACCCAATTTGATTTGTTCTTGACCCAAATATGCTTTTATTGGACCCTAATTCATCAACCCAGTACCCTAATTGTACCCTATAAATACAACTCTACTGTAAACCCTAATTTCTATACACAAATCGAAACCTAGCTGTCTATTCTCTCTCCTCTCTCCTCTTTCTCTCTTCCCAACAGAACCCATCCACTGTTTCTTCCCGTCGTCTTCCCCGGCCAGCTCCGGCGACCCCCTTGTCGCCATCCACCCCGAGCACAACCCCCCTATCCTCTTCCTCTGATCGATCGACAGGAGAACCCAAATACCCCCACTTTCCTGTATCTTCTCCGGCCTATTCCGACGCTCCTCGCCGTCGACGCTTCTCCTGAGCACCGCCCTCCACGTCGACAACCCCATCGACCAGCGCCGCCCTAGCACCTCCCTCTCCCGTCGAGCCTTCCTCCCAGCACAACCGCCTTCAGCCAAAAACCCCCCAGGCCATTACTGCTTCTCCCTCCCACTGCCTTCTCCCACCACTCCGGCGACCCCCCTCCAGCGTCGCCTTCCCCTGCGTCAGCCCCCGTCGACCTCCGAACCCCGAGGCCCCCCTTTACTGTTGCAGCTGCTGTCTCTTTACTTGTGCTATTGTACTGTTGCTATTGCTTTCTCCCTCTTTTTAATTGCTTGGCTCTTTGTATGCACGTATATTGCACGTGTTATAAATTGCCAGTTCGTGGGTTCGTTGCTTCGGGATCCGTATCCTGTTATTCTTGGTGTTCGTTTCCACCGATTAACAGGCAAGTCACCGCCCTCTTGAATTGCTAATTGTATCAAATTCAAGTATTATTGAAATTCTTGCAAGTAGATCTCTTTGTTATCGTATTACCCTTTGTAATCTCTTTCGTTGGGTCTATTGAGGGTTTACACGAGCTAACCCCAATATTCTTGACATCGTGCCACTTTGACTCTAAAGTTTGGATCTTTAATGAATGCATATAGAATTGTTAATAGGGTTATTCATATAAGTCACAACACAAATAATTTATTGTAGAGACAATCGCTAGGTTGTATGTCGTTTGATCGTTTGGTGATTGATTGATGTTAGACTTGTATATAAGCGTGTTCTAATCTTTATTTATCATATTTGGACACCTATCATGCTATTTACACAATTTATTGACTATAGAATCGATACCCGACATGTTCAATTAATTTTATTTCCAAGAAAAATACCCTAAGAACTATACATGTTGCTGACCTGAACTTGATCACTGTTTTCGAAGCAGTAAATGACCTTAAAATAAAAAAATTTCTGAATATGAAATGTAGCCCCGAGTGTCTAGTTGTCAATAACATCCAGAACTTTCAAATTCTGAGTTTTTTAGCAAAAGTTATGCCTGTTTTACTACAGCTGTGTTTTACTTTCAGATTTTCAAATTCTCGTACCTTTCATGTTCAAACAGTAAAAAGGTTGATCAAATGATAAAATTTTGCTATGAAAATTTCTAGATTGATGTTTAACATATTTAGGAGTCTAGATTATATTTTTAATGATTTTTATGTTGAGTTTTTGCTGATTCAAAAATTAAAATAACAAGATGACGAATTTCTGCCTGAACATAAAACCTGAAAAGAAATAGGTGTTTGACCTAGCTACTGTTGTCGGAATTTGAACTTTAAGTATGCGTTGGAACCGTATGGAAGTCTAGTTTCCAGATTTTCTGACGGATTCAACTTTTGATTTCTGAGTCAGGGAAAAATTGCACTTTTGTACAGATTGCGTATGCTGTCCAGAATTTTAGATACTACTTTTTAATGGATTAATAATTCCTAGGTTGTATTATTGCATGATTTAATGAATGTATGTTGCATTGCATGTTCCCAATGAGTTATTGTCACTATTGTAACCGTCCTATCCATGTTATCAACCTATTGTTTCCTTATTGATACTATTGTTCACTTCCTGTCCCTTAATTGCATATTGTGTTGTTGCATTGATAAATAATTAACAAGCTCGGGTTTAAGGATTGACTTTTTGTAGTGGACAATATAGAAAATGTACTCAGAGGAGGGGCCCGTATTTCCCTAAATAATATTCCGGCTATTGTTTTATCGGTGATTGTGGTTATGGCCGTAACCCAATCTATCGTGTATTGTATCGTTGTCGATGAACGTACCGTACACCGAAAGGTGAATAATGTTTAATGTTGAAGAGTACATGAACTATAGAGTCCACTACTAAGTCTAAAACGTAACTTGTTTGCATGTAACAACCATGTGGTAAATAGATGGGACGCATGAAGTGCTACATTAGTTAGGATTAAAATAATTATAGACTTAATGATCACACTACATCGACACTGCATATTGTTCCTATTGGTATCGAATATTGGCTAAGTGTTACCATTATTGATCATTGATTATTGTTATTAATATTGCATCATTATTATAGCCATTTCATCCACTATCATGATTATTGTCCCATGTTATTGATTCCTATTGATCCATTGATTCATTGTTATACCGTTATTTCATTGTTTCCTGCTTTCTCTACTTGCTGTCCATGACTTGCTCTAAGGACAATTATTTTTCTCTTTTTAGATGAAGTATTTACAGGTAATGAAGGAGAATTGCCTGCTGGAATTGGAAAACAAACATTTTGAAGATTTTTGCTTTTAATTTGCTTATCGCTTTAAATGACTTAATGTATTGAGACTTGTATTTATTTTTGAATTGGGATTATTATTGTTTTGGGCTTATATTCCAGATTTTATTATTGTATCCAGACATTGGATTATTATTATTGTATTTGGATATTTATAATGCTTCATTTCAAGTATTATTATTCATGAGATTTTTATTGTCTGCGCAATTGTTCTGTGTTGTTTATATTGTTGAGTTGATCGATTAAACAGCTTATGAGTGACGTTAGTCATTCGCTGGGCTTTTTTCATGTACTCGTATTCCGTATTTTTGGGAAGCGGGGCGTGACAGACTCTATCCGCGTTATCAAAAAAAAACTACATAATTGTTGATTTACTGTTTACAAGACTTTTCATATGCTGTATCGTTCGGAAGACGTGCCGTAGGCACGTGACCACGATCAAATCTAGTATGTATATATGTTTCAGCATTCCAACATCGTCACGTGTTTCGAGGTTCGGAGAATGAAGTATTCTTAATTTTGTTGTCAACCTAATATTTAGTTTAAATAAGACATTTATATTTATCAGTTATCTAATTATAAAAGAATGTTCATTTATTATTTAATTTACACTAGGTGAAAATTTTCATGCACCAAGTGCACGTAGCATGGTGCACATGCCAAATGAAGAAATCTCGTTAAGAACTCAAATGAATATATAGTATGATCGTTATATATTAATTATGTACACAAAATATTATATATAGTCCTCAGTAAATACAAAATAACATGTAAATAAATCTATAATATAAAACATAAAAGATATAAGAAAAGATAATTAAACAAAGAACTGATCAGTAAATCGTGAACTCATATATATAATCGTATTTTTCATAAGATCAATCATCATTTTCGACTTTAACTTTCTTGAACTTAAAACTGCGTGTATCTTCTTGTTCATCATTTTTTACTTTGCATACAGTCAATGATCTTGTAGTTACTTTTTTCATACGTGACAACTTGTGATTTGATAAAAAAAGTATACTCAACTAATAAAAGAAAATTCAGGTTTATAGTTTATACCTGTAGTAGGTGTTGGGTTTATATCTTGCATACACATGTTCGATGAAGAAAATGATGAAGCGATGAGATAAGAACGAAGCAAATAATTGAAGAAATAAAAAAGAAGTCAGCAACAACATAAGAAGGTGTGTTCGACTGCACAGTCGTTTGTCACCCCCTCGGGTCTGAGTCTTGGTGACTGGTCATGTCACGCCCCGCTTCCCAAACGAATACGGAATACGGTACGTGACTAAGCCCGGCGGATTGTCTTCACAATCCATAAGCTGTACGGATCTGCTTGACCCATCACACGATAAATATATCAACATACTCAACCAGGCATGCAAAAACAATTATAACTCAACAGTATTTATTGCAACAATAATAAATATCCCAATAAATACGAGATCTGAAACAAAACAATAATCCTGGGACTACAAGCCCAAATACAAGTCTCATTACAGTTCATGAATATAAAATAGTTCATCAAAACATTTAGCAAATTTTCCAGTGCACAGCTCAAAAATTTGGTTCACCAACTCCAGTAGGCAATTGATCGGCAAAATCTGCTCATATAGCAATTACAGAAAAATAAGGTAACAGGAAAACATAACGCCCGTTAGATGCAAGTTTCGGGCCGCAAGTAGTACAAGTAGGAAAATGGAAGGGAAAGACTAAGCTAAACAGGAAATACTAACATGAAGAAGGCAACAATGATAACAGTCTACAGATGGCAGTAAACAGCAGAATAATAGTAAGAGTATAACAATAACAGTAAGTGATCAACAGTAACAGTAACAGAATGTGACAGTGAAAACAGTTGTTCTTATGTCTATTCATTACTATCTAGGTAGCACTTCATGCGTCCCAGATTTTACCACATGGTTGCTACAACAAACAGTTTTGTTTTAAAATTTCGCAGTGGAACTTCTATAGGGCAGTATATTCAAAAAACAATAACAGTAACATCAACATCAAACAGTGTCATGGATCATGCCTTTATGCATCCAGAGATAAACAGTAGGTATCACAGTAAACAGTGGGAAAAACGAGTTCCCTTCCGAATATGTATTTTTATATTTTCCACTAGTCGATCTTTTCCCTTAAAAATCCTGACTTGATTAATTTTCATTATTAACAGATGTGAACGAATACAAATAGGGCTAAAGGCATGGCAAGAACAAAGGATAAGTCTAAGATGAATAGAAAACACAAACGATTGATAAAAATAACTCATAACAACCAAAACAACGAAACTTTCAGTTCTGGACAGCAAGGCACTACAGTAAAAAATGCAAGATTCCCGTTGCTACAGAACAAAAAATCTAGATCCATAAAAAAATCCAGAAACTAGACTCTCTGCAAATTTCAGAACATATATATAAGTCATACATCTGCCACAGAAACAGGGTTGAAAACAGGCTTTAATATAGAAGTTATGTTTAGCCAGAAAATGCAAAATCTTGTTTATAAGCATGGAAAGGGTTTAAAAATATCATAATTAAATCTGAGAAAAATCTGGAAGATTCCCTAACATATCTAGTCTCAAAATATAAAATCTCATGAAATTATATTACCGATAGCATAGTCAACAAAATTGGGAAAATAGAGTAATGCAACAAAATCTCAATTCTGAAAGTTCAGACATAGCGGTACCGAAACAGAGATAATTCACAAAATACAAATTGAAATTCAGATTCGTTAAAAGGATGATAAAATAGAAAAATCAGGCTACAGTTCATATTTACAAAGTTTTCATCAAAAACGAATAGAATCAGGTTGAAAACATAGTTCTTTACTGAACAACATGCAGTTTGGAAATATATCGACTAGTTTCATAAATATGAAATGAGATGTATATATCAGTAGTTAATTCTACAAAAACTAGGGACTCATCCCAATCATGTCTAAACATACTCAGCAAAATATAGGGTTCAAATTCTACTTTTAGTATAGTTTTAAATTAATATTTCATACAGAATACATATAGTTCAGAATCTGGAATATACGATATGATTGCAGTAAAACAGAAATAAATCATGCATCAAAAATTGGGATTTTAGATCCGTCGAATGTTCTGGAAACTAGAAAAAAAAGGCTACAAATCTTGTCCACAAACTTATTTATTTTACTGATATTAATAGGGTCAAAATTATTGTACAAAAATAGAACAGCAGCAAAACAAAAGTTCTTTTAAGCATTTTATCAAACAATTTAATTACAAACGGTCCAATCTAAGATTTCATACAATGCATAGGATATGTGGGTTACTCGAATCAGCATGACATGTGTATAAATAGTCTATAATGAGATAATACATCCAACAAACATCTATGCAACAGTCATCTATAACATACGGTGTGTCACAAACAACATACAATCAAAATGCAATCTAATCTATATATTATTTTCATGCAACATGTGTCAACTAATGTAATTACTCATGATCAAGAGATGATGTCAACAGTTAAACTAACATGATAGGATCATCATGAGAGTACAAAATTTTTTATACTAGACTACTTACGGTATTTAACTTGTATGACAAAAAGAACACATACAAGCTACTTACCTGTTATGAAGATGACGGAAACGAAGATGAAGATTAGAATAACAGGAATGGATCCCGACACACGAACACGAACACACGAACGAGAGCAAGACTCAACCGAAGAAAGAATGGAGGAGCACATGCTTTCACACGCACACATAAGGGCAGTAACAACAGCACGGGTGGACGACAGCAACACGGTGGGGATCTCGGTGGTGCAAGGTGCACACAGCGGCAAGGGCTCGAATGATCACGGTGTTGAGGGACAGCGGCAGCTTGGGTGTTGCTGGGCTGCTCGGCTGTGTCGACCACATAGGAAGACGACGGTAGCAAAGGGAACGGGTGGCACGGGGGTTAGCGGCGACCAGGGGATGAGGAGAAGAAGAAAGGGGATCATGGGGTTTGCTGGCGTCGGAAACAAGACGAAGATAGTGAAGGAGTCGGGAGGAGAGAGATCGGGAGTAGGGAAAGAGGTAGATGACGGCTAGGAGAGAGAGAAAATATTAGGGTTTGGTAATTAGGATTAGGGTACAACTAGGGTGATTATATAGGGTCAATATGGGTTTGGGTTAACTGGGTAGTATCTAATAGGAAGAAAAGAGTCCAATAAGAAACAATTAGGCCATGAAATAGGTTTAACAATAGATGAGAATAAAAACAAATTGTAGATCAAATAAATGAGAATAAGAAGCTGAATCAATGCAAAATGAATCACAAGAGAAAGAAGAACAACACACGATACAAAAGAGAAGAAGATCAATAAAAACAACAATAAAATAAAATAACCATGAATTTTATTAAATATAATTAAAAATACAAAAATGAGCAACAGGGGTTACAGGTCGACCGCAATCTTGTGCAATCGACCATCTTGCGCGGCTGATGCAGTTTTGGATGGGTCTTGGTGATCCATGTGAAGCCCAACTTCGTCTTCAAATTATATCGTACAACTTTGAATGTATGGTCCATAGCAATTTTACTGTTCCAATTTGAATAGACTTGTTTTTCTCTCAAGGCGATTTTACTGTTCCCCTCCCCCCTCCTGTGATCTATCAGATCCGGCCGTTCTGAGCATCTTTTCTACTCTTCCACTTCATTAATCCTGCTCATTTTCCCCTCCTCTACAAACCCTTTTCCTCTTAGCCACTGGCTCCGCCTTTCTCGCGTCTGTTGAGAGCTCTCCCCGTCCTCCCCCGGTGTGCTACTTCGTCCAGTTTTCCCCCTTCGTGGTGCTCTCTGTTGTTTCATCCTTGCCTCGCCTCTCCAGCTCCGGCGCTTGCGGTTCCTCTTCCGGGTGATTAGCGTCCGCCGTTCTTTTCTTCGTCTAGGGGCGCGTTGTTTTCCTCTCTTGCCCTTCGTTTGCAGCCGTAGCATCCTACGCTTTGCTAGTGATCTCTCTCAGGTTCCTTGTTTTTTCCTTCATTGTAGCTTGCTCGCCTCTGCACTATAAGTTTCTTCCCTCTTCTTCGTGTTTGTTTCGTTTTGCTTAGTGATTGAGGTGTTAGCTTGAGGTGTGTTTCTTTTGTTGTATTACGTGTTTTCTTCTTTTGGGTTGTTTGTTTCTTCGATTTGTCGAAGATCCCCTTTCTTGTTCTAGTTATTGTTTCTGCACTTTCCCCCGGTGCTCTTTCTCCGCCTCTCTTGTTATTTCACCCTTCTTCTTCTCTTCTCAGTACCGGCGTGTTCTTCTCTGAAGACCTCTGTCTTCTATGCTCGCTACTGAGCGTTTTTTCCTTCTCCCTCTCTCCCCGCTGTGGCTCACAACACTGGATTGGTACTCTTCTCTTCTTTTCTTCATCTAACTCTTTTTCCCCTTTTTCTTTTTTCCCTTCTCTTTTCTCTGTGGTATTTTCTTTGTGGGCCTATCGCGGTTTTGGGCCCATGGACCTTACCTAGGTTGAGGTTGTTAAAAAGAAAAAAAAGAAAACTGTGGCCTCTGGCCTTGTTGGGCGTCGGATCTCTGATCCGTTTTGGCCCAACCGCACGAAGCTTCGTGACTCTTTCTCTTCTGCATCTTCCCGCTCTTCTATCCCATCTTTCACATCTCCTCTTTCTCTCTCCGCTTCATCTTCTCATCGACTACGTTCGACTTGCTTCCGCTGTCTACAGGTTGGCCACCTCAAAATCGACTGTCCTAACAATATGAAATGTATCTTCTGCCATAAGGATGGGCATGCGAAGCACCGATGTTTCACGCTCCAAAAAATCTTAGGGCTTCCCAGAGGAGTGCCGATCTCTGACCAGGTCTTTGCTGCGGTTGACCTCGACTCGCTCCGTAGCAAACTTCCCCCAACCAAACCTTCTATTCCTTCGAAGATTCCAGCTCAGTCTTCTTCGCCGCTTCTCCCCACTCCATCTTTGATTCATCGTTTGAGTGATAAACCTCTTCCCCCCCTTGCCCATCACCGAACCTCCCGCTCTATCCTCAAAGCAGACTATTACTCAGGTTTTCATCTCCAAATCTGAGCTGACGGATCGTCTGAAAAACTTCAGTATCTATGGAGCTATCTCTTTTGTTGGAGGTTCGGTCCCCTTTTTCACTCTTAATTCCTTAGCAACTTTTGTAATTTCAAGGATTGGGATTGGGTATTATATAACTGCTCGAACGGTGACATGGTCATCCGTTGTCCATCTCCTAAGATGCTAGATGATCTTATTTCGAATTCTTCGCTTGCCATTGGAGGGATCTCCCTGGCCGTTAGGCGTTGGGTTCAGTCCCCACCCCCCCCTTCAGATCCCGTTTCTGCTGATTTTAAGGTTTCTTTGGTTGGGATGCCCCCGTTTTGTGATTCTCTCCGAGTTGTTGGTGATATGACCAAATGTATCGGGGATATTGTAAGCATTTCCTCCAAAGCTAGATTAGCCTCTGGTTGCCTTCAAGTTGAGGCTGTCTTTCGCTGTTCCAATCGATCCAATCGCATAGAAGCTTTTTGTCTTACCGATGGCATCTCCTCCTTCACGGTATCAGCTCACTACCATGATCCTGTTCCTTCGACTAATGTCTCCTCTCTTTTCCTCTCTGGGACTGCTGCGACCTCTTTTGGGTCCGATCTTTCTGGTGCTTTTCACCCTGGTGATGCCTCGTCCTCTAAGGCTAAGGCTGTTGTAGCGAAGGCTGGCTCTCTGAATTATTCTCGTAGCAAAGTCTCCCTCCCTCGTAAGCCGAATGTGCACTCTTCAAAGCCGAAGATTTCTCCGACCAAGGCTCCTAACCTTGTCTGGATCAATCCTGAACTCCAAGCATCTAAGGGGGTCTCGTCGACTCTTTCTCTTCCTTCTGCTGCTATCAATACCACGCCCTCTGTTGCTCAGCAACCTTTTGGTTCCTCTTCATCTAAGGCGGTTGATCTTCTCCCTTCCCCCTCTAAGAGTAAAGTTTCGATATCTGGGTGGCCTGAGTGGGAGGTTAACAAGTATTTTGCTTCCGACTGGGAGAAATTTCAGCAGCTTGCGCATTTTCCTACGCCTTGGAAATCGGATCCCGCGTTCTCGCCATCTAAAGCCAACCTGAAGGCTCCCATTAAAGGGGCGGACTGGACTGATCAAGATCCTCTTCTCTTAGAAGAGGAAGCTGATCTGGAGCGGGGATCCTCTCCCAAGCAGGTACCCACCTTCTCAGTTCCTTTCTCTGTTTCTTACGATTTCCGTTTTATGGCTGATTGGATTTTTAAGTTTTTTATTTTGTATCGCCATTCTTTTGTGTTATCAGCACATTTATTTCTTTTGCATAATATCAGTGTTTATCCTTTCGGGTCTCTGTTACGAGGTTGGATGTCACCACCCCTCGTGATGAAGGTCCGGGAGTGTTTGGGATTATTACCCCCTTCTTCTCTCTATCTCCCCATTCTCTCAAGTTCCATTTCTTTGGACTCGACTCTACCTCATTTTGAACCCTATGTTTTTGCCTCAGCTAGTAGCTTATCTTTACCCTGTCCTCAGGCTCAGGTGGTGGGGTCTCCTGATACTACCCCCGTGCAACCTTCGTTAGTCCCTCATCGTATGATTCGATCTAGTGCGAGGCTTATGGCTAAAAAAAGACTGGATCATGAAGTGTCATTTTTCCCTGAAATGTGTAGGGCGAGTCCTACCTTTGGCGTTAGGCCATCGTCTCCAGTTACCCCATCTAACCAGTGTTCTACCCCGCTGTTAGGCTCCCTTTACAGTCCCTCTTTTGTTGCTCTTTCCAATTCCGAGCTAGCGTCCTTGTCTCAGGAATTGGGGTTCATTATAGATCCTTCCAACTCACCTTGTTTCCATTCCCTTAGAAGGAAGGAACGTCATAGAGTTCTGGAGCATCGTTGTACCCATGATTAGCGTGTCTTGGAACATCCGGGGTCTTCATTGCCCGTCCAAGCAAAGGGCGGTCAATGCTTTAATCACCTCTTCTCGGTGTGATATTATCTCGATTCAAGAATCTAAGTTGGATTCCCCTCACCCACTATCTTGCGAGCCTTAGGCGGATCCGCGATTTCCAAATGGATTTCCCTCGATTATATAGGATCGAGGGGTGGAATCCTTTTTGGCTTCAAAGATTCCGTTTTTTCGCTTATCTCTGTGCATCGTCTAAATTTCTTCCTCATTATGCAATTACACTGGAACACCTTTAATTGTCCTCTCACGATCATCTCTGTTTACGGCCCCTCGACTTCAGATAGGAGGCCCGCTTTTTGGAACGAATTTCTTTCGTTACAAATCTGGTGTTCCGACCTCTGTATTTTTTGCGGTGATTTCAACGTCACTCGATTTGTTACTGAAAGATCTAACCCGTCCATTTCTAACTCCCAATCTTGCGCCTTCAATGACTGTATTCGGGATTTGCAACTCACCGACATTCCGATTTCGGGTTGATCCTTTACTTGGTCCAACCAGCGTGATCCGCCGATCTTTGCTAAGCTTGACCATTTCCTGGTCTCCCAAGCCTGGATCTCTCGTTTCCAGCAATATTTCTCTCAGGCCCTTCCCAATCCATCGTCGGATCATGTTCCCATCATTCTTTTCGTTGATTTCCCTTTCAAGCGGCCTCACAAATTTTGCTTTGAAAAATTCTGGCTTCAAGATCAGCACTTTGTATCCCTTGTCAAGGAATGTCTTGCATCCATCTCTGGATCGTCCGGTTTGGGCAATATCCTGCTTAAACTTCATGCCATCAAGTTTGGTTGTAAGATCTGGCGCTCTGAACGTGAAAGAAACACCAATTTCCTCAAATCTTTTCTCCTTCAAACCATCGAATTTATTGATAAGGTTGAGGAGTTAGGCCCTTTGCCCGACTCCTTTAGATTGGAACGTTTGTCCTGCAAGCAAGATTACTCCAATATCCTCTATCTTGACCACATCAAATGGGCTCAAAGAGCTAGGGTCAGATGGATGAAGGAGAGGGATGCCAATACGGCCTTTTTTCATAATTTTGCTTCTCACAGCCAACGCTGCAACCGTATTTCTTCCATTTCGTCGCAAGGAGGGGATCTGTCCAGTGATGTAGACATACATCAGGAATTCCATTCCTTTTACAAGGTCCTCCTAGGGCATCCCAAACACCGATCTATTGAACTTGACTGGTTCCAACTCTATGGTATCCCTACTCACGATCTGTCTGCCCTTGAGGCACCTTTCTCTTTGGAAGAAATTAAATCTGCAGTTTTTGCTCTGAAAAGTGATTCTGCCCCAGGCCCAGATGGGTTCCCCGCCTTTTTCTTCCAAACTTTTTGGGAATTTCTTAAAGATGATCTTTTTGTTATGTTTCAAGATCTTCATTCTGGTAACTTCTCTTTCGATCGCATTAACTACGCGCATATTGTGCTTATTCCCAAGCTCTTGGGTGCGCACCTTGTATCTCAGTTCAGACCCATTAGTCTTATCAATACCACTTTCAAAATTGTTATGATTTCTTTCTTCTAGACTGGGTGATATCATCTCCCCTCAATCAGGTTTCATCAAGGACTGTTTCATCCTCGATAGCATGGCTTCGGCGCAAGAAATCATTTCCCATTGTCATAGATCTAAATCAGAGGGTAACCTCCTTAAACTCGACTTTCAGAAAGCTTATGACAATGTGAGTTGGGATTTCCTTCTTGACATTCTTTCTTTCCGAGGTTTCGGTCCCAAATGGATCGCTTGGATCAAATCAAGCTTGTGCTCCAGCACGTCTTCCCTATTTATTAATGGTTTTGAGGGTCACAAATTCAAAATTAGATGTGGTCTACGTCAAGGAGACCCCCTTTCCTCCCTTCTCTTTGCCCTTGTTGCTGATGTCTTTAGTAGGCTCCTTAATCATGCTAGGAATGCGCATATGATTGAGGGTCTCGGTTGTTCCCCCAACTTCGAAGGGGTTCTCAATTTGCAATATGCTGATGATACTATTATCTTTATTAAGCCGAATGCCCACTCCCTTAGGAATCTCAAACTTCTCCTTTACTGTTTCGAATCCGCATCAGGTTTGTCGATCAATTTTCAAAAGTCTTCGGTTCTCTGGTTGGGTGGATCGCCCAACCGCCAGGTAGAGATCGCTACCTTTTTTAACTGCCCCTCTGCATCTTTCCCGATCACCTACCTGGGCATTCCTCTTAGATGGGGTAAATTACACAGATCAGACTGGTTCCCTCTGATTGATAAAGTGTAATCCAGACTTAGTGTGTGGTCTGGCAATCGGTTATCTAGAGGTGGTAGATTAATCCTTGTTAATTCGGTGTTGTCTGCCATGCCTCTTTATTATATGTCTTTCTATTATCTTTCAGCTTGGGTTATTAAAAGGATTGATCAAATCAAAAGCAATTTCTTTTGGTCGGATTCCTCATCCTTTAAACCTGGCTCCCATCTCTGCCAATGGAAGAGGATTTGTACTTCCAAAGCGGAAGGGGGGCTAGGTGTTCTGGATCTTAGAGATCACAACATCGCTCTCTTAGGTAAATGGCTATGGAACCTCCATTATCGTGAGAATCTTCCTTGGATTCAATGTATTAAGGATTATTGCTCTCGCGAGCGCCGATGGTGGGATTTTTCTGTTCCTGCTTTTCGTCTTGCTTCTCCCTTCTGGAAAGGTGTCTGGAAAGCATCTGCAGCATTCCACTGTAGTATCTTTCACACCTGTGCAGATGGATCGAGAGTTAAATTTTGGTCTGATCTGTGGATCGGCAACATCAAACTCTCATCTGGCTTCCCCTCCTTATTTCAATTAGCCTCCGATCCCTCTGCTACGGTGGCTGAGTCTTTCACTCTCGTCGACGGTTCACGTCATTGGCATATCACTTTTATTATCGATTTACCCCCCCTTCTCTTACAATCTTTCAACGAGCTCATCTCTCTCCTCGATAGCTTCGTTTGGTCCCCGAACGAGGGGATAGTGTGGCGCTGGAGTGAATCGGGCTCATTTTCAGTCAAATCTTTCTACAACTTTCTTAATTTTAGAGGTACTCGATCGTCTATTGCGAACCGCATTTGGGACGCCGCGGCTCCCCTTAAAGTGAAAATCAACTTTTGGTTAGCATACCATGGCAAATTTCTCACTGTTGATGTCCTTAATAGAAGGAATTTAGCTTGGGGAAAACTTTGTGCGCTCTGTTCCTCTCACTCGGAAGACGTAGATCACCTTTTCGTTCACTGCCCTTTCTCTCTCCCTTTGTGGAGAATTTGCACGCTTGCGTGGTCTACCGGTACTACTCCTCTCTCTTTAGCTGATGTGTGGACTTTTACTCCATCGAATCCTCTGCTCATTAGTGCTTGCCTTTTGTCTATCCAAATTATCATTTGGATTATTTGGAAGGAAAGGAATCAGCATTTGTTTGAGCATCGCTATTCCTCCCCTTCGGCTCTTATCGACAATTTTTTGTCTTTATTCAATCTTTGGAGCTCTGTCCCTTCTTATAAAGGCAGAGTACCGTTGGATCGTCATATTTTAATTAACTCTGTCCACTGTCTTAATAATTTACATGCTTTAATGCCTTAGCCTTCTTAATGTTTTTCTTTTCTAGCTATCTATTTCTCCTTTTAATATATGGCTCCTTTTCTCTGTCTCTCTTGCAGGCTTGACCCGATTATTCTGGCTTTCAAGCCTTGGCTCTGATATGGCATCTCTTATATTTTGTGTCTCCAGGGTTTTAGTCTTGGTTGTATGCTTTATCTCTGGACTTTCTTACTTTTAGCCTTATTTTGGGTTTGTGGTAACTTTTCTTTTCCCTCTAGCCTCATGGTCTGGAGGTGTTTTGTGACTGATCCTTGGCTGGCTGTTTTTTATGAGATTATAGCTATATTCAGAGCTTGCTTCTTTTTCTGGTGTGCTTTTCTTTAGCATTGCGTAGCTGTTTACATTGTAGCTTTTTCCCTGCACTTTTCTTCTTTTTTCTGAGATGCATTCTTTACTTTGCTTCCCTGCTGTTTGTTGTATGGCGCTGCTCTTATGCGATGTTGATCCTGGTTGCTAGTGAAAGCTGCTTATCTGGCTGCTGCGGAATTGCGTGTCATGATTCTCTCTTTTTGTCATCCTTTAGCGTTAGGTGCTTGCGTCCTTTGGGACTGTTCAGCATCAATGTCACTTTGTTTTGGTCAGGTGGTGGACTGCCCAGGCGCCCGTGGAGGAGCCTCGTGCAAGCGTCTACCCCCTCGAGCGGCTCATCTTATTAGGTTGGCTGCGGCGCTTTGGTTGGTGCTTGGAGATTTGCTCCAGCCTCCTCTTCTTCTTTGTCTGTTACCTGCTGTTTAGTGTTTGGTTTGATGGCTGTGTTGTCTTCGGTCTGTTCTCTTGTAATTTAGTGTACTTATTTCGGGTTTTACCTCTTGTAAAGTCATTGCCTGTACATTACTTTATTATTTTTAATATGATCTCTGATGTGGCTGGAGTCGAGAGACTCTATCCGTTCCCATCAAAAAAAACTTTGAATGTATGGTTATCTCTTCAGTATACATCAGATGGTAAATGTATCGAGTGTATCAAACTAAGGTTTCTCTAGATCTCTATATAATCAATGTAACGGCTCCAAAAACGATATGATTTTATTGAGTGCTGAATAGAAGAAGATAGTACTTCATCTGAGAGGTGAGAGATTTCTTCATTGTAAACAACAAGTAGTTCTAGTTACGCTTGAGAGAGGGTCGTGGTGAGAATCGTAATATTCTTGTATATTCTCTAATTGAATAACACATAGGTCATTCTTCCTCCGGATTAAGGCGAAAGTCCCAACCAAGACAGTTCTTGTGTGCTTTGTGTGATTGGTGGGATCTAGTATTTGCTTGGTGGTTTGTATTTATCGTGTCGAAGACTCATCAAGATTCTCTAGAGGGAATAATTCCCTAACAAGTGGTATCAGAGCATCAGGTTTGTGGGTTTGTGGGTTTGTTCGAGTTCCATGGAGAACATGGCAAATCAAAAGATAAAAATTAAGCAGTTTGACTGTAAGATCAACTTCAATTTATGGAAGGGAGACTTGTACGATATACTTGCACCTTGTCCTAGAAGAAAAGAAGCCAACCGAAATGAAGCAGGAGAAGTGGGAGGAGATTTGTTTCAAGTCCTTGAGTTTAATCCGGCTGCAATTGGCGGACGAAGTCAAGTGTAATATCCTTGAGGAGAAAAGTGCAGTGAATCTATGAGCAAGACTCAAATCTGACTAGCGGGATCGTCGCTGTTGGATCAGATGTATCGGAAGAGGAAGTTGGTTCGTTTCTCAATAAAGGAAGGTACTTATCTTCAATATCACATTGTGAAGTTCAATAAGGTAATATATGAACTGAAGGCAATTAACGCTAATGATCTTAGCGAGGATGTTAAAGCTTTTAACTTGATATATTCACTGTCAGTTTCTTATGATCACTTGATAACTAACATGCTACATGGGAAATCTATCAAGGTGACACTTACAGTAGCTGGGGTGATTAAGGATTTGAAGGAAGATGAGCTGAGTAAGAAGACTCATAAAAGGGGGTCTATTTCTACAGGCTGTTTAGCCATGGATGGTGATAGTTCAATTGGAAGGGACATGACACACAAGGGTAAGATTCATTGCCACCAATGTAGAGGGATTGGATATTACAAGAGAGACTGTCGCAAGTGGCTGAGTCAGAAAAGTGCTATTACAGGAGGTGATCAAGCCAACATAACCACTGCTAGTCATTCAGGTGAATTAAGCAATTGAGTTATGTCTTCTTGTTTCAAGTTCTTCAGATGGTATATAAATAATTGAATTGACCAAAACATACATCACGTCTGAATTCTTCATATTACTAAGTTAACCTAACATACACCTGGTCAGCTGAATTCTAAGAAATATACTCCCAAAGCATATCCTAACGCACTTATATAAGGTTCCCCAAAATAATATAATAGACCATACATCAAACAAAGCCTTAGCGGAAAATGAAAGACCTAAAAAAATATCGACTGTCTAGTAAAAACTACACCGACCATGAGCAAAATACGGAAAAGCAACATGAATAGCAGACCTACATTCAAGATTAGCAAACATGTTGGGAACAGAACAGAGTAAGCAAACAACACAAAAAGTCACCTACACATGGTAGAGAGAATACATAACTTAGTAACATTCGTGATGTGGAGATGCGATGAAAGAAATATATACTCAAAATATAGTTCATCTATACCTTTACGCGCAAGGCATATTGTCAGAAACTTGTTGGGTTTATGTCTTGCATACTATGTTGGATACGAATACGATGAGACGATAGAAGAATCGATATGGTTGAATATGTAGAAGGAAACAATCAGCAGCTAGTAGCAGTAGCAGGTTGCGGTCGACCGACCTTGACGTGTGGTCGACCGTCACCTTTACAGGATCTTCCCGCGAGGAGGACGGTCGACTGTCCTTGTTGGACAGTCGAATGTTTGTGACGCTGATGGTTTTGGGCTCGGATCTGGCTAATTCGTGAGAAGCCCAACTTTGTCTTTAAGTCAGATCGTGTGACTCTTATCGTAGGGTTATCTCTTCTGTAATATCCACTGACTATTGTATCAAGATATCAAAATAGGATTTCGTTAGATCACTATATATTGTTGTTATTGGTCTCCATTGAGAGCCAAGAGAGAGATTACTTCATTGAAGAGAGTTTGAGAGTTTCTCCAATTATAAACAACTAGTACTTACTGGTGATGTTTGAGAAAGGATCGTAGTGAGAACTGTAATCTTCTTGTATCTGGTCTGGTTGAATAACATCTCTGGTTTCTTATCCCCCGGATTAAGGCGAAAGCCCCAATCAGGAAAAAATTCTGTGCTTTGGTGTGTTTGGTGCAATCTCATATGTACTTGATGGTTTGTATTGATTACATCGAAGAACTCAACAAGATCTTCGAAAGGAAAGAGTTTCACTAATTTCCTAACAAGTGATGTCATTGTATCGCTTGTTTTCCTAACAAAACTCACAAATATTCAGTGGATGCCACACTGCCATCGCTGCATATTTTTCTGCCTGCTCTTGTTCCTAATGGTTCACTCATGAAGGCTACACCAGCAAGCAAGCTCTATAGTACTGTTGGTGCGAACATGTACATAGCCAAGTCTATATGAGTTCATCAAATTAACAACTGAAATTGTCCTAAAATGAACAACTGAACAAATACTCAAAGAAGATTAGTCCTAAAAAACATATAATGGTGGTAAAGGGTTCAATAATACAAATATGTGCAGTCGAGACGGTATTTGGTCTTGACTTTTGCAGTTGGATCTCAATGGTCAACCGGCTAAAATTCTAGATCTCCAAATTCATTAATCTTTCTGTTTTCATTTAGGGTGAGGACTATGTATATCTTTGTGATCTTCGGTGTTAATAAACTGAATTTATTCCTCTCTTATACCTTTCACAAAGTGCATTGTATTTGTCGTTTACGAAATTGGAATTTACAATATTCCAATTATACTCGAACCAAGACAAGCGACGGAGCAGGTCCCACAGAAAGGATTTCGAGTGTTTTTCAGGTAGAGGAGTTTGATGACGAGGAGATTGAGATCGGGCCAACGATTGATAGATAGTCAGCACGGCCGCTTATGATTATTGATACCCACCACCCCAGAATTTGTTGGGGGGATATGATGTATTTCTTTGTGGCTGCACTATATTCATTTTGTCTCACCCACCATGTTCAGGATGGAGTTTATGTTTTTTTTGTTTTTTTTGTAAGATTTTGCAGTAGGCTCAGTACTCTGAGTTTGTTTTATTAATCACTTATTAATGAAACAGGATGGCCAGACTTCACATTTTCTTTAAAAAAAATAAAAATAAATAAAATAAATAAATAATAAAATTATACTCGGAACCATAAATTTTCTCAGCCACGCTAGTGCTTAGAAAAACTTGAGAACCTGCCCCTCTAAACCTTGCAGAAATTAATGCTTGCTATTAAAAAAGGTTCAGAAAATAAAAAAGAATAACAACAGTGTGAGTGATTTTCTTAGGGATGGCATTCGGGCCACTCGGGCTGGGCCGGGCGGGGTTTGACCGGGTTTTGACCGGGCCGGGCCAACCTTGGCCCGGACCTGGCCCCCAGCCCCTAGTGTGGGGGCCGGGCCGGTTCGCGGGCCGGGCCCGTGTATAGAGATTTTTTTTTTTATTTTGTAAAGTATTATTAAAGATCAAGTATATGGATTTGTAATTTCATAACAATTGCAAAGAATAAAATTTCATAAATAATTGAAGTACATGAATAAATAAAGTACATGATTTAATAAATTTGAACTTCTTGAATAAAATTAAGTACATGAATAAAATTCATACAAATTTGTCTATTAGATCAAATTACAAATCAAGGGAATTACTTGAATTTAAAGATCGAGATGGCCTCTATTTATATTGAAGAGAAGACATTAGACTATTGTCGTGCACTTCAACTTAACCTAAATATAGAATCTCATCACCCTAAATTTTCCAATTAATTACAATTTATTGAACAACATTTTAATGTAAATTAACTAAATGTAATCGTTCATTCATCGCTACTTGTTGATCCAGCTTCAGCTTGTGCTTCAAGTAAGTCTTGGGTCCTCTCTTCCGCTTTCATCCAATCTTCGGCGCATACTAGCATCTCCAAATTTTTGGCTGTCGATCGGTTCCTGCTCGGGCTCATTATCCTGCCACCAAGAGAAAAAGCACTTTCCGATGCAACAGTTGACACCGGTGTTGTTAGCAGATCTTTAGCCATACGAGAAAGAATATTAAAAATTGATTCATTACTCTTCCGAAATTGCAACACATCTTCTACATCTTCAACTGCACTTTATGCATTATCCCAATTCAACTCATTTGGTGAATTGGTTCTTGCCTTTTTTGATTTAATAAGATTTAAAACACCAATACTAGCTTGACTCTTTCCTTTTGCTAATATGGAGGAGGAAGAAGAAGAAGATTCACCATTTTGTGTTTGTGTTTGTGTTTGAATAGTGTTATTTGAATAGATCCTATCATAAGAATCATATAACCTAGTCAAAATATTCTCAAATTTACGAGTAAAAGTAACATGATCAAAATCTAGTATTGCATCGTGTGGGGCATAAGTGTAAAAATTTTCTATTAAATTTTTTGTACCATCTAATTTAATTATAGGATTCATTACACTAGCTACACAATATAACATAGGAATTGTATGAAAATATTTTAAAATTTTAACATATGCCGCATTAACCATATCTCCAATAAAATGGTCATTTTGCAAATCTTTAATTGTTGTCATCATAGTCATATTTTCAAGTAAAATACCACTAGATGTAGATGTATATGTTTTTGAAAATTGCAAAGTTGCATCATTAAAAGGTTCTAAAAATTTATAGAAACTATCGGCAAAAAACCAAAAATCATCATCTAACATACAATTTTGCATACCCATTGCGACAGAAAAATCTCTAAGATTAAAACGATAATGAAGAACAACACCTAATAATTCAAAGGTCGAATTCCAACGATGTCGTACATCTTTAGGAAAACGTCTACATACAATGCCCCTAAGTTTACACCAATCATGAAAAGCTTGATAAACTGGACCACTCAATGTAATATAATGAACACAATCTCTCATTGCTTCTAGTTTATCATTTTTATATTTTATTGCATCTTACACACAAAGATTTAAAATGTGACAAGCACACCTAACATGAAAATTTTCGGGTTCTACAGGATCTAAAGTAATTTTCAAACTCTCAATTGCCTTAGTATTATTGGATGCATTATCAAAACCAATAGCAAACTCTTTATCATAAATACAAAAATTATTACATGCTTCCATAATATGTGTGGCTATAATTTCACCCTTATGTGGGTACCTAACATATCCAAAAAAAATTATTTTCTTTTGAAGTAACCAATCCGAATTTATCCAATGACATGTTACACACATCATTGGAACCCCGTTTACTCCTACCCACCCATCTGATGTCAATGAAACTCTAGTATTTAGTGATTTTAGTGTTGCTATCAAAAAATCCTTACTCTCATTGTAAACTAATTTACAATCACTCTTAACAATATTCCTAGCAATTTTTTTATAATGGGGGTTGAAGGTGTTTTGTACAAAATCCTCTACATATTTTTGTTCACCAAACGAATATGGCAATTCACACCTAATTACTAATTTAGCCATTCTCCTACGAACGTGATCGTGATCATATGTATGACTATCCACTTAACCGGTTTTAGGATGTATTTTTTTGTTGTGTGAGATTATCTTTCGAAAATTGTGGTTGACATTTGTTTAAGTGACGTTGAAGTGTACCCGTGCCCGATCCTACTTTAAACTTATATGGGGTTTGAAACTTCTTACATATTTTAAGTCCTACACTCTTATCATTTTGCGAAGGGACAAAATTGAAAAAATTGTGTACTTCCGAAGTAGTCCCTCTTGTTTTTCTTGAGTTTAGAGAATGACCTTGTTCCGATGGTTGTGGTTCTACATGATCTTCTATTTCTATAGAATTTGAGTGTGTTTCATTCAAATCGGGAAAACTATCATAATTAATAAATGTTTCTTCACTATCTATATATTGGTTAGGATTGGAAAGAATGTGATGACTAGTAGATTCTTGACTACTATGTCTACCACCACCGCGTGATCGATTAGAGGCCATTTAACTATAAAAAACTAGTGTATGTAAAAATTATATAGAAAACAACAACTAAATGTATGGCAACTAATAATTAAAAACAAACAACAATCTATCTCAATTAAAAATTAACAACAATATCAAGAACTAGTGAGTGAGTAGTATTTGTTTCTTTTACCACTTTACCAAAATTAAAAATAAAATCTAAAAAAATGAGAGGAAGAAGATAAAAAAAACACAAATTATATGAGAATAATGAATAATAAACTATATTAATTCTACAAATTAAAATTATACTAAAATACCGTAAGAAAGTTGAGACTTGAGAGCTAGGAGTAGAAGTAGTATTGATTGTTGTTGTTGAATGTTGATGAGTTGATCACTTGATTGTTGTTGATTTTCCTTCCTTCAAAATGTAGAAAATTTGATCTTGATCACTTGAGAGAATGTTGATCACCAAATTGTTGTTGTTGATTGAAGAAATAGTAGAAAGAATGAGATTTGAGTGAATTGGTGAAGAGAAATGAAAGAAATGGTATGGTATTTATAGAAAATGCCATTTTTTTATTTCCTAAAGTACCCCCCAAAACTAGCCGTTATAAATCCGTTGGGGGGTAGTTTTGTAATTTTATTTTTTATTTTTAAATTTTCTGGCACAAAAAAAAACTGCCAACGGTCGGCCCGAGCCCGGGCGAGCCGGTTCAACCGGTCCCGGGCCTCGAGCGGGCCGGGCCTAACCGGGCTTTTGCTGGAAAAATGGGGACCGGCCCTGACCGGGTGGGAGGGGGGCCGGTTCAGGGCTGAGCCCGGGTTGGAGGGGGCCGGGCCAGCCCGGCCCTGATGCCATCCCTAGATTTTCTTCACAAAAAAACACTACGAGTGGTCCATAAAGGTTAATAAATTGTGTGTACAAAGAGTGGAAGCGAGTACGCAGAACTCATGGACCACTTTCTTTTTACCTTTTACTATGATGTAGGGAAGATTAGAACTGGAAATCTCATTTATATTAGTTATTTATGTGCATTGTACATATTGATAGCATGATAAAATGACAAATGAAACTAAGGCCGCCTCCTATTATAAGATTAGAGATTAGAGATTTTCTTATTTTATTTATTTTTTAATTTTTCCAATACTCTAAATTATTAACACTCCTCCTCCCCAAATCAGGTACTTACAAGGTAAAATTCATACCAGACCCTCCTTCTGATCAGGATTTTCCATCAACCATATTGATCTTGAATCCCTCCCCAGTTGTCTAGCACTCTAGCAAAATAAATAAATTTTACCGAAGACAATATCAAAATTTTACCTTCTCACAAGAAAGGTAGGAGTATTTTGCTTGGAAAAAATAAAAATAAATCTTTAAAAAACTAACCGGAGTAATCTTTCTGATCTATTTTGGTCATAAGCAATGTAGAAAAGAAAGTCAAGGGCATAACTAGGGACAGCCTATGTTTTATGTTTTTTATTTGTTGGTAAGATATATAGGATGTAGATTTTATTATTAGTAGTATTATTAGTATTATCTGGTTTAAACCTTTAATAGAGTTGGATGTCTCTACACGTAAGAAAAAAGTACTGATGCTATATCTATATAATAAAACACAAGACTCAACTTCAATCTCTCAAAATTAAAGGTCTGGATCTAGCTTCACAAAACATATTTTTCTACTAAAATTTCAAATTCCAAAACCAAAATTTTTTCCCCAAAACTAAAAAGCTTATTACTTTATTACTATCTCTCTCTTCTCTATTCACTTTTTCATGTTTCTCTCTTTCTCTCTCTCCCTATCTCTGTCACATTCTTTCTTTATTTTTACTTATAAATTTAGATTTTAAGATATCAAGTTTGTAAATTTTCCGAATTTTTATGTTTTTTTTATTGCACATGTTATATTGAAAATAACAAATATCTCTTCAACAGTTAAATTTCATCATTTTTCACATTTAAAGTTCTAAGAAGTTAGATTTTACACCCCCATTTATAATTATTTTTCAACATATACTAATGGAAACATGGACTTTTATTTACAACTAATTATTGTCATACTATTCAAACTTGAGCTACATAATTATTGTTTTATTGCTTACAGTGCTTTTCGTGTTTTGTGTCGTTCCGAAGACGTACCGTAAGCACGTGCCCACGAGCACATCTAGTATATATATTAAAACACAAGACAATATGAAAAAAAAAAAGCTATCAAGTGGTTATCCATCAATGGAAACAAAATAAACGGTTCAGATTCACCCTTCCAAAACATATTTTTCCCCAAAAGTTTTCCCCCCAAAACAAAAAATTTCATTACTTTATTACAATCTCTTTCTTCTCTCTTCACTTTTTCATATTTCTCTCTTTTTCTCTCCCTCTCATTCTTTTTTTTAATTCTCTCTCTATTTATCCAGAAATTTAATTTTCAGATTTCAGGTTTGTAAATTTTCAGATTTTTTATTGCTCATGTTACATTGAAAATATCAAATATCCCCTCAACAATTAAATTTTATCACTTTCCACCCTCAAAGTTTTAAGAAGTTTGATTTTACACTCCCAATTATAATTATTTTTCAACATATACGAATGAAAATATGGATTTTTATTTACAACTAGTTATTGTCATACTATTCAAACTTGAGCTACATAATTGTTGTTTTACTGTTTGTTTACAAGACTTTTCATATGTTGTATCGTTCCGAAGACGTGCCGTAGGCACGTGCCCACGAGCAAATCTAGTGTTCTCTGAATTGCGTCGATAAAAATTACATCTTTTTTTTAATAAAAAACTGTCTGATTAATATTAGTGATTACGGTTGTCGATATTGCAAATAAAAAAATTGAAAAACCTAAACCAAAATTATTGCGAAAAAGGATGCAATAAAACAAATTCATGAATGTGTAAAATGACAGTTTTTCTTGCCATAGTCACAACAAAGCTTGTGGGCACCAAACTAATGGTGAGACCATGAGAGAGGGAGGGAGAGGGAGCAGAGCACTAGTATCTAAATCTAGTAAAACCCGTGATCCATTGTTGGACTATCACAAAGTGGTGGGATTCCAAAATGGAATGGGTGAGTTAATTGGTAAGTTTGGTGTTAGATTTAGGGGAGCACTGCATCTCTTACTTCAAACAGAAACAACCAATCAATTTCAATTTCCACTGATTGTGACAATTCCAATTCTACCCACTTTCCACGTCTCTATTCGTTTTCTTCCTTGATTTCTGTTGTCTGAATTGAGACCCAAGAAAAAGATTCTAGGTTGCTATTACAGGCTTAATGGGCAGAATTAAAAATATATATGCTAGGCGTTGCAGGAAGCCTAGAATGGAATTTTTGTGAGGAAAAAGAGAGAGAGAGAGAGAGAGTAGAGAGAGAGGGATTATTGCATGTCATTGTTTGTTGTTGGTTTTATTCCCTTCCTTTTCAGTGCTAGCTTCGCTTTCTCATTGTATGTGTAATAATTTGACAAGTTACCAGAGAGTGAAAAGGCCACAAATGGAAAGGGGGTGCTTCAGAGTTCAGAGATCTGTGATCACCGACAGGGAACGGCTCGAATTTTGATCGGAAATAGTTGAACCTTTTACTTCAATCCAATAAGGATTTGAAGACTTAAATTTGTGAGCTTGAATGGAGGTTTTTTTTAATATTGTAATACAGGGCTAATTGTGGCTAGAACTGGCTATCTCTCTTTATCTATTCCACCCTTTGAATTTTTTCCCAAACTGTCCCCTTTTTGAAAGTTTTTCCCAAACCGTCCTAGTTTTTTTTAAATTTCCAAACAATTACACTCGGTCTTTGTTAGTCTTGGATTTTTCGAATGGCTAAATTTAAAAAAACGTCACAATAGTTTGGCGCTGTTTAAAAAAACGTTATAAAATTTTGACTTTTTAAAAAAACCGCACAATGTTTAACTTTCAACTCACGGAGTTATCCAACCGTTAACTGGGATAATAGTTATGTGATATTTTTTTAAAACAAATGGAAACTTTTGTGATGTTTTTTTAACCAGAATTTCTGTGTTGTTTTTTTAAACAAAACAATAATTTTCTGATGTTTTTTTAAACATTACGTAGAACCCAGTTAATGGTTGGATGTTTTTTTAAACAGCGCGAAACTATTGTGACTTTTTTTTTAAATTTAGCCTTTTTCTAAGTCTAACACTCGGTCTTTCAAAGAACGAGTTAGTTTTAACTAAACTCGATCTTTCGAAGACCGAGTGGATTGTTTTGATAAATACTTTCAAAAGTGGATCAGTTTTGTAAATATTTTCAAAAAGTGGGTCATTTTGGTAACAGTTCCAGATGTTGAAGGGGGTTGATTTCGAGCTTCATGTTCAGGAGCCTTATCTCTCGCAGCTTAGAGGTAAATTGGTGATGTTTCTTTCAATTTTGTCGTTAATTGTGTATGATATGAGTGGTTTTGTTTGTAGCTGGAGAGAAAACGGTTGAAGGAAGGTGTGCCACAGGCAACTATAATCGATGAGATTGTAATATTTTTTTCAGCATTGTTTACGGTAGTTTTTCGGTTGGTTGTTAGTGTTATTCAAAATCGAACTTGGGAAAGAATTAGGGATTTCATTATTAATACTTATACTTTATACTTGGATGGTTGTTTGTAGTGAGAAAAAAAAATTTTGTATAGGTAATATATTTTACAAAGGCTTTAGTTAGGATAATTATGATATGAATTACATAAGTGAAAAAATCTCTAAACTATCCGAGGAATCTTTAGAAGGATGCAGACAATGTAATATTTCAAAGCTATATTGTCTATCTATGTAATTTAATTTACTAAAATGCGCATGCTTTTGTTTTTCTTTCTCTTTTCTTTTTCTTAATGCTTATAAATAATTTAGAGATATTTAATAGAGTACTTATTCGATAATTAGTTTGTAGGTTTAATGTGATAATGTTGCGTACAGTAAACAACCAAACAACTACTGGACCCTCAAATCTATTGATGTTATAATGCTAGAGATTATTATTATTATTTTCCTTGTCAAGGGTAAATTTTATGGACAATATCCATTCAGAATCTCTTAAAACTCGTTACTCTTGTAGAAATATAGATATAGAAGGGGCTATACTAGCATGGATTTTCACATTGGTTAGAAAACTATAGTGAACGTCTTGTTATATGTGTTACTTTCATGAAATATCCCCTTTCTTTTAGGGATCTTACCATTTGGAACTCCTCTGTTTCATAAGTTTTTATATGAAGTTTTATGAATCTTATCATCTGTTATCACATGCGATCACATGCACCCAAGTTCACCATACTGCTACACATGGTTTTCTATGTCCGCCCTGAACCAACCTTCACTCCAAGTGAGAATGAGAAAGAAAAGATTGGCTATTTTAGTACACCTCATGGCCTTTAATTTTTCCATCTGAGCCATACTTCATTTTCACTCTAATTGAATCCACTATTACTGTGTTATCTCACCTTCTCATCTGAGAGGAGTTTTAAATAACCTGTTCATGGTATATATATATATATATATATATATATAGGGATTTGCTCAATTGAAAATGGGTCCATTTTCAATGGGTCGGGAAACAGCCATCTCAGCCGTCCGATCGTGCTTGATCATGACCAGCGGATCTGATCTAAACCCGTTAAAACATCCCACTAACGCTCCAAAAAGCAGAGGGGTAATTTCGGCAATTCACGCCAAAAAAACGTTTCACACTTAGCATTATTTTGGCATGAAGTTTTTTTTGTTAGTTACCTATACTTAGGCCATTGTTGGGAACAACGACATAAGTTATTTGAAGTTTTTTTTGGAAAAAATTGTACTTAGGCCGTTGTTTGGAACAACGGCTTAGGTTGTTTTTTTAAAATAAAAATTTCAACCTAGGCCGTTGTTCCCAACAACGGCCTAAGTATGAACAAGTATTTTTCCAAACAGTTGTACATACTCAGATCGCCATCTTCCTCACCACTCGCTAGTGGAGCTCGAGAAACCCATTTTCCCAAACCCTAGCTCTCTCTCTATCGATCTGAAAATCCTATCTCTCTCTTGATCGTTGCTTTTCACCGAATCTCTCCCTATTATCATACTCTAGCCCTCTTCCTTTGACGATCCCAATTACCAAAAAACCCTAACCCATACGAAATCTACCTAACCCTAAAATCCTAATCCTGAATAAATTAGCCAAACCCTACTCCCCTTCCTTTCTCTACAGCAGCGCGCGGTGGCCTCCCGAATACCCTCATTGTTAAAGGTACTAATTTGTTCCTACTTGAGTAGATCTAACTAGGCGAATTGATTGGAAATTTGTCTCCAATGTTTGAGTGTAAAATTTCTATAATATGTATAGGTATTTATAGAGTAGGTAATTCTAGTTTTATTGGGGATGTAGATGTAGTATTAGTTGTTGTTGGTTGTTGTTCTATGTTAGTAATAGCGCACAAAGCGAAAAAAAAATTATGCAACTTTGCGAGTACGTTGGGCTCGCCATACAGAAGCCAACGGAATTCGTAGAAGTGTGTTTGGATTCACGGTTTGAAGTGTACGGCCGTGTATTGCTTTCGAGTCATTTCCGTGAGTGAAAGCGATACATCGGCATATTTTGCAAATCGTGAGTCGAAACTCACCTCTACAAATTTTGTTGGATCATGTGTTTTGCCGCCGTCCCACTGCCAAAGTTTACGAATTTTTGATCTCGTTTGTGCGGATTTGTACCGTATATCAAACAACCACTTGAGTTCAAGTTTCTTGATTTCAGTAGAGGGTACTTTTAAGTACGAAACGACATCAAAAAAAAAAAATTTGAAAAGCATATTGGGCTTACCGCTCCCTACCAAACGGTACTTATAGTTGAGAGTTCGGACCCCCGGTTTGGGACCTACGTCAATGTATCGCATTGTTGGCATTTTTCATGAATGAATGTGATATGCGGCCGTATCTTGCAAACCGTTGGTCGGAACTCGCTTGTACAAGTTGTGTTGCCTTGTTTGCGGGGAGCCCGACCCAATCACAAAGTTTAATTAATTTTTTTGCCGTCAATTGTGAGGTTTTCTCATGATTTTTGTTATGTTTAAAGGGATTTTTCAACATGGAACCCACTTGAGAAAAACCGTAATTTTGCGAGTAGGTTGGTCTCGCCACTCACAAGTCATACCAACTTGTAGTTTCGAGTTGTAACCCACGGTTTGGTATATGCATCTGTGTATCGCATTCCCCCTCATTTCCAAGAGTGAGGGGAATGCGAGCGAGACACGACCTTATCTTGCAAACCGTGAATCGGAACTTGCTTGTACAAGTTCCGTTACCTTGTGTGTGGCAAGCCGGACCCAATAGCAGAGTTTTGTATTTTTATGACGTCGTTTTTGACGTTTGGTCATTTATTTTGTTTCGTATATATATATATATCGCAGTTGTTTGTTAACAAGTTGTTTTATATGTGATGTGTATATTAATTGACCAATAATATATTTTTACCCCAGATGAACAACGATACGGAGAGTTCTGCTGCCAGCGATAATTTTGTGCGGGTTGAACCAATCATTGATTCCATGTCGTTAGTCGAAGACCATCTAAAACCAAAGTTAGGTATGACGTTTCCCACTTTAGTTGAGGCCGAGAATTTTTATTCTTCATATGCCCGTTGTGGGGGTTTTGCAATGCATAAGGGTGGAAATAAATTAAAGGAAGGAATGGAAGTAGATAAGTCATATCTTTGTAATAAAGTAGGGTCGTCGCCGAGCCAACATATTGATGGTAGATGGGGAACAACCTGTAGAACGGGTTGCAAGACTTGCGTTCGTGTAAAATTGAACGAAGCAAGTAATACGTGGGTGGTGTACTCATTTCACGAAGAACACAATCACGAATTTACCTCACCCGGTAGAAGGCATCTTTTGCCCCGAAACAGGTCTGTGTCAAATACGAATAAAAGGATAATAGAGCAATTCAACCAAGCTAATATCTAGACATGTCAACAAATGCTCTTCTTTGAAAGTGTTAGTGGTGGTCACGATCAAGTAGGATTCACAAAAGATGTTAGAAATTTACTTAGAGATTCCCAAGAAGCATTGAAAGGACATGATTCTACAATACTAATTGATTTTTTTGGAATCTAAGAAATATACGGATCCTTCATTTTTTATGACTTTCAAGTAGATCCCGAAGGGCGGTTGTCACATTGTATGTGGGTTGATGGTATTTGTAGGATGAATTATGAAGAATTTGGCGATATAATTTGCTTTGATGCCACGTACAATAAGAACCGTTATGGAATGTTATTTGTTTCCTTTGTTGGAGTGAATCAACATTGGAAATCGACTTTCTTAGGAGGTGGGTTCATTCCAAATGAGATGGCCTCTTCGTTTGAATGGTTCTTTGAAAAGTGGTTAGGGATTATGAATCGTGCTCCATCCGGTATCGTCACCGATCAAGACCGTAGGATCACCGTCGTAGTTAAGAAAGTTTTCCCCCCAGATTCGGCATCGTTTTTGTATTTGGCACATTCTGGATAAGTTACCCCAGGAGGTGCGTATTTCGAACGATGTCAACAAGTTTAGGCAGTCCTTAAAGAATGCCATCTATAATTCCGAATATGTACATGAATTTGTAGGAAAATGGAATATGTTGATTTCGCAATACGGATTAGAGAGTAACAAATGGTTGAACGATATATTTGATATCCGTGAAAGTTGGGCACCCATCTACGCTAAAGATTCTTTTTGGGCCGACATGTTGAGTAGCTAATTCCGTACATTCTGCCTTGAAGTATCATATAGAAAAGAAATATTCCTTGCATATTTACCGTCATCTTCGATCGTTTTTTGGGAAGGCAAAGACACGATGAACTGAAAAAAAATTATCGTAACCGTGAGAAGAGACCGAAGTTGAAGAGCGAATGGGCTTTGGAGGCACAAATGGCAAAAACATATACATTGAAAATGTTTAACAAATTCCAAGATGAAGTTACAAAAAGCTTCATGTACAATGTCACAGTACTTGCCGATCTTGAGACACCGAATAGTTCAACCTTCCATGTGATACTCTGTGGAGAATCAGAACCGGCTCCCCTTCTTCAATTATACAAAATCAATGGAATTATTACATGTGCATGTCACTTCTTCGACTTCGTTGGCATTCCTTGTAGGCATATTTTAGCTGCTCTTCGTTTCGGCCATCACACTTTCCTCTCAGATGTATATATTAAAAGAAGATGGACTAGGGATGTGATGAGAAGAAGTTATACATCCGTTCCAACCGAACCCAATACCGAGAATTTTGCTTCTCGATATTGTGAGTTGAGCTACTATGCAAAACAGATTGTCGATCTCGGTTGTTCCTCCAATAAATGTTACAAATACACGTTGGAGAATTTGCAGAAGATCATTGACGGAGTTTCTCGGCTACAACCTGGATTAGGTGAACAACCTGAACAGGCCTCACAACCACATGATAGTGTCGAACAAGGAGGTAGTTCACAACGACATGGTAGTGCACAACCTCATGATGAAGGGAGTTGACACATACCTACACACATTAGTAACCCACAGCAATGCATGACAAAGGGAAGGCCTCGCGCCAAAAGGTTGAGGCCGATAAGAGAGCAACTTCGCATAAAAAAACCGAGACGGTGCCGAAGATGCGGCATTGTGCAAATGACTCATGATTCAAGAAATTGTACAACTTTATTTGAAGGGTAAGACTTGTACTTTATTTGTTTGTCCCTAGTTTAAATTTATTATACTACATTTGTGGTAAATGAGTTTCTCACTAACTAAAACTAATCTTTCAATAAAGGCAAGAAGTAATTCATTCCGATGAAGAGAGTTCTGAGTCAAGATATGATGATCCACTGTGAACTTGGAATTTATTTAATGTAATTTTCAGTATATTACGGAATATTGCCCATGTGGTTAATTACCTTTGATTGGTAAATGTAAATGTTCTTCAGACTCAAGTGTTGTTGGTTTGTGTCGTTTGTTAATATTGTTGTTGTACATAATTATTGTTTTGTGACTCAATTGTATCAGTTGTAGCTGCACTTATAGTTGTACATAAATTTTTTTTTTAAACCTAGGCCGTTGTTGGTACGTTATATGTTGGATTTTTTTTGGACAAGTTAACTCTCTTTGTTTCTGGAGCATTAACACAGACAGCAACACCCTATTTGATTGATACCCTAGGCCGTTGTCTCGAACAACGGCCTAGGTAATAGGACAAAAGTTGAAGTTTTTGTGGTGCTTTCTGACTTGGAGAAGATAAAAAGAGCAAAAAGTCAGAGAGCAACACCCTATTTTATAAATACCTTAGGCCGTTATTGGAGATAACGGCTTAGGTTGTACTCCAAAAGTTGTTGTTTTTGGGGTGCTCTCTGACTTGGAGAAGATAAAAAGAGCAACAAGTCAGACAGCAACACCCTATTTTATAAATTCCTTAGGCCGGAGACAACGGCCTAGGTTGTACTAAAAAAGTTGTATTTTTGGGGTGCTCTCTGACTTGGAGAAGATAAAAAGAGCAACAAGTCAGACAGTAACACCCTATTTTATAAATGCCTTAGGCCGTTGTTGGAGACAACGGCCTAGGTAGTAGTTAAAAAGTTGTATTTTTAGGGTGCTCTCTGACTTGGAGAAGATAAAAAGAGCAACAAGTCAGAGAACAACACCCTATTTTATAAATGCCTTAGGCCGTTGTTAGTCAAAAAGTTGTATTTTTGGGGTGCACTCTGACTTGGAGAAGATAAAAAGAACAACAAGTCAGAGAGGAACACCCTATTTTATAAATGCCTTAGGTCGTTGTTGGAGACAACGGCCTAGGTTGTAGTCAAAAAGTTGTATTTTTTTAGGTGCTCTCTGACTTGGAGAAGATAAAAAGAGCAACAAGTCAGAAAACAACACCATTTTATTTATAGACTAGGCCGTTGTTGGAGACAACGACCTATGTTATAGCTTAAAACTTGAAAAGAGCAAAAAGTCATGGAGCACCCCTTTATATGAATACCTTAACCCGTTGTCTCTAACAACGGCCTAGGTTTGAAGTTTTTTGGGGTTTTTACAATTTTCTCTTCATTTTTTACGTACAGTCTCTGTGAAAATTTATACCAAAGACAGATGATCTATACTTGTATATCGTTTAGCTATATTTGTTTATTGGCCCATTTTTTTCCACCTTTCAAACCAATATATAATCATGGTGGTTAAATATTTACAAAAAATACTATAAAATAAATCATAATCATCAATTTTGTAAAAAAAAATTCCCTAACATTTTTCTGTCTTTACGAACAGTCTCTCTGCAACTATATACCAAAGACAGATGATCTATGCGTATATATCGTTTATATTTTTTTTATTACGTTTCAATTTTTTCCCTCTATCTAACCAATATAAAATTATGAAGGTTATATGCTTAGAAAAATTTCCAAAAAATAAAAGGATTAAGGTTATATGTATAAGGTTAGGGTTAGTGTGAAGAGGGGGTTAGGGGTAACACCTAGGTTAGGGTTAGTGTAAGGTTAGGGTTAGGGGGTTTTTGTTAGATGGGTTTTCTGTTAGCGTTTCAACCTAAGTGGTATCATCCCCATTAGATGAGTTTTTTTTGTATTTTCGTTTTTTACAATTTTTCGAAAGTAATCAGATCCAATTCTTGATGGCCAAGTAATTGGATCTGATTGCTCTGCGCTCTAAAGCGAACTGAATCTTTTCTATTTTTGGTTTCTTCTTTTCCATCATTATTATTGAATATTTTGGATATTTGGAGATGGGTTTGAAAATTTGGAAGGGTGTTTTCGGAATAGTGCATTATATGGGTCGTGAAAAGTGGAGTAACACGACGTGGTGTGAAAACCTACCTACCCTATTCAAAAATAATAAATGTTTAACTCTTTTTTACAATTAAAAACTCACCAGTTTATGTACATTCTCTTCAAATTCAAAAGAACCATACTGTTTCTCCTTATGAGTCTTGGGAAATCACGTCCCCGATGGGTTTTGCACCTACCCCTTCTTTCTCGTGTCCGATATAGAAGACTTAATCTCTTCTCTTATTGGGTTATACATGTGGGGATGTACATATGGGTTTCTACATGTGATTTTTTTCATATTGGACTTGTTTTATATGTGGATCTTTAACAAACTCTGAAGAGAAAAAGAGCAAGGTCCGAGGATGCTATATGAAGTGATAAACCTCCAATGTGAAGTGAGGTTATATAGCTATATTTCTTTGGTCTTTAACCTTGTTGGGTTATACATGTGGAGATTTACATGTGGTTTTTTCCTTATATGATCTACTTGTGGGGATGTACATTTGGTTTTTCCCATATATGATCTACATGTGGGGATTTACATGTGGTTTCCCAATATATGATCTACATGTGGGGATGTACATGTGGTTTTTCCCATATATGATCTACTTGTGGGAATATACATGTGGTTTTTCCCATATATGATCTACATGTGGGGATTTACATGTGGTTTTCCCAATATATGATCTACATGTGGGGATGTATGTGGCTTTTTCCATATATGATCTACACGTGGGGATCTACATGTGGTTATGTACTTTAGATTTTTCCCATATTGAACTTGTTCTACTACATGTGATGCCCAATTTGAAGAGTCTGCAATAATAGTAGGCAAAGTTATCCTAAACAAAATGAACACTCCATTCCTCGACATAGACTTAACAACTACATGTGGTCCAACTTATGGAATCCATGAGTTGATAAAACTCTATTCCATTCTCATTCACATGATCCTTGTAAAAATTTTTCTCGTTGTACCTGTCACAGATTTTGCATATATATTGGCCACAAAGAGCATTATAACCACAAAGAGTTGAAAAATTGGAAGGGTTTTATTGTTTTAAGATAAGGAAGCTTATAAGGGAAGGAAGCGGGAAAGGACATGTGGTTTTACATGTGGTTTTTCTCATACATGTGGGGATCTACACATGGTTTTTCCCATAATGAACTTGTTCTACTACATGTGATGCCCACTTTGAAGAGTCTCCAATAATAGTAGGCAAAGTTATCCTAAACAAAATGAACACTCCATTCATCGAACTACTCTCCTAACCCTACATTAACCCTAACCCTAACTCATAATCCTACTCTCCTAATCCTACAATAACCCTAACCCCACCCTGCATATCATATTTTATTGATTTTTATGAATCAAAATACTAATTTTTTATTATAAATTTTTTGATTCGTTTGACGTTAACGATTTTATATTGGTTAGTTAGGTGGCTATGAATGGAAATAAATAAAAAATATAAAAAACAAAATATACATATGAATGTCTATTTTGTAGAGTTCAGAAGACAATGTTCGTAAAGAGTGGAGAGACACATGTGAGTATTCTGTTTTCCATCTAATTTCAGTAATTCTGAATGTTCTAAGTGGTACTAACTGAAAAGAGTTTAATGCTCCATTCATAACACAAACAAGTCTTTATATATGTCATAAAGAGAATTGATATAACTTAAATATCTATAAACTCTTTGCTGAAAACTTATTACCTATCAACTCTCAACTACAAATATTAACCTAATTAATGATAAACCAAAACAAGTTCTTACCGCAAATGTGTTTCTGACAATAACCCTAACCCCCGCTTAACCTTATCCTACCCTTAACCCCCGTTAACACTAACCCAACTTAATACACTAACCCTAACCCTAACCCTAACGAATGATAAGATTATGTTATATTTTCTGGCATTTTCTGTAAATAATTAAACATCATAATTATATAGTGGTTATTTAGGTGTAGTAAAATTGAAAAATATAAAAATATATAAACGATATACAAGCATAGATCATCTATCTTTTGTATAAAGTTTCACAGAGATTGTTTATAAAGAGTAAAGAGAAAATTGTAAAAAGCAATAATTGTGCAACATTTGACCTAGGGTATACACAATATAATGGTCTTGCTCTCTGACTTGTTGCTATTTTTAACTCCAACAACTCAGAGAGCAAGACCAAATTGAGCAACATTTGGCCTACTACCTAGGCCGTTGTTGAAGATAACAGCCTAGGATATAAACAATATAGGGGTCTTGCTCTCTGACTTGTTGCTATTTTTAACTCCAATAAGTCAGAGAGCACCCCAAATTGTGCAACATTTGGAGATAACGGTCTAGGGTGTACACAATATAATGGTCTTGCTCTCTGACTTGTTGCTAATTTTAACTCCAACAAGTCAGAGAGCACCCCAAATTGTGCAACATTTGGTCTACTACAACGGCCTATGATATAAACAATATAGGGATCTTGCTCTCTGACTTGTTGCTATTTTTAACTCCAACAAGTCAGAGAGCACCCCAAATTGTGCAATATTTGGTATACTGCCTAGGGTGTACACAATATAATGGCCTTGCTCTGTGACTTGTTGCTAATTTTAACTCCAACAAGTCAGAGAGCACCCCAAATTGTGCAACATTTGGTCTACTACCTAGGCTGTTGTTGAAGACAACGACCTAGGATATAAACAATATATGGGTCTTGCTCTCTGACTTGTTACTATTTTTAACTCCAACAAGTCAGAGAGCACCCCAAATTGTGCAACATTTGGTATACTGCCTAGGGTGTACACAATATAATGGTCTTGCTCTGTGACTTGTTGCTAATTTTAACTCCAACAAGTCAGAGAGCACTCCAAATTGTGCAACATTTGGTCTGACAACGGCCTAGGATATAAACAATATAGGGGTCTTGCTCTTGACTTGTTGTTATTTTCAACTCCAACAAGTCAGAGGGCACCCCAAATTGTGCAACATTTGGTATACTACCTAGGCCGTTGTTGGAGGTATACACAATATAATGGTCTTGCTCTCTGACTTGTTGCAATTTTTAACTCCAACAAGTCAGAGAGCAAGACCAAAATGTGCAACTTTTGTCCTACTGCCTAGGCCGTTGTTGGAGACAACGGCTTTGGGTATACACAATATAGGGATCTTGCTCTCTGACTTGTTGCTATTTTTAACTTCAACAAGTCAGAAAGCACCCCAAATTGTGCAACATTTGGCCTACTACCTAGGCCGTTGTTGAAGACAACGGCCTAGGTTTACAAAAAAAAAACTATCTACAATTCGACACAGCAGCTACAGCTGCTACACTTGAATTTTTTCACAAATTCCAAACACTTCTCCATCACCTACACTCTCCAAATAAATTTATACATACAGCCACCAAAATCACCAACATAATTGACTATTAGCAATTAATAACAACAACATCAACTACACTTAAACTTACGAACAACAATTTCCATACTGTAAGTTACAACAGGGATAAAACCAAAAAAAAAAATAACTACAACAAACAAATTGTTTACGGTATTGGCTAAGAACCAGGCGTGTATGGTTGTGGTGCTCGCCTCTTCCGAGAAGGATTTCGACGCCGCAACGGGGTTGACGACTCAGGGATTTCTTCTGCTCCTCCCTCCTCTTGTACGTCTCCAACAACCCTCTCCTCACTCTCATCTTCTTGCTCTTATTCTTGAGATGGATGTGAAGTTGAAGCTTATTGTTCTCTCAGCTCACGTTCATGTTGTTGCCCCATCAATGCAGCTGGCCTACCCCTCACGCTTTTACGTCGCCCTCTCAGTGACCTTAGTGCTTGATCCAAACATTTAGCCTCTCCCAAAACATCCAAATTGGCACGGCATGAAGCGAGCATCCTCTGAGCGAACCTCTTCATAGCCATGCCTGCATTACTTTTCATTACGTCCGCGCATTCTTTTGCCATGTCCATCGTATTATCAATCTAAAACAAAAAACACCAAAAAAATTATACAGATTCGGAAAAGTAAACAATTCAATAACTTTAAATATAACGAACATTCAAAGAAATTTGAAGATTATAATTACCACTGTACGTATAGCTGAGGCCTTCGGTTGGAACATGGGTTGTGAACTAGAATAGGCGGGTGGTGGTTCAGTCTCCCTCTCCTCAATTAATCGTTGAACACCAGCAGGTAGTTCTGTATCGAGAGAGATGTACAAACGTGTAATTGATCTGAACCATTGCATGTACTTTCCTTGCACTCTGCCATCGTACTCTTCTACATCGGTAATTACAATTTCAAATCGCCGCTCGTTCCATTCTGCAACGTGAACACAATGGAAATCTGCCCAATCATGAGTAGGCATGCGACCGGTACCCCTCACAGCGTGTAACTCATGGTCGTATAGGTTTGCACAGCTTGGGGGATGATCTTGTTAAAGACCGAACTGATGAAGGACTCTCTCTGGCCGCAGATGCTCCACTATACCGAAATTAATGAGTGGAGCCGTCGTAAGCCACAACTGCGACCCTGTGGTGCACATCGGTGGTAGTCTTCCCACCCGCTCGGGTGTATACGACACCCAAATCACGAACTTTTCTCGTAGTTGGTCGAGCTCGTCTTTGTAGTACGTTAGTACACCTTTTGGGTTGTCTTTGTAACTCCGACTACCAGCCCAACATACCTTTAAGGGTGCTAACATATGAGGATTTTCTGGTTCGGTCATCCAACCGGCCGCCGATCTTCTAATGTGGGGACGACCCAAGTGCAGTCGCTCCCATGTCCAAATTTGTAACAAAACCATCGGACCAGTCATCTCCGTCCCATCTAGCGCTACAGAACACAACGACCTGTATAGCGTTGCCAATGCGCAACTTTTCCAGCTGTACCGGCCAGCTAAGCCTAGGTCGGCGAGCAATCATAGATACATGAGGTGCACCGTATCCCCGGATGAGTTAGGCAAGAGAACCCCTCCGAGAACCGTTAGAATGTAACCTCTGGTGTAGGACTGTACATAGTGGTCGGGCGATGCATCGGTCAATGTCCCATCAAAACGTACCTTCAACCAAGATAGTCAGATTGATTGTCCGACAAAAGTTTCCTTATTTTCTGCGACCGCCTCATCAAACTCTGTACCGAGCAGTTCATTACACAGCTCTATTTTATCAAAGTTTATATTACCCGTCATGGCCAACCCATCTATTGGAAGACCGAATATCATCGCTATATCCTGTAGCGACACCGTCATCTCTTCGACCGATAGATAGAACGTGTACGACTCTGGCCTCCATCGCTCCACAAGTGCTGAGAGAAGTGCTCGGTCGAGTTTAACCTGACCCATCATGCTGATTCCGTAGAAATTGGCTGCCACTAGGTACTCAACAATACGTGGGTACACCTTCATGGTCTCATGGGTGCGAAAATTACACCTCTGCGTCATCCCACCCCACACTGCCGCAGATCTGTGGCAGTCTTGCAAGCTCAGTTCACGGGAAAATATTGGTCCTGGACCACGACGTGGTGCCATTGAAGAGGATGCACCAACCTACACGAACCCAAAAACACAATTATTATTAGTCTAATAACAATATCACTAAATACAAAATTATGGACAATACAAATTAATAATTCTCACATTCTCTGTGGAATGTTCCCCCCGAGCATCCCAAGATGTCCTTCCGGTTTTTCTCGTTCTAGCCATTTCTCTGTAACAAAGTTCGCATATATAAAACTAATTATTCGCCAAAAATAGCAAACACAAACCAATGAGATGCAAAAATTTCAAACTTCGCTTATACGCGTCAAAACAACACAAACGAGATGCAAAAATTCCTAAATTTTGCCGTCACCTTTGACACACCAAACAGAAGCTAACGCAACTTGTAGAAGTGAGTTCCAACTCTCGGTTTGAAATATACGGTCGTATATCACTTTCACTCTTTAAAAAAGAGCGGCAAGCGATACATTGACGTATCTCGCAAACCGTGGATCGGAACTCGGAAATACAAGTTGCGTTGGGTTGTGAATGGTTAGCCCAACCTACTCGCACCGTTTCGTATTTTTTGGATTTTGTTTAAGCATTTTTGTATTGAGACCGTACTAAAAAAGTTCTGAGGTAGATTGAAGTTTTTTCATATACGCATCATAACAACACAAACGAGATGCGAAAATTCCAAAATTTGGCCGTTGGGTCGAGCTTCCCGCACACAAGCCAACGCAACTTGTACATGCGAGTTCCGACCCACGGTTTGAAAGATACGGCCGTGTATCGTTTTCACTCTTGAAAAATGTGCGGAAAGCGATACATTGACGTATCTTGCAAACTGTGGGTCGGAACTCACATGTACAAGTTCATATGACTTGTGAGTGGCGAGACCAATCTACTCGCACAGTTTTGTATTATTTGGACTTCGTTTAAGCATTTTTCTATTCATAACGTACTAAAAAAATTCCGAGGTGGATTAAAGGTTTTTCATATACGCGTCAAAACAACAAAACGACATGGAAAAATTTCTAAATTTGGCAGTCAAGTCTGGCACACCAAACACACGCCAGCGGAACTTGCAGAGGTGAGTTCCGACTCTCGATTTGAAAGATACGTCCGTGTATCGCTTTATATCCGTTGTATTGAATAAAACTGATAAACGGACGTATCTCACAAACCGTGAGACGGAAATCTCCTCTACAAGTTCCGTTACCTTCTACGCAGTGAGTCCGACCTACTCGTACAAATTGAATTTTTGGATCTCGTTTACTTCCTTCTCCTATATTTCACCACTACAACTAACACTACATCTACAAAATTTTCAACAAAATATATACAACATACATGATCAGAGCTAATTGTATACTCTCTAAATTATAGACTAGTACGCATAATACAAAAAAACCCAACTCCAAAATTGAAAAATAATTCAAGAAATTAACATAGTTCATTATAGCAAATTGGGATTAAGTAAATACCGGTTCCAAAGAGAGATATAGAGAGTTGGCGAAGATGTGAGAAGCCGCTGCTGTAGACAAACAACTTGTACAGGCTAGGGAGGAAGGGAATTTGTGCTAAGGTTCAGATGATTTGGGAGTTTGGGGCCTAAGTTTGGATTTGCTGTATCCGAGAGAGGGAGAGAGAGATGGAGAGCTTTCCACAAGAGGGGGAGATCGAGAAGGCAAATAATTTGAGGCCAAGGAGTTGGGAGACACAAACTAGGGTTTGGGGATGGGTTTCGGGAGCTCAAGAGAAAGAGAGAGAGAGTTTGTGATGAAGACAGAGTGAGGGAGATCTGGGTATGTACAAATGTTTGGAAAAACAGTTGTACATACTTAGGCCGTTGTTTCCCCGTTGTTGGAAACAACGGCCAAGGTATGTTTTTTTTTACGCCAGGGTATGATCAACGGCCTAAGTAATTTTTTCGACAAAAAAAAAATCCACGCCAAAAAAAGCTAAGTCTGAAACGTTTTTTGGCGTGAAGTGACGAAATTACCCCTCTGCTTTTTGACGCGTTAGTGGGAGACTTAGCAGATCTTCATCACAGCCGCTGATCATGATCAAGCACGATCGGACGGCTGAGATGGCTGTTTTCCGACCCGTTGAAAACAGACCCATTTTCAATTGAGCAAATCCCATATATATATATATATTCTTCATGATAAAAAGTATATATATATTCTTTATGATAAAAAGCAAAATGGATTGAAGATGAAGAGTCATCTCCTTTGTTTTAATCTCCCTCAATTAATATTTCAAATATTTCTCCCACAAAACTACTATTTTATATGATGTTCTTAAGCCGACTTGAGCATTCGATATTGATCAGGATCTCCCTCCACCTGTCAGTGCACATGGAGGTCGCCAGTAACCTGAGATTTTATTACCAATAAGTTATAGACTGTCCCTACTTTCTCGCACTACTTCTTAGGACAGAGAGTGTCTTGATATTTTCCTGAGACCGGTAAGCCATTTTCAAATTTATTTTCTTCTACTACAATTATCTATATTTATTTATATACCAAAATTTAATTATTTCTTGAAGAAAATATTTATTTGCTCAATTTATTCTAATAGAATGAACATTCACACAAATACAAAAACGAATATCATTTGAACCAGAATTTATATAGCAATTTTGCAAATCCACACCAAGGAAAAAAGCCCTCATGAGTCGTGACTTAAATAAGTCTACGAGCGTTTTAAAATGAGTTGCATCTTTACATACTCGTCAAATTAATTTTCAAGAAATCAAATAGACAAGTCCATGCTTTCGGATGTTACGCCCCGACAATTTCCAACCACTCCTTGAGTCAAATGAACTTGTTACCAAAATGACCCACTCTTTGAAAGTATTACCATACTGAACACTTTCGAAAGTATTTATCAAAACGACCCACTCGGTTTTTGAAAGACCTAGTTTAGTTAAAACTAACTCGGTCTTTGAAAAACCGAGTGGAATTGTTTGGGAATTTAAAAAAAAAAAACTATGGCGGTTTTGGAAAAACTTTCAAAAAGTGGGACAGTTTGAGAAAAAATTCCCACCCTTTTCAGTTTTCACAATCTGAGCTACAACTTAGAAGCAGTTAGTGAAGTTTTTTTGACAAGCAAGAAGTTTGTGAAGTTACATGGACGAATCATAGTATTTATTGTTACAAATGCTATTAGAGTTGACCTGGGTAAGAAATTATAATGGTGTAGTTTGATCTTTTACTGGTTTTGTTAGATGTGAATGAGGATGCATCTACGAGTGCTGCTAGGTCTAGTGGTAAATATCTTTATATAGTTAATTGGAAATTAAATATGCAAGTGAGATCCGAAGCTCCAACATCATGTTCCTTCACGCATCCCTTACCCCCTCACATGAAAGTGGTCTCACCCAAGTAGTGCATCCCCTACCCCCTCACATGAAAATGGTCTCACCCAAGTAGTTACGTGGGATTTATTGAGAACATGAACCGGGTGCTTTGGTTGATGTTCTAGAAGTGGCAGCATGTCCTGTCGATGGCAACGGTGAAGGTACGCATAAATTTTTAGCATCTATTTTTAATTTTAAGCCAGATTCAAATATTATACGTCTAGCAAGATCTGTCGTTTAGCAATCGATGATGATCTGGATTGTATTTCCGAGCTCTCAAACAAAATAAGGGGTTGGGAATTTGACCGAGCGAACCTAGGGTCCACAATAGCTGACCGCAGAGTCACAACATATGGTTTCCCAATGAATTGCTTATTCTAGAACATTAGATGCCTAGGTGCTCGTGGCAAACGAGAAATGGTGTGGGATGTCTTGTTATTAGCTAAACCTGACATTGTTGGTCTTCAGAAAACCAAACTATCTTCAATGATTTGTTTAAACCGAATCAGGGGAGGTAGAATATTGAAGTGGAGATTCAAGGCATCAGACGGTGCCCCTGGAAGCATCGCGCTGGGATTTAATCCCGATAAGTTTGAAATTATGGACGAGCTCCAGGAGGATTCTCTGAATCCCTACTTCTTAGACAATGCATTGATAGATGGACTCCGGTCATGACATCAGTATACAGACCTAATTTATCGACTGCTAGAATGGAGTTCTAATGAGCTTTACTCAATCCAAAACTGATGGCCCCAACCTTGGTTGTTGGGAGGACTTCAATATCATTGGATTCACGTTCGAGCACCAGTGCCGAGGGAGAACCAACTCATAACATGAGGCATGTAACAGGGTGATTTCAGACCTAGAACTAGTAGATATCCCATTTTCTGACAGATTATTCACATGGTCCAACATGCAAGCATCCCCAATACTTGCTAAACTAGATAGAATTTTGATTTCGCTGGACTGAGAGACCAAATTTCCACTAGCTGAAGCACACTCACTCCCTAAACAGACGTCTGATCACGTTCCTATCGTGGTCTCTTCAGAGGAAGAGACCTAAAGAAAACCTAGGAAATTTAGGTTCGAGAAAGCCTAGATGGAAATATAAGGTTTTCACCACTTTGTCTGGGAAAACTGGGCCCTCCCGATTAGAGGGACACAGGTAGCTGCTATGTGGACTGAGAAGATATGCGACTTAGATTTAGACTTCGAAGAGGGAACAAACAACACTTTACCATCGTCTAAAGGGCAAAAGAATCAATCCTAGAAGACATTGACAACCTTGAGAGGGCAGAAGATACTAGGGACCTCTCCCAATTTGAGGAAAATAGACTTCTTAATTTTAGATTTATTGACAGGATCTATAAGTTTGAAGAGATCGAATGACAACTATGTTCTAAGATCATCTGGCTTAAAGAAGGGGATGCCAATATGGCATTTTTCCATCCATTAGCAAACACTCACCATAGGGCGAACCCAATCCATTCGTCAGAAGCTAAAGATGGACCTAACCAAGAGGAGGAGGCAATCTGTACGGAATTTCAGGATCACTTCCAGCCTCTTTGGTAATAAGAACCAATTTAGAGTCTATCTTAGCTCATATGCTTGGCCCGGCCTAGATTCTAACCCTACCCACGCTCTACGTAAGATAAAGGAACCCTTTGGGGAAGAAGAGGTGAAGGAAGCAATCTCCTAGCTTCGAATGACAAAGCGCTAGGTTTATACAGCTTCCAAATCCTTTTCTATCATATCTTCTGGAAAGATATCAAAGGCAAACTTATGGCATTGGTAAACGGATTCTATGAACAAAGACTATGCCTGAGATGCCTAAACTTTGCAGAGGTGATCCTGATACTTTGCCTAAACTTTTCTATGAACAAAGACTAAAGCAGTTAATGACTTCGGCCAAATCATTCTTTTGAACTGTTCGGTCAAGATCATCACAAAAATCCTGGCCACTAGGCTTGGTGAGATTCTCGATATGATGGTGGCCAAAGATCAAACTGGATTAATCAAAGGACGTTGCATATTGGACTGTGCTGCCACAGATGAAGAGGTCGTACAACAGTGTCATGTCAACAATGTCAAGAGTTACCTACTAAAACTGGACTTCGAAAAGACATATGACATGGTAGATTGAGATTGTGTGCTACAAGGTCGGGGATGCGGTGAACGTTAGATCTCGTAAATTAGAAACTGCATCACTACGAGCCAAACATCAATCATTATCTATGGTGTGGCGGGAAAACCTTTTTATATGCAAACGCAGGTTACGACAGGGAGATCCTCTTGTTAGATATTATAGTCCCACATTGGGTAGTTGACTAGTTTTGTATTTGGTTTCTCCTATATATAGGAGATATTGTACTCAATTATTTCTCAATTCAATATTCAGTATTGTCTTCATTTCTCTTTGGTTTATCTTAACATGGTATCAGAGCCAATTATAAAAATTTCTTCTTCTAATTTTCTACAATCCTCAAATTCAAAAAAAAAAAAAAAACTCTCATCGTCTTCTTCACTACAGCGCCAGATCTCCTCTCCTCCCTGCGCTCCCACCTCTCCCACAACTCGCTGCCCTACCCAATCAGATTCTTCACTGCAGTGCCAGATCTCAGCCTTCAACCTCGTCCTCCCCTGTGGTCCTCCCTCGTCTCAGCCACCCGAGCCACCGTCCTCGTCAGATCCAGATCCTGATCCCGAGCCACCACCACCACCACCAGAACCTATACGTCAAGAAATTCCACCACCAGTGCGTCAGTCTGCACGTTCTACTGCGGGCGTCCCACCACCCCGCTACACACCTGATGCCACTAGTCCCTCTGACCAATTTGGTTTTGCCACACTAGCTTCTTACTCACCCCAGTTTCATACATATCTCACTGCTATACACTCTACACGTGAGCCCAGAACCTATAAGGAAGCTGTTCAATACCCCGAGTGGCGGAAAGCTATTGCAGAGGAGTTCAGTGCCTTTGATCAGACTGATACTTGGGATGTTGTTCCACTACCTATGGGTGTTCAGCCTGTTAGCTGCAAGTGGATCATTAAGGTCAAATATCGACCTGATGGCTCCATTGAGCGGCACAAGGCTCGTCTAGTTGCCTGGAGATTTACTCAGGAGCATGGCATTGATGATGATGAGACTTTTGCCCCAGTGGCTTAGATGACTACAATTCGCACTCTTCTTGCTGTTGCAGCCGTTCGTCAATGGTCGCTATACCAGTTGGATGTGAAGAATACTTTTCTTCATGGTACCTTATTGAAGTAGTTTATATGCATCATCCTCCTGGCCTTACTACTCCTCCTCGTCATGTTTGTAGACTTCGCCGTGCTATATATGGTCTGAAACAGGCCCCGCGAGCCTGGTTTGAGTGTTTTCTTCTTGTCATCACCAAGACTGGCTTTCGTCAGAGTTCACAGGACCATTCTATGTTTATACGGTCATCACCGTAGGGGAGGGTACTTCTACTACTATATGTTGATGATATGATCATTACTAGAGATGACTCCGCTGGCATTGCATCCACCCAGAAATACCTTCACCAGCAGTTTCATATGAAAGACCTTGGTAAGCTACGTTACTTTCTGGGTTTAGAGATTGCTCATGGATCTCAGGGGATACTCATTTCTCAGCAGAAATACACATCAGATATTATTTCTACTGCATGTCTCTCTGACAGTCGATCAGCTGATACACCCTTAGAGCTTCATGTGAAGCTTCATCCCACAGATGGTGAGCTCCTTCCTGATCCCACTAGATACATGCAGATTGTTGGACAGCTTGTCTACTTATGCATGACCAGATCCGATATTGCTCATGCAGTTAGTATTGTCAGTCAGTTTGTTTCCGCTCCTATATCAGTTCACTACGGTGCTCTTCTTCGGATCCTCAGATATCTTCGGGGCACTATCACTCGCTTATTATTCATGCCTTCTACATCCAAACTAGAGCTCAGTGTATATTCTGATTCAGATTGGGCAGGTGATCCGACTACCAGAAGGTCTACCACAGGTTTCTGTCTATTTCTTGGTGATTCGCTGATCTCATGGCGGAGCAAGAAACAGGCAGTTATTACATGTTCTTCCACTGCGGTTGAGTACAGAGCAATGGCAGCTACTACTAGAGAGATTGTTCATGTTCGTTGGTTATTATCAAATATGGGTGTCACTCTTATAGGAGCTACTCAACTTTAATGTGATAACCGGAGTGTATTGCACATTGCAAGCAATCCGGTCTTTCATGAGTGAACGAAGCATGTTGAGATTGATTATCATTATGTTCGTGAGCGTTTTGAGGCAGGGACCATCTCTCTCCATTCTGTTACCTCTTCCCAGCAGACTGCAGACTTCTTCACCAAATCCCATACTGTTCAGAGATTCCGACACTTAGTAGGAAAACTCACATTGTTTGACCCATCGTGAGTTTGAGAGGGGGTGTTAGATATTATAGCCACACTGGGTAGTTGACTAGTTTTGTATTTGGTTCCTCCTATATATAGGAGATATTGTACTCAGTTATTTCTCAATTTAATATTCAGTATTGTCTTCATTTCTCTCTGATTTATCTTAACACCTCTCTCTCTATTGCTATTCACCATTGTAATCGACGTACTCAATTCCATTATACGTAATTGCATAGAGGAGGGTTGGATCTCATCGATTGGTAATGGCGGAAACAGAACAGGTTAGTCGATACTACAGTATGCAGATGACACACTTATTTTTGGCAATGGTATAAATGAGGAGACGATCACGATCAAATGGGTGTTGTGCTGTTTTGAGGTGTGGTCTGGTCTATGGGTCAACTTTTATAAGAGTATCCTCATCCCAATTGCACTCAGTGATGAGGAAGCAGTCGAACACTGCATGACGCTCAATTGTAAGACTAAGTCGTTCCCCATCAAATACCTAGGGCTACGACATAGACCCGGGAAAGAATTTGAATGTCTCCCTATAATTGACAGGGTGGAATCTAGATTGGCGGGGTGAAAGGGAGATTCCCTATCACTTGGAGGAAGAGTTGTCCTCATCAACTGGGTCATCTCAAGTTAGCCAACATACTATATGTCATTCTTCAATATGCCAAACTGGGTCATCCAGAGGATAGACAGAGTTCACAAATGGGTCATATGGAAAGGGGCGGATGGCTCTAGGAAGGGATATCTCAAAATTTTGGTTCTGGAAGGGAATTTCCAAGGCCTACGACCCGGTGAGCAAAAGTTCGACTTCATTTATAGGGAACGGTGCATCAACCAAATTTTGGTGGGATATATGGTGTGGGGGGTACCTACTCAGAGATCTTTTTCTAGACCTTTACAATATTACTACCCAGCCACATTGTGTCGTTGCCAAGGTTTGGCAACTAGGCAAGTGGAAACCATTTTGTAAGGCCAGGCTACCTCCAAATCTTCAACCTAGACTTATTGAACTTAGACAACACATCTCTCTCTCGAGAATAAGGTGCGGTGTTGGCCCAGATAGAAGTGTGTGGGAGCTCGAGAACAATGAGGCCTTCTCGGTCAGATCCCTTTACTCTCGTATTCATTTTAGGGACTGCACACCATCATAGGCATCAATAATTTGGAAGCCAAATCTCATTTCAAGTCAGAGTCTTTCACTGGCTAGTTTTCAACAACGCCATTTTGACTAGGGAAAACCTAGTCAGAAGACAACCAAAGATCGCCACTAATTGCAGTTTCTGCAATGCGAATCTGGAAACTGGGGATCACATATTTATCGATTGCCCAAGAAGCAAATGGGTGTTGATAGAGGTACTTCGGGTTGAAAACTAGGTACTACAGTAGTAAGTACATGAGAGAGACCTGGTATATAGCGATCACGACAATGACTTGGGTTCTTTGGCTAGACAGAATTAATTTTTTCTTTTGTAACAGTAGTAATAGTATTTCTAGTTGACAAACTCAAATTATGCATTTGATTTATTTTTGGACGAAGAAAGCTGCAGCAGGTGCATGTGGTCGCATCACATGTACTTTTCAGGGATAGGGACACAATGACAAGGAGATAGAGTTGGGAATGACGTTGGAGTAAATACCTAGCCCTCAGGGTTGTTGGCGGGTCTACTCATGTTATATTTCATGTTTCTTCCTTGTTGTTTGTTGTTAGCTAGTTATTTCTGTTTTTGCTTTTAGATTGTACCCATCCTCCTAGGGTAGTGAAAGGAGTTATGATTGTAATTTCGGATTTTTCTCTCAATCTCGGTGGACTTATTTCGTTACACTCTCATTAATGAAACAGTGTGGCTATATTTTTCCTCATTCTTTACAAATAAGAAAAACTTTTTGTTCTCTAGCTAAGAGAGCTTACCACTCGACCATATGCAATGACATTCCAAAACAAAAAAAACTAAAAAAAAATTAAAAATTTTAAAAAGGAAGATTGTTTCAGCATTCAATTTCAGTTTTTCTATTACTCAAATTAAGCAGTCATTTTCTTTTCACTTAGGTATGAAACTGAAAATATCTACATTTAAATCCTCATTATAATAGCCAAACTCAAACCCCACTCCCGGTATATGATTTACGATTATTATATATATATCAAACATCAACCTTATGACACCTTGTTTCTTTGTGTCACTGAAGGAATCTCTTTTTTTCATCCTCCTCTAGATATTGATTTATCCCATCCTCCTAGAGATGTTGTAGATTTTAATGTTGCACTTTATCAGTATCATTTTCTTCTTTGTACAGTTGTTAAGTTTTTTTGTTTTGTTTCGTTAGAGCATCCACAGTCGTTTGCTATAATTCTCATATTCTCATATTATGAGAATAATATGAGAATGGAGCGCTGCAGTCGTTTGCTATTTTCTCATAAAATAGCAAACGATCTACAGTCCATTCTCATATTTGAGAAGTGGGCTTGCGAATATAGCAATATAGAAGACGAAACATCTTGTATCGTTCCCAAAGTCGGACAATACATGATGTCTCGTCCGGTGCATTTTTTTTTTTTTTTAAATGGGTCGGACGATACATGATGTATCGTCCTTCCCAATAAAATAAAATAAAAAATTTTAAAAACACCTCAAACGGGACAAGATGTCCCGTTTTATTGTGGATGCTCTCGGACACAACATGATGTTGTGTCCCATGGTTTTTATTTGTTTTTTTTTTTTTTTTTTAAAACACTAGGACGAGACATGATGTAGTGTCCTTCTAAAATATGAGAATACACCATTGCACAAGTTCACATCTATTCTATTCTTAGAGCATCTGTAGTCGTTAATGTTATTTTTATCCATATATCGATAAATAGAAATAGAAATTTGGATTTCGCTGCACTCGTCGAAAGCTATATTATAGCAAACAATCATTTAATATAAAGCGACGGCATTTGATATGCCGTCGGAGGGCGAAAAAGCAAAAATTGGGCGCGGAATCGTCGGACGGCACACGAAGTGCCGTCTGTTTAAAAAAAATATATATAAAAAAAAAATTCGCAACCCGTGTGTCTAGGACGGCACATGAAGTGCCGTCCGACACACCTTAATTAATTAAACTACTAATTAATTACACTAAACACTAACTTACACTAACACTCACTGACACACTAACACAACACTAATTAACACACTAATTAATTACACTAACACACTCACTGACACAACACTTATTACACTGACACACTAAAACACACTAACTCACAGAATAATTAATTAGCTAATTTTTTTTTTTAAGAAATCTCCAACGGACGGCACATCAAGTGCCGTCCGGGTAAAGCGGCTTTTAATTCATTTTTTGGGTTTAATAATTCGGGTAAATTATAATTTTTTCAAACGGACGGCACTTGAAGTGCCGTCCGACGAATAAAATATTAATTTTTTCAAACGGACGGCACTTCAAGTGTCGTCCCTCACTTATCGATAAATGCTATATCGATTCTCATTTATAGCAATCTACTGTAGCGATTTATCGATAATATCGATATATAACAAACGACTGCAGCTGTTTTTTATACCAAATATTGATATTATCGATATATAGATAACGACTACAGATGCTCTTATACTTCTCATTTTGCTAAAAAATAGCAAACTGCATTGTGGATGCTCTTACCATTTAATACATATAGTGGCTATACTGCACATTTTTCTGAACATAAAAAAGTAAAAAAATATTATGTCACCTTGTTGACTTAGGTAAACAGCATCAAAACCTTAAGAAAACTCAATTTCAAATTGTTCCAAATTATAACCACCTCAAATAATACAGAATACTTAATTTGCATTTCCTAAACTGGAAATATCCACACTTCAAAATACCTACCATAATAACCAAACTCAACTCCTCTCCTATTCCTTATACACGATCCAATAATTGAAGATGGTCCTAAATGGATTGCCTGGATCAAATCTAGTTTATTCTCAGGCACGTCATCCATTTTTATCAATGGGACTGAAGGTCATAAATTCAAACTCAAATGTGGTCTCCGCCAAGGAGACCCCCTATCTTCTCTCCTCTTCTCCCTTGTTGCAGATGTGTTTAGCAGACTTCTCAGGAACGCTTGGAATCTTAACATGATTGAAGGGCTGGGTAGCTCCCCCTCTTTTGAGGGAGTCCTAAACCTTCAATACGCAGATGACACGATTATCTTCACCAAACCTAAGCCTCACTGTCTTCGTAACCTCAAGCTACTCCTCTACTGCTTCGAGATGGCTTCTGGCTTATCGATTAATTTCCAAAAATCCTCTGTGCTCTGGTTAGGAGGATCTCCCAATCGCCAAGAGGAAGTCTCCAGCTTTTTTAACTGCCCTATTGCCTCCTTCCCAATTACCTATCTAGGCATCCCTCTTCGTTGGGGGAAGTTGCATAGATCGGACTGGCTTCCGTTGGTTGATAAGGTTGAGTCTAGACTTCAGGTTTGGTCCAGTAAACTCCTGTCTAGAGCGGGTAGACTGACTCTTATTAATTCTGTGATCTCTGCCATGCCTCTTTACCTTATGTCTTTCTTCTACTTACCTTCTTGGGTGATCAAAAGGATTGATCAGATCCGCAGTTGTTTTTTTTGGAATGGTTCCTCCTCATTTAAACCTGGGTCCCATCTTTGTCAGTGGAAGCTGATATGCTCTTCCAAAGAGGAAGGGGGTCTCGGGGTTTTGAATATTCGAGATCACAACATCGCGCTTTTAGGTAAGTGGTTGTGGAAATTCCATAATTTCGATCACTTGCCTTGGATTAGGATTGTTAGAGGTTATCGCTCCAGCAACAACCATTGGTGGGAATTCCCCGACTCCTCTTGCCGCAACGCTTCCCCTTTTTGGAAGGGTATTTGGAAGGCAGCTTCCGCTTTTCATTGCGGTATTTACCGTATCTGCCATGATGGGTCTAGAGCAAAATTTTGGTCTGATCTTTGGATCGGGAATACCTCATTAGCCACGGCCTTCCCCTCTCTTTTCAATCTGGCAACTCTCCCTTTGGCGTCCGTTGAGGATTCTTTTGTCCTGATCGACAATGAGCGTCTCTGGTTTATTCCCTTCATGGTTGAGCTTTCTCAATCGCTGGCGGAGGAATTTGATGAGCTCATCTGTTTGCTTAATAATTTCGATTGGAGAGCCTCAGAGGGCATCGGTTGGCGGTGGTCAACCTCGGGTTCCTTTTCCGTCAAATCCTTTTATATATTCCTTAACTCTAAGGGTATTAAATCTCCTGTTGCTAAATATTTCTGGGATATTCCAGCGCCTCTAAAAGTGATTATTAACTCTTGGCTTGCCTTTAACTATAAGTTACCCACGGTCGACAACCTTAACAAAAGGAATCTTGCTTGGGGTCAACTTTGTGCCCTGTGCTCCCAGCATCCTGAAGACGCGGATCATCTTTTTACCCAATGCGCTAGCGCCCTTCCGTTGTGGAAGATTTGTTCTTTGGCTTGGGGCACAGGAACTATTCCCCCGAACTTATCTTCTTGTTGGTGTGCTAAACCTTCAAACCCTCAGTTCAGTAAAATGTGGATTCTGACGATTCATATCATTTTATGGATTATTTGGAAAGAGAGGAACGCCATCTTATTTCAACAACGCAGACACTCTAGGCTCTCTATGATTGATGACTTGTTGTTTCTTTTCAACCTTTGGTCGATGAAGTTGAAATGTGCTGAACTTACTGATTCAGCTTATCAAAAATTAGTAGAAGCTTACAGTTGCCTTAATTCCCTGCAAAGTTTATAATCGATTGCTCTTACTTTTTACTTGTGTTTACTCTTACCTTCTCTTTTGCCGTGCTATCTGCAGATATGACTCCTGCTTCTATGGGCAGATCTCAGTTTTTGTTTTTGATCACTCCCGGTGATTGTTGGATCCTGTTCAGAACTCTTCCTGTGATCCGTAGCGTCTGGTGTTGGCTTTATCTGATCTCAGCTTATTACTCCTCTACCGATACTATCTTATGATGTTTAATATGTGTTGTTTTCAGCTACTTTCTTTTGTCCTTTTTATGGGTGCTTTCATGGCAACCTCAGCTTTCATCTCTCTTAACTTGAATGGCTATATATCTGATGGATGTTTTATTCCCAGGATGTTATATTTTGTGCGACTGGGTGTGGGTTTGAACAGCCTACCTGTTTGATTTATCTTATTACGTTCTTTGAGTGTGTTTTTTGGGCTTTCCTTCTCTCACCTTAGTTAGCATTTTTTTCTGCATTTACTGGCTTCTGATCTGTTTATGTTTAGTCGTCATCTTAATTGGCCAACATTTTGCTTTTCGGCGCTGTTTTGGTAGTGATTCAGCTGCCTCTTAAGCACTACAGTGTGTTGATGGTTCATTGGGGATGTTAGTGCTCGAATGTCGTTTTGCTTTGCTGGACTTCTTTTACTAGTACAACCTCCTCTCAAGCTTATGGAGTTTAGTCTGGTGCGGTGACCTCCCTTCTTTCAGCCTCCGGTTCACTTCAGCAGGCCAGGGGAGTCTTCATCTTTTCGGGATTCTGTACTGGTAGCTGAGTAGCTGGATCGGTTCGGTGTTCATCTATCTGGGTTTGGAGCTCTGCCTCACTCCTGGCCTTCTTGCCTTACCGAAGTTGTCTCCTTCCCTTCATCATTATTAACTTAGTTAGTTCAATCTAAGCTGCTTGCTTGTATTTATCATTTACATCTTGTAAATTTATTTCTAATTCATACTGTAATGTCTGTACATTAGTTTCATATATTCTATTATTCATCTGGCTGGAGCCTTGCGGCTCTATCCGTTTCATCAAAAAAAAAAAATAATTGAAGATGGTACTATCCATCTATCTAGTATTTAATAAATAGTAAAAAAGGCAACTACTACTTGTAGTCAGTATGTTCACTAATAAGCGTGTGAGACTCTGAAAAAAAGGATAATAAATAAATAAAGAGTAAAAGGAGGACAGCAACATCAACATTTTAAAAATAGGAAGAATTTTTTGGTGGTGTTGTTGAAGATGTTACCAATAAAAGCACAACATTGTGAAATTGATACAAAAGTAAGCCTTTTTCTAATGAGAAAAAGGAAAGGAAAGCATTAGTTTATGAGGCAGCCCCGTTTTTAAATCAATTTCAATCTGGCACGGTACCAACTAGCTGCGTTTTTAGTTGGCCTCTTGCGAGCTGTAATGTCCTTCTCGCTACAATTGGGCACTGATTTTAAAGGACAATCGACAATGACACGTCATCCACTTCCTCCATTTTCAATATAATTCAAAATAATGAAAAAGGAAAGGACGATGCCCTTTCTATTTTAAGCTACTGCTCCTCGACTTGCTTGCCTGGTTTTTTTATTTTTTATTTTTAAGTGACCGACCCAGTCACCTATCTCTACTACTATAATGGAAAAAGGCCTTAGTATAATTTGTCCTTCTACCAACCCGTGCAACGCACGTGTCTGAATTTTTACTTTAAAAAAATGTATTTATTAAGCCGTGCAACGCACGTGTATATTACTAGTTTCATTAAATAGAGTTTAAAGAAACAAATAATTATAGACATCATAAGTTCTATCTAGATCCCAACATCTAGAAACAAAACACATCCATTTACAATAAGATCAAACCACATTCCAAACAGCCAGCACAAAAAACTAAAAGTGCTTAAGATAACCCCCCCCCCCAAAAAAAAAAAAAAAAACTAATGCTGACAAGTTCGCAATCCCCAAAAAAACCAGCCGCAAGCCAATCTGCTGGTCAAGACAAGTGACATCCTCCCAACTAAACTGTCTCCAACCGCAAGCAGATAAGAGGATAGTCCCCCCAACCCCTCCAAGCTACTCTGCCTCCTCCAGACGAAGTTTCTTTCTTACTCCTACTTGACCTGCCCAAGCAATAATAATGCCCAAGCAATAATAAGAATCATTTCTTGCTTGCTTTTTGATGATAAATATATGCAACTACTCATTTCCTTCCGACCCCCAAATGCTACCCTACTGCTCGCCTTCCAATTATTACCCAACCCGAAATAGAACTCTATACAGTTGAGCACATTAATGGTGCACAAAACATGAGACCAAACAAATCTAGCTTCAAATTCCCCAACATGAAATTCACACACGCAAGATATTTTCTTCCCTTTTTCTTATAGGGGTTTTTTGGAGTATGAAACCCTTAATTGTTGTTGTTGTTGCTGCTGCTTCTGTTGAGAGAATCCTGATGATGCTGCAGGCGAGGCGAGACCGCCTCCGATTGATAGGGAGAGGCCTCCGTTGACCCTCGCCATATCGATACTACTTGGAAACTGAAACATTAACCAATTGGGCATATCATTTGATATTCGTGTTATGTTAGAATAGCGTAAAGTAATTGAAGAATACTACTAGATGGTAAATACTCACTTGGTGACAACTAGAAACATAAGGGTCATTGTTTCGTTGTTGTTGTTGTTGTTGTATGATTTGGAATGGGGGCGGTTTGTACAGTGCATTTGGTGGGATTTGGGAGTGAATATAGGGTTGGCCCCCATGAAAGAAATTGAACATGTTCTCTTCCTGAGGATGCTTGAACTTGTCGTCAAACTTGAAGAAAGACAGAAGAAAATGATTAGATTGAGCAAATGTTTGAAGTGTTTGTTTGTTTGTTGTGTATCAACATCAAAATGTGATTTACTTTTGTTCGGGTGTTTCTATTGCCGGAGGCTCTCCAGTCTGTGTCGAAGATCATAGGGACTCTTTGATCCATTCCGAAGGTGCTTTCTTCATCTAACTGATCAGCATTACTCCTTTTCAACCCTGAACTCCCCAGACTAAGATCAAGATTGTGATCATTAGGGCTAGCTGCATGTGAGACACCACGATCTCATCATAACAAAACAAGACTTGAAGCAAATTAAATGTTTTGATTATCTATAAAAACCAGAAACTACAATGAACTCACAAATAAAATTGAGCTCTTCAGCATATATGCTAGGATCAAAGTTCGTCACTGCATCTTTCCCATTACAGTTGATCGCAGCTTTATCATACGCCCTGTAAATCAAAACAAATTAATCCAAAAATAAGCTAGAGAACACAAATATTCAGTCTACAATACAAACAATTGCCAAAAACATTACCTTGCTGCTTCAACTTCAGTATCAAAGAGGCCTAGATAAACATACCTGCAGTTACAAATTTCAACCGTTTAGTGAGCAAAGAGAATGACAGATGAAGAACAAAAATTGCGCATATATACTAAATCGACATACTTTTTCCCTAAAAGTTGTCCGATTCTAGCCTCCCATCTGCCACATTTATGCAGAGTAACCCCTCTACACCTTGAGCTCCCCCTCGGAGACCCAGTACTCTGACGACGAAGCACATGAACAAACTCCTCTTTCGTCAAATTGTTCATCTGCTCATATCGTCAATAAATCATCAAATCATAAATATGGAGGAGTACATAACAAGTTAACGTACTACCAAATTACGAAAATTCACCAACTTACCTGTTTCAAATCATCCGCATAATCCTCAAGCCTAAAATTTATGTCAGCCTCCTTCCCGCGAAACTTGATCGCAGCCCGATCATATGCTCTGCAAAACTCAAACATTACATTCAATTAATCCCTCTCCCAAAAATAAATAAATAAATAAGTAAATAATTACAAAAATCCTATAATTCAACTCACCTCGCTGCAGCATGAGCTGTATCAAACCCACCTGCAAGCAAAATTTAAATACCCCATTATTCGAAGAAGAAAGATAATATCACCACTCGAAAAGTGCGAAAAAAAAAAAACCATTACCTAAATAGACTTGCTTTCCACAGTCCCAAATATGGGACTCCCATCTCCCAGTCCTCCTATAAAATGTGACACCTCGAAACTGCGAGCTCCTCGACCTCGGCCCTCTTCGGCTTTTCTTGACCGTCTGATTTGTCAAATCCGACGGTGAAGAAGAAGACGACTGACTGAATTGCACTCCCACCCATAGCGCCCTCGGCAAAACCGGTGGGCCCACTTCACCACCCCCGCTACCAAGCGCTTTTGCTGCCATGTCATCCACCGGAAAGAACTGACGTGTCACCTCCACCTCCTCCTTTAACTCCTCTTCTAATTCCTCTTCCATGTTATCAGGTGAGTCATTCAGATCCAACATTAAAAAAAATAAATGAAAAAAAAAATAGTAAAAGTGATTTATGGAAATTGAAAACCTAGGACTGAGATGGAGAGACAAAAAGAGGGAGATTGAGTTGAATGGGAAGAGAGGGAGTTTTATGTTGCCAAAGTTAGTGACTATGCTGTGATTGGAAGGAAGGGATATAAAGGGGAAGGAAACCAGCTTTCACTTTTTGAAAGTTTTTTCCAAACTGGCCTACTTTTTAAAAAGAGTAATCATTCATCCACTACCAATTTCACTACATTTCTTTTTCACTATCTTAGGTGACACACTTCTATTGGAGAGTTCTCCCACCTACTCTATCTTTTCCTACCTATTGGAGTATGCCACCTAAGGTAGTGGATGTAGCATTACTCTTTTAAAAAACCCCAAAACCAGTTCTACGTAAAAACAACTTGCTAACTGAGATAGCGGATATTGGTTTTGGCATTTTTGGTTTCCACCTTGGCCAAGACTCGTTGTCTCAAACAACGAGCTTGTTTTAATCAAACTCGTTGTTTAAGACAGCGAGGGTTGATTGAGGCTTTCTAAAACCCCAGGCTCGCTGTTTCTTTTCTCCCTCTTTCTCTTTCTCTCAGCTCTCCCTCTTCGATAACCCATAAATCCTAGCCCCCAAATTCGATCTTTGATACTCGTGAATTCGTGATTTTGTGAAAATGAGTGCGGTGGAATTGGTGATGGAATTGGGTTGTCTTTGAATTGGTGATGGTTTGAATTGTATGTTGTATTTATGTGAATGTAAAGGCCAGAATACAACTACAGTTTTGTCTTGAAAATATTTGGCCTAAACTCACTATCTCATAAAGCGAATGCGGTTCAAACTTCCTCGCTTTCTTAGATAGTTCAAAATGATGTTGAAACAAATGAGAATTATCATAGTTCAAAATGAAACACATACAAACTACTAGAAAGTCTACATCACATAATAAAATAAATACAAACTACTATAAAGTCAACAAAATAAAGGCAGACAGATACAAATATATCGAAATTTTACATGGTTGAACTGTTTTGAGATCCTCTAGCACTACATTGTCGCATATTGTGTCCATCAACCCACATTTCGAACATTTCATTCCCGTACCCGTGCTAGACCTATCCTTTACATCCATGTCGTTGCGAATTCTCGTAGTTCTCGGCGAGTCTGAGTTGAGGAAGTTAAAAACTCCAATTAACACTCGCTATCTCAAATAGCGAGTTTGGTTAAAACAAGCTCACTGTTTAAGACAGCAAGTTTTGGCCATGGAAGAAACCAAAAAACTCAAAACCAACACCTGCTAGATAGCGAGTTTAGACTAAACTCGCTATGTGAGATAGCGAGTGAGTTAGTTTGAAATTTTTTTTAAAAAGTGGACCAGTTTGGAAAAAAATTTCAAAAAGTGGGTCAGTTTGGGAATTGCTTCGCTTTTTTGGGTATTAGTACTTTTATTATTAAATAAATGGGTGTATCAGACAGTTGGGGTTTGTAAACATGCCAACTTACATATATCACATGTATATAATTAATATTTACTATTTTAATGAAAGAGTTTGTCACCAAATAAAATTATTTGTAATTAAACAAATACGTGCATTGTAATTCAACAAACACGTGCAACATACATACATAACTAATATAAAAAAATGTCTTAAGTTCGATGTCAGAAAACGTCGAAAATTTAAAAATATTTTTTATTTATAAAGATGTGCATTGCACATATAAATTACTAGTATAAAGAATGTATCAGATTCGAAACTAGACTATGTCGGAATTTTTACTTTTTAATTAATTTTTTTAAAAAAAGTATTCATTAAATTACTAGTAAGTTTTTATGTTTGCACTTGCTACAAATGTATATACTTAGATTTTTTTTTTTTTTTTTTTGACGCTATTTGTGTTTAGATATTGTGTATGGTTATGTAGATGGTGTATGTTATAAGTAGAAACAACATTATTTAATGTTGGCTAAAAATGTGTGCATAGGGTAGTTTTTTTTGTATTTTCGAGTAAGGTTGAGAGATTACCATGAAAAGAAACTAAGGTGAGAGCGACTTCTCTTTCCTTTCTTTTTTAGGGAGAGGTTTTTTTCTTTGTCATGTGTGTATTTCATGTCTTAAATATGCAATAATTTGTCTCTATTTTAACCTAGTTGACTTTTTTTATAAGTAATGTTCCTTGAACATGTTGTTTATAAGTAATATTTGTAGAAATTATCCTTCAAAAAAGAAGGCAAAGGTGAAAGATCCCACATTCCTTTCTCGTTTGAGCAATTTATTTTCCTTTTCTGTTCTTCTTCTTCTTTCCCGCCTTCATGTATTGTGTCAAATCTTAAGCGTGTGAGGAAAATAAAGGATCTTGTTGAATTATTCGATACAATCAATACAAACTACCAAGCACATATGAGATCATACTAAACACATCAAAGCACATGCAAGTTTGTCCCGATTGGAGCTTTTGCTTTAATCCGGAGAAGAATAAACTCGAAATGTTATTCAACTAGAGAAGATATAAGAATATTACAATTCTCACCACGATCAATTCTCAAGCCTCACCAACAAATAGTAGTTGTTTACAATTAGAGAACCTATCAAACTATGCCTTCAGTAAAGTACTCTGGCTCTTGGCTCTCAATGGAGGCCAATAACAATAATATATAGAGATCTAGAGAAACCCTAGTTTGATCTCTTGATACAATGGCCGTTAGATGTTATTGAAGAGATAATCTTACGATAAGAGTTACATGATCTAACTTGGAGAGCAAGTTGGACTTCTCATGAATCAGCCAGACCCAAGCCCAAAACCTATCAGCGATGTAAACGATCGACCGTCCAATAAGACCGGTCGACTGTCCTCCTCTTGGGAAGATTCTATACCGGGGACGGTCGACCGCACCCCAATGTCGACCATTCATTTTTAAGTGGAAATTTATTAACCATTCATTTACTTAACTGTTGTTAGTTAACATAATACCCTTAAAGTTTAAATTTATTTATGACATAATTATTTACAAAATCATCACTTATATAAAATACAAGTTGGTGTCACTAAGAGTAATTTATAAAGAGTATGTGACAAGTAAAGAGGATCTAAGATTTGAGGCCAGATTATGTCGAGTATTTACTTTAAAAAATATATTTATTAGGATGTACAAAGTACGTGAAGATTTTTAGTATCTACAAAGATCAGTCCTTCTCTATCTTTTTTTGTTTGTTTAGGTTAAGTGAAGCAAATGTCTTAATCAATTGCTATCAACTCATTGTTAGGAATTGTGGCCTCAAATATACGTAGGTACGGGGTACTTGAAGTTGGAGAAGAAGAGGAGGAGACAAAGAAGCAAGAGAAGACAAGCAGCAAGTAGAAGAAGAGGGCTGGAGGGTTGCGGTCGACCGGCTAGGGGTGCGGTCGACCGACCCAGTCGACTGACCCAGTCGACTGGAAGTTCTTCGAGTGTAGGAGTCCAACAGAGGAGGGGACAGTCGACCGGTTTGGGAGATGCGGTCGACCGATCAGCCCTCGGGTTCTGGATCTGCACGTCGCGGTCGACCGGCTTGGGGTGCGGTCGACCGACACCGACACTGATTGTTCTTTTGGGCTTACAGGATAAAGGCTCAATTTGCTAGATTTGTTTATATCTTTTAGGATTTGCTTAGGGGCTATATATGGCCGTAAACTCTAGGGTATAGTGAGTGCTGATCATTATTCAACTTCAAGAGAGAATTGTGCCGAGTGTTTCAAAGGTGAGAGAGAGAGATTGAGAGTTGTAATCTCTTTTGTAATCTTTGTATTTCTTTGGGAATAAGAAGTACTGGTTATCTCTGCATATTGGTTGTATTCTTGTGAGATCCATACATTGTGGTGGCTTGTTCTTGGTTCATCTATTTCTTGGAAGTTTCTATTGCTTGTGGTGCACTTCTACTATTAGCACTACGAGTTGGGAGTAGATTTCTCCGACAAGTGGTATCAGAGCAGTTGGTTCGAGATGGCCGATAACAAGATGAAGATCGAGAAATTTGATGGGAGGGACTTCACGATGTGGAAGATTCAGATGATAGCGTATCTTCGTCAGAAAGATCTTGATGGTCCGTTGTTTGATGAGAAGCCGGTAGGTGCAAACAAGGATGCGAAGGTCTTGACGGAGTGGAATCATTTGGATCATAAGGCGCTGGGGCAGATTCAGTTGGTAGGAAGGCATTATTTCATATCTTGAAGGCAAAGACCACAAAGAAGGCTATGGAGATTCTCACGGATATGTATGAGAAACCGTCGGCATCTAATCAAATTCTTCATCTATAGAAATTGGTTAATCTGAAGTTGAAGAAAGGGGGTTCAGTAGCAGAGCATGTGAACAATTACTGTATAGTTTACAACCAGATGGAAGCTGCAGGTTTGAAGTTTTCAAAGAGGGGGCAGTCATTGTTACTTCTATCTACTTTACCCGATAGTTATGGTACGGTAAAACAGACTATTATAGGCACTATGACAGATTCGACGACTCTACAGGATATGGTGAGTAGCATTCTGAACGAGGAGGTGAGAAGGGTGAGAAATAGGGGATATCCATCATCATCTTCTAGAGATTCCGTCATGTACGCTGTGAAGAGACGTGGGAGATCTAAGAGCAGTCGAAGAAGAAAGGATCAGAGTAGTTTATCTGAGAGGGGTCTGATGACAGCGATGGGGGAAATGAGCCTGAGTGCTGGTATTGTCACAAGAAGGGTCACATGATGTGCAGTTGCAAGGCTTATATGAAGAAGCAGGAGAAACCGAAGAGAGATACTCCAAAGGAAGCTCAAGTGGGGCTTGTTGAGGATCTATGCTTATCAGCTCGGGAGGAGTTGGGCACTCAAGATTGGTGTATTGATTTGGGAGCTTCTTTTTATTGCACTCCGAGGAGAGAGGTATTTGATGACTATGAGGAGGGTTCTTTTGGAGATGTGATCGTGGAAAATGGTCACCGGTGTCCTGTACGTGGGGTTGGTACTGTTTGCGTGAACACCATTGATGATCAAAGTTTTGTCTTGCGGGAGACAAGGCATGTTCCAGATTTGAAAGAAAATCTTATTTCGATTGGAAGGCTAGACAAAGAGGGATTGTCTACTACAATTGGTAGTGGGGAGTGATGTACAGCTGCAGGTTCAAGGGTGATTGCAAAAGGAAAGCATGAGGGAACACTGTATTTGCCTAGAGACGTGAGGGGTGTTTCTCCTGTAGTTGACACTCAGCCAGAATCGAGTAGTAGGTTGTGTGGGGTGCAACCGAGTTCTTTCAGTTGTGGATGGGAGGTTACTAATTTAGTGGAACTGTTGGCCATGGAAGTCATCCTATTGGGCAAGATGTTGCTACGGTGTGGGAACTTTGCGAATAGGCAGTTGAAGCTTCAAGTCACTCTTGTGTGATAGAGAGCACTGGTATCGATATGCGGGGTGATGTCGATAAGGGTAACCGAATTGAGACTGTAGGGGTTGAACAGTCTGCGGAGTTTGTGGAGGTGTCGTCCACAGAGGTTTCTAGTGCAGAGGGTGCATTGAGAGGCTTTGAACCATGTCCGGTGTTGATGGAGATCTTGCGAGGTGGGGAGTCTCATAACACGGAATCCGACACGGAAGGTTGTTTCTCCGGTTTTCGTGCTCTATGCGATTGATGAGCACATCCTTCATGAGGCGATGAGGGGTGGTCGGTGCACTCCCCGTGGTGGAGTGGCGGAGGTGCTCTTCATGAGAGTGGGGAGTACTTGGGTCTTCCATGAAAGTGAGAGATGGCAGAGATAATGCGAGGAAAGATTGCAATAACTTTGAAGCATGGTGTATTTGGTACAAGTGGGACATTGTTAGGAATTGTGGCCTCAAATACACGTAGGCACGGGATACTTGAAGTTGGAGAAGAAGATGGGACAAAGAAGCAAGAGAAGACAAGTAGCAAGTAGAAGAAGAGAAGTCTGGAGGGTTGCGGTTGATCGGCTAGGGGTGCGGTCGACCGACCCAGTCGACTGGGAGTTCTTCGAGTGTAGGAGTCCAACAGAGGAGGGGGCAGTCGACCGGTCAGCCCTCGGGTTCTGGATTTGCATGTTGCGGTCGACCGGCTTGGGGTGCGGTCGACCGACACCGACGCTGATTGTTCTTTTGGGCATACGGGATAAAGGCTCAATTTGGTAGATTTATGTATATTTTTTAGGGTTTGCTTGGGGGCTATATATATGGTCGTAAACTCTAGGGTTTATTGAGTGCTGATCATTATTCAACTTCAAGAGAGAATTGGGTCGAGTGTTTCAAAGCTGTGAGAGAGAGATTGAGAGTTGTAATCTCTTTTGTAATCTTTGTATTTTTTGGGGAATAAGAAGTATTGGTTATCTCTGCATATTGGTTGTATTCTTGTGATATCCATATATTGTGGTGGCTTGTTCTTGGTTCATCTAAGTCTTGGGAGTTTCTATTGTTTGTGGTGTGTTTCCGCTATTAGCACTACGAGTTGGGAGTAGATTTCTCCGACACTCATGACTCTTGTGGGAAAAGGATAATCAGGGTAATAGCCGAAAAGAAAAGTTTCGTAGAGAAGAAATGGAAAACTAAGAAGAAAATTCGTTTAAAGATTTTTATTTGACCAGGGTTTTTCATCAGCTTCTTAATTGACTTTTCATATTGGACACTTCAGAGAGCATTCACTATCGTTGCTACTAAAATGTAAATATTTGGCAATTGAAAAATAGCAATGAATGAGTATCGCTGCATCGTTTAGAGATAAATTTGGCACAAAAAAAAGTCAAAAAATATTCAAACGGAAGAACATCCACTGTCTAACAATTTTGTAATTTTTTTAAATATTAAAAAATTGTGCGATGGAAGATCATCTTCCGTTTGGCCAATTATATTAAACTTTTTTTTAAAAAATTACCAGACATCTTCCGTCTAGCCAATTTTTTTTTTAAAAAAAGTTTTTATACCATACGAAGCGCATCTTCCGTTTGGATTTTTTTTAAAATTTTTTTTAATTGGTTAAATGACATTTTGGTAAAAATTTTGATGGCATTTTGGTAAACATAGAAAGATGAAAAAAAGAAAAAAAAGAAGAGCAAGTTGTTGGAGGGAAGCTGATCATGCCTCCAAGCATTTTCTCTTTTTTTTTATTTTTTTTATTTATTCAAATGACATTTCGGTAATTATTTTGATGGCATTTTAGTAATTTTTCTGAAAAACGATATTAAAGAATTTGGCGGTTGGAAGATCATCTTCAGTCTGTCCTCTTTTAATATTAAAAAATTCACAGACGGAAGATTTTCTTCCAGCTTCTGTATTTTGGCGATTGCTATAAGCTACTGCTATATTTAGCAGTTTACTGTTCATTCATTTTCTAAAAAATAATTTTTTTAGTAAACGATAGTAGAGACGAAATTGCCAAAAAATAAGTTTTTTTTTTTAGCTTTTAGCAAATGATAGTGGATGCTCTAATAATCCAAACTATGTCTAAAAGTCCTTTTGTTATTTGAAGCAAATAAACTAGGAAAGGGTAAATTTAACTAAAACTATACCTAGGTTTAACCAATCTGCAGATATTTACTCCGTCCATATTTTTGGTGCAAATCGATATACTCCTTCAATATCAGATATCAAGTGATACTATGTGATGATTTTTTGTTGTTTTTTTTCGATTTCTTCCTAATATACCTCAAGTTACTATTACTATTTAATTAGGTTCTATTCCATAATTAAATGTATTTATTATCCTATTTTTCTATTTAAAAATTAGAAAATAAAATAGAAAAAAGATGAAGAGTTGTTTTGAGAAAGTATATTTTATTTATTTTTTTTTTAAAGAGAGAAAATAAGCTATGAGAAAGAGAGAGATCGTGCTTAGAGCATCCACAGTCGTGCTTTCCTTAAATATGCATTTTTGCATATTATACATATAGCAAAGCTTTTTTGCTGCAGTTGTAAAATGCTATAAGTATAGCACAAAAAAAAAGAAATTATCGGACGGCCCCCGCAAAAAAAAATTCTGGGCATTTTAAAATAATTTATTTGATCATTTTAATAATTTTAATAATTAAAAAAAAGAAAAAAAATCAAAAAAATGGTTGGGACAGATCTTGAAGATCCGTCCAAGCCAAAATGGAAAAAATGAAAAATTTGAGAGACGGCACTTCAAGTGTCGTCAGTCCAAGGAAAAAATGAAAAAAAAGTTTAAAATCTTTTAATCGGGATTCAAGTTCCGTCTGATAAAAAAAATTATTTTTTTATATTGGGACGGATCTTCTAGATCCGTCGATCCTTCATAATATGCATTTTCTCAAATCTTCTCTCAGATATAGCAATCTACTGTAGTGATTTCATCAAAATATGGATAAATATCAAACGACTGCAGACGATTTTAAGCCAAAATATGCATAATATGGATATTTAGCTAACGATTGTGGATGCTCTTAGACCGGTCAAATTGGGGGGGGGGGGGGGGGGGGGGGGGGGGGGGGGGGGTATAACGGTCCTACTTTTTCAATTATTACTTTTTTTAAAAAGTAAAGACTTCAAGGTAGTCTGGTCTCGAATTTAAGATCTCCCTTTATCCACTATAACTCAGTAATTATTCTTTACAAATTATCTATAGTGGAACCAACTTTTATTTTATATGAATGACATTTTTATAAATAATTATGTCGTAAATAAATTTGAACTTTAAGAATATTATGGTAACTGACAATAATTGAAATGGTTGGTTAATATATCTCCCACTTAAGAAGATGTGGTTGAGATTAAATCAATCAAGTTGGATTGTCTACACATTACACAATTCCAACTCTCCTATTATAATATTAGAGATAATAGTGATTAATTATGCCAAATTTAATATTTTCTCCCACTTTTATTTTCTTTTTGTGTGTGTGTGTGTGTGTGTGTGTGGGGGGGGGGGGGGGGGGGGGTATGCTTTTTTTTCGCTCTCCGTGCAATGTGCATTATTTGCATTGTTAGAGCATCCACAGTCGTCATTGTTTAAAAAATGCATATAGCATTTGGCCAATTCGTTGCAGTTGTCGATGGGTATTTTTTTACCAATTTAATATTAAAAAAATTCAGACTGAACTTCACTTTTCGACGCATGATTTTTAAGGATTTTTTATGATTTTTTATATTAATTAAAAACGTTATTTAAGTTTTAAAAAATAATTTAAGGTGGGCCCCTCTGTTGGACGCAACTTCAAGTTGCGTCCAAGGAGCTCCCTTGGTTGAATTTTATTTATTGAATGTTTTTTTTTTTAAAGTACGCAACATGAAGTTGCATTTGAGGGGGTTTTTTTATTTTCCGCCATTTGTAATAATTAATTTTTTTGGGAGCGACGGAACTCGAAGTTGCGTCCGACGATTTTAAAATAATATTTTTTCGAGCGATGGAACTTGAAGTTGTGTCCTTTAAACTATGCATAATTCTCATATCCGCTCTCATTTATAGCAATCTCCTGTAGCAAAATATGTAAAATATGCATATTTAGCAAACGACTGCAGCAATATTTTTGAGAAAAATATGCATATTTAGCAAACGACTACAGATGCTCTTATAACTCACACTAATGGGATAAGTCCAACAACAAATTTCCCTCTTCTTTTGCTTTCTAACACTTGGAACATACTCCCTCCGTTTCAAAATATAAGGTATTATAGTTCTTTTTTTTGTTTCAAAATATAAGTCTTTTTAAATTTTCAATGCAAATGCTTGTCAATCTTAAATGTCCATTAATTAATATTTTAAGTGGTTTCCAATTTTACCCTTATCTTTTCAACTACTCCTACCTATTACCTATTGATAGCTAGGGGTGGACTCGGTACGGTACCGGACTTTTTGACATTGTACCATTACCATACCAAACTAGTTCGGTTTGAAAATATGCAGACCGTTACCAACCAAAAAGTTCGGTATACCGAAACTTCGATATACCGACTACTTCGGTTGGTACGATTCGGTATTGGTTTTATACCAAATATGACCCAAAAAATACCTCAGCTTCAATGGGAAATTCATCAACCTGAGTACCTCTTGAAGGAATGGCCACTCAATTCTACCATAAGCCTTCACCATATCAGCTTTTAGAGCAAACAACTTTTATCTGCGAGTCTTCTTTGACATGGAGTGAATCAATTCTTAGATTTCCAAATGCTTGAAAAAATGTTATTTTTTTTAAAATTACAAATAACTCATAAAATTCAAAACTAACAAAAGTGCCTTGGGGATAAAATAAAATAAAATAAAAAATTGTAATGCTGCTATGTGATCAATTCTCACTATCCTGGTAGGTTGTTGGCATCCTCAAACAAGTTACCTCTTTTTGACCAAAAATGATGCAGGTAGTTTAGAGTTGATAAATGTATCACTTAATGATATTACAAAAGGGAAGGGATGCTTACTTGATGCAGAATATATAGGATATAAGTTTAGTAAAACGTAAAACTATGAATGAAGAAGTTGGAATGTAGATCATATTGTCTGTCAAGAAGCACCTAAAAGTTATCCTATTTTCTATTTAGGATCAATTTTATCGTGATGCTATTTGCATGTCAAAAAGCCTCTCATGTTATTGGGCATAAAATTGTCAAAGAGCAACAATAAGTATGCTCAAGAGAACATTTGCATGACGTTAATTGCTCACTTATTTGAATCCATTAACTAGCATTCCAAGTGTTTCTAAGTAAATTTTATAGTTAGTAGATTGTGTGGCACAATTTAATCATGGTGTTGGAATGACAAGCAAAAATTTTGATATCCTACAAATATATTGTCCTATTTCAATTTTAGGTCATGTTACCACTTAAACTGCTTTGTATTTTGTGACCTAGATTTGCATTTTTTTTTTACTCAGGTATTTCATCAAATAGTTTGTTTTGTTATTTGATGATGAGAGGGGTATTTTGGACAATAAGATTAAGATTCCCATGAAATATGTAGCTCAATCAAATATAGGAAATTAAGTTTCCAACTAACATTCCGAGAGATGTTTAAAACCTACCAAACATATTTTATGATTCACAGAAATCATAAATCCCAACAAAAAAAAATATCCTTGTACCAAACGCCCCCTAAAGATAATGCTACACCTACTACCAAATCTATACTTTTCTCTTTACTACTTTAGGTGGTACACTATTAGTGGAGGTTATTGTAAAGTAGGTGGTAGAAATATCTAATAGTAGTCTGCCACCTAAGGTAGTAAAGTGAAAAGTAGTAGATTTGATAGTAAATGTAGCATTCCCTTTTTTTTTAATAGACGTGCGGAAACTTGGAATGATTTATATTTTGAAACGGAGGGATTAGTAATCAATTTTTTTAAAAAAAACCTTTGCTTTAGGAGAGTAATTATGCTTTCTCTTACTACCTAAGGGAGGGGAGGAGAGGGATTTTAATTGGGGGGGGGGGGGGGGGGGGGGGGGGGGGGGGGGAAGAGAGCGGAGGAATTTTAATCAAGACTCTGTTTGGTTCAAAGGAGGGGAGGGGAGAAAAAATAATTATCTTCTTGTTTGGTTCACAAGGGGAGGGAAGAAATTTTATAATAAAATTACTTTTATACCTTTTTACATTTTATAACAAAACTCAATCACAAAAAAAATCAAGTGTCTCTAATATTTGAAGATCTGAGTTTGCTAATTTGCGACTAATTTGCTTGTTATTTGTTTTTTTCTTCTAAATTTGAGACTAATTTGCTTACTTACCTACAACTTTAACACTGAGATTGTCTTGGGGGTGGAACCGTCCGAGAATGTATATGCCGAGGTTTCCATCAATCCTTGCAAGTACCATCAGCTAGTTCATTTGAGTTACTGTATAGTTTTTCTAGTTTGGTACTATGTAAGTATTAAAGTTATAGATAGGTATATTGAGTAGTGAAGATACACTGGAATACTAAGAATGGTAATTTAGGCCTATACCTCATTTTTGTCGAGATCATTTTGACAATATGATACACTTGATTTTCCTTATCTGAATGCAATGTGTTCGGAGGTGATTGCATTGGCTGGACCACTTCCAGTGCTTTAGTTTGAACTTTGAGAGAAGTAGAATTTCCGAGAATGATGCACTACAGAAGAATAATTTGGACTCCATTTGTAGGTCCAGTCGAGTTCATATTTAGTTAAGTACTGATGATAATTTTTCCAGTTTGAGACAATCTCAGTGTTAAAGTTGTAGGTAAGTATGCTCGAGAATAATTTGCTTGTTCGCTTGTTTTTTTCTTTCTTGAGAATAATTTTCTTACTTACCTACAACTTTAACAATCTCAGTTTGAGACTAATTTTCTTGTTTGCTTGTTTTTTTTCTTCTAAATTTTAAATTTAATTTTTTAAATTTAAAATGGAGTGATTACAAATTTTAATGGTGTGATTAAATGGATTTAGATCTAAAGGGCAATTTAGTCCAGTCATTATACAAAAATTTGACTCAATTTCTCTTCCCTTCAAATTCCCTCAATATTGGAGGGGAGTCAAAATTGACTCATGAGGGATGCTGCACCGCTCCATTCTCCTCCCTTTCCCTCCTAAAAAATGAACCAAACAAGAAATGTTTAAAAAAATCTCTTCCCTCCACTCCCCTCCATTCCCCTCCAACCAAACAGGCCCTAAAAATACCTAAAAAGCTGATTTGAAAATAAAAAAAGAATAAAGTGATTGATGGACCTCTTCTTATAGATAAAGGGGGGCAATTGGCATTCTTGTATGCTTAATCTCTATTCAAAAATTCCTTCAAAAAAAAAATCTCCATTCAAAAAATTATTAATTAATATATTTTTAATTCGATACCCACTGACAGCTACCTCTCAGGTTGGATAGCGCATTTGGCTAGTGCACCGTCGCTGAGTCGCTCCCAACACAAGGAACATCATATATCCCTTTTATAGTACCGGATAGTTCTAGAAAAACTTGTTTTTCTTCTTTTGTTTAAATATATGGAATATGGTTACCTTGTTTTATTAAAGAAAAAACAACAACGAAATATACTGAAAAAAGAAGTCCAATCCTCCAGTGACGGAGCCATGAATTGTTCAGAAGAGGAGGCATAATAATAATAATAATAATAATAATAATAATAATAATAATAATAATAATAATAATTATTATTATTATTATTATTATTATTATTATTATTATTATTATTATTATTATTATTATTATTATTATATATATATATATATATATATATATATATATATATATATATATATAATAAATTACAAAGAAATCTACAAATGGCTCTCCTTCAATCTACCCCAAAATCAATGGCCCAGATTGATTATCACAAAACTAATTTTCCCGCACAAAATTTTAAACCCCACAATTTTAAAACTCACACATACTCTCTCTCTCTTTCCCAAAATACCCCCTTCTCTCTTTCTTTCTCACAGTCTGTCGGTTTCCCGCTCTCTATCTCTTTCCGTCTCTCTCTCTCTCTCACTGTCTCCCTCTCACTCTTCGCTCTCTCTCTCTCTCTCTCTCTCTCTCTCTCTTCTCCCCCCGCCAACTCCGACCACCTCCGGCGCCTTTTGAGCGTCCCTCCCGCCGACCCCCCCTTCTCTCTCTCTTTCTCACAGTCTCTATCTCTTTCCCGCTCTCTATCTCTTTTCGCCTCTCTCTCTCACTGTCTCCCTCTCTTTCTTCTCCCCCCGTCAACTCCGACCACCTCCGGTGCCTCTTGAGCGCCCCCCTCGCATCACCTGTTTCACCCGATCCCTCGCCAGCCAAAACCCCCTGCTCCTCCCTTCTGCTATGTTCGATCGGAACACCAGCGAAACCACCAGCGCCAACCCCCTCCGTGTTTCGATTGCCGACCACCAGTGCCACCCCCTCCCTGTTTTGATCGCCGACCACCAGCGCCAACCCCGACGTCGCTCAACTCCGACCCCATCCAACCACCGAATCCAATCATCTTAGGTATACTTAAGTCTGCACCCTTGCAAGTTACTGACTGAGAGATACTGAGCCATGAATTTTGTTCTTAGCATGCTAAGGGAATGTCAATGTATATATGGATCGATTTTTTAGATTTTGAAATTTTTTTGTGTGGTAAGGGAATGGCTTGCTGAAATTTTGATGGGGTTTTTTAGATTCATTCTGTAACCCTACAAATTAGGGTTTTTAAAAAAAAAAAGAAATGTTCAGTTTTGAGAATTTGATGGTTCAATTGGGTTAGTGGGTTTTAGTGCAGATCGAGATGAAGGAAATGTGGTTGGAGGGGTTTGAAAATTTTGCCAGATTCCATCTACATTTTGTTCATTTTTTGTCCATTTTGTTTAATTTGATGATAATAGTGATTTAGTTGATTATTATGCCAGAATTGCTCAATTGGTAACTTTGTTGGGTAGGAACAATATGAGGAACTAAATTCGATAAAATTGTTCGGTTGAATTCAGATATTTTGTTTAACTAACCAATTATTTAAGCTTAGTTTCGGTCATTTGAATCATAATGATGTTAATGCAATTTCATGTGAAAGCTTACAGATATTGTAGAAGTCTTGCTGAAATTACGTTAAAGTGCAAGGTGAATAAGTTAATTTATGTTCTTTTTAAGATAAATCATATCTTTTGATGATGTGTTTGACATTGCAGAAAGATTGGAAGGAGGTCGGAATAGTGAGCTCTTGCTGGACACTGCGACTCTTGCTGGACATTCAGGTAAATTCATCCTGAAAACATTTACATGATCTTATTTTGTATAGCACACTTTTTTATGTAGCTTTCTGCTCCATGACTGATAAATTAAGTTACTTTAGGGAAAGCTTTCTTCTTCTTTAAACTTTTGTACTGTATAGTAATCTTTGCTAAGAATTTGACATCATGAGAAATACTAGCTTATACTGATGGTGAGAAATACTGAAGACAACAGCCTGCCTAATGTCCATTTATAAATTTGTCGTGTGTCATTGTCATAACAGTTCAGTATGGGAAACCTGTATCGATAATTCTTGGTGTAAGTAAATCTCTGAAGACAACAGCCTGCCTAATGTCCATTTATTTCCATATAATCTCCCAGCTGGAGAAACAAGGAGCATAACAAACTTTCTAGGATAAAATTAGTATTTCACATGCCATATTTTCATGTTCATACGAGAAATTAACAATGTCAACTCATATATTTTGTTTTCTGAATTCATTCGTAGCATCAATTCACATAACCACTCCAAATCAATTATTCTTCTAAAAATAGCACTAAAAAAATGCAGAGCAGAAACAAACCTGGGAGTGGGAGTGGGAGTATGAGTAGAAGAGGTTCCACATGGAACTCCCAACAATATGAATGGGTTTACTCAACTTCCCATTTCTATATTTGTGTATCTTGACATAAGACTGCAAAAGATGGCCAATTAAGGGTGAGGGCATCACTCGATCAGTCCTACACCACTAAATCAAAATGGTAGAGCAATCTAGACATGATGATAATGATAACAAGAACAACGATGATAGCGGTGATGATGACAACAATAGTGCAATATTGCAGTCTTTAGACACATTGGCTGCAAAGGCCTTTCGACCTGTCGATTCTCCTCCATTAGCTACAAAATAGTATAACTCATAGAAGAATCTCACCCCTATTATGAATTACCTCATACAAAATCCAGGCTGAGGACATCACTTGATCAGTTTGGTCCATCAAATAAATTAGTGATACTAGACTGTGTGTGCTTTTGCTAATGTTGCTACATGCTCTTTGACAAATGAATATGCACCCAACCAGTTAGCACACCCTTTTTCTTGAAAACATTGATATATTTGAGAAAGTGACTAAACAATTTGGTATGATAATGGAGACAAAAATTAAACATAAAGATAAAATCTTTTAAAGGCATTGTGTCCCTCACGACCAGAAGTTCGAAGAGCCTCGAGTGGCTCAACACAATCTTGACCAATAACCAATAATTTTGCTCTTTTCTTCTCTTTGGGATTTAGCTTCTCTTCTGATTTCCTTTTAGAAACGTCTTCTAACTAAGAAAATATAGGGTTAATTAATCTTTTCTAAGAATTTAACATCATGAGAAACACTAGCTTATACTGAGGGTGAGGAACATGCTATAAAAATCACACGAACAGTAATAAAACATGAATCAACCATCTTCAAAGTGGTATACAAGCTCCTCTTTGTTAAACTATTGAATGAATGTTTGTCAAGGTAATGACTGTAGGCGGAGTTAATGAATCCTTATTGTAGAGCAGTGAGTTTTTAAGATTGGACAACTCTGAAGTGTTATACAAGCTCCTTTGAAATGAATCATTCAATCATGTAGTTGAAATGCTATCTTGGGTTCTATCAAATTTATCTATCTAATATTTGATTCTACTATTTGAGCTTTGCGTTAATTGTAATCTACTTTGGTTATACTGAAAATCATAATCACACCTCGATGCAAATCCAGATTACTAACAAATTTCTTAACTATATATGTAGATTTCTTCATTGATTTGTAACTTCCATGTACTCTACTATTTGTTAGAGAAAACTATTGTTAATTGCACAAGTCGTCCTACAAATAGCGCAACTTGCAAGGGTGCAGACATAGCTTAAGTCTCTACATCTCAGGTATACCGCCAACCCCTCCCTGTTTCATCAAAATTTTCACTGCACACCGACTGCTCATTTAGTTGGGGTCTGTGTTACATTTAGTTGGGGTCAAAGGCTTTGTTGTTGTTGTTGCGAAGCATCATAACTGAACTCAAAAGGAGAGCTGTTGGGTTTGCGAGATTCTGAAATTGCATATCAAGGAACAATATCAAACATGGGGAATAAGCTCAATCTGACAGTAAATGGACATATTTGTGTGTGCTGTATCATTGTGCCAGAAAGAGTAAAAGATCAGATGATTGATGTTTAAAGAATTTTAGTTACCACTTTTCACTTTTCACTTTTCAACAATCTTTATTTCTATGATACATAAAAAGGCGAATGTGCCTTTAATCCTGAATTTCTTCGATGTCATTCTTCTTCACAATTTTCATTCATGTTATATAACTTACTCTTCTATATGTCACCACCGTACCAAAGATTGCTCATTTAAGACAATTATTATCATAGATGGTTTGTTATATAGATTATACTTTCCAACATTATCATCGGCATCAAGTAGCTTTTACTTCTATGATACAGCTGCCTAATGTTGATAGGATGGTAGGCATATAGACACCATCTAACATTGCCAATATAGTGTCAATTTCTTGATATTGAACATCTATCAATCTAATGAAATTGTTGGTTTCTATGTTGTATTCCTGCATATACCTATGTTATGATTTATATATACAGTTTTATTTTCTTAATGTTGTGTTGAGTTTTAATTAAGGAAAAATATATTTTAGATTTCGGGAAAAATATTCCCTCTGGTAAGGGTAAGAAAGGATGATTGGCAGAACTAAGTACAATCATGCGACATGAGGGAAATGAGGAGAAAGAGAAAAAGCCAAAGGGCCTGGACACATGTTTCCCAAATGCAATTCAGTAATTGAGTATAAGTTACTGGCAAATGCACTAATTCCATGATCTATACAATGCCAGTTCAACTAGCATATAACGGTCTTATACTTTTGTAGTACTTTTCTAAAACTATAATAACTATATTGTTTATATCGTTCCGTATATGCTTAAAAGGTAAGAAATTTCACAGTTAGTAGTGTTTCCCGATAATAAAACATGGTTAGAAAATATTAAACAACAAAATATTAAACATAACAAATATTAAACATGAAACCAACTAACAAGCATTAAAAAACTTAGAAATGCAATTGCAGCAGCAATAGATGTAGGCTTCAAATGCATGTACCCATTACTCTACAGTTTCCAATGTAGATAGATCATAGTAGTTAATAATTAGAATGTCAAAGTTAATCATCATATATTTTTCCTCTTTTATATACAGATCAATTGCTTCATCAAAATTAAAAAATAGCGATGGATGACATCACTATATACGGCCATGTAAGTATCTACTTTTAAAAAAAAATCTACAACTCTTGATATAATAATAGGTTTCCCACATTATAATGTTTACTTTAATACCTTACAGGTTGATGTTGACTTGGAAAAACATGTTGGGTGATGAAAAACAGGTTGGGTTCAAACCATTGAGTTAAAAGGCATTGTTATGTTTGAAAGGTAATGTAGCGCCCCGATTTCCAAATACTGGGAAAACCGAGACACGAGCCAGGACCTTTTCTTCAATTAGTCACAATACACAGAAAAACAGGAGAATTTAAAACTTTTTATTCAACACCCTATGTATTACAAGTCTGAATGTCCTACAACTGCAATACATTATGATAGTATTACAATAGTACCCTTTCATTCCCGAGTGTTACCATTTTTAACAACTTACATCAGAGTACAAAGAATGAAAAACAACACTTGGTAACTCTCACTTGAGTACTTTTCCACAATAGAAAATCAACGTAATTATTACAGCGGAAACTAAAACATGATATTGACTCCTCGCTTTCCTTGCCTTGAGTCCTCCTGAATCTCGCACCTGTACTTCTGCGATCCAGTACCTATTGAAGTGGGGACGTCAGTATTCACTGACACTTTAAGGCTGATAACTTAGCAGCGAATCTCCCAAAACAACATACAGAAACATGATAATTGTGTCGGTGTAGTTTAAGTGTTTGTGAGTGCCATGACTAGAATCTAACGTAATATTAACTAAGCTAAGATGCTCTTATTCTAATGCATGCAAGTCTCCGGAACAGTATGCATCCCATACTACATACGCCCCATCTCAAGCCGTTTTCTCCATATAGGGATTTGAACCCGCGCAATGAATTCTACTTTTGTACCCATCCTGTTCCTGACATGATACTACATGACTAGTGACTATTGCCGGCGTATCGGACCTCACACCAAAAGCCAACATGAACTACAAGGTACTTGCCAACCTTCTTCCGTGCTCTCAACTCGTCATGAGAAGGCATAAAACCTACCGGGATCGTAGGGTCTATTTCCCTAGGAATCCTCTCGTTCTTATCATGGTACATTCAAGAATTAACAATCAAGATACGAAACCCGTGCTCCTAACTTGTCATGAAAAAGCACCGCCCGTATTCCTTTGACAGGGGAATACATCCCGATAACACCACCTAGTGTCAGCCTATAGGGGAGGTTGGATTATAGGGTATCACCCCTGACACCAACTCTCACCCTTTGGCAATTTTTAGGTAAAATGGTTAAGTAACTGTTACTACTCTAATGATGTCACTGACCCTTAACCAACAAGCGGAACATACCACGGTGCTTTCAACTCGACATGAAAAGCACCGTATGTGTCCCTTTTCTAACCAAACAAGTGAGACACGGCACTGTGCTTCCAACTCGGCATGAAAAGCACCATACGCGTCCCTCTTCTAAAGAGTGCCACAATTAACCCGTCTTAACCTAGACTTCTCAAGATCTCATCGGATCTACTCACAGCCTACAATACCTACATACGAGCCAATTAAGCTACGTATGAGGTGACTACATACAAAAACAACCATACAGGTAATCAAACCTAGAAGCAACCAAACGTGCTTACTAGCAAACTTGATCTTCTATTATTAGAAGCAACAGAAGAATCTACTAACAGCCTGAAACAGGCATTCTACCAATGCGAAGCCCAAAACGACCTAACAACTTTTATATGTGAAGCTATAATATACCATTCAAGCATGCATGGCTCTTGAATCTAGAACGACTAAGCAATCTCAACATGAGTTCCTTCTAGGGGATTGGCTAGAATGACCTCGCAACTTAATATTGCAATTACAACATGATTTGTTCTCCACTAGTTACAATCCACATCATGCTAGTTCTCTACTAGCACAATTTACGATAACATGATAGTTCCTTACTAACGCTATAACTACAACGCGATAGTTAATACTACAACCACAACGTGATAGTTATTACTATAACTACAACACGATTAATCTCTTTGCTATACACTTTAACTACAAGTATGGATACAACTTACGTAGAAATCCACTATAAGTTAAAGCATGAATAGCCACTAGATTTAAGCATGGATATCTCTTACTACTTTAAGCATGGTTAATTGCTACAACTTAGCATGAGTACTAATAATTTAGCATGGTATACAACCTTAACCATTCCTACAACAATCCTAGGCATGGTAGGTAATTCAACATCAATCCTACACATTCCTAAGTATGGATTATACTTTCCTACAACAATCTAAGCATGGTAGGTAATTAAACAATAATCCTACAATAACCTAAGCACGGATTATACTTCCCTACAACATTCTAAGCATGGTAGATTAATTCAATATTAATCCTATAACAAGCTAAGCATGGATAGGTACTTAGCATCAACCTACAACATTCTAAGTCTAAATAAATTAATCTAAACATGGTAGAAACTTTAGAATGAATCCTACAACATTCTAAGCATAAATAAATTAATCTAAGCATGGTAGGAATTTTAGAATGAATCCTACAACATTCTAAGCACAAATAAGTTAATCTAACATGGTAGGTATTTTTAGAATGAATCCTACAACATTCTAAGCACAAATAAATTAATCTAACATGGTAGGTATTTTTAGAATGAATCCTACAACATTCTAAGCATCATTAAACATGCTAGATATTTTTAGAATAAATCCTACAACATGTATATCATTTCTACATATGATAGATAATTTTAGAAGGAATCCTACAACATTCTAAACACAAATAAATTAATTTAACATGGTAGGTATTTTTAGAATAAATCCTACAATATGTATATCATTTCTACATATGATAGATAATTTTAGAAGGAATCCTACAACATTCTAAACACAAATAAATTAATTTAACATGGTAGGTATTTTTAGAATAAATCCTACAACATGTATATCATTTCTACATATGATAGATAATTTTAGAAGGAATCCTACAACATTCTAAACACAAATAAATTAATCTAACATGGTAGGTATTTTTAGAATGAATCCTACAACATTCTAAGCACAAATAAATTAATCTAACATGGTAGGTATTTTTAGAATAAATCCTACAACATTCTAAGCATGAATAAGTTAATCTAAACATGGTAGGAAATTCTTAGAATGAATCCTACAATATTCTAAGCATAAATAAATTAATCTAATACAATCTTAGCATGGTATTTGCTTTATGAACATAAAATAAACATCTACAACTATCTACTACTACTACTACTCCATTTTAACCAAGAACATAACATACAACCATCTACTACTACTACTACTTCATTTTAATCAATAACATAACACATAACTATCTACTACTACTACTACTTCATTTTAATCCACATACTACTACTATTTTATTTTAACAACATGCTACTACTACTTAATGTCTACTAATCTTTATTAGTATTTATTTACTATCACTAGTGATTATAAAAGGAAAGATCTTTTTATTTATTCTACAACTAGTGATTATAAAAGAAAAGATCCTTTTTTATTTATTCTACAATTAGTGATTATAAAAGAAAAGATCTTTTTATTTATTCTACAACTAGTGATTTAGGTTAGTTTCTTTTCCATTAATCAAAACTAACATCTAATTTTAGGTTCTTTTACTTAAGATTATCAAAGAAAATAACAATAACAAAATAAAGTAAGAACCCTCATTTGGTTCAACCAACCATATGCTTATCTTTTAGTCCAAGTCCAATACAAGTCCTACAACCAAAAATGGTTGTATAAAAATGTTCATATGCTTTATGTGCAAGTCCATATTCAAGTCCTACAACCCCAAAATGGTTGTATGTTCAAGTCCATATGCCTTATGTCATTTTAGTCCAATAACAAACACAAACAACAACTACAACTATAAAGATTTGATCTTTATGCTTATTTAGCACTACTACTTGTTTCCATTCAACCATATTACTAAAAACAACCATCCAAAAATAAAATAAAACAAGGAGGGTAAGAAGAAGAAGAACATCAACACATCATTCAAATAAACAACAAACAAACAAACAAACAAACAAGCAAGCAAGCAAGGAGAAACCCCCACCTTGTTTCCTTTGTTGGAAGAACTTGCTAGCTTAACTTCTCCTTCCCCTAAGCTTTTTAGAAAGCTTCTAACACCCTACAAAACAAAACTCTCAAGTTAACATGAGGTTCTCTCTTTCTTTTCCTTTCCTTTCTTTCTTTCTTTCTTTCTTTTTGATCTTTCTAAAAATGAGACAAAGGTGGAGAAGGAGGGTATTTATAGGAGGATAGAAGGGTGGGAAATGCAAATGTGCACACACAAATTTGCACATAAACCCTTCCCTAATATGGGGGCCGGCCATACCTATAGGAAGGGGGGAAGTGGTGGAGGTAGTATGTGGTGGAGGTGTGGTGTGGTGGAGAATTAGTTCTAGAAGAATTTCTCCTAATTCTCTCATGCACAATTAGTCTAAGTTAAATGCTTATAAAACCCTAACAATCTAATAGGTTTGTCATAACAAGGGCAAGTGTTTTGTCCACACAATTTGTATAGTATTAATCGACATACTACACGTATGTGCGCATATATGTCTGTATACCGAAAATCTTCGCATAATCCGTATAAAATAATTTAATCTCGGAAATAATAATAAAATAAATTCTATTATTGGTTCGGAAGATCGCGGTATCAATTTGATACACTACGGATGTATACTGACCGATATCTGGGTATAGATAACGTCTATGAATAAACTGGGTGAAAATCACCAAAATATTCTAATTTTGGAATTAAAAAATAATAATAATAAAATAATAATTTATATACGGTAATATCAGTCCGGGATATTACAGGTAATGGTTTCAAAACTCTTACTATTGTTTTCAAACTCATTGTTTTAATTGTTTATTGTAAACTCTTACTATTTGATTCAAAACTCTTACTGTTTTTTTAGGCTCACTGTTTGGTCCCATTTTTGAAGACTTCAAGCATTGTGTTTTTCTACAACCCTGTAATTTTTTTTGTCATTCAATTGGTTATTGTATATTATGGTGGAGGATGTAATAGTTGTAATAGTTGTAATATTTAACATTTTGGAAAATGATGTAAGTATCTGTATATAATGATGATATAATATAGTTATGTTAATACCTGTACCCACAAATTTGTGAAGTATTGGGTTCTGTGTTTGGTTTTTGAAAGGTTTTTCTGAAAAATCCATTACGTTTTCAAACGAATTTTTGATTTTGATTTTGTATCTTGCATTATGTTATGATTTTTTTCCCCAGAGCCTTATATATATGATGCTTGTGTGTGTTGCTTGGTTCGGCTTGGGGATGATTGATATTTATTGCCTGTGGTGTCATATTTTTAATTGTTAGCAGAATTTCGTAAGCAAATGCTGTAAAAGGGCTAATATTTTAGGGGAGACTCTGTCGAAATTTTTACTAAATTTCCTAAAATCTATTATGTTTTCAAACGATATCTTGGTTTTTGTTTTGTATCTTTAGTCATATGAAGATTTTTTCCCCCAGAGCCTTATATATATGATGTCTGTGTGATGTTGCTTGGATTGGCCTGGAGAGGATTTATTATTGCCTGTGATGATATATTTTTAATTGTGAGCAGAATTTCGTAAGGAATTTCTGTAAAAGGGCTAATATTTTAGGGGAGGTTCTGTCGAAACTTTTACTAAATTTTCTAAAATCTATTATGTTTTCAAACGATATCTTGGTTTTATATTGTATCTTTAGTCATATGAAGATTTTCTCCCTAGAGCCCTATATATATGATGCCTGTGTGATGTTGCTTCGATTGGCTTGGGGAGGATTCATTTTGACTGTCTGTGATGTTAATTTTTTAATTGTGAGTAGAATTCCGTCAGGAATTACCGTAAAAGGGCTAATATTTCAGGGGAGATTCTGTCGAAATTTTTACTACAATCCTATTACGTCAAAGTTAATATTAATTGTTTGTAAAACTTTAGAGGAGAATGTCAAAATTTTTACTAAACAACTTAATTAATTAATCATTATTCGCGATGACGTGCCGTAGAAAACAATTTAAAGGTGATTGTATTAAAAAACAATTAGGAAACAATAAAATTTCAAAGGAGGCCTGTTTAGAGTAGATGATTGTATTAGAAAGGTGGTTGTATTTGTTTACAATCATAATTTTTTTTCCTGTCATGGTGCATATTTTTAATTGATGTTCTCACATTTCTTGAAAAAAATCTAGGTTTTTGAAGAATTGGATATGTCAATATTGAGAAATTTAAGGGCAATAAAGATTAAATACCTAAAAAACTGAAACAATTTAACGAATAATTGTTAAAGAGGTATAGTGAATGTCTTTTGATCTTAGCATGTATAATGCATAAATTTATATGCAGTTCACCCAACCAAATAACTCCAAATAAATTTATAGCAGTTCCGAATACGTGCCGTAGGCACGTGCCCACGAGCATACCTAGTGTGTGTGTGTGTGTGTGTGTGTGTGTGTGTGTGTGTGTGTGTGTGTGTGTGTGTGTGTGTGTGTGTGTGTGTGTGTGTGTGTGTGTGTGTGTGTGTGTGTGTGTGTGTGTGTAGGGAAAAAGGGGTATGAGCAACTTGCTCATTTAGTAAATAAGCAATTGATGATGTGTATATATATATATATATATATATATATATATATATATAAAGGGAGAGAGCGTAGTGCTAATATGAGATGGTGAGATGGGTAAACGATTTGAGTCATCCGAATCTCGAACACCGTTTACATCACTTTGCATATTATCAAGATGATGTATATAAAATTTTAAGCAATTCAGAGAACTCTAGCCTATGCATCAAGACATTCAAATAAATGTATATATATGTATTTTGCACAATCTTCATGATGTATTGAACGCTTAGATGCATATGCTAAAAGTCCCTAAATCGATTGAAATTTTGTACACACCATTTATGTGACATGTAAAGTGATGTGAACGGTGTGATTGATATTCGGATAATTCAAATCGCTCATCTTACAGAAAAAATTTCTATCTCACCATCTTATATTAGCACTACTCTCTCTCCATATAAAGTAGAACTTTGCTAATGAATTGCTTCTAAAGATTCCTTACTTAAAATAATGCAGATGATTATTATCCATTACGAACACAATACATCTCATGTAAGCTATGGAACTCCAGCATCCGTTGATTTCCATATATAATAAACCTTTGTAAGCACTCTATGAGAACAAAAAGAAATCGAGTTGAAGAAAAAAATTCTTTATGTTAAAAAAAATGATTAAAATTAAAATACTATAATCAATAAAATGAAATCAAACATGAAGTTAGGGTCACATAATAGTACGGCAAAAAAATTATGTGACCCAAACTTCATGTTTGATTTCAGCGCCACCGTTTTGGCCAATTTACCATTGGTAAATAGTATGGTATCATCAGCATACTGGAGGATGTTACACCCTGCCATCAAGTTGGACCTCCCAACTAATGCAGTCAAACTCTCCCTGGTACAGTTTGCAAGCTTCTTGCTAAGACCTTCCGCTATCGGAATAAACAGTAGAGGAGAAAGGGGATCCTCCTGACGAAGGCCCCTCCAGCAAGGGAATTGATTCCCAACCACTCTGTTCACCCTGATGTCGTTTTGGCAGTGACCCAACTCAATCGGATCCACCCGATGTTGTGTTCCTTAAAACCTTTACCCTCTAGGATTTTGAGTAGACAATCTCATTCTACTGAGTCGTAAGTTTTTTCAAAGTCTAATTTAATCAGGAAGCTACGGTTGTTGGTCCTGTGGCATTGGTGAATTATCTCATATGTTGTAGTGATACATTTGAAATCCAATTGACACGAATTCAAATTCATAAAATACGGCAATTGAGGGGGGGTTGAAAACAAAAAAAGAAATGCGGAATTTTATGTCCAACTTCAATAATTCCTCCGAATCGGTAGAGTCTAGAATGTTTCAACCCCTGATGAAGCTTGTTTGGCCATGGTCCACCACAAGGTCAATCATCTCTTCAAGATGATTGGTGAGGATTTTGGTGATAATTTTAACCAAACAGTTGAGTAAACTATTGGTCTAAAATCCCCCACACCTTTTGCCTCTATTTTCTTCTGTATAGGCATGAACTCGGCCCCATTCATTCTTCCTATCTGCACCGTTCTTCCCAGAAACCCGCAAGGAGATCCATAAAATCCACATTAATGGTAGCCCATAAAGCCTGATATAAAAGCCTGGGAAAACCATCCGGTTTCGGTGCTTTATCCTTCCTTAAATGTGACACCGCCTCCCATGCTTCTGCCTCATAGAATGGGTCATCATCTAACTGTCTTGCTTCCGACGGAGATAGCCATCCCCTTATCCATATCTTCGTATGACAGACCCCAAATTCTCGTCTTCCACCAAATAAGGTCATTTGGAAAGTTTTGAACTCCTCTACGATCCATTTTCTCCTCAGACACCGTCTCCAACCCTACCTCCAAGGACAATATCAGGTCAGCACCTGTGGGCACTAGCCACCGAGTGGAAGAAAATTGTGTTGGCATCACCATCCTTTAACCAAGTAATTCTTAACTTTGCCGCCAATTGATTTCCTCTAGTAGATAGATGCAAGCAGTGTCCTCCCTAAAATTAGCAAGCCTCAACCTTTCGGCTGGAGATAGGTCCCTGGTCTCTTCCGTACACTCCAGAAGTTCCGTTGCATCAAGGATGTCTTGTTTGGGTCTCCAAAGGTTTGCCAACATGTCCTTGTTTCTTCTACGGATCAATTCCACCGCCTCCGAATCTTCTCACTCCACCTAGCTACCGACTTTATCCACTAGTCAGGACTACCCAGATGGCTACCGACTTTGTTCTAGAAAAAACTTATAGGTTATGTTTCATCATTATGTGATTATCTTTAAGGGCAAAAATCAAAGTACCCCCCCAATGTTTGGTCAAGTACAATATGTCCATATAACGTTTGAAAAAGTACACTAAACTCATTCCTTTGTTAACTTAACCTCATCCGTTAAGTTATAATTATTAAATTACTTTTTTACCCTTACACTTTGGTAATCAAATCTTTTCTTCTTTCATGTTTGCACTCAAATTCACCACTTAAAGAACTTACCATTTCACCATTGGTGAGCAAAGGGACTCGAGGCACAGTATTCACTCCATTAGCCATCTTCATGTAGCTTGGTCAGAATATTTGAGCGAGCTATTAAAAGATGGAATAAGGCAATGACCGCACCCTCAAATTCAGCACCACGCCCACTGTTAATGGTTACGGGGCTAAATGCCTCCCAGATGATATTTTCACTGCCAAGATAGTGCAGTCAGTAGATGATTACTCACTATGTTTTTCATACCAGACCCAAGACCATATCCTTTCTGGAGAAGTTCATCTAAGCAAATCACCGATAATGCCAGCAAAGAATAGTTAAAAAATTATGATCGAGAATAGCATTCCCAGTTTCAAGCTGACTGACACTACCATACATTCCAGATAAAACATATGCAACGGCCTCCCCAATCACAATAAGGATGCCCAGCAACTTTTCAATGCAGAATACACCTAATTTTGCATCCGTTAAACAATTTTATTAACTATTAATACCACTGAAGATCCATATCTTTAAATCCTAACTAGCCCATAACTCGAATCTTAGATATTGACAAGCATTCAAAGCATGAAAATTTCGATGTTGAAATTTTTTGGAAGGTTCATCAACTGCTTCTCTAACTCAATACATGTGTCATTTTAGTTGATACATATCTTTCTTAACTAAAAATAAATGTCAGAATTACAGAGATTTGGGCGAGGAAGCGATATGAAGATGGCTAATATAGTGAATATTGTGCCTCAAGTCCCTTTGCTCACAAATGGTGAAATGGTAAGTTCTTTAAGTGGTGAATTTGAGTACAAACACGAAAGAAGAAGAGATTTGATTATGAAAGGGTAATGGTAAAAAAGTAATTTAAAAATTATAACTTAACGGATGGGGTTAAGTTAATGGAGGAATGAGTTTAGTATACTTTTTCAAACGTTATATGTGCATATTATACTTAGGCCAAACGTTAGGGGGTACATTAATTTTTGCCCTATCTTTAATAAAGTTTTAGCACATTTGGTGCACTACGGGCTGAGTTATTCCTTTCATCCCCCCCCCCCCCCCCCCCCCCCCCCCACACACACACACACACACAAAGGTACTCCACATTTTAAAATTAAGGGATTGTTTGGGTAATTTAATTTCTTAATTAATGAATATTTACGATTTAGTCTCCCAAATCATACATTTGCAATTTAGTCCGTAATTAAAATGACTTAATTAAAGATTTTGCAATTTAGTCTATTAATTAATAGATATTTCCAATTTAGCTTCCCAAGTTATAATGTTTGCAATTTAGTCCTCAAATCATAATGACTTAATCAATTTAGTTCCTAAAATTTTCACCAAACAAAAGCAGTTCATGACTAAATCGATTCAAGAATACGAGTATAAGCAAAACCTATGGAGGATAGTGAGAAGGAAAATTTGGAAAAAAAAGAAGAAGAAGAAGAAGAAGAAAGCAACACTTTAGTTTGATTAATTTATAACTTATATTCTAATTATTTTATTATTATTTTGATGTTTTTATTACCATTGGTTTGCTAAAAATCCTGATAAAATAGACGCTAAGCTTGCAATTTCGATAACGAATATGATTATATTCAGACTTTCTAAGGTTTAAAATTCTTGACCCTACATGTATGGTTGTATATGCATCAGATGAAAATGTTATAAACTGTTCAAGCCTCTCATTCTTTCTTCCAATTTCTATTTCCGAAGCTTTATAAAAGTAAGAGTTACTATCGATGTAGACTACATTATATTATTTTAAAAAAATAGGGCACATGATGAAACCATGAAAAGTTACACCTGTCCCACATCTCTTCTACATCTTTGATATTTATGAGATATCACTAGATATACTAAAAATAGGAAATTAAAAGAAATTTCAAATTTGGCAACTAAATTAATTAAATTATTTTAATTAGAGGACTAAATTGCAAATATCCATAAAATAAGAGGCTATATTGCAAAAATCCTAATTAGAACATTCTCATTGACTGACTATGATTTGAATGATTAAAATGCAAATACTTATAAATTGAGAAACTAAATTACAAAAAAGTGGTAGGTACTTGAAAAACTGAGCTGAAGAGGGTTTTTAATAGGAATGATGGCTGAGTTTATATAAAATGGGGAATAGTTGAGGGACTTTTTTATTAAAAATTTAGCATAGTGTATATGTCATTAATTTTCGAAGTTGTTTAGAGTAAGGCAAAATAGAGATATAATCTCGGTAGTCTAGTACAATAATATACATGAGGCCACTTTTGAATTTTAGGAAATTGCAGGTGTTTGAGAGCAAAGGATCTCGCACCAGATAGAAGATAATGTGTTTGGTTTGTTGTTTTGAAAGCAGTTTTCTGAAAATAGTTTTCTAAAAATACTAACCAAACAAGTTTTTGTTTTTTTTTTGAGGGAAAATGTGGAATAAGGCCACCACTAACCAAACAAGTTGGAGTTTTCAAAAATATTTTTCTAGAAATGTAAGGTTGCGCTCGTGTAGAGAGAGAATGACTGAAGTTGGAGTTTTGTGAAAACTCTTTTCACAAAATATCCTAACCAAACACATTTTTGGCTTTCCGGAAAAAGAATAAAAAAAAAGCTAAACCAAACAGATTCGTGAAACTCTTTAGAGGAACACGCCCAACTTGACTCCCTCAAGTTGCTAGTTGAGCAATCCCAATTTGCAACCACCCAAAATAGGGACGTAAGCAAATGGAACTTGGAGTCAACGGGGGTCTTTTCGGTGAAGTCCATGCATAGACAGAACTATGAGATGGAGGACTTATTAGATGGAGATAAGAAACGACAGTGTGGGGTTCTTTTTGCACCACCAAAGATTGGGGCGTTCATGTGGCTAGTAGTAATAACTCACCATCTTGATTTGCAATAACATTATTAATCCGTCCGTAATTTGCAATAACCTTATCATCACTAATAGAAACGTCAATCACTAAACAATCTCTGGAGCCTCTAGAGCAACCAGGTACCATTTTAACATTGCTCATTTAGCAATTTCCATAATCCAAACGTTCCAAATCAGATTAGCAACATGACCCCAATTTGTTTGATACAAAAACAATAGCAAAAGCGGAAGAGCCAATCCACTGTGAATACGCAATAACGTAATCAAATCACCCAATTAACTCACTTCCATCTCCTTCTCAACTCCATTCGGTTCAACAAACTGCCAATTTCTTGATTTCTTCCAACACTATTTCTCACACGAAGTCACGCTAAATCCAACAAAATTTGCAATCGGCACGGTAATAGGTGTTTCAACAGAGCAACACATTCAAGTAACTTATAAAAAGTAACATGTAAATAGAATCGCAAAATAATATCATATTGTCAACTCAAATAGTCATCATTCCTACTGCTAATAACAGATCCAACATTTTATTACCAATATCAGGGTACAATCAAAATTATTTTTAAAAAAAATCTAGCTACGATTCAAAAACACCATGGCCCACCAATGCGAGCAACTGGGCCAACAGCTCTAGATAGCTGTATCACTGATTTAGAAATCAATAAATGAACACTACTGACAACACTGACTCACTACAATAACATTCCTCAGCAAGTACAGGCTTTACTACCATATTGAAAGCGAACATCAGACAACTAACTCAAAAGAAAACTACTGTATAAAATGGAGGCTAATTAACTCTCCGGTAAAAGAACCGCAAATTAAAGCATACAATTTGTTCACAGTATCAGATGAAACGATTGGAGTGAAACCGCAAATCAGGGATCCTAAGAGCATCCACAGTCGTTGAAGCCAAATTTTGGGCAAATAGCAATTGAGAAATAGGAAAAAAGGAATGTTGCCGCAGTCGTTGAAAGCTAAAATATAGCCGGATGGAAGATTATTATCCGTCCATTAAGAATGACGGAGTATAATCGTCCGTTACAAATTTTTTTAAATTTTTTTTTTTTTTTTTTTATGCACTAGAAGACAAAAAATAAAAAAAAAAATTTAAAAAAAAAACAAATTAGAGCAGGGACGGAAGAATATGATCCGTCATTTTCAAATACTGTGTACTGACTTTAATTTTTTTTTAATTTTTTAATGCACTAAAAGACAAAAAAACATAAAAAAAAAAATTTTAAAAATCAGAAAAGTAGCCTGGGACGGGAGATTATATGCCGTCAATTTCAAATGACGGTGTATAATCCCCCGTCGGCCAATTGCGTCGTTTTTTGATTTTTTTTTTTTTTTAAAATAGGTTCGGACGGAATATTATCAACCGTCAATCTCCTTGGACGGTGTATAATACGCCGTTGGTTGACTTTTTTTTTTTTCAAAAGCTTCTTAATCATTGGAGTCAGTATTTTTGTACGAGACGGAAGATTATCTTCCGTTAATTAGATCGGACGGAGTATAATGTGCCGTTAGCTATATTTTCCATTTGGCCATTCCGCCTGCTATATTTGGCACGCAACTGTTCATCGTACACCCAAATTTTGGGTATTTTGACAACGACTGCAGCTCGATTTTTTCTATTTTTTCCAAATTTTGGGTATATAGCAAACGACTGTGGATGCTCTAATCCTGCACTTGCCCACAAACTCTAAATGCATACAGTATACATATCTTTACTATTTTAATGGGAGAGTTGAAATTTGTAACCAAACAAACCCTAACTTTGTAACTAAACAAACCCGTGCACTACATATCCAAACTAAATCCAACAATATATACATGTACTGCATGTGTCACCCAAATCAAAACATTCAAATATAAACTTTTTTTTAAATTTGATATATACCCATTTAATTTAATGACTATACTTTTAGTAGGCATGCATCGCACGTACATTATACTAGTATGAGTAATGCTACACCCACTACCAATTTCACAACATTTTTCTTCACTACCTTCGGTGACACACTCCAATAGATGGGAGAAGAGTGAGTAGGTGGGGAACTCTCAAGTGTGCCACCTAAGGTAGTGAAAAGAATAGTAGTGAAATTGATAGTGGATGAAGCATTACTTTATACTAGTAATTTACTCGTGCAATGCACGTCTTAATAAATATATATATTTTTAAAGTAAAAAAGTTAAGTGTATTCTGGCTTTGAACCTAAGACCTCCATTATTTTAGGTATGCACGGACAATACACCGGTTTGTTTGTCTACAAATAATTGTATTTGTTGAATTTAGTTTGAACGTGTATTATACGTATTTTTCTAGTTACAAAGTTAGGGTTTGTTTGGTTACAAACCCCAACTCTCCCATTAAAATAGTAGAGACATATATAGTTAAAATGAAAGTTCCAAATTGGACACTAAATTTCTCATGTTTCCCCAAGAACAAACTAGTCCACTACGAGAGTATTTGGTTGGTTGTAAAATATTTCCAAACTATAATGATTACTGCAGAGAAAAGAAATCTATAAAAATGAGTTCTAAAAAAGTGGTTTGTTTATATTTAATTTAATTATAGTAATAGATTTGCCCGTGGGCACGTGCCTACGACATGTCTTTGGAACGATACAACATATAAAAAGCCTTGTAAACAATAAAACAACAATTATGTAGTTCAAGTTTGAATAGTATGACAATAATTAGTTGTAAATAAAAATCAAATATTTTCATTAGTATATGTTGAAAAGTAATTATAAATGAGGGTGTAAAATTCAACTTCTGAGAGATTTGAGGTAGGAAAATGATGAAATTTAACTGTTGAGAAGATTTTTTTTTTTTTTAATGTAATATGAGCAATAAAAAAAACATAAAATATCTAAAAATTTACAAACATGAAATATGAAAATATAAATTTATGAGAAAATAGAGAGAAAATGAGAGAGAGGGAGAGAGAGAGAGAGAGAGAAATATGAAAAAATGAAGAGAGAAACGATAGATAGTAATAAGGTAATGAGTTTTTTTAGTTTTGGGGGGGGGGGGGGGGGACATTGGTTTTGTGGGAGAAACTTTTTGGAGGAAAAACATGTTTTGAGATGGTGAATCTGAACAGTTGATTTTATTTCAATTGAAGGGATACCACTTTAATATGGCTAAAAATGGGGTGAAATCGGGACCGTTCAAATTGTAACACCCCACATTTTTATTTTTATTAAAAATACATTTTTTTATACGTATGATGCACGTACAAATTCTGATTCTCTTTTTATTACTCTCATTACCTATTTTTAGCATGCACAAGATTTTAATTAGCTTCCTTTTAACCCATGGACCCAAAAATGAAATCTAGCCCAATAGATAAATTAATTAGTTGATTAGTTAAATTAGTAAAAGCCCATGGAACAAGCCCATTAATAAATCCAAATTTTAAGTTGAGCATGGACTAATACATGACAAGTTACAACTTTTTGTACACATTTAGGACTATAAAAATTGTATTTAATTTGTATGTGTATTTGTGCATGTGCACACATAGGGTAACCCGGGTTGGACTTAGAGGTGTGGCCGGTTTTGGCTTAGTGGGGAAGGAGAAAAGATGGGAGTTTGGGAGTTAGGACATTGGAGGGTTTGAGGGAGTAGTTAGGAAAGTGAAAAAGTGTAGAATTTAAAGGAGAGAGTTATTAGGTGGAGATTTATGCATATTAGACCCTAACTTTACCCTATAAATAGAACCTCATTTCCTACTTCTCTTTTGCACCAAAACAAAATCAAAAGAAGAGAAAGAAAAGAAAGAGAAAAGAGTGTTCTCATTTTGGAGGAGTTCTTACTTGGAGAAGTCTTGCTAGGAGGAGAATGTCTTGCTAGGAGTTGCTTTGGAGCTAGAAGTGGTGTTCCATCTTTCTTTTCATTATTCAAACTTCAATTAAGGTGGGTGATTTCTTACTTTCTAATTGTAGAGAATGCATGCTAGATGTCATGAGTGAGTAGTATAAATTAAACTTGACGAAAAATATGTAGATAAAATCCATACTAGAGTAATAAGCCATGAATGAGAACAACCTTGTTGTGATTAAATATATATTTGCTACCATGTTAATTAAAAAGAAGTTTTTGACTAAAGAAGTTATGCTATGAATCATGTTAGAATGCTTGCAACTCTATGCATGTCAAATGTGTGATTTGTATGAGAACTTTTTGAAGAATGTTATATTCAAAATATGCTTTAAAGTCTTGATGCTTAAGAAAGAAGAAAGAAAGAAAAATAACTATTGCTATGAAACATTTCGACTTATGTTAAAAACACGAATTTTTGCATGAAAGAAATTTCTTTGAGATATCCATGGTTGATTAAGAGTAATGATTGGTTTTAGTACAAAATTTTTATTAGCATAATAGTGTACATAGACTACTTTCAATGAATATGATTCTTAAATTCAAATTTTAAGGAGAATGCAAATTTGTATGTAAAAAGAAAAGAAAAACTATTTGAAAATGAAGATATATTTTTTAAATTAAGTTTTTAACTTGTTGGGTGTTGTTCTAAGAGCCATCTCAATCCAAAAGAAATCTTATTTCAATATCTTTAAAGGATTGGATGATTGGATAAACGAGTTTTTGGAAGAAAAACCAAATTCATGTTCATAAAAGAGAATGAGATAATTTGAATTATAGATACAATGTCTAAATTATAAATTTGAAAATTGGGCATCACAGTTTTCAAGTAAACTCCATTTGGAAATAATTTGCACAAACCCAAATACTATAGTCTGAAGGTGTGACAGTCGACTGGTAAGTTTCGACAGTCGACCGTCGCGAACCTGACTGCAGTGATTTCTAGAATTTTGGATTTTTCGTGCGAGACAGTCGACTGACCCTTTGTCACAGTCAACTGCCACTGCCCTGATTTTTGTTGTCTTGAGTTGGATTTCACGCTGGACAGTCGACTGGCTACAGTATGCAGTCGACTGTCACTTCTCTAATTGATGGATTTCTTGAGTTTGGATTTCACAGGGGACAGTCGACCAATCACCCTATGAAGTCAACTGCTACTGCTATAACTGATATTTTCTGAGTTTTCTGATATTCTTTTGAATGAAATACTTGATGTGGGTTGAGATATGAATTGTTATGTGAGCTTAAAATTGCTAATGAAACTTAAGTGGATGAATCTATCTTCATGGAAAGAAATATTGTTTTAATGATGCTAGACAAGACTATGATTATTTTGTGAATAGGTTGAAAGATAAAAATATCTAAGTTTAAGACATATTTATTGAAGAGTATGTGTACCCATGGATTCTTGTACATGAAAAAGGATGTAATTTAAAGTTAGTGAGACCTCGGGTACCGGCACTATTAAATTGAAAAGAGTTGAGATATAATTTGATATATGACCGTGGAGCTATCTTTTATTTTGTTGATTAAGTCCGGTAGGAAGGAAAACTAATTCTAGGCTTTGAAATTTATTCATGTCTTGAACTAAATAATTAGGCACATAAATGAAGATGTAGTAAACTTAGGCAAACGTAAGTGGGTGCTTCTATATAGTCGGCGGTGGATCTCCATGGCTATAGACCCAGTCGGTGGACTGTGGTTGCTCTGTGGGAGATGGGTTTTTATTTTTAAAATCCGGGACTTAGCGTAGTCGAGCGGATAGTTTGCCGTCTCCAATGTATATACGTATACCGGGGCTAGGAGGGCACTTGCGAGATGATTCGCACGATGAGGGATCCGTTATAATACCCAGCGAGGCTGAGATTCTCAGTCATCGAATGATTTAAACCTTGCTTTATTACTGGGTAGTTTCATGGCGAAGGATCGAACCCTTTATTGTGGAGTACGTAGGCGCTTGCCCTCAGACTTATGTAGTATGAGATGCATAGAATTCGAACAAGTGTGCATTAGTGTCATCGTAGTATAAAATGTGTGCATTAGGCATTAAGACATTGCATACAATTATATGTTTAGCGTAGTAACGATTTAACACTTTATTATTTATTCAATTTTTGTGATTTGTTAAAGTAATGAGATCGTTATATGTACGACATAGAAATGATAACCTAGTATAACATTTTCGTTAGTTGTAAGTAACTGACGTGCCCACAGCTTGATATATAGGTAATGGACTTTGCCATGAAGATGTTATGATGCAGTGATGATTTACATTGTTAAAATTGTACGAGTTGTATTTTATTTCATTGTTGCACTTTTTCACTGTGTAAACAAGTGTATTGAACTCTGATGTATTATTGAAAAAGTTTTAATTTCCTTGTAAAGTGTACAAAGTGAAGTAAAGATTTTATGAAATCTCAAATTTGGTCTTATTTAGAATTCGGGGCGTTACACAAATCGGGCACAAATCTCAAAGCTTTCAGGGGTAAAACGGTAATTTCCACTACAAACGGGTCTGAAATGGGAATTTCCACTACAAACGGGTCTGAAATGGGAACTGAGTATTTCTTCAAAGCCCAATAACCCAAAAATGGATCTGTTCTATTAGGTATGGGTGGCCGCCCGTTACAAACCAATTCAGATATTTAAAAAGTAATTCAAATTCATGGTCATCTCTAAGAGACAGTTTAAACCAAATCTCTTATCATGAAACGATTTAAACTCTACATCTTATCCAAAAATACCGGGACATAGGGATAAATGATTATCTCTAAACTTTCTCTAAAGGTGACTATAAATACCCTTCTCCCCCACCGTAAAAAAGGTAATTAATATTTTTCCACATAAACGCTCTTTCATAATCTTCCTGATTACTGACTTGAGTATCGGAGGGTTCGTAACTGGGATCCATCCCGGTGAATCGAACTTTTTGCAGATTAACGACAGCGGCGAGAAACAGTCAAACACCGGTGAAAGTCAATAGGTTTGCCTTTATTGTTTCCAAAAGAATCCACAAATTCATCTGTTTGCTCCCACACCAAAATCAGCAACAACAGATTGACGCCGTCTGTGAGAAACGAAAAAGCAATCCTACCTCACTTCATCAGCGAAAGTAATTTCAAACCATGCCTCCGAAAGAGAAGGGGAAGGCAGCGGCATCCAGCCGAAGAGCCACTCCTCTTCCTCCTCCTCCTCCGCTCCAAGACGTTCTTCCTCAACTCAATCAGAAAGTTTAGCAACTGCATCTTGAACAACCTCTTCCTCAGCAGCCTCCTCCTGAAAAGGCCCCTCTAGGGTCTCGGGGGGCTGTCTCGTCGAAGTCGTCCAAAGCAACACCCTCATCATGACCATGTTTCGGTCCACAATCTCTCAACTGACTCAATGGCTTCTCAAAGCCCTCCCGAGCAGGATCTCCGTCAAGTAATCGTTAACTACCAGTAGGGGTTGACCTCTGAACTCGCTTGAATGAATAGTGAGCCCGTGAGGGAGTCCCTCAATCGGAGCGCCCAGGGGCCCCGAGAGTCCGGACCCCCCGTAGACCGAGGACGAGAAGATCTCCTCCCCCGGCGAAGAGAGTCCCCTCCACGTCGTCGGCGGAGAATTCATACTCCAATAAGCCGAGACACACCTAGGGACCACCGAGCTGGAGGGGCACTAGTCACTAACACTGAGCTCCAGAACTTCAAAGAAGATATCATGCGAGCTCTTAATATCGCCACGAGTCAGGATCAGCGTGCGTCTAGCCATCTCCGTGCCCCGAGTCATGACCAGCGTATACCTAGCCCTCGCCATACCACCACTCATGAAGGAGAGTCCCGAGGGTCGGCTAGATCCGACCAGAGGGATAACTCGATCCACCGCCGTCTCCACGAGATGGAGAGGTGCCTCAACAAGATCAATCCCGAAGAAGAACAATGGACCAATAGGTTCCGCCCAAGCAGACCCCCCTTCTCTAGGGCCATCATGGAAGCTCCGGTCCCAAAGAACTTTAGGCTGCCCCACTTTAAATCCTACAATGGGGAGTCATACCTGACCAATCATATCAAGAGTTTTAAAACTCTCATAATGATTCATTAAGCCTTGGATGCGCTCCACTACAAGACCTTCCTAGCAACATTGAGGGGACCACCGCGAGAGTGGTACTCCCATCTATCCCCAGCCTCCATCTTCTCATTCGAACAGTTGAGGAACTCTTCCTTACCCACTTCGTGGGCAGTCTCTACGTCGAGAAAATAATTGCATCATTGCCGGACCTCAGCCAAAGAATGGGTGAACGCCTAAGAGATTATGTTCAGCGCTTCACCGCCGAAGCCTAGTCTATTACCTTCCTTAACCAATCAGTAGTATCTGCGGCATTCAGGCACAACGTCACTAATGCCGACCTCAGGGCATCCCTTGCCAAGAAGCCTCCTCGAGACTTCTCGGAACTCTTGCATAGGAGCGAGAAGTACATCCGAGCGGAAGAGGCTCTCACCCCCCCCCCCCCAGTCTTGAGGAACCGTCTTCCAGGAATAAACAGAAGGATACAAGTGAAGAAGGACCCCAAAAATTCCAGAAGATGACAATGGCCAGTGCCGCTCAGCTCCTTGTTTTGAGAAATTCACCCCCATCAATGCTTGTATATCAACAGTCTTATGAAAGTGGACAAGGAAGGGCTACTCCGCAGTCCCCCCCAGAATGAATACCCCTGGCAATAAAAAAAAAGGGATAAGTGGTGTCGCTTTCATAGGGACCACCGCCACCACACGGATGATTGTCAGGCTCTCAAAGAGGAGACGAAGAACTCATACAACGGGGACACCTGACCAAGTTCTTGAGAAAAGACAGGGCCGATACTCCACCTCGAGGAGCCAACAAGCGAATAGAGAGTCCTGCCGAGTTCCAAGATTCCGAACCTGGGGCCATCCTCCACCTTATCCATGGAGGTCCAATAGGGGGAGAACCAAACTCCTCCCATGAGGCCTTCACCCTATCGTAGAAGTAGGTTTTCAGTTTTCAATAAGGTCAATACTTGTAACACGGCCAAAAGCATGTAATAATGGCTCGCCCCTTGAAGCGGCCACTTAGTTTGTTTCAATAAAACTTAGTTTTTTTTGTATTGAAAATTATTGCATTTGTCTCATCTCTATCTCTCTCTGAGTCACATCTACGACTTGTTCTGTCACGCCCCGCTTCCCAAAAAGAATATGGAATACGGATACGAGACAAACGCCCAGCGAATGATTTTCCATCATCCATAAGCTGTTCACGAATCTTTACAACATCTCACGAAATAATCAGAATCGGAAGCCAGAAAAGTCAACCACATGCACATATGAACCAATTACTAACAATAATACTTGAAACCAAATATATATATCTCAAATAGTCATGATCTGAAATACACAAATATTCTGGGTTATACTGCCCAAACACAAAGAATACAAGTAACAGATACAATGTTCAAAATGAGTAACAGAAAATAAATGAAGATAGCAAAAGCTCCAGCCAACTAGAACTTTAAATCACATACTCCATCGGACAGCTGATCACCAAAATCTGCAATTGATAATTGCAGGAGAAGGAAAGAGAAAACAAGTACCGTCAATTGCAAGTTACGGGCCACTAATAATATAGGAATCAAGTACATGGGATAGGTAATTCTAAGTAACAACCTAGCATGGTATAATCATGAATACAGGATAATAATCATAGCATGACAAAATGAGCAAGTATAATAGCATGTGTCAAGTGTCAAGTAAACAAGTATCATGCATCAAGTAACCAGTATAAAGAATCATGTAATCATGTAGCATGTATCAAGTATCAAATCTCATGTATCATGTAGTCAAGTGTCAAGTAGGCATGTATCATGTTCAAGTCTTGTAGTGATTAATATCTAGATAGCACTTTATGCATCCCAGTTTTTACTACATGGTTGCTACAACAAAAAGTTTAGCTTTAGATTTTGTAGGGGACCATACAGGGCAGTGTACTCAAGGACATGCTCCAAGTATCACGTAATCATGTATCATGTAAACAAGCTCCAAAACCCAAATAAGGTCATGTGTGTACATGTCATGTATATCTTGTCAAGATCCACATGTAAACAAGTTCCAATAACCACTAGGTTCTTCTGAGTACACGTTTCTGCACTATCCACTACTAGATCTTTCCCTTAACCCCGACTTGGTTATTTATTATTATTAGTGTCCAACAAGCATGTAGATGTGCAAAATATATCAAGTATATCATGTCAGAATTATGTAACAAGTTCAAGTTGTAAGGTAAACACGTACGTGTGCAAGGTATCTCATAAAAGACTAAAATAAATAAATCTCAAGTTCAGGACAGCAAAACCATACTGTAGTAAAACAATGATTCCCAGTATTACAAACAAGCAAAACTGGATCCGTCGAAGGATCTGGCAAATAGACTTCCACACGAATCCAGCAAATATAAATAAGTCATATATTAATTCACAAAAACATAACTCAAAACTGGTTTGAATACAGAAAATAGGTTCAGCCAGAAATCAGGAAAACGAATTCAAGAACAGGAAAACAACATGAAAACTCTATAAATAAATCCACGAAAAATCTGGAGTATTCCCCTATATGTCCAGTATCTAAATATAAAGTTTCAAATTTTTCCAGTGAAATTAGATCATTCATCAAAAACAAGAAAGCATCAAGAAAATATAGTTTGGCAAATCTGGAATTCCCAACACTACTGTACAAAAACTAAGATATCTCGCAACCAGTGAAACGAAATTCAATTCCGCCAAAGAGATATGAGAATCGATAAAATATACTAACTTTAACATTTCACAAACATTTTTCATACAGTAAAAGGAATCATAGTGAAAATAAGATTCTTTACAGAACAGCGAGCAAATACAGCTAGTATAGTTTTCATAAACGAGCATGAAATATCACATAAAACTCATCAATAAAATTCACCAAAATTCTGGATAATCCTTAACTAGGTAAAGAAATACTGACCAAAGTTTTGAATCAAAATAATATATGTAGCATAGTTCTTTAAAATAATTTGTCATCAAAATTACCGAAAAACAGAATCTGGAAAAGATCGACAGCTCTGTAGTAAAACAGTCATAACTCACTCATACAAAACCAAAATGAAGCAAGGTCAGAGGTGTTTGAAAATAGACGAAATTCTCTAAAACTCATGTTTTATACCGAAATTAAGATACTGACTTTAAAACAGTCCAAAACAGCAAACAAAACAGATCAGCGTCAAAACACAGATTTTTCCCTTAAAAACCAAATCGACATAGATTCGAGAAAATTGATCCAAACACACCCAAACATGAAATCGAGTCTACCAAGTGTCTAAACATCATGAATTAGGGTATCTAACATGACCACATCAAATATATTACATGGGTCTCAACCAAATTACGAATTCTCACAAAAGTCTCACATACGTGTTCAAAATCAAGAACAGGGAAAACCTAAGTTAATTCATGTCCATATTATGTCGTGAGTCATCTATGGTCAAATTTTCATAATAGGTACAAAACTCATCAAGCAAATCACAAAAAAGAGTCGTCTCTAGACCCAACTATACTATAGGTGAACTTTTTGACTTGTATCAAACAAATAAATTGGAGTACAAGTTACTTGCCTAAAAAACGACGAAACGAAGAACCAACAAGCAAGAATAACGGGAACGGGTTCCCGAAAACGAACCAACGAACGGATCGAACACGAACCACGATCACGAACAATATTACGAATCCAAAGGACAAATAACCCACGAACACGATCGGACGGCTGAGATCATGAGATCAAGGGAACGGATCAGATCGGACGACTCTGATCGAAGATCAAGATCAAGATCGAGATGTGATCAGTATCTTGATGATGATGATGATGATCGGATCAGATCGATGATCAGACGATCCACAATCAAAGAAATCAAAGAAGATGATGATGAAGAAATCTAACGGTCCATAATCAAAGATGATAATCAAGATCCGACGGTCCAAATTCAAAGTGATCATCAATGATGGATGAGATCACGATCCAATCGAACGGCTCCAAACAACGATGATCATACCATCCATGATCAAGATGATCAAGAGATCAACGGCTCACGATCAACAAGATCAAAACCAAACAAACATCATCCAAAGCTAAAGGGCTGCACTGGCTTGGCGGCCCACGGCGGCAGCGCCGACAAGGGGATGCCACACAGGGGGAGCACTGGCTGGTTGGCATTCGGGAGGAACGCCGGAGGTGTTGCGACTGGCCGGAGGGGCTGCTGGGCTGTTGCGGCTGCTATTGGTGACAACACGGGGAGAACTGCAGGGCTGTCGAGAGGAGGTAAGGGCGCCTGTGGTGGTGGTTGGAGTCGCTACAGGTGCTGGTGGAGATGTTGCAGCGCTGCAGGGGCGACCGGGTGGAGGACAGGTCGAAGGCGCACGACTGTTGGTGTTCGGCACTGCTGGACGCGATGCAGGAGGCACAGGGAGAGAGATAGGGCGACAGGCGAGGAGGTTGAGAGGGCGGGAGGTCATCAAGACGTTGCAGGCATCGCGATGAAAGAGAAAACTAGGGGGGAGGCAGAGAGTCGGGAGAGAAGGAGACGGGGACGAAGAGGATGAGAGGGGGTGGCTGAGAAGATGAAGAGGCAGTAGGTTAATATATAGGATGGAGTTAGGGTGGGTTTGTAACACCCCGCAAAATTTAAATGACAATTTTGCCCTCGGGTGTTACGCACGTGCATTTTGTACTATTATTGATTATATCCATAAAGCATTTTGATATGTATTTTGAATTCCAATTATTTATGCAATCCCGTATTCTTAAAATCACATTTGAGACAACTCAAATGCTAAATTTCAATCTTTGAGTTTTTACGTGCTTTTACGTATTATCGATGCACGTGTCGATTTCGGATATTCCACCGTTACGTGCAAATTTTTCGATGGGTTTCAATTATTTATTTTTATAAACATTTTTAAATTCATTTTTTTGTAAATAGAATTCAATTTTTGTCTATTTTAATTAAAATGAATTTCTACGTGCAATACACGTGTTTTCTGTACGTTTGAGTACATTATCGAATATGTATATTAAATATATTCTTATTTTGCATTCCAATTAATTATAAATATTTTTCGGTTTAAAAAATCAATTTTTGTATTTTTGTGATTTTACGGGCGACGCACGTGTTTTGGTGCACGTGTTTAAGCGCGTTCTTCCTTCAAAATAAATTTTCATGAAATTGTGAGTGTATATTTTTATAGTGCATAAAAAGTATAATTTTTAAGTTAATTTTATATATTTATTACATATATAGATAATTATTTTAAAAGGGTTAAATAAATAAATTGTTTTTGTACACAAAGCACGTGCACATGCACACGTGCGATGTGCACACTATCTTGGGGACCGGGCTGCTCATGAGGAGAGGGAAAATCTGAACATTTGATTTTGAAATGGGAGGGAAAGCAAGTTACAAGTGTAAATAATGGAGTAAGTGGTGTTCATGTGGGGTGGTTACTATAACTACCTATTAGTTAATCTATAAAATACCACCTAAGCCTCTCATTCTCTCATCTCTCATCTTCCCTCTCTCTTGCCAATCCGGAAGCAACCCCAAGCCAGCAAAGCCTTGCCCATTTCTCCACCTAAATCACCATTCCACTTGCCTATATACATATACTAATGTATATATATGTACATACATAGTATGTGTATATGAAAGAAGATGGGAGTTTGTCCTTGTTGTTGCCGAAATGGAGTGGGGATGGGGATGCTCTTGATGATTGTTGCTTGCCGAAATGGATTGAAGACCTTGCTTGGGTGCGCGGATTTCGAGAAGTTGCAATTGGAGTTTTCTTTAGGAGCTCCTAATTCTAGGAGTCTATTTGAGTACAAATCTTCAATTTAGGTGGGTATTTCTTAAATGCTTTCTAATTTAGGAATAGATATTGCATGATAGATGATATATGATTCATTTGGTTGAAATTGAATTGATATTATGAGATTACATGCAAATTAATGTAGAAATGAATCGTTAAATTTCGATTGATGTGGTAGATGCAAATTGCTATGCTATTCCTTAAATTGTTATGATTGCTAGTTGAATTGCTAGAATTGAAGTGATTGCATGAAATTGATGTATGTTGAGACATTGGTTAAAATAATGCAAATGTGATTGAAAGAAGTGTTTGTTGTTAATATGGCAAAGAAGTGTGGTTCTAACTTTAAAATATTATTTATACGAGCATAGAGATTTTTATAAAGTGATTTTGATAAAAGACAATAGTTTATATGGAAAATTGATTGAATATATGTTTTGATGCATTTTAAGGATTTCGTTGAAAAATGAGAAACTTGTTATTTGAGAACACATACGATATTGTTTTTTTTAAAAGGAATACACTTTGGAAATGATCTATACTTTTATGTGAAAGTACAAATCGATTAAAAGGTCGAGGAATATATGCAAAGATGCAATTGGTGAAGTTGACAGTCGACTGTCTAACTTCCTCAGTCGACGGTCAAGTATAAGAAATTAGGTTTTCGTCGGCAGGACATTCGACTGACTACTTTCACAGTCGACTGCTGCTGTACTGAATTTTGGTGTTTGAGTTTTCAAGGTATTTGCGGAACAGTCGACTAATACTGTCACCAGTCGACTGAACCGACTATGTTATTTTGATGTTTTAAAGTTTCATAAAACAGTTGACTGATTCCTTGTCAATAGTCGACTGATACCGACTGAGATGTTCTGATGTTCGCTGAACAGTCGACTGATACTGTCACCAGTCGACTGACCCGAACTGTTTATTTTGGTTCTTGAGTTTGGATTTGATTTTGACAAATGAAAGTTAAATAAGTTGAATACGAGATTTTATGATTATTAAGATTTGATTGAGTTTTAGTGTGAAATGCACACAAGGATGTAAAAGATGAATTTGATAAAGATAACGAATTGAATCATTCTCATGTTATGAGCCTATAAAAGAAATGTTTTAAGAAAGAGTTTGTGAACAAAAGAAATGGAATTATTATTTGAGATTGATTATGAAATATTGTTGATCTCTAGAAAGAGATAGTTGTTGGAATCTAGAGGCTAGGCGAGACCCTAGTGACCGGCAGTTTTATTTATGATTTTGAGAGCTAACCATTGAGGGTTGAGCGTCTCTTGAGAAGTAGCCAGGTAGGCTGACTGTCTCTATTGTTGATTTAAGTCCGGTAGGGTAAGCTAGCTCTAGGTTGTGATGATTTTCTTTTATAACAAACATTGTAAGGTTGTAATGAAAGTAAGAGCAAAACATAAGTATGAGAGCCTCGAGTCTACGATGCGGATGTGATCCACAGAATGCATGCTTGATGAGTCAAGACATGGCGTGGGAAATACTCCAGAATGATCGGGATCTTGGCGACGCTTGTGGGATGTTGATGACTACAAGAGGATCGTGTGCCATGAAGGAGGCTGAATTATTGCAGAATGCATGCTTGATGAGTCAAGACATGGCGCGGGATTCCCCTCCAGGTTTTCTGTACACGTGCTTGTAATCATAGAACATCTATGTTACTTACCGAAATTACAGAGAGATACATAGTGAAGATGTGATGAAAGTGAGAGAAAAACACGAGTATGAGAGCTAGAGTTTACGGTGCGGGTGTGTGAGCCACAGAATGCATGCTTGATGAGTCAAGACATGGCGTGGGCACAACTCAGAATGATCGGACCCTAGCCACGCTTGTGGGATGTTTGGTGACTGCAAGAGGATCGTGTGCCATGAAGGATGCTGAATTACTGCAGAATGCACGCTTGATGAGTCAAGACATGGTGCGGGATTCCCCTCCAGGTTTTCTGTACACGAGCTTATACTCATAGATCATCTGGGATACTTACCGTAGTTACAGTAGTAGATTAAGTCATGGCGAGGGATTGAACCCTACAAGATGAAGAACGATTAAGAGGCTTGCCCTCGGACCTATGTAGTATGGGATGCATAGAATCCGAACAAGTGTGCATTAGTGTCATATAATATAATAATTGCATTAAGGACTAAGTGCACCGCACAACACGACATCAACAGGATAGACCCTTTGTAGCTTTGTTTGTGATCAAGTTTGTGTTTGCTAAAGTATTTAAGAATCGTTATACTGTTTCCGGCATAGAGAGGATGGCCGTGTATAATATTTCGTCAGTTGTAAGCAACTGACGTGCCCACAGTTTTATATGCAGGATTTGGAGTTTTATGAAGATATAAAGATGATTGATGCTGTTGATTCCTTAAATAAGTTGTAACAATTGTACATTTATTATTGTTGTATTAATTGATTCCGCTGCGTATTGATGTAAAAGACTCTGATGTAATTATTGTTGAAATAAAAGTTTTAAATTCCTTGTAAAATTGTACGAATGAAGTGGAAAGATCCTGTAGAACATCTCGAATTCAGTTGTTTTTGGGATTCGGGGCGTTACAGGGTTTCGGGTGGTAGACGTGAACGGGTAGGGTAGTAAGTTATTAGGTTTTAGTTAATGGGTTATATAAAACAGGTTGGGTAGTTAAGTGGGTAAACGGGTAGGGATATGTATTAATGGGTTTAGGGGTTTTAAATGGGTAAATGGGTTAGATGGGTTATAGTATTAGGGTTTTAAAATTAAATAGAAAAATTAAATAACAAATAAAAATATTGTTTACAAAAAAATGTAATTTGATTACAAAATAGTATTTATTTAAAATAGATACAATACAATTAGCACATAAAAATGGATTTTCAATAACCGGCTAAAATTAATAGTAATAATATCAATAATAAGATTTGTATAAAAATTATAGGAAATAGTTACAAATAAGATTACTTATCGAAAATAGATTTTAATAGAAGATTCAAAAATACATTTTAACAAAAAAGTTTGAAAGCGAAAAAGAAAAAAATAAGTTGCGAAAATTTTAAATACAGAAAATACATAAAAATACGTTTTTAGGAAAACAGGGGTTACATGTTCAATGGTAAGTTCGGAGTCCAGCTTGTCCTACATGGCTGCTCCCACAACTTACTAAGCTCAAAATACGGTTTGGAGTCCAACACTTGGTTAAAACCGCTTTAGTCGCTTGCAAAAAAGCAAGTGCGGAGCATCTCACCATTCCGAATTGCTCCTACAACTCGTTGAACCCCCTCAAACAACAAGTTTGGAGTCCAACACTTGGTTCGACGTCGTTTTAGCCGCTTGCGAACGAGTAAGTGCGAAGTAGCTCACCATTCGGAATTACTCCTACAACTCATTGACAACTCCGGAACAACTAATTTGAAGTTCACAATCATGGATCGAAATTGTACTCACAGCTTGCAAGTATGCAGTTTCGGGGCTCAAAACGAACAATTACAATACTCCCACTACTGGTTAAATTTTGCAACAAGCAAGTTCGGAGCTCAACCCTCCCCTAGAGTTTCTTCTCAAACTTGTTTCCCAAACAGCTCTCTCCTAGAGCCCGGTGAAGCTCTTTGCTCCGCTTACTTCCCGAGCGGCCTTCTTCTTAACAAGTTCGGAGCTCAACTCTTCCCTAGAGTTGCTCTTCAAACTTGTCTCCTAAAGGGCTCTTTCCTAGAGCCTGGTGATGCTCTTCGCTCCGCTCGCCTCTCGAGCGGCCTTCTTCCCAACGAGTTCGGAGCTCAACTCTTCCCAAGAGTTCCCCTCAAACTCATCTCCCAAATGGCTTTCCCAGAGCCCGCTGAAACTCTTCGCTCCGCTCGCCTCCTGAGCGGCCTTCTTCCAAGAGAGTTCTGAGCTTAACTCGTCTAGAGACGCACCCTAAACACGCCTCCAAGAACGGACCTCCCCTAGAGTCATACAAAGCTCTTCTCAACTTCATGAAGGCGAAGATGTTGCACGACTATTTTGACCATGAAGAAGGATGACTCTTCAACAGAACTCTGAAGAGAAATTGCAGATCTTTGAGTCAGCTTCGAAATGAGGGGTCAAACGCTCCAATCCGACCTTCGAAGCACTGGGAAAGTTGATTACAGCGCAGCTGCGCCAAGGGTTCTTATCACCGACGTCGAAATGGGAGAAAACAGCGTTGACTGGTCAATGGTCAACGGTCAAATTTGCCATGTGTCACTCATTCGAAGTGTCTCTTGACTTCAGCAAGTAGCTCCGAGAATTCTTGTCACCGATGCCAAAATGAGGAAAAAAAACTCTGCCTCCCGATGTGTGCTCGATCGTGATCAATAGTTGTAATTAAAACAAAAAAGGTAAGTCAACGGTTAACCATTGGCCGCCACATGTCAAGCCGTCGAAGCCTATTTCGGGTTCGGAAACGTGATCCGAGCATTCTTGCCACCGACCCTGAAATGAAAGAAAAACTCTGCCTCAAGATCCGCCCTCAAATATAGATCGACGGCTCAAATTCGTACAACAAAAAATAAAAAAATAAAAAAATAACCGGACGGGTTCGAAACCGTTATAGGCCCAAACCCATAGTCCAACGCTTCATCTTCTCCCTCGGAATTGGGCGCCAAAACGAAAGAGAAACCCAACTCCTTCGTCGACCCTCATCTCTGTCGAGCTTGCCAACTGATCACCATGGCCTCCTCGAGCTCCTCTCCTGCCCTCCGAACTCCTCGTCATGCTTCTTCCTCGGTGAGCTTCATCATCGCGAAACCATCATAACTTCAAAAAACCCACTGCCGAACCCATGCGAAGAGATCCTTCAACGAGCTCACCTCCACTGACCTCGAGCTCCATCTCTGTCGAGCTCCGAGGCCGAGCACTTCTCCTCCTCGCCGAGCTCGACCGTAACTCCGTCTTCGAGCTTCACCCAAACCCATCTCCGAGCTCTGTCTCCTCCGCTGTGCCGAGCTCACCTCCCCCATTGCTAACTCGATCTGACGACGTCGAGCTCCTCCTTCACAAGCTCTGTCGTCGAGCTCCCCTTCACGAGCTCGAGCTCTTCTCTTCACCGAGCTCAACTTTCGATGAACCCAATGAGCGACGAACCCATCGACCTCCAATGCCGAGCTCGAGCTTCTTCTACCCTTGCCAACTCGCCGGGCTCCGTCGAGCTCCCTCGCCGAGCTCTCCCACCATCACCTCCATTGCCGAGCTCCCCCCTCGACGAACCCATCCAGCTCCAATGCCGAAGGTCAAGCTCCTCTCCTCCCCTCCACTGTCGAACTCCACAAACACCTCCTCGTCGCCAACCGCACTGTGCTCCTCTTTTCACGGGGCGCTCGGAGACGAAGACAGGGACGAAGTCGAAGCCGTGGTCGATGTCGAAGGTGCAGTCGAAGACGAAGAAGAAAGTGGGAAGAAAAAAGAAAAAAAATGTCACGTGTCAGCAATCCGGAGTGCCACGGAGGTCGGTAGCGTGATCCGAGCATTGTTGCCACTGACGTTCAAATGGGAAAAAATTGCCTCCTCGCGATGGGCGCTCGCTTGCTCATGATCAATGCACAGGATTGCACAACGTTTACAGGTAAATAGTAATTTGTTTATTTAATTATTAAGTGGAATTAGTTATTTAAAAAATCCGAAAAAGTTAATTAAAAATTGAAAAAAAATTAAAATTCAAAAAATAATTATTAATTCAGAAAATAATTTTGAAATTCTCAAAATATAATTATTAAATTAGAATAATTAATCAAAATTCTTGATAATTAATTATTTAAATTTGAAAATTGAATAAAAAATTTAAAAAATGATTAAAATTTGGAAAAAATCTGGAAAAATCACAAAAGATCCAGAAAATTCTGCAAATAATTTTGGGTATTTTACAATCTCAAAAAGACACTGTCACACCCTAAGCGAGATCTAAACGTTTCCGAGAACTCCGATAAAATCTCGTATGCCATTAAAACAAGAAAACTACTCCTCAATGGCTTTCAAACTTAGTATTCTGGAGTGGGGGGCTTGTGATATGGCTAAAAATGGGGTTAAATCGGGACCGTTCAAATTGGGCACGAATCTCAAAGCTTTCATAGGTAAAACGGTAATTTCAACTACAAACAGGTTTGAATGGGAACTGGATCTTTCTTCAACGCCCATTAACCCAAAAATGGATCTTTCCTATTGGATATGGGTAGCAATCCGTTACCAATCAATTCAGATATTTAAAGAGTAATTTAAATTTATGGTTATCTCTAAGAGACGGTTTAAACCAAATCTTTATCATGAAACGATTTAAACTCTACATCTTATCCAAAAACACCGGGACGTAGAAATAAATGATTATCTCTAAACTGTCTCTAAAGGCGACTATAAATACCCCTCTCCCCCACCATAAAAAAAGTAATCAATATTTTTCCACATAAATGCTCTTTCATATTCTTTCTAATTACTGACTTGAGCGTCGGAGGGTTCGTCGCCAGGATCCATCCCGGTGTATCAAACTTTTTGCAAGTTAACGGCAGCGGTAAGAAACAGTCAAATGCCGGTGAAAGTCAACAGGTTTGCCTTTATTGTTTCTAAAAGAATCCACAAATTCATCTATTTGCTCCCAAACCAAAATCAGCAGCAACACACTTGATAGTTTTTTTTTCAAATTGTCTTGTTTTTTATTATATATATTATATTTGCTCGTGAACATGTGCCTACAACACGTCTTCGGAACGATAGAACATATGAAAGGCATTGTAAACAGTAAAACAACAATTATGTAGATCAACCTTGAATAGTATGACAATATTTAGTTGTAAATAAAAGTCCATGTTTTCATTAGTATATATTGAAAAATAATTATAAATGGGAGTGTGATATGGCTAAAAATGGGATTTAATCGGAACCGTCCAAATCAGGCACGAATCTTGAGATCTGAGGGTAAAACGGTAATTTCGCCCACAAGAGGACCAAAACGGGTATTGGATCTGCCCTCTTAGGGCCCAATGATCCGCGAATGGATCCGCCAACAAGAGGGCGCGGATCTCAACCCGCTACGCTCCCAATCCAACAAGACAGAGTCAGGATCCCTGATTAAACACGATCAACGGCCCTGATGGACATCTACCTTTTCACTGGGATTTGGGGATTAAAATTCCTTAACTGGTTACAGGGGATATACCTTATCAGATTACATACCTTATCTGACTACGAGGAATATTCTTTATCTAATCACGGGGATTACATTCCTAAAACCATTCCCTAAGACGCCTATAAATACCCCTCACCCATCTCCATTAAGAGGTAATCAACTCTTCACCAGTTTTTACGCTCCTTCATAATCCCTTCGATTACTGACTTGAGCGTCGGAGGGTGCGTCGCCGGGATCCCCCCCCGGTGTCTCGCACTTTTTGCAGGTGCACGGCAGGAAAGTCGAACGAGGCCCGACGGAACAGGTACGCAGGTTTTCCTATTCAGTTTCCCCAAGAATCCACAAGTTCTATCTGTTTGCCCCCACACCAAATTTAGCGGCAACAGATTGGCGCCGTCTGTGGGAAACTAACGAATAGGGACCTCTCCTCTTCCCGGTAAACAGGTTCTCTCCTACCATGCCGCCTCGCAAAGTTAGATCTAGGGGCTCCAACCGAGCGCCCAACCCTGACCAGCAAGAAGTCCATCCTGATCCCGCTCAGCAACAAGGGCAACTCCCTCCTACCATGGAAGAGCCGCTTCAACCGAACCCCCCTCCTGATCCAAAGGGTCCTAACCCTCAGAAACAGCCTCTTCACCAAGAGAACCTCTCCATCCACAACGCCTCCAGTGCCTCCATGGCCTCCCATCATCCCCGAGCCTCTGGTCGCCACGATGCCCATCCCAAACGCCCGGAGGATAAGGACCTTCGTCGCCACCTGGACGAAAAGCGGGCTCGGGGAGAAGCCTCCCGCCAAGAGCGATCCCCCCGACACCGGGGACACAGGGGGTCCCCCGCCCGAAGAGGGAGAAAAGACTCCCCCGATCACTACCGAAGGAGGCACTCACCAGCAGGTCGGCAGCGGCATCGGGACAATGAGGCACCCATCACCCGTGCCGAGTTCCAGCAATTCCAAGCAATGGTACAACAGGCCCTCAATCTCCGTCAGAATCCCAATGAGCCGAGGGCCCCCTCCCCTCCTCCGGTCCGGAGCCCTCACCAACGTTCCCCTTCTCCTCGACCCGCTCCTACCAATTCCAGACGCACCCCAAGTCCTCGTCGTTCCCGAAGCTACCGTCGCCGCAGCCCTCGCTCCCCATCATACGAAGACGAGTCCCGTGGCTCGGCAGATCACCGCCGGAGAGATGACACCATGAACCGCCGCCTGAACGAGGTGGAAAAACTCTTGGGACAGATAAACCGAGAAGAAGAACTCAGGGGGAGGACCCTCCGTCCTAGCCGACCCCCGTTCTCCCGGACCATAGTGGATACTCCTGTTCCCTTCGGTTTCAAACCTCCCCAGTTCGAGAACTACACTGGGGAGACCGATCCAGTTGACCACATCGAAGGCTTTAAGACTTTGATGCTCCTCCATCAAGCGTCCGATGCCCTCCTCTGCAAAACATTCCCTGCAACTCTGAAAGGCCCAGCTCGAGAATGGTACTCTCGTCTTGCCCCGGCGTCAATATTCTCCTTCGAACAGTTCGAGACCCTGTTCATCACCCATTTCGTCAGCAGCCGAAGGACCGAGAAAACCAGCATCTCGCTATTGCACCTCCGTCAGCAAAAGGGGGAAAAACTGAGGGACTACGTGAAGAGATTCACAGCCGAAGCTAGAACTATTGCCTCCCTCGACCAATCGGTCGCTACCGCGGCATTCCAATCCAACATTCTTAATTCCAACCTCCGCTCCTCCCTTGCCAAGAAACCCCCACATGACTTTTCCGACCTTCTTCTTCGCACCGAAAAGTACATTCGGGCCGAAGAGGCCGAGCGACCCCCCAACTGGGAAGCGCCCGCCTCCGGGCTCAAAAGGAAGGGGGCAGAAGAAGGAGCCAAGAAGCTCCAGAAGGATAATGCCGGCCAGCGCCGACCTCCCCCTAGATTTGAGAAGTTCACTCCCCTCAACGCTAACCTCTCGGCCATCTTCATGGAGGTCGAAAAAGACGGGGTCTTGCCTCCAGCTCCCAAAATGAACACTCCCGCCAAGAGAAGAGATAAAGAGAAATGGTGCCGCTATCACCGGGACCACGGGCATGACACCAACGACTGCCGTGCTCTCAGGAACGAGATCGAAGCCCTCATCCAGAGGGGACAGCTGACGAAGTTTGTAAAAAAGGACCGAGCCGAGCTCCCTCTCCCGCCTCGGGGGGCTAACAAGCGTCCAGAAAGAGAAGAGACGCCAGACTTCGAGGAGGAGCGAATCCTCCACCTCATCCATGGGGGTCCGATGGGAGGCTCCTCGAACTCCTCCCGAAAAGCGTTTATCAGAGAAGTCAATTCAGTCCGAACCACGCCTCCTCCCAAGGGCCTCGGAGTGCCAGTTACCTTCTCCGACGAGGATCTCGAGGGAGTCCGTATCCCGCATTGCGACGCCCTCGTCATCAGCCTCCACATGGCAAATTTCAAAGTAGAGAGGATTTTAGTCGACAACGGCAGCTCCGTCAACATCCTATTCCTCTCCGCTTTCAAAGGCCTAAAGCTCTCCAGAGACAGACTCAAACCCGCCGGTTACACTCTCCATGGGTTCACGGGGGTTCCGGTAACTATAGAAGGGGTAATCACCCTCGATGTAACTGCCGGGCAAACCCCTACCACCAGAACGGAGCCGATGGACTTCATGGTAGTGGATGTTCCCGCTGCCTACAACGTCATCTTGGGCAGACCCGGCCTCGCGGCTCTGGAAGCAGTTCCCTCGGCATATCATCTGAAGATGAAATTTCCCACCCGATCCGGGGTCGGAGAAGTAAGGGGAAATCAGGAGCAGGCCCGGAAATGCTACATGACTTCGACCCTTGGGCCCGTCCTCTCTTTAGAGACCCTGGAAATTCCCCAAGATTCCACAAGACCGACCTCCGAGCCAGCGGACGAACTGGAGGAGGTGCTCTTCTCCGAACAAGAGCCGACCCGCAAGTTCTTCGTAAGCAAGGCGCTCCCGTCCGCCCTATACTCAGGTATTGTGGGATGCATCCGAGACAATCAAGACCTCTTCGCATGGTCCGCAGCTGACATGCCCGGTATCTCTGAAGAGCTCTTAGTCCACCGCTTGAGTGTTGATCCGGGGTCCAAACCGGTTCAGCAGAAGAGGCGTAAGTTCGCCCCCGAGCGACAGCTCGCTATTAAAGAAGAGGTAGACAAATTGCTGAAGGCCCGATTCATACAGGAGGTAAACTACCCTGAATGGTTATCGAACGTGGTAATGGTAAAGAAGTCCAACGGAACATGGAGAATTTGCATTGATTTCACCGACCTCAACAAAGCCTGTCCCAAAGATCCCTTCCCCCTACCGAGCATCGACACTCTGATTGACGCAACCTCGGGACATGAGCTCCTAAGCTTCATGGACGCTTTCTCGGGTTACAATCAGATAAGGATGTTCCCGCCAGATATCCCAAAGACGTCTTTTGTAACCGACCAAGGCCTTTATTGCTACAGGGTCATGCCATTCGGCCTAAAGAACGCGGGGGCAACATACCAGCGCCTCGTTAACAAAGTTTTTCAGGCTCAGATCGGCAGAAACATGGAAGTGTATGTCGATGACATGCTGGTGAAAAGCATCCGCGGTGCTGATCATGTGACCGACCTCCAAGAAGCATTTGATGTTTTGAGAAGGAACAATATGAGACTTAACCCGAACAAATGTGCGTTCGGCGTCTCATCAGGCAAGTTCCTCGGCTTTATGGTTAGCCAACGAGGAATAGAGGCGAATCCGGAGAAGATCAAGGCCATACTGGACATGGCTCCCCCAAGAAATGTCAAAGAAGTTCAGAGGCTGACTGGTCGCTTAGCCGCCATAGGGCGCTTCCTGTCGAAGTCCGGAGAGAAGTGCCTCCCGTTCTTCAAAGCCCTCAGGGGGGCTAAAGGATTCGAGTGGGGGCAGCAGCAACAAGACTCCTTTGACCAGCTTAAAGCCTACCTCGTCAACCCCCCTCTCCTTAGCAAACCAGTACCCGGCGAACCGCTCTACCTCTACCTCGCGGCTTCCGAACAGACGCTCAGTGCGGTCTTAGTCAGAGAAGAAGAAAGGGCTCAGAAGCCCATATACTACGTCAGCAAGGTGCTCCGGGATGCCGAACTTCGGTACCCGAAAATTGAGAAAATGGCGTATGCCCTGGTAATGGCCGCAAGAAAACTTAGACCCTACTTTCAGTCTCATTCGGTGGTCGTCCTTACCGACCAGCCACTGAAACAGATTCTTCACAAACCCGAGACTTCTGGTCGCCTCATGAAGTGGTCAATCGAGCTGAGCCAGCACGACATAACTTATCAGCCTCGGACTGCAATCAAGGCACAGGCGCTGGCCGAATTCATAGTGGAGACTACAATCCCCGAGTCTGGCCAAGCAGCAAAGGGACCCCCCGTCTGGTCGGTCTATGTTGACGGGTCCTCTTGCAATGAGGGTAGTGGGGCAGGGGTCATCCTGGCAGGACCAGACGGCTTCGTCCTCCAATACTCACTCCGGATAAATTTCAAAGCCTCGAACAACGAGGCCGAATATGAAGCACTAATAGCCGGGCTTCGAATGGCCCGAAATGCTGGGGCACATCGGCTACGGATTTTCAGCGACTCCCAGTTGATTGTTAACCAGGTCCTCGGCGAGTATGAAGCCCGCGACGATAGAATGGCTAAATACTTGTCCAAAGTAAAGAGCCTCATGACGCTGTTCGACGAGGCTCTCATCCAAAGGATCCCTCGAGAAGAAAATGCTCAGGCCGACGCCTTATCCAAGTTAGCCTCCTCCTCTCTTCAAGGTCTGGAACAGACCGTTTTGATAGAAGTCCTCCTAAAGCCGAGCATAGAGGACGAAGCGCCAGACTCCGTTGAAGCATTGCCCGTCCTCCTCGAAGACAACTGGATGAAACCCATTGTCGAATTCCTGAGGAACGGACTCCTCCCTGAAGATCCGAGGGAAGCACGAAGAATTAGGGCCCGAGCCGAGCGTTTTACTTTACTCGAAGGCATCTTATACAAACGCTCCTTCACCCAAGCGGATGGCCGACCGTATCTAAGGTGCCTCTCCCCCGAGCAGGCCGACTACGCCCTACAGGAGCTCCATGAGGGGATCGGCGGAGCCCATTCTGGATCCAGGGCTCTGGCGCGCAAGGTGTTGAACTATGGGTATTACTGGCCCACTCTCCTACGGGACGCCGAACAACACGTTTGGCAGTGCAGCTCCTGCCAAAAGTATGCAGACATCCGACGTCTTCCGCAAGCACCGCTGACCTCCCTATCAAGTCCCGTTCCCTTCGCTATGTGGGGGATGGACTTACTGGGACCATTCCCTCCAGCCCCCGGACAGCTAAAGTTCCTAGTCGTGGCAGTCGACTATTTCTCTAAGTGGATAGAAGCCGAACCCCTGGCTACGATCACCGAACATAGGGTCGTTCAGTTCTTCTGGAAGAATGTGATTTGCCGGTTCGGCGTTCCCCGAGTCATAGTCACAGATAACGGGACACAATTTACCGGAGCCGCCTTCCGAGCCTTGTGTGAAGACCTTTCCATACAACACCGATTCTCCTCCGTCTCCCATCCCCAGTCGAATGGCCAAGCTGAAAATGCCAACCGACAGATTCTTGCAGGAATCAAGAAGAGGTTAGACAAGTGTTCCAAAGGACTCTGGGCCGATCAGCTGCCAAACGTACTCTGGAGTCACCGCACCACCAAACGGACCCCAACAGGCGAGAGCCCATTTAATCTCACCTATGGGGCCGAAGCCACCATCCCCCTAGAAGTCGGGATACCCTCTCCTCGCCTGGTCGCTTATGAAGAAGAGCAGAATGCTAGGGAACTCAGAACAAGCCTAGACCTGATAGACGAAATCCGAGAGAGAGCTGCCATACGCCAGCAAGCTTACCGAAGAAGGATCGAGCTGGCATACAACAAAAGAGTCCGCCCAACGGACCTCAAAGAAGGGGATTTAGTCCTTCGGAAGTTGGCCATATCATTCCCCGGGCAGAAAAGCAAGCTGGCCCCGAACTGGGAGGGACCGTACAAGATCTCGAAAGTAATCCGCCCCGGTACCTACAAGCTAGAGGATCTCGAAGGCAGAGAAATTCCCCGGACTTGGAACGCCGACCATCTTTTGAAATACCAGGAGAAGGCAACTACGTCTCTCCAAGTAACTCGAGATGCCGAACCGTTCCCCTCCTTTCTCTAGTCATAGTTTGTCCTTTTTGCGCTTTCTTTTATTATTGTAATAACGGCTAGCAACTTTAGAAGCAGCCGATCGTTAGATGTTAATAAATGAAGTTTCTTCATGTTTTCACTACTATTACATCCCTCTGCTTGTAGCCCCTTAAACTGACAATGGTTACGGAGTCCAACACTTGGTTCGATTCTACTCCGCAAGCTCGCTCCTAAGCGAGCTAGGAGTAGCTCGCCATTCGAAATTGCTCCTACACCCCTTAAACTGACAATGGTTCCGGAGTCCAACACTTGGCTCGATTCTACTTCACGAGCTCGCTCCTAAGCGAGCTAGAAGTAGCTCGCCATTCGAAAATGCTCCCACAGCCGTTGAATGGTACGGAGTCCAACACTTGGTTCGATTCTACTCCGCAAGCTCGCTCCTAAGCGAGCTAGGAGTAGCTCGCCATTCGAAATTGCTCCTACACCCCTTAAACTGACAATGGTTCCGGAGTCCAACACTTGGCTCGATTCTACTTCACGAGCTCGCTCCTAAGCGAGCTAGAAGTAGCTCGCCATTCGAAAATGCTCCCACAGCCGTTGAATGGTACGGAGTCCAACACTTGGTTCGATTCTACTCCGCAAGCTCGCTCCTAAGCGAGCTAGGAGTAGCTCGCCATTCGAAATTGCTCCTACACCCCTTAAACTGACAATGGTTCCGGAGTCCAACACTTGGCTCGATTCTACTTCACGAGCTCGCTCCTAAGCGAGCTAGAAGTAGCTCGCCATTCGAAAATGCTCCCACAGCCGTTGAATGGTACGGAGTCCAACACTTGGTTCGACCCTACTCCGCAAGCTCGCTCCTAAGCGAGCTAGGAGTAGCTCGCCATTCGAAATTGCTCCTACACCCCCTAAACTGACAATGGTTCCGGAGTCCAACACTTGGTTCGACCCTACCCCGCAAGCTCGCTCCTAAGCGAGCTAGGGGTAGCTCGCCATTCGATATTGCTCCTACACCCCTTAAACCGACAATGGTTCCGGAGTCCGCCAAACGAGCTAGGGACAGCACACCGTCCTAAAAAACGCTCCGACGACGTTAACCTAATCAAGCAAGTGCACAACTCGGCTCGACGTTACTTCGCAACTCCACTCATGATCATTCGGAGTTCGACAGTTCAGAAGTTACCCCATGACAAACAACATTCACAGCAATGAAACACGCAAGTTCGGCAATAACGCATTTATTAATGAAACAGATGTGATACAAAGGCAAACGCAAACAGGAGCACGACTCAACAAGGGTATTTACAATACCGACTCGTCACACTTAGAAAAAAAAAAAAAAAGAGGAGAGAGCAAAGAACGCGCGGAACCGACCACTTCAGCGCTTCTTTGGAGCTGGAGCGTTCCGCTTCAAGGACACTCGAGAATGACGACGCTTGTCCCCGGAGCGCGACCCCAAGCCGGCAAACTGGGACGTATCCTCGGCACCGCTCCTGGCAGCTACGCCGACAGACGCCCCGCTCGAGGAGATTGCCACCGAGCTCTGCGCGTCCCCCGGGCTGGGTTGACCAATCCGCTGACGGGTCGCCATCTCATAGAAAGTGATACCCCGCTCACTCTCAGCACGAGTGCATGACGTGCTTCGAACGTTGATCGGCCCTGAATGTGGCTTCAGACGAGCCACTTCCGCCTCCAACTCTGAGATCCTGTCCCGCAACGAGTCGTCTTTAACGTCGACTTCAAAACGTGGGGGTATCGCGGAGTCCGGCACTCCAGATCGACTAGCGACGAGGCGCCGAAGGTGGGTGACTTCGATGCTTTTATCCACCGTCGCCCTCTTGAGCGCTTCGACTTCAGCAGTCAACTCGACTCGTTCGGTCGTCAACTTGGCCACCTCGGCCGTCAGCCCCTCGCCCTCACTCCGGAGCTTCGCCTCTACGGACTGCAGATGCTGTATCTCGGAGAGCAACTCGTCCTTCTCCGCTGTTATTTTGGACAAATTATGACGAATGCACTGAACACGAATCTCATTACTGAAATCAGTGGGCAAGTGTTCACCTTCGGGTATGAGCTCGGCGATTCGGCTTTCCAAACGACGAATCTCGATATCACGCCGGCCAAGGACGAGCTGGAGATGCTTCCTCTCGCTCTCGGCTCGGCGCAATCCGAGCTCGACCTCATAAAGTTTCTCCCTACACCTAGCCAGACACAGCCTCGTCGCCCCTAGGCCGGCTTCGGCTTTAACCTCCTCGTCCGGGCAGGAAAGCTCGACGCCTTGGGGGATCACCATGAGCTGCAAAGAAATCGGAGCAATCAGCGAAAACGTTGAGCGTGGCCGAAGCACCGCACTTGGAAAAATTTTCATCTCTAAAAACAAAGTTTGACAGTTCGGCAAAAGAGGGGGCATAAAACAGAAATTTCCGAACACCAACACTTGCAAAAATTTTGATTTCATTTACGTCAAAAGAAGCGGTGGCCAGTCCGCTATTAGGCATTACAAAGTTCGGTAAAAAAAAAAAAAGCAGAAACAGCCAAAAACAATAAAAGGAGAGGCGGATCAGTGCTCGACCTCTTTCCCCGGGCGACGAGGTGGAGTAGGGGTCGACTTCGCCGAAGGAGACGCCGCCGCCAGCGGAGTGGCCGTGACGCTCGGGATCTCGCCAGTAACCCCGGCATCGGCCTCAGCGCCGTCCTCCTCCTCCTCCTCCTCTTTCCCTTCGGACTCGGGGTCGAAGCCCTCGACGTGTCCGGGGAAGAGTCGCCATCCCGAGACGTCCACCCCGGGGTACGCCTCTCGCACCCGGTCGAGGGCGGTGGCGAAGGCCTTCGCCATGTTCTGCGCGAGGTACCCCTGGGCCTTCTTCAAGGTGGCGTCCTCCACCTCCTTCACAGCCGCCGCCTGCTTCGCCTCGGCCTCGGCCAACTGATTGGCCGACCCCTCCTTCTCCCGACGCAGCTCGTCCTCCAGCCTCTTCACTTCGGCCTCGAGGTGCTGAATCCTCGCAGACCGGCCCTCATGCTCGACTCGGAGCTTGTCGAGCTGGTTCGACATCCGAGCCTTCTCGTTCCGAGCCTGGTCGGACTCCTGCTTCAGCTCCTTCTCGAGGGCGGTCAGCCGTTCGGTGAGGTGGCCGAAGTGGACGACGATCTGCAAGGGAAAGAGGAAGAACTCAGAGAGTTGGAAAAAATTTTTTTGTGATTCAAGATGAAACGAATGAAGGAAACTCGGGACTTACCGATACCGCCGAACGAGCGATCTCGATCACGTCGTCGCCCTGCCGCCCCGCGTCCATGGCGGCACGGTCCTTCGGGGTGGCGAGATGCTTGACAGCCTGCATACTCGCCAACGAGTTCCCGAGGAACCCATCGTGCCTCCGGACCTGCCAGTCCGGAATGTGGATCCGCTTGTGCTCCTCCGTCAGGAGCTCCTCGCCTGCTACGGTTAGCGGCGGGGTCGGCATGGCGAGCGCGGCGGCAATGGGGAAATCCCCCTCAGGAGCAGTAGCCGAAGGCCCCGCCACGGTGACGACCGGGTCGTCAACAACCTCCACCGCCTGGTCGGGTGCCGCAATCCTCGGCACCTTCGAAGCCGAGGGCAGCTTCGACGCGACCCTCTTCCGCTTCCTCGGCGCCTTACTGGCGAGCCCAGCCCGGAGCGCCAACACCGCTTCGTAGTCCATAGATTCTACATCAAATAAAAAAAAAAATGATGATTAGCACAAAAGAAGAACAGGACAACAAGTACAAAAAAAGAGAACTTGGCGAAAAGCCGCGTACTAGGATCTACGCGGCCGAGCCCTCCCCTGTAAAGTACGTCTTCCGTCAACTCTTTCCAGTCGTACTTCGGCCGGTCGAGAAGAGTCCGAACCGCCCCTTCCTCTTCTACTGAGAGTCTCGGCAGCGCCGTCGCCCTCTTGGTCACCCCCTCTGCCCAATTGGTGGGGATCGGCCAGGCCTCTCGACTCCGCACGACGACCCACTTCTCTCGCCAATGCTTGATAGAGTCTGGGCAGACCACGAGCCTGCCGCCGTGCCTCGGAGTCAGATAATACCGGTACTCCGACTTGTTCCCTTGGTGGAGCCGGTATATCGTCCGAAGCACGTTCAGCTGCGGTTCGATCCCCGCGGCCTGGCAATGAAGAACGAAGCCATTAATCACCCGCCACGCGTTCGGCATGAGCTGGATAGGGCAGACCCCATACCAGCTCACCACGGTAATTGCGAACGCGTGGAGAGGTAGCCGGGCGCCGGCGATAAAGGCATCCACCGGCCAGCAACACATGGTCACTGGCAGCGGCGAATTGGCCCTAACTCCGGGGCCCGGCAACATGATTTCGTACTCCTCCGGGATGAAAAAAGCATCCCGGATCGCCACCAACTCCTCCTCGCGAAGGATCGACGCTGCGTCATCCGCCTCCGTCGTCTCCCTCGCCTCATTCTCCTCGAAGGTCCTCTCCCTCCCATGGACAATCCGCTCGGCCTGGTCCTTCGGGAGCTCCCTGACCCTATGCAGACCCGTCAACGGACCCGGTAGCTGTCCGAACTCCCCCATCCTCTTCGGCTCCTCGACGATGGAATCCTTCCCGAACACCTTCCCCTTGGGCGGGTTCGGAGACGAGGCCTCGGCACCTTGAAGGGAGGGCTCGGACCAAGAGACTTCATCTGAGACAGAAGCTACAGACATAACTTATAAATTTACCTTGAAAGGAAGGAGTGCCGAAAAACCTCGCCTGAGACAAACGCCGGTGCCGGAAAAACTCGTCTGAGACACTAAGGAACGCCTGAGCAAATGAGAGGAGAAGTGAGAAATGAGGGGGGGGGTTGAGGATTTATAGAAGGGGGACACGCCCCACGAGGCTAATGGGCCTGTACGGCCGGCCCATCTAAACCAAGCGGCGGAGCGATCCCAATCGTCACCTCGTTAACCGCAGCGAATCATGAGATGCATTTAATGCTATCCCATCTGATGGAACCCCAGAGGTCACAGCACTTAATGCGCGTCCCATCTGTCAGGGTTGTCAGAGTTGTCAGAATTGTCAGACATTCAAATGGCGCACAGAAGAGACAAACTCACATAAACGACAAGTCTGCACGCTCGGCACCCACTGCCGAGCATTCGTGACACCGACCCTGTTATAGGGGAAAAAGTCACGCTCGGCACCCACTGCCGAGCATTCGTGACACCGACCCTGTTATAGGGGAAAAAGTCACGCTCGGCACCCACTGCCGAGCATTCGTGACACCGACCCTGTTATAGGGGAAAAAGTCACGCTCGGCACCCACTGCCGAGCATTCGTGACACCGACCCTGTTATAGGGGAAAAAGTCACGCTCGGCACCCACTGCCGAGCATTCGTGACACCGACCCTGTTATAGGGGAAAAAGTCACGCTCGGCACCCACTGCCGAGCATTCGTGACACCGACCCTGTTATAGGGGAAAAAGTCACGCTCGGCACCCACTGCCGAGCATTCGTGACACCGACCCTGTTATAGGGGAAAAAGTCACGCTCGGCACCCACTGCCGAGCATTCGTGACACCGACCCTGTTATAGGGGAAAAAGTCACGCTCGGCACCCACTGCCGAGCATTCGTGACACCGACCCTGTTATAGGGGAAAAAGTCACGCTCGGCACCCACTGCCGAGCATTCGTGACACCGACCCTGTTATAGGGGAAAAAGTCACGCTCGGCACCCACTGCCGAGCATTCGTGACACCGACCCTGTTATAGGGGAAAAAGTCACGCTCGGCACCCGCTGTCGAGCGTTCGTGGCACCGACCCTGTTATAGGGAAAAAACCGGTTCGGCACCGCTGCCGAGCGTTCGTGGCACCGACCCTGTTATAGGGAAAAAACCGGTTCGGCACCGCTGCCGAGCGTTCGTGGCACCGACCCTGTTATATGGAAAAAACAGGCTCGGCACCGCTGCCGAGCGTTCGTGGCACCGACCCTCTTATAGGGAAAAAACCGGTTCGGTACCGCTGCCGAGCGTTCGTGGCACCGACCCTGTTATAGGGAAAAAACCGGTTCGGCACCGCTGCCGAGCGTTCGTGGCACCGACCCTCTTATAGGGAAAAAACCGGTTCGGCACCGCTGCCGAGCGTTCGTGGCACCGACCCTCTTGTAGGAAAAAAACAGGTTCGGCACCCCTGCCGAGCGTTCGTGGTACCGACCCTCTTATAGGGAAAAAACAAGTTCGGCGGACCACCGAACTCGCTCCTGACGCTCGCAGTCCTGCCGAACTCGCTTCCCTCTCTGGAAGAGCTCGCCGAACCGCATGTGGACCTCGGCCCCTTCACTAGCGAACTCTAGGGGGGTCTAAAGCGTGCTCCAAGTATACAAGGCCACCCAATGACGAATTGACACTTTGCAAAGTTAATTGGATATCCCTGCAAGAACACCACACGACCATAAGAGCTCGGGGGCGACTCAGAGTTCAATCCGCTTGAAAAATCACCAAACTATCTCCCTCAAGATTCAAAACCTTCCATTTGGGCTCCGACACAACTCTACCAACCATTAAAAAACAGCTAGACTACTCCTCAAAGGCCGATCAAGCTCAGCCTTTAGGAGTGGGGGGCTCGTGATATGGCTAAAAATGGGATTTAATCGGAACCGTCCAAATCAGGCACGAATCTTGAGATCTGAGGGTAAAACGGTAATTTCGCCCACAAGAGGACCAAAACGGGTATTGGATCTGCCCTCTTAGGGCCCAATGATCCGCGAATGGATCCGCCAACAAGAGGGCGCGGATCTCAACCCGCTACGCTCCCAATCCAACAAGACAGAGTCAGGATCCCTGATTAAACACGATCAACGGCCCTGATGGACATCTACCTTTTCACTGGGATTTGGGGATTAAAATTCCTTAACTGGTTACAGGGGATATACCTTATCAGATTACATACCTTATCTGACTACGAGGAATATTCTTTATCTAATCACGGGGATTACATTCCTAAAACCATTCCCTAAGACGCCTATAAATACCCCTCACCCATCTCCATTAAGAGGTAATCAACTCTTCACCAGTTTTTACGCTCCTTCATAATCCCTTCGATTACTGACTTGAGCGTCGGAGGGTGCGTCGCCGGGATCCCCCCCCGGTGTCTCGCACTTTTTGCAGGTGCACGGCAGGAAAGTCGAACGAGGCCCGACGGAACAGGTACGCAGGTTTTCCTATTCAGTTTCCCCAAGAATCCACAAGTTCTATCTGTTTGCCCCCACACCAAATTTAGCGGCAACAGAGTGTAAAGTCCAACTTTTTAGAACTTTGAAAGTGGAAAACGATAAAATTTAACTGTTGAGAATATATTTGTTATTTTCAATGTAACATGAGTAATACAAAAAGGAAAAAAAATCTGAAAATTTACAAACCTGAAATCTGTTAATTCTAGATTTCTGAGTAAATAGAGAGAAAATGAGAGAGAGAGAGAAAGAGAGAGAGAGAGAATGAGAGAAATATGAAAAAATAAAGATACAAAAGAGAGATAGTAATAAAGTAGTGAGTTTTTTTTAATTTAGTTATTTATTTATTTTGAGGGGGAACTTTTCGATATATTTTGGGATGGTGAATCTGAACCGTTGATTTTGTTTCAATTGAAGATGAACCACTTGATATCTTTTGTCTTGTGTTTTATTATATAGATATAGATATAATAGAGAGAAGAGATACAGAAATTTAAAGTAGATGATTATGTAAAATTATTTTATTGGATAGTGTAAAAATAAGAAAGAGAAAAAAAAATTAAAAAAGTGCTACGGTAGAACTAATATAGTGCTAAGATTTTTCCGGATTTCTTATGGAGGTACCGCAGCGCTACACTGTAAATCTAAATGTAAGCCATCTAAACCTATGAAAAGTGTTTTTTTTTTCTTCATGGATTTCTTTTTCTACAATAAATTTACAGCCAAACAAACAGGCTCTAGCCCTACCCACAAATTTCTTTAGAAATTAATAATAACATTAATAATAATTTCCCTACGGAAATGTCTTCAAATTCATTGAACTTACAATCTCTCTCTCCCTTTTCCACATACTCATCATCCTAATCCACTATCAATTTTATTACCCCAGTCAACAAACCCTAATTTTTTAGAATTCACCTAATTTAATTACGAAAAGTAAAACATCAAGAAAAAAGAAAAAGATAATTTATTCACCGTCTGAACTCTCAGGACTTGGTTCCTGATTAAGATCCGGATTCTTACACTGCCGGTGACAACCCTGACTCTGACTCTCACTGTGACTCTGATTCTGACTCTGACGTTGCGCTTGCTGCTGGTACGTCATCAAACTCGCTTGCATCGCGTCCACCCTCGCCCCCACCTCCGTCGCCTTCTTCCTTATGGAAGCCGCCGTCAAACTCTCTCCGCCTCCGCCGCCATCGCCGCCTTCTGCCGCCAATTCATCCGGAAAATTCAGCCTCGCCGTCCTGCCACGTAGCAGGAAAACAGCCGTGTCATACGCACGTGCCGCCGCCACCGGCGTCGAGTACGACCCCAGCCAAATTCTCGACCTCTTATTCGGTTCTCGAATCTCAGCCACCCACTTCCCCCACTTCCTCATCCTCACTCCTCTGTATCCCCTCTCTCTCGCCCCACCTCCTCCTCCTCCTCTTCTTCTTGATGACGTCGGCATCGGCGGCGGTGGCGGCGGTTGCGTCTTCTCTCCTTCCATTGATTCTCTCTGATTATAATTCTCGTCTTCGTTCTGAGAATTTATGCATACAAAATTTTCTTTTAATAAAGTTACCATATATATATATCTCACTGACTGACCTGAAATTGTGCTCTCACGGACATGCACACAAAAGGAGGGGAAGAGGGATGCAGCAGAAAAGGAGATGAGATGGAAAAGAAACCATCCGGAACATGTGTCGGTGGCGCGGCAGTTGACGGGAGCGGTAGTGTCTGCTTCGCGTTTGTTGCTTGCTTGCTTGCTTGCTTGGATGGAGAAGTAAAAAAGATGATGGATATTGGTGTTTCGCTGTTAATTAATATTAGTCGTTATTTTTTTTATTTTTTATTTTGGTTTTAGTTTAGTTTGTTGTGTTTGAGTGTTTGTGTATAGAAGGAACGGCTGAGATTGGTTGATGAACGTTCGATGACCTGACCGTCCACGCAATGACGTGTGCAACAAGTGGCAGAAATTCATTTCATATTTTTCAGTGAGTGGAGGAGTTATCTTATCTTATTGGAATTAAATAATGATACAAGATAGGGTACAAGTAATTAGGGATAGTTTAGCTGAGAAAAAGAGTAATGTTTTAGTGACTACCAATTTCATTACTATTTTCTTTATTATCTTAGGTGGCATATTGAAGAGTTTTTCGACGTATTCTGTCTTTTTCTATCTATTGGAGTGTGTCACCTAAATGTAGTGAAATTGGTAGTAGATATAGCATTACTCGAGAAAAAAATACTGTAGCCAAAATAAATTGTTGGATTTAATATCTTAAAATAATTTTGGTTTCATGTAGTTTTATAGCTGAAATATTTTTTTATGAAATATGAGCTTTGATTGAGTTGTAGTAATAATGTAGCGAAAATAATTTAAAAAATTGTTAAATTCTTTTTATTTGACTTGAAATTATTCTAAATTATTAAACTTAATTAACTAAATTAAACCCAAAAAAATTTAAAAAAACCGAAACAAACCTATAAAATTGAAACTCATTTATAGAAAAAAAGGTAAAGGGGGGGAACCAAAAAATTAAAGACGAAGCATTTTCAATGTGGGGACTTAGTCCCACATCGGCCATGACTTCGTTTCAATGTGGATTTATATAGGATTGCTGCTGTATTGGAACGCAAAAAAATTTCGGCACTGAAGAGGGAGAAGATTGAGAAAAAATAAAATATTACTTGTGTGCAACATTGTTTTTTCGTCAACACACTGTACGCTGGTGTTTGTAACTACAAGGATTCGTATTCATGCGGTTCTATTTGGTTTGTTAAACTGTTCAAGAGGGACAGGTTAGTTGAATCGTACGGCTTTGATTTGATTGGTTTTTCCCCCCTTTTTTTGGGTGTGTTTTGTGTGTGTGTGTGTTGGGGGGGGGGGGGTTAGTTTAAGTGATTAAGTACAGTAGGCGTAAGATTTTTGTGAATATAAATTTGCAGGATTTGAAGTGTCAATATGGACGGTCGGTAGTTTAAATTGGATCAGATGCTGATGATGAGGGAGTATGGTCGGTGGGTGAGAAAATTGGTAGTTTGAGCAGCTGTCACGAGCTGGGGCGAGCACGTACCTTGACCCGGTGTTTTTGCGTAGGAATTAGCTTCATGCGCATCAAGATGTGGACTCCAATAATTAACAATATTATAATTGACTATGTTATAGTTCACCAACTAACGAGAGCTTATTTAATAAAAACAAATTTCTAACGTAGAGCTTATATGATATGAACGCTATTATATGCTATAGCGGAACAACGTTTGTAGTCACGAAGGCATTTTGCCAACAGAACAGTGACAGTTACAACTACCTCTTCCACGTATGAAGTAGTCACGCATTTTAAATTTTTAATGCATTTTCATGTTGACTTAGTACTTACTGGAACTGGAAGCATATTTGTACCACAAGAATGTAGTGGTATGTTTTTTTAACGCACAACCGTCAGAAGTTCGAGTTCCGTTTCAATGATCCTTTCTTATCAAGGGAAGACAACTGTGTCCATGCAGTGTGGTGCTACAGGGTCGCACGCTTAGATTTTCTTAAGCCAGATGATCAGGTATGGACCCCCCTTGTCGAATAATTGCGCCCTTGCATCTTGACTTTTTCCACACCAGTTGCATAATAAAAGCATCAACCGTCTGATTGTTTAGAAAACACATAAATGCATAAATATATATAGTATTTTGTCTATTTGCTGCAGTCGTCGAATAGTATTTTATATCAATTTAATATAAAAAAAAAATTCATGAGGAACTTCACTTTGCGTCCGACGATTTTTAAGGATTTTTATAATTTTTTTTATTAGTTAAAAACGTTGTTTAAGTGTTTTTTAAAAATAGGTGGGCTCCTCATTGGACGCAACTTCACATTGCATCTAAGGACCTCCAAGCTTACATTTCATTTATTATATTCCATTCTTTTTAAAATGACGTCGGACGCAGTGTGAAGTTGCATTTGACGAATTTTAAAAAAAAATCGTGGGACGCAAATGAAGTTGCGTCCGACAAATTAAAAAAAATATTTTTTTCGTGGGACGCAAAGTGAAGATGCGTCCTGTATAATATGGATTTCTCTCAAATCTTCTCTCATATATAGCAATCTACTGTCGCTATTTATGCATTTTATACATAAATAGTAAACGACTGTAGCTGGCCATTTGCTATAAAATACATAAATAGCACACGACGTGGATGCTCTAATAACATAGATTTTTGAAAGGAATAAATGAGATTATTTTGGCGATAAATCATAGTATATGCATAAGTTTACCTAATGCTACACTTGCTACACTTACTAAATTCACTATTTTTTCTTTATTATCTTAACTGAAAGACTAATATTAGAGTTATCTACAACTTACTCTATACATAATTTACAATAACATCTACTAATAGTGTGTCACCTAAAATAGTGAAGAAAAAGATAATAAATTTGATAGTTGGTGTAGCATTGATGTGGCTAAAAATAAGGCTAAATCGGAACCGTCCAAATCGGACACGAATCTTAAGATTTAGGGGCAAAATGGTAATTTCACCTACAAACAGGTCTGAAGTGGGTACTGGGTCCTCTTTCCCAAAAGCCCAGTAACCCACAAACGGATCCGTCTCAGCTGGGTGCGGATTCCAACCCGCAATAAAACCCAGTCCAGCAGGATAGAATTAGGGTTTCTGATTAATCCTAATCAACGGTTCTGATTCACATCCATCCTTTCACTGGGAATTAGGGATTACATTCCTAACCTGATCCCAAAGACGGTTACAAATACCCCCCATCCACCACCATTAAGAGGTAATCAATATTTTGCCAGTTTACTCTCTTTCATAATCTTCTCTGATTACTGACTGAGCGACAGAGGATGCGTCGCCGGGATCAACCCCGGTGTATCGCACTTTTTACAGGTGAACGGCGAGAGTTAACGGTCAAACTCCGGTGAAAAGATTCCAGGTTTTTGCTATTAAGTTTTCCTAAGAATCCACAAATACTATCTGTTTGCCCCACACCAGATTTAGCGGTAACAGATTAGCGCCGTCTGTGGGAACCCACGAATAGCAACCCTTCCTCTTCCCATCGGTCAGATCTTCTCGGCCATGCCTCCACGGAAACTTAGATCCAAGGGGTCCAATCATGGACCTACCCCTTCTCAGCAACAGCAGGAGGTCCCCCTCCAAACCGTCCAGCCAACGGGACCCTATCCTCAACCTAATCAGGCCCCGCAGCAGGACCAACTTCCTCCACAGAATCTTCAACCTCCTCGCAGTCAAACCGGTCCTCAGAAAGCCGGCGCGGGGGGCTCTCGCCCCAATCCTCAGAAACAACCCCTCCAACATGATCATGTCTCCGTGCACAACCCATCTACCGATTCCATGGCATCTCACAATCCCCGAGCCTCAGACGACCTCCGCAACACCCTCAACAATCGGTAGAAGGAAGAGGATCTTCGCCGCCTTTTGGATGAAAGGCGGGCCCGAGAGGGAGCCTCCCGCCAACAACGTCCAAATGAGCGATCTCCTCATCGCCGAGACTACAGAAGGTCCCCTCCTCGCAGAGGGCGAAGAGAGTCCCCTGAGCACCATAAGAGAAGACTTCATTCTCCTGCAGGTCGGCAACCCCCGAGGAATGATGACACACCCATCACCCGTGCCGAGTTCCAGCAATTCCAAGCATCCATCTTGCAAGCCCTCAATCTCCGACCCAACAACAACAATGATCAGATGGTCCCTACTCCTCCTCCGGTCCAAAGTCCTCGCCATCGGTCCCTCACTCCTCCCCCAGCTCCTAGCAACCGCCACCACATTCCTAGTCCTCGCCACTCCCGAAGCTACCATCGTCGTAGCCTCCGCTCCCCCTCGTACGAAGACAAGTCCAGAGGCTCGTTTGGCTACCAACGAAGGGATGACACAGTTTACCGCCGTCTCCACGAGATGGAGAGGCGCTTGGGTCAGCTAGACAAGGAAGAGGAGCTTAGAGGAAGGACCCTCCGTCTGAGCCGACCTCCCTTCTCTCGAACAATCATGGAGGCACCCGTTCCGATAGGCTTCAAGCCCCCACAGTTCGAGACTTGCTCTGGGGAGTCAGACCCCGTGGACCACATTGAGAGATTCAAGACCCTCATGCTGATACACCAAACTTCCGATGCTCTGTTGTGCAAAACCATCGTGGCCACACTTAAAGGTCCGGCTCGGGAGTGGTACTCTCGTCTTGCCCCATCCTCCATATTCTCCTTTGAACAATTTGAGACCCTCTTCGTCACCCACTTCGTGAGTAGCCGCCGCACAGAGAAGACCAGCATTTCGCTACTCTACCTCAACCAGAAGAAGGGTGAGAAGCTCAGGGACTATGTGAAAAGGTTCACCGCGGAAGCTAGGTCCATCGCTTCCCTCGACCAGTCGGTCGCTGCAGCAGCCTTTCAGTCGAATGTTCTCAACTCAAGCCTGCGGTCCTCCCTTGCCAAGAAGCCCCACAGAACTTCTCCGACCTCCTTCTCCGAAGCGAGAAGTATATCCAGGCCAAGAAAGCTGAGCATCTCCCCACCTTTGAGGGGCCTTCCTCTGGATCCAAAAGGAAGGCGACTGAAGAAGAAGGAGCCAAGAAGCTCCAGAAGAACAATGGCGGTCAGCGCCGCCCTCCCCCCAGGTTCGAGAAATTCACTCCTCTTAACGCCAACATTTCCACTATTCTCATGGAGGGTGAGAAGGAAGGGGTTATACCTCCTACCCCGAAGATGAACACCCCTGGCAAGAAGATAGATAAAGAGAAATGGTGTCGTTATCACCGGGACCACGGCCACGACACCAATGATTGTCAGGCCTTGAAGAACGAAATTGAGGCCCTCATTGAGAGGGAGCAGTTGGCTAAATTTGTGAAGAAAGACCGAACCGATCTTCCTCCTCTCCCTCGGGGGACTAACAAGCGTACTGAAAGGAGCGAGAAAACTCCCGAGTTCGAAGAGGAGCGTATCCTGCATCTCATTCACGAAGGCCCTATGGGAGGCACCTCCAACTCTTCTCGGAAGGCCTTCATAAGAGAAGTCAATTCGGTTCAAGGCACATCTTCCCCTAAATGCCTTGAAGTACCGGTCACATTTTTAGATGAAGACCTTGAGGGTGTCCGAACCCCCCATTGTGACGCACTAGTGATTAACCTCCATATGGCGAACTTCAATGTGGAGAGGATTCTAGTGGACAATGGCAGCTCCGTTAACATCCTCTTCCTCGCCGCTTTCAAAGGCCTCAAGCTATCCCGAGACAAGCTTAAGCCCGCTGGCTACACACTCCACGGGTTCACGGGAGTGCCAGTGACTATCGAAGGGGTAACCACCCTCGACGTAACCGCTGGCAAAACTCCTACTACCCGAACGGAGCCGATGGACTTCATGGTAGTCGATGTCCCCGCTGCTTATAATGTGATCCTAGGCCGACCTGGCCTAGCTGCTCTAGAAGCCGTCCCATCGGCTTATCACCTCAAGATGAAGTTCCCCACCAGGGCAAGAGTAGGGAAAGTAAGAGGCAGTCAAGAGATAGCTCGCAAATGTTACATAACCTCCACCGGGGGTCCAGTTCTCTCCTTCGAGACTCTTAAGATTTCCCAAGAGGGTGTCCGACCAACATCCGAGCCGGTGGATGAATTGGAGGAAGTGCTCTTCTCTGAGCAAGACCCGAACCGCAAGTTCTTTATCAGCAAGACCCTCCCATCTGCCCTATGCTCTGACATTGTCCAGTGCATTAGAAAGAATCACGACCTCTTCGCATGGTCGGCTGCCGACATGCTAGGAATCTCCGAAGAGCTCCTCGTCCACCACCTCAGCGTTGCCCCGGGGTCCAAACCGGTCCAACAAAAGAGGCGCAAGTTTTCCCCCGAGCGCCAGCAAGCTATCAAAGAAAAAGTGGACAAGCTCCTTAAGGCTCGGTTCATTCAAGAGGTCAATTACCCCCAATGGCTCTCCAATGTGGTTATGGTAAAGAAGTCCAACGGAAGTTGGAGAACATGCATCGACTTCACCGACCTGAATAAGGCATGTCCTAAAGATCCATTCCCCCTCCCAAGTATCGACACCCTGATCGACGCCACTTCGGGCCATGAGCTGCTCAGCTTCATGGATGCCTTCTCCGAGTACAATCAAATCCGCATGTTTCCCCCGGATATCCCGAAGACCTCCTTTGTCACCGATCAAGGACTCTACTGTTACTAGGTAATGCCCTTCGGACTGAAGAATGCCGGTGCGACTTATCAATGCCTCGTCAACAAGGTCTTTCAACACCAGATCGGCCGAAATATGGAAATGTATGTTGATGACATGCTAGTCAAGAGCATCAATGGGGCCGATCATGTGACCAATCTGCAAGAGGCGTTCGATGTATTAAGGAAGCATGATATGAGGCTCAACCCGAACAAGTGTGCGTTCGGGGTCTCGTCGGGGAAATTCCTAGATTTCCTGGTCAGCCAAAGAGGAATCGAAGCGAACCCTGAGAAAATCAAAGCCATACTGGACATGGCTCCTCCCAAAAATATGAAAGAGGTTCAGAAGCTAACAGGGCGCCTCGCAGCTATAGGGCGCTTCCTCTCTAAGTCAGGGGAGAAGTGTCTTCCTTTCTTCAAGGCTCTCAGGGGGGCTAAGGGCTTCGAGTGGGGTCAACAACAACAAGAATCCTTCGATCAGCTTAAAGCCTATCTAGTCCACCCCCCTCTCCTCAGCAAGCCTATCCCCGGGGAAACACTCTACCTCTACTTGGCTTCCTCCGAACAAACCCTCATCACTATTTTGGTGAGGGAAGAAGACAGGGCTTAGAAGCCCATCTACTATGTGAGCAAGGTACTTCGGGACGCCGAGCTCCGCTATCCAAGGCTGGAGAAGATGGCATACGCCTTGGTTATGGCAGCTAGGAAGCTTCGCCCATATTTCCAGTCGCACTCGATGGTCGTTCTTACCGACCAACCGCTGAAGCAAGTCCTTCACAAGCCGGAGACCTCCGACCGCCTCATGAAGTGGTCGATCGAGCTGAGCCAGCATGACATATCATACCAGCCTCTGACCGCGAACAAGGCTCAGGCCTTAGTAGAATTCATTGTTGAGAGCACCATCCCCGAGGTCAGCCAAGCAGCAAACGGCCCTCCTATCTGGTCAGTATATGTGGACGGGTCCTCTTGCACCGAGGGAATCAGAGCCGGGGTCATTCTGGCAGGCCCAGATAATTTCGATCTCCAATACTCCCTCCGCATTAACTTTAAAGCCTCCAACAATGAAGCAAAGTATGAAGCACTTATAGCCGGCCTCGGTATGGCTCGGAAGGCAGGGGTACAATGCCTACGGATATTTAGCGACTCTCAGTTGGTCGTGAATCAAGTCTTGGGCGAGTACGATGCGCGAGACAGCCGAATGGCTAAGTATCTAACCAAGGTCCAAATTCTCATTGCTCAGTTCGAAGAGGCGCTCATTCAGCGGATCCCCAGAGAAGAAAATTTCCAAGCGGATGCCCTCTCCAAGTTGGCCTCCTCCTCCCTTCAAGGTCTCAAGCAGACCGTCCTGATTGAAGTGCTCCTGAGACCGAGCATAGTAGAAGAGACTCCCGACTCGATGGAGTCGCTGCCCGTCCAACTTCAAGACAATTGGATGAAACCCCTGATAGAATTCCTAAGGGATGGGCTCCTCCCTGAAGACCCTAAGGAAGCTCGTCGAGTCAGAACCAGAGCGGAGCGGTACACCCTTGTTGAGGGGGTTTTGTACAAACGCTCCTTCACCCAAGTAGACGGCAGACCCTACTTGAGGTGCCTCTCCTCGGAAGAAGCTTCTTATGCCTTGCAAGAGCTCCACGAAGGTATAGGCGGAGCACATTCAGGGTCAAGGTTCCTTGCCAGGAAAGTTTTAAACTACGGGTACTTCTGGCCTACCCTCCTACAGGACGCCAAACGACATATCCGACAATGCAGCTCCTGCCAGAAATACTCTAACATCCGTCGCCTACCCCAAGCTCAACTCACCTCCCTATCAAGTCCGATCCCCTTCGCAATGTGGGGGATGGACTTACTAGGGCCGTTTCCACCAGCTCCCGGCCAACTCAAATTTTTAGTCGTGGCAATCGACTACTTCTCCAAGTGGATAGAAGCCGAGCCCTTAGCTACAATCACCGAGAACAAAGTGCTTCAGTTCTTCTGGAAGAGCGTCATCTATCGGTTCGGCGTGCCTCGGGTCCTCATAACTGATAATGGAACACAATTTACAGGGGCCACATTCTGATCTCTATGTGAAGACCTCGCAATTCAGCAACGCTTCTCCTCTGTCTCCCATCCTCAGTCAAATGGCCAAGTGGAAAACGCCAACCGGCAAATCCTCTTCGGCATAAAAAAGAGGCTGGATAAGTCCGCCAAAAGCTTATGGGTTGATCAGCTCCCTAATGTACTGTGGAATTACCGCACTACGAAACGAACCCCCACAGGAGAGCCGTCATTCAATCTCACCTATGGGTCCGAAGCAGTGATCCCCTTGGAAGTCGGTGTACCCTTTCCTCGCCTTATGGCCTACGAAGAAGAACAGAATGCCAGAGAACTTCGAGCGAATTTGGATTTGATTGATGAGCTTCGTGAAAGCTTCAATTCGCCAACAAAGCTATCGAAGGAGGGTCGAGCTGGCCTATAATAAGAGAGTCCATCCCACCGGTCTCAAAGAAGGGGACTTGGTCCTCAGAAAGTTAGCTATCTCATTCCCCAGTCAGAAGAGTAAGCTAGCTCCAAATTAGGAAGGACCCTACAAGATCACCAAAGTAGTTCGGCCCGGGACATACCGTCTTGAAGATCTTGAAGGCAGAGAGATCCCTAGGACTTGGAATGCCGACCATCTATTGAAGTACCAAGAAAGCGTCCAAACGCCTCTCTAAGTACCTTCGGATGTCGAACCGTTCCTTTCCTTTTACTTGTATTTTATTTTTGCTTCTTATTTTTCCAATGTAATAACGGCTCGCAACTTAGAAGCAGCCGAGTAGTAGATTTCAATAAACAGCTTCTTATTTCTGTATTTTACTTGTGAATTGGTTGTATCTCTCTGTTTTTAACTCCTTTGCGCTCTAACGACAAGTTCGGAGTCCAACACTTAGCTCGACTCCGCTTCGCAAGCTCACTCTTAAGCGAGCTAGAAGTGGTTCACCATTCGGAATTGCTCCCACAACCATTGAAACTTACTCAAATGACGAGTTCTGAGTCCAACACTTGGCTCGACTCCGCTTCGCAAGCTCGCTCTTAAGCGAGCTAGAAGTGGTTCGCCATTCGAAATTGCTCCCACAACCATTGAAACTTACTCAAACGACGAGTTCGGAGTCCAACACTTGGCTCGACTCCGCTTCGCAAGCTCGCTCTTAAGCAAGCTAGAAGTGGTTCGCCATTCGGAATTGCTCCCACAACCGTTGAAATTAACTCAAACGACGAGTTCGGAGTCCAATACTTGGCTCGACTCCGCTTCGCAAGCTCGATCTTAAGCGAGCTAGAAGTGGTTCGCCATTCGAAATTGCTCCCACAACCTTGAAATATACCTTCGCCCCGCAAGCTTCTACTACCAGACTAGACATGGGGGAAGAGCGAAATTTCTACAACTACAGTACTTGGAGGAGCTGACGTTGTGTTCTTATGGTTCGTTTCCAAAATCGGAGTAACCACAATACACCTCCAACACACGAGCACAAGAAAGTAAACGAACTTGTATTTAATTAAAGAGTTCAACAAACAAAACGTTCAAGTTACAAGACCAAACTACCACAACAAGGTACTACAAAAACTCGCAGATGACTAATTACAACAAGGTTGTTCAGTGCTTCTTCGGAATAGGGACGTTTCGGTTTAGAGACACACGGGGGCGGCGCCGCCTAACCTCCGAACTCGTCTCTAGTCCAACGAACCGAGATGCCTCTTCGGCGCTGCCTCTAACTGTGGCTCCGGCTGAGGCCCCACTAGACGAAGCAGCCACACCACTCTGAGCATCGGCCGGACTCCGCCTAACGATAGGCAAATGAGTTGCGAGCTCATAGAAGGAGATCCCCCTCTCACTCTCTTCGCGAGTACACGACGTACTCCGAACATTGATCCTTACAGGCTGAGGTTTGAGGCGAGCGAATTCCTCCTCGAGCTCGACGATCCTATCCTTCAGAGTATCGTCCTTCACAGATATTTTGAAATAAGAAAGTTTAGCTGAGCCTGCATCACCGACACTGTCGGCTATGATGCGACGAAGGTGGGTCACTTCGATGCTTTTGTCGATTGTAACCGTCCTCAACTGCTCGACCCTCGCCGTCAGCTCATCCCGCTCAACCATCAGCTTTCCCACTGCCATTGCTAATTCGTCTTCTTCCGCCGAGAGTTCTTCTTCGGCTATTTCCAAATGGCGAACCTCCGCCAATAGCTCGCTTTTCTCCGTCTCAGCAATGAACAGCGTCTTCCTAAGCAACTCCACCTCGCCTTCAAAATGAGCCTCGCGAGATCATTTCTGGAGTTGTTTCAGCTCGGAAAAATACCCCCCCGCAGTAGCTTTGATATCCTCTAGCCTTAATTCGCTCCTAAGGAAACTCTCTCGGCTGCGAGAGAGGGCCTGCCTCACCTCCTCTAGTTCGGGACGAAGGCGAGTTGCTTCGGAGACTGAACTAGGTTCGACAACCTGAAAGACGAAAGTATATCAACACAGAAAGACAAAGGGCGGCCCGAGCCAAACACTTAGCCAAATCTAAATCTCGGAGAAACTCCATTTCAAAAACAACCCAACGCTTAGCCAAAATTCGAGAAGAGAGTTCGAACAAAAATTATATTCACATCAAAAAAGCGGTGGTCGGTCCGCTACAAGGCAGTACATTGAAAGAGAAAGAAAAAATTACAAAGACGTGGAGATCAAGGGTCCACCTAGGGCGGCAGCTCGGAAACAGGTGCCTCGGTGGATGGGCCCTCGCCCCCCGATGCCCCGGCTCGGGGGCCGGCTGCCACGGTCTTGGGATCAGCTGGCACTTCATCACCCGGCTGCTCGCCTTCCTCCTGCTCTTCTTCCTCCTCCTCTTCTCCCTCCTCCTCTTTGCTTCCTTCCTCGCCGTCAGGCCACAACCAGTACCCCACTCTCTCGAAGCCGAGGATTCAAGCCTCGACATGGTCGAGCACCCGGGCATAAGACAGCTCCATGTTGGCCGCCATGTGCTTCTTTGCCTCGACTTCAATCTCCTTCCTCGCCTTCTCCACCGCCGCGGCCTGTTCCGACCTCACGTCCTCCAAAGCCTTCGCCGCTGCGGCCCTCTCCTCGGCAGCCTTAGCAACCTCCGCAGCAAGCTTCTCCTTCGCTTGCTCCAGGGCCGCCTCGAGGTCTGCGACCCGAGCCTCCAAGGCATCCGAGCGACGCTGCTCCGCGTCGAGCTGTTTCACAGCCCTCGCCCTTTCCACTCGGTCCTTGTCACTAAGGGCCTTCAGCTCCCTCTCCTGCTCGGCAAACTCCTAGATGAGGTGGCCGAAGTGGCAAGTGGCCTGCAAAAAGAAGCAGTTAGTACGCAGCAAAAACCAAGCTATAGACTTAGTAAATTTTCAAAGAGAAAGAATCGAGACTTACCGACATCAGCGACCGAGCGACTTTGAAGGTGTCGTCACCGGTCGTCCCCGCCTTCATGGTGGCTTGGTCCTTCGGGGTCGCAAGATGCTTGAACGCCTGCATACACATCTGCGAGTCGCCCAAGAAGCCGTCGTGGTTCTTCACTCACCAGTTGGGGACGAACAACTTCTTGTGGGCCTCGGTCAAGATCTCCTCGGCCTGGAGTCAAGGCTGTGGCCTCGAGCGCCAGCGCTGCCGAGACGAAAAAGGTCACTTGCAGGTGCAGACGGGGCAGAGGCAAACGGGTTAGGGAGGACGGCCACCTCCGAAGACGGTTCCCGAGGAGCAGGAGCAACAATGGCCGAGGGTGCCTTGATGGGTCGGCCGGACGTAGGACCCGTGCTCGTCCTCTTCCTTGTCCTTCCGTCGGCGATTTTGCTTCGCTCTGTCATCATGCCCTTAAACTCCATGTTCGGCGCCTCTGTTCAATGCAATAAAAGGAAAAAGTAAGAAGAATGTACAAGGCATTAAAAAAGAATTACAGTGAGATGTCAGGAGCGTACTCGGGTTGATCGGACTAAGGCCCAACCCGTGTAGCACCTCCTCGGTCATCTCTCTCCAGCTCAACAACGGGAGAGCAATCAGCTTGGCCGCCACCTCCCCCTCGGCGGTGGTCAACACCGGGTCGGCCCTTGCAAACTTCGGTACCTCCGCCTTCCACCGAGTCGGGAAATCCAAGGTCGAAGGTCCCTTTATCAGAAAAAACTTCTCCTTCCAATGCTTTATCGAATCAGGATTCTCTATTAACTTAACTCCTCTCCGAGGTGACAAGTAATAGCGAGGCTCGAGCTTGGTCATCCTGTTGATTTGGTATAAACTTCGAAGGACGACGAGGTTCGGCTCCACTTCGGCAATTCGACACTGAAGCAAAAAGGCGAGCACATGGCGCCAAGTGTTCGGCATGAATTGTAAAGGGGCCAGACAGTACCAGTGAAGGACCTTCATCACGAAGGGGTGGAGGGGGAAGCACAGACCAGCGTTCAAGGAGTCATAGGCGAAGACTCATGTGTCCGGTGACAGGATGGTGTTCGCTCGTACCCCGGGACCGGGGAGGATCAGCTTATACTCCTGAGGGATGGCGAATCCCTTCCTGATCCGGAGGAGATCCTGCTCGGACAACACCGAGGGGAGGTCATCCACCTCGGTGACCTCCCTCGAACCGTTCTCCTCATAAGTCACCGAGCGACCAACGATCGCCTTACTCAGCAACTCGCCGCTGTACGGCCTTATCCGCGCATGACCGGACAGCACGCCAGGCAATCGACCCGATTCGGGAGCTCGTCTATCAATCTCCACAGTCTCCTCGACTATCGAAGACCGAACCACTACCCTCTCCTTCTCCTCGGCTGCAGACGACCCCGCTACCTCTTTTCCCTTCCTACGACTCACTACTTCTCTCCCCTCCTCGGCACTCTGACAACCCGAGGACGATGCCTCACTTCCCGAGTTTACTCTTGACATCTCTAAAAAATGTTTAAGGCAAGAGAGAGACTGACCTTAATGTGACGTAACCTTGAAGTGACGTTCACGGTCGGAAATAGTTCGCCGGAAATCGCCTGGCCCTCGCGACAGCTAGCACAACCGCCTTGGAGCACAAATCGCCGCTAGCAGAGCAAAAGTAAAAACTTGGGAGTAAAAGTGAGAAATGAGCTAAGGGGTGAAGGGGGGTAAGAACTTATAGCCAAGAAAGCGACTGTTGGGCTTTCAAAATGCTTAGGGGCCCATTCAGGGAGATGAAACGACAAAAAAGAGAGAGCGGCGACGGTTCGAAGGAAAGACGCGTCGGTTCACTTAACACCCCCGCTCAACGACTCGTGACTTGCCGAGCCATAAAGGCAATCTGACGGACTGACGAGGTACCGACCTCTACATATGGAGAAAAATGCTGCCGAGCCAGTTTCACCGTTGGATCATCTCAAAATTCGTTTCCGAATCTGATGAGCGGTATAGATCATGCCACGCCCACAAAACGACAAGATAGTATTTTCTCGTGATCTGAACCTCTAACTTCGTGATACGCGCCATGATGGACGTCTCAGATCCCACCACGTGGTTCGAAGACTCGATCCAAGCTGCCGATTCACCGAAGCGCTCAGTTGAGCCACCGAGCCACCATCCTCCCTGGCCGGACTGACGAGGTACTGACCTCCACATATGGAGAAAAATGTTGTCGAGCCAGTTTCACCGTCGGATTGTCTCAAAATTCGTGTCCGAATCTGATGAGCGGCTCAGATCATGCTACGCCCACAAAACGACAAGATAGCATTTTTTCGAGATCTGAACCTCGTCCTCGCGATTCGTGTCATGATGAACGTTCTAGATTAAGCCACGTGTCCCAACGGTTCATTCCGATCTGCCGAGCCACCGGAATGCCCAGCCAAGCTAACGAACAGCTTAGCCGAGCCGCCGAGCTAATATGGGCGGAGGACGAGCTACCGAGGACTCGAGTCGAGGTGCCGATGCACCGACACTCGCATATGGGAAAAAAATGCTGCCGAGCCAGTTTCACCGTCGGATTGTCTCAAAATTCGTGTTCGAATCTGATGAGCGGCTCAGATCATGCCACACCCACAAAACGGCAAGATAGTGTTATTTCGTGATCTGAACCCCGTCCTCGCGATTCGTGTCACGATGAACGTTCCAGATTAAGCCACGTGTCCCAACGGTTCATTCCGATCTGCCGAACCACCGGAGTGCCCAGCCGAGCACCAAACAGCGTAGCCGAGCTACCGAGCTAATATGGGCAGAGGACGAGCTACCGAGGACTCGGGCCGATGTGCCGATGCACCGACCCTCGCATACGGAGAAAAAGCTCGCCGAGCCACCCAGAACGTCCGATCCTCCAGAAAACTGCGCTCAACACCAATGGAAGGCTCAGATTACGCCACGACATAATTCGGTATTTAAAATTAATTTTTATTTATTAAAATTGATTTATTTATTTAAAAATTGCGAAAAAATGACTAAAAATTCGAGAAAATTAATTAAAAATTCTGAAAAATAATTACAAATTCAGGGAAGTACTTTTGAACCCTTGGGTAAGTGATTATGGCTTAGAAGAGACAATTAGGACCCCCGAACAACGAATCAACACTTCGCAAAATTAGATAAATGGTCCGAAAAATAGATAAAAATTAAAAAAAATCACCAAAAGTCCAAGATAGCTCAGGAACAACCTGGAGCGCGCAACTAACTTAGAAAATCACCGCAATACCTCATACAAAGATTCAACGCCCCTCGTTTGGACTCCGATACGACCCTGTAAGCCATTAAAACAATATAACTACTCCTCAAAGACTAGTTAAAACCTAGTCTTCGGGAGTAGGGGGCTCGTAATGTGGCTAAAAATAGGGCTAAATCGGAACTGTCCAAATCGGGCACGAATCTTAAGACTTCGGGGCAAAATGGTAATTTCACCTACAAATGGGTCTGAAGTGGGTACTGGATCTTCTTTCCCAAAAGTCCAGTAACCCACAAACGGATCCGTCTCAGCTGGGTGCGGATTCCAACCCGTAATGAAACCCAGTCCAGCAGGATAGAATTAGGGTTTTTGATTATTCCTAATCAACGGCTCTGATTCACATCTATCCTTTCACTGGGAATTAGGGATTACATTCCTAATCTGATCCCAAATGCGGCTTTAAATACCCCCCATCCACCACCATTAAGAGGTAAACAATATTTTACCAGTTTACGCTCCTTCATAATCTTCTACGATTACTGACTTGAGCGTCGGAGGGTGCATCGCCGGGATCAACCCCGGTGTATCGCACTTTTTGCAAGTGAACGGCGGGAGTCAACGGTCAAACTCCGGCGAGAAGATTCCAGGTTTTTGCTATTCAGTTTTTCTAAGAATCCACAAATCTATCTGTTTGTCCCCACACCAGATTTAGCGGTAACAAGCATTATTAAATTAAGAATGATGCGTAGGTAGGGAGTGTTAGAGATTACGAGAGATTATATCAATAGAAATTATGGTTAATATCCTAGACTAAGGTGCTTGAGATATTTATTCTAAGTATCAAAATTGGAATACATACACTACTATCACAAGCCAGTATTTATAAGATAAATACTAGTTTGGGTACTGGGTTCTCAACCCACTCAACCCGCGTTCCGATATCCATACAATTAGTACGTGTAACACATGTGTTACCCATAGAATAATATTACACATAATATTATTCATATGGTGAGATTATCTCATCAGTTGAACCTTAAGCTGACTGGTTGATAACGGTCTTTAAATAGAAGAAAAGCACCACTCAATGTATAGTTCATAAGGACTAAATCAATTATAAATCTGAATAGTTCAAATAGACTAAACCAAAATAATTAAATAGTTTCCAAACTATATCACAACAGAATAGTTCATAAAAACTGAACCAACTGGAGTAATTTGTCATAGTTTAAAAATCAAACAAAGCAAATAAACTCCAAGAACAAAATAAGAGTTTTAAGCTCAACGAACACAAGAGTCTTAAACTCAACAGAAGTTTTACCAAGCAAGTGACTAATTTATTCTCGAGAGAAATAAACTAAAACTCTATTCTTGCACACTGCTTTATGTTTACTTCTCCATTTTGAGCAAATCATTATTTTGAAATCTATGTTGACAGATTCAACTCCTCCATCTTTGCTAGCTTATTGAAAACAAGAATATCAAGAGACATCTCTAAGAATTCTAATGAATTTCACAAAGTATCTAGTTTCAGAAAAGAACTTAGTACAATTCATAATTAGCTTAGCAAAAATGTAACGCAATCATCACAATCAAATTTCTTTAATTAAATAAAGAACAAAAACTATTATAGTTTCTACACAAGAATTATACTATATTTCATATTGGATTAATAGAACAGTCAAATCAATTATAGTTAATTCTGAATCATAAAAATTAGAATGAAACAAGAATCCATAAAAGAGATATATCATCAAAATTGGAATAATATAACGACATTCTAAACATTGAAAACACATCGACAAGTTTTCATGTTTCGTATTGGAATAATATGATTATTCTAAGTAAAATCCCTAGATATATAATACCATCAAAATTGGAATGACATTATATATTTGTGGAATTTATGTGGAATCATCAAAATTGTCTAAAATATGTCAACTGCCTAAAATTGATGCTTAAGTTTGAACATCTCTATGGCTCCAATTGGATTCTAAATTTCAAAACAATTAGGATATTAAAGCTTTGACTCAATAGCTTTTAACTCTATTTCCCCCACAGTTTTGATAATTAGATCACTTTTAAGTCTCTTAGTAAGAGCATTAGCCATATTTTATTTCAATTGCACTTTATTTATAAGAAAGTTCAACAAGGCTTCTTTTAGCCTTAACATACTACTCTTACTATCATGGAGTGAGTTATGAGCTACAGTGCATTATAGCTTGATAGTCGCATAACAGAATTAGAGAGTTACTTAAATTTCTTAATGGATAACTAGCAAGAATTTTTTCCATCCACTCAGTCTTTTTCCCTGCAGAGGATAACACATAGAGGTCTGATTTCATGGATGATAGCACGGTTTCTGTTTGTTTTTTTTATTTCCATTACATTTCTGTTCCTCCTAGTGTAACACATATCCACTAGTTGTCGACTTTCACTAAATTCTGAGCATCATAATGCATCAAATCAACCATTGATTCGAAAAATGACTAGAATGGCACAAAGCAAACTCTTGAGTACCACTCAGCTATCTCATTAGTCTCTTAAGGGCACTCAAATGTGTATGAGATTATTAGTGAATCTGTAGATCATACATACCTCAAAGGCTATGTCTATTCTAGTGCAGATCTTTGTGTACATGAGACTTTCAATTCCTTTAGAATGATCTACCTGTCTCATAGTTGCACCATTATTAGGTGTCAACCTTTTATCATAATCATAAGGTGTTTCAAAACACACTTTCAATCACTATATCCCCACTTTTGAAACACTTTTTGATTTGATGAGTTTGACTAAAAGTTATCCCTTGTCAACCGAAACTCACCCTAACACCTATAGTGTCCACAATACCTAAGTTTTCCATGTTAAATTCTTTGGATAGCACAATTTTAACTTCATTTGTAATAGAGAGATCACTTCCAAGAACAGGCATGTCAACAGAACAAGTAAATAATAACTACATTTGACACACCACAAAGTTGAAAACACTGATCTGAATTACTTGATTCATATACTAGGCTCTTTCGATAATTTGTCAAATTATTTATTCGTCGGCTATACATGTTTTAAGAACATACAATGATTTTACTAAATTGTAAATCTTGTTCACTAAACATAGTAGTTCAAAACTTTCCAGTACAAAATTGTTCAGTACAAAACATCAAGTACAAAATATTTAGTACAAAATTGTTTAAATATCCTTTATTAATAACAAAATTTTTAATAGATGTAAAGATAAGAAGAATACTTATTGTAGCAATATGACAAACATGTGAGTAGACATCAAATAAATCTACCCCATTTTCTCAGTCAATTTGTAACCCCCATTCCCGATAATTAGTATTTTCGGCGTATTTTCTATAATTTGAATTTTTGTAAATTTATTTTGTGTTAGATTCGATTTGGATCTTCTATTAAAATCTTTTCTAATCGAAATCTATATTTATTTCGAATAGTGGTTTTCTATCCTTAATTAATCGACTATTTATATTATTAATTTTCGGATTTTAATAAATTTGTTAAACCCAAATCCTATTTTGATAAATATCATTATTATTATTATTGTTATTATTATTGTTATTATTATTGTTATTCTTATTGCTATTATTAGTGTTACTATCATTTCACTATTTGATTTAATGAGTGTGTGTGTGTGTGTGTGTGTGTGTGTGTGTGTGTGTGTTAAATATCCTATTGTTCTTTCTTGATTATTTTCATTTTGATTAAATTTGTTCATGAAAAATTTCCATTCTTTTTTATTGAGCTTTTTTTGTTCAACCTATTATCTTTTATTTAATTGTGGGTATTTTTTTTTTATTTGAACTCTATTGATTTTAAACTATCTCTTAATTGAACCCTAAAACCCAATTTTATTTGTTCTTAACCTAAATCCGCTATTATTGGACCCTAATTCGTCAACCCAGTACCCTAATTGTACCTTATAAATACAACCCTAGAGCAAACCCTAAAAAATTGCACAACTTTGAAGCCCTAGACGCTTATTCTCTCTTCTCTCTCCTCTCTCCTCTCTCCTCTCTCCTCCCGTTCTCTCTCTTTCGCTATGCTTTTCCCGCCAAAATCACCTCGACCCTATTCCGTCATCTTCCCCGGCCAGCTCTGGCCACCCCGTGCTCCGACGACCTGCTCCTCGTCACCGTACCTCTTCGACGCGCCGCCTGAACACCCCGAAACCCCCTTGCGCATCCTCGCCCTCCTCAGTCCTCGACATTAACAGAACACCCCAAACCCCTCTCCGATCATTTTCTCCGGCGACCCCCGTCGCCATCCCCCCCTCCTGAGCGCCGCCCTCCTCCGGTGACTTCCCCTCAGCGTCTCCCCCCTCGTCGACCACCAGCACATCCCCCCAACCTCTCCTCCTCTTTCCCCAACCTCCGACACACAGCAACACACCGATTTCCCTTGCTCCTCCACTTCGTCATTCAGCATCACCGGCGTGCCGCCTCTCTAGTCGCCAGCACAACCGCCCAGACCAACCCCGACCTCCCTTTCTCTGTCCTCGACATTAACATAGCACCGAAACCCCCTCCTTCCCTCTCCTTTTCGATCGGCGACGCCACCAGCACTGTCACCCTGCCTCGCGCCTCCGTCGTTGCGCCGCCACCTGCGTCGCCGGCAACCCCCTTGCCTCTCTCCCGCTGACTGTTGCTACTTGTCTCTTTGTGTGCTATGTTGAGTGCCTCTTGGATTATTGCACGCATATTGTACGTGTTAATTAGCTAGTTCGTGGGTTCGTTGCTTCGGGATCCTTATCTCGTTATTCTTGGTATTCGTTTTTACCGTCTAACAGGCAAGTCACCGTCCTCTTGAATTGTTAATTGTATCAAATTCAAGTTTTGTTGAAACTCTTGCAAGTAGATCTCTTTGTTATCGTATTATCCATTGTTCATCTCTTCAATGGGTCTATTAAGGATTTACACGAGCTCACCCCAATATTCTTGACATCGTGCCACTTTTGACTCTAAAGTTTGGATCTTTTATGAGTGCATATAGAATTGATAATAGGGTTGTTCATATAATTGTCACACAAATAAATTATTGTGGAGACAATTGATAGGTTGTGTTGTTTGATCGATTGATGATTGTTTGATGATAAATTAATCTATTAGTGTGTTCTAGTTTTATTTATTATGTTTTGACACCCATCATGCTGATTACACAATTTATTGACTAGAGAATCAATACACATATTGTTTAATTAATTTATTTTCATGAAAATACCCTAAACCTGTATATTGCTTGCTAACCTGAATGTTAACTGCTGTTTTTGAACTAGTAAACGATCTTAAAATGAAATACTTTCTGAATATGAATTATAGCCTTCTCTTTCTAGTTTTCAGAACATCTTGAATTTTTAAATTTCGAGTTTTGTAGCAAAAGTTATACCCGTTCTACTACAGCTGTGATTTTACTTTCAGATTTTCAGATTCTCGTACCTTTCATATTTAAACAGTTAAAAGACTGATCAAATGATAAAATTTTGCTCTGAAAATTTTCAGATTGTTGCTTAACATGTTTAGGAGTCCAGAAAATATTTTTACTGAATTTAATATCGAGTTTTTGCTGATTCAAAAAATTAAAATAACATAATGTCTAAATTCTGCCTGAATACGAAATATGTAAAGAATGATGTGATTGACCTACCTACTGTTGTCGGATTTTGAACTTTAAATATGCGTTGGAAACGTGTTGAAGTCTAGTTTCCATATTTTCTGACGGATTGAACTTTCGACTTCTGAGTCAACGGAAAACTACATTTTTGTACAGATTGCGCTCTGTCCAGAATTTTAGATACTACTTTTTAATAGAGTAATTATTCCTATGTTGTACTATTGCATAAATTAATGAATGTATGTTACATTACATGTCCCCAATGAGTTATTGTCACTATTCTAACCATCTTATTCATGTTATCATCCTATTGTTCCCCTATTGATACTATCGTTCACCGAAATATCCATTAATTTGCATATTGTATTGTTACATTGATGAAATAATTAATAAGCCGGGATTTAAGGGATTAACTAGAATAGTTGATGATATAGAGACTGTAATTGGATGATGGCCCGTGATTATTACCATTATCGTCATCGTGTAAGAAATTTCACCATGGCTCGTATTTTTACCGCTATCGTCATCGTGTAAGAAATTACACATGGCCCGTGTTATTACCGTTATCATCATCATACCCAGTACATGAACTATAGAGTCTACCACTATAGTCTAAACGAAATTGATTGTATGCATCGAACCTGTAGAATGAGACACAGTAGTACATGCATTAGTTAGGATTAAAATGATTAATAGACATAAAGATTGACACATCACCAACATTGCATGTTGTTCATCATTGTTCCTATTTGTATCAAATATTGTCTAAGTGTTATTGATATTAACCATTGATTACCGTTACGAATATTGAATCACTGTTACACCGTTACATTGATTACCATGTTATTGATTATTACTATCGTGTCATGTTATTGATTCCTATTGATCCATTGATTCATTGTTATACTGTTATTCCATTGTTCCCAGCTTTCTCTACTTGCTGTCCATGAATTGCTCTAAGGAAAATTTTCTCCTCTTTTTAGATGAAGTGTATACAGGTGATGAAGGAGAAGTACCTGCTGGAATTAGAGAACAAACAATCTGAAGACTACTATTTTCTAATTGTTTATTGCTATAATAAAATTAATGTATTGAGACTTGTTATTATTTTGGATTGGATTATTATTGTTTTGGGGTTATGTCCCGAATTTTATTATTGTTTCCAGACATTGGATTATTATTGTTGTATTTGGATATTTTTATTGCTTTATTCGAAGTACTATTGTTTATGAGATTATTATTATTACCTGCGCATTTCTTCTGTATTAATTATATTATTGAGTTAATCGAATAAACAACTTATAGGTAACGTTAGTCATTCGCTGGGTCAATGTTACGTGCTCGTATTCCGTATTTTTGGGAAGCAGGGCGTGACATAATCTGTTAGCTACTAAAACGCATTAAAATTGCTACTGAACAATCAAAATTAAGTTTCTTCTACAAAACCTCACTTACTATAGTTTTAACCATTTCAACAGATCAACTAATTTAAAGTATTATTGTATGACACAAATTTATCTCATTGTCTACTAAAGACTCTTCTTGGCTCATTTGCCATTGAAGTTTTAAGTGTTAGTAAGGTTGGTTCTTGAATTGTGAATCATTAACCGTATTTGTAGGACTATATCATTTCATACATTTATCTTTGATGAACACATCGTCAAAAAACTCTACAAGTCTAGATTCTTCTAACACAAATTAGATAGATCTAACATCTACCCACAGAACTACATTCTGCACTTTCTAAACACACAAATATTTGTTGTAGGTTCTACTTTAGGCCTTCTAGGGTCATGTACTCTAACAAATGTATCACAACACAAATTTTCACTTTAACAAAATTATTTGTGTTTTCATGCCATGATCTACAAGGTGTATTCAATTTAGAATGTAGTAACACATTAGAGATATGATTAACAATAAAACACCACTCACAATTACACAAGACGAACAACGGTCAATATTATAGAATTCAACATTTCACTAAGTGTTGGATTCTAACTTTTATCAATACCGTTTGACTGTTGTAAGTAGAGTACAGTAGAGATTATGTCATATGCAAACTTCTCTAAAATCATTGAAACATATTCACTACCTCTATCAAATGTAAACCCTTGATTTTTTTATAGCATTTAACTACATTTTAATTCATTAATAATAACAACTGCTTCATTCTTCATATATATGATAGACTTATATTAATCATCTACAAAAGCGTTTAAATACTTCTGACCAACAATTATCGTCTCATCTAGTCACAAAGCTACTGAGATCACAAATATCAGAATATATCGACTCAAGAAGTTGTGTGTGCTCCTAGAGACCATACTAAATGACTTCCTAGTGATCATAATCTAAGCACAAATTTCATATTTGTCATATTTAATGGAGTGTCAATTAGCAGAGTTATGAATTTTAACAAGAACAAACAATTTAATATATAGTTCTCAAATCCTAGTCAATTATGCTATGTTTAGAAACTATACACAATTAGAATTATTATTATTAATTGTCTCATTTGTTAAACTCAACTTATACATGCGATTGACAATATATGTACATTATAAGAGTTAATACTAAATTACTCTATCAGATTTTACAAAATTGTTTGCTTTCTCTAATGCTTCTAACAATGTCCGCTTGCTCAAACACAGTAAGCAATTCGTTATTCATCATCTTCGAAGCGCTAAATAAGATAATGACTAACATTCAACTTTGCACACACAGTACAATGAATGAGAAAGAACAAAACATAACTAATGGAGTCATATCCTGCATTAAGAGATGCTCTCTCCTAAGTTACAGACATTTGTTATACATCTTATACATCAAAAAAAATTATTTTATTTTATTAGAGAAGCAAATATATATGATCTCACACAAATTGCAAACAATAGATTTGTCAAAATATATATACACATAGTATGATAAAACACTTAACAACCCTAAACATGCTAGTTTTTAAAACGAGAATAACTATGAACTAAAACTCTCAATCATGTGATCAAATGTACAAAACGTTAACACATTAATCACATAAAAATACTAAGAGATTAGAGTAGATCATACCGACACTTCAAGTTAGAAGTGTTTTCCAAATTCAGTGGAGAAGTCTGTGTAATGCAGACTTATTCAACCGTGATGCACATCCATCGTCTCCAATACACACAATTTGTAAGTAACTTTGAAGTTCCTACATTCATCAAATTGTTAAAGATTAGCCAATTAAACAAATTATTATCACTATCTAATTCACAACAATTTAATTGGAGATTCAATTTTATAGTCAAAGCCTATAATTTATCAAAATAAATATTTGATCCTTAGCACGCAGCCAAAGCAGTTATTCAGATTTGTATTTAATCAAACAATGCTTAATATGGTTTTGAACTTTAGCACTTAGCAACAAAATTCAAGCAAATAATTAAATAACAATTTAAATTTGGTGAAGAACTTATCTTTAATTTAAATCTGATCCTATCCAAACATATTTGGATCTAGTCTAAACAACATTCTCACTGCCCACACTATTTCCACCAACTACATCCACATCTCTTATTGTGCTTTCACTTCCAACTTTTAAAATTCAGAATTATCAAATATTTCTAGTTTCGAAATCTTTTATACACGATTAAGTTTTTCCATCTTATAGGAATAAACAGTAAATTCCAGAATCTAGAGGGTTTATTCTGAATAATTACTACTAGCATAATTTCAGTAAAATGAATGATTTTTCTGTAAAACTGTGTAATACATAATTAAAACAGAAAATAACATTAAAGAATAAGCACAAATCTTAAAGTTTAGAGTGAACAAATTAGAGGGTTATATCTGATTTGGTAGTACACAATAACAGATCCAGTATTGGCCCCAAACACCATAATGATATCTAATCAAACACTACACCAAATCCAGTCCATACAAAAACCCAAACACAAAACATGGGATCTAATTCCCACACCAAATACAAGCAACAAGCACCACGTGATGGACTCTTGGAACTAATTGGGTCTGGATCAAGTCCAATGTTCCAAACACCAAACGCCAACTTCTACCCAATATTAAAATTGGATCTGGTCTCCTCTTCACCCTCTCTGCTCGAGAAGAAGACGAAAGAAAAGAAGGTAGGGGTCAGGTCAATGGCACGCAATGGGTGGATCGATGGCCTGCGACGGTGGCAGGGGTTGTCAGCGGTGGCCTGCGTTGACGTCTACGACTGCGACGGCGGCGGCGGTGGGTGCCAGCGACGGCGACGGGATCAAAAATGAAACGAACGAAGATTTCGACGACAACAACGATCTCTCTCTTAATCTCAAAATTAATGATAAATATGTCAAGATTGTTAGAGATTATGAGAGATTATAACAATAGAAATTAGGGTTAATATCCTAGACTAAGGTGCTTGAGACATTTAACCTAGGTATTAAAATTGGAATACTTAGACTACTATCACAAGCCAGTATTTATAAGATAAATACTAGTTTGGGTACTGGGTTCTCAACCCACTCAACCCGCGTTCCGATATCCATACAATTAGTACGTGTAACACACGTGTTACCCATAGAATAATATTACACATAATATTATTTATATAGTGAGAATATACCTATATATCCAACAGGGAGTAGCTATATACATGACTATCATCCTGTGACTGACCTAGGATTTTCTTGTACTTGTTTTTCCCTGTTTGGATGCCAAGTGCACGAGAGGACCATCTTTGCAAATTACAGATACAAAACAAATTTTCCAATTTTTGCAAGTCAATAAGTTCATGTCTGTTTGACTGCAAATTTACTACAGAAAAAGAAATTTAGAGGAAAAGCACTGTTCACAGGTTTGGATGGCTTAGATTTGCTTGGATTTGGATTCGCACTGTAGCGCCATAAGAAATTCGGAAAAAAAAACATGGAGAACTCAGCGGATTAGCACTGTAGCGTTAATGTAGGAATTTTTTTTTCTCTTCTCTCTTTTTACGCTATTCAATAAAACAATTCCATCTAATTCTCAATATTAAATTTATTTCTCACTCTCTTCTTCATCCTATACTTCAACAAAATTACATTCAAACAAACTAATTTTTTAGAACTCATTTCTACATTTTTTTTTTCTCTACAATAATCTTCTTAGTTTGAAACTATTTTACAACAACCAAACACCCCCTAAAAGTAGTGCATGTGCAAATCTTTACTACTACTTAAAGGCCATAGGAACAAGAATTCTGCCCTCTTTGGATCCCCACTCTAACCCTGGGTTTTTTTGAACATTTACGGAACTGCCATCCTTCTACTCCATCCGATTCAGAATTAGCGGTCCAGATCGTCTCACAATTCGCGTAGCGATATTCACACTCTTTTTCAGCCGCGCTTCCTTTGCTGCTGGGTTTTATGGCTCTAAGAGCATCCACAATCGTTTGATTGTTTGCCTTTTTCCCCTTTTTTTTACTGTAGCGCACACAGTCGTAAGCTATTTTGCCATTTTTTGGCAATTCGGCTACAGTAGAAAGGGAAAAATAGCATTCAAAATAGCAAAATGCATATTATATCATGTTTCGTCAGGATTATTTAATTATATTTTTAATTAATCGGACTAAACAGTTTCGTCCGAAGTAAAAAATAAATTAAAAAATAAATAAATAAACTGGTTAAATGAATTTAAGGCTTGGAATGAACATGATGTTTCATCATGTTTCGTCCCAATCCAATTTTTTTTAAAATGGAAATTAATTTTTAAAATTAATTTTGTAAATTTTTAAAAAAAATTTTGCAAATTGTTAAATTATTTTTGCAAATATATTTTACAAACCATTTTTTTAAAAAAAATTTGCAATTTTTTTTGCAATTTGTTTTGCAAAAAAAAACTTCCTTAAAACCCGGACGAATTATTTTGAATTTTTTTTCTTCTCTGGATGTTTCGTCCCGTATTTTTTATTAATATTTTCTAAGTTTCGGCCTGTATAAATTATTTTTTAATGACAGACTGTTTCTTTTTTAACGAATTTATGCATTTTTTGCCATTCGACGGATCGCCAAATATGCATTTTTGCCATTTTTTTACATCGAACGACTGTGGATGCTCTAATAAGTTAGAATTGTTGGAAGAGAATATATCACTTCATCCCCTTCCCCAAATTCGCTGCCCCTCTCTCTTTTTTCTTTTCTTTTCGATTTTTTATTAGACGGCCACTGGGTTAGCCTTCGCCTGGAGCTTCGACGACGCTCGATCTGTTGTGCATCCTCCATCTCCACCTATCCTAAACCATCCTCTAAAATAGCAAGGTTATACTTTCCCTCTTTTCAATTTCGTATGGGGTTAGGGTTTCGGTTCTCAAATTTGGGGTTTCGGTTAGGTCTTGCGTGGAGCATCTCTTTTGGGCTGTAATCGTTGATTTTTGTTTTTAATCCTCTCTTTTTCTGTGTTTTTCTCTTCCAAATTTAGGGTTAGGTTTGGGTGCTTGGATTTGGAGGTCACAAAGAAGACGAAGAGAGTTATTGGGTTTTGTGGAGGGGGGAGTGGAAATGGCAGGGAGTGAGAAGAAATGAGGTGGATTGTGGGTTTGAATGCTAAAAATCCACTTCGAAGATTGGATGAGAGTTGGTGGATGCGGGTTTGCGCATTTTTGGGTGGTTTCGCAATCCGATTGTTTCCAGTTTTATCGATAGTTTCGAAAATGAAGAACGTACTCTTATGGTGACGGTTCTTTTGATGAGTTTAAGTTGAGTTCATTCAAGCATAAATGAGGTGGAGGGGTTTCATTATTATGTTTATTATTTTGGTGATGCAAGCAAAGGATATTCATTCAAAAGGTTAAATCTCTCCACTAGCTTACTTCTCTATTTTTTCTTGAATTAAGAAATATAAATAAAATAAATGATATGGCTAAAAATAGGATTAAATCGGGGCCGTTCACATCGGACGCGAATCTCAAAGCTCAGAAGTAAAACGGTAATTTCACCTATCAGCGGGTCCGAAGCGGGTACTGGGTCTCCTTCTCACAGATCCAATAACCCGCGAACGGATCCATTCCAACTGGGTACGGGTCCCGACCCAAGACAAACCCAGATCAGCAAGAGCAAAATCAGGGTTGTAACCCTAATTTTCCTCTTGCCGGGAATCAGGAGTCAGTTTCCTAAACAGAATGTGAGGATTTTACTCCTAACAGCTACACAGGAAATCATGCCTCTAATCACTCCCAACGGCGACTATAAATACCCCCCACCTACCATTGTTACAGGTTAATCACTCTTTTTCCTGCATAAGCTCTTTTTAATCATCACTGGTTACTGACAAGAGCGTCGGAGGGTGCGTCGCCGGGATCAATCCCGGTGTTTCGCACTTTCCTTGCAGGTGTACGGCGGGAGTCAGCAGCCCAACTCAGACGAACAGGTTCGGATCCGCTACTCAAGTTTTTCCACGAACCCACAAATCTCATTTGTTTACCCCCACACCGAAATCAGCGGTAACAGATTGGCGCCGTCTGTGGGAACCCATACGATAGCCTCCGTCTCTCCCTCGTCGACTGACTCTTCTTCAGCTATGCCTCCCAGAAAAGTAAGATCCAGGGGGTCCAACCGTGGACCCAACCCTGCTGATCAACAGCAGGAAGTCCCCGTCCATCCCGCTCCGCAGCAGGGGCAACTTCCTCCTCCGGCCGAGGACCATTTCCAACAGGGCCAACCTCCCATTCTGAATCAGAAACCCCCTAACGGTCCCGCTGGTCCTAATTCGCAGAAGCAAAAGCTCCAAGCTCCACTCGTCGACCACCTTCAACGAGCTCCCCTCGCAGCCGAGCTCCAATGGGGAGCTCCGAACTCCTCTCCATTGCCGAGCTCCAATGAGGAGCACCGAACTCCTCTCCATTGCCGAGCTCCAATGAGGAGCACCGAACTCCACTGCATTGCCGAGCTCCAAGCTCCCGAGCTTCCTCTTCGCTGTCAAGCTCCTCCCTCGCCCGAAGGAGCACCGAGCTCCACTCCCCAAGCTCCATCGAAGCTCGAGCTCCATCTCCCATGGCTCCGTCGAGCTCTCCCCATGCCGAGCTCGACCCCTCTTCTCGTCTGCTCCGTCGTCGAGCTCTGACTTCGACTCCAACTCACTGAGCTCAAACCATCGAGCTCCAACCTCCAAACCCCTTGTCACCAAGCTCCTCGCCCGAGCTTCCCCCCCGAGGAGCCAACAAACGAACCGAAGGGCCCGCCGAGCTTTAAGACTCAGAATCTCCCAGCTCCTCCCAAGAGGTCTTCACCTTATTGTAGAGCTTCTTCTACATGGCTGCTCCCGCAACTTACTTACCTTAACCAGCGAGTTCGGAGCTCACAACTCTCTCCTAGAGTTGCTACTCAAACTTGTCTCCCAAACGGCTCTCTTCCAGAGCCGAGCTCTTCACTCCGCTCACCTCGGAGCGGACCTCTTCTCAACGAATTCGGAGCGCACAACTCTCTCCTAGAGCTGCTCCTCAAACTCATCTCACCAATTGCTCTCTTCCAGAGCCAAGCTCTCCACTCCGCTCACCTCGGAGCGGACCTCTTCTCAACGAGTTCGGAGCGCACAACTCTCTCCTAGAGTTGCTCCCCAAACTCTTCTCCTAAACGGCTCTCTTCCAGAGCCGAGCTCTCCACTCTGCTCACCTCGGAGCGGACCTCTTCTCAACGAGTTCGGAGCGCACAACTCTCTCCTAGAGCTGCTCCTCAAACTCATCTCACAAATGGCTCTCTTCCAGAGCCAAGCTCTTCACTCCGCTCACCTCCGAAGCGGACCTCTTCTCAACGAGTTCGGAGCTTACAACTCTCTCCTAGAGTTGCTCCTCAAACTTGTCTCCCAAACGGCTCCCTTCCAGAGCCGAGCTCTCCACTCCGCTCACCTCGGAGCGGACCTCTTCTCAACGAGTTCGGAGCGCACAACTCTCTCCTAGAGTTGCTTCCCAAACTCTTCTCCCAAACGGCTCCCTTCCAGAGCCGAGCTCTCCACTCCGCTCACCTCGGAGCGGAGCTCTTCTCAACGAGTTCGGAGTGCACAACTCTCTCCTAGAGTTTCTCCCCAAACTCTTCTCCCAAACGGCTCTCTTCCAGAGCCGAGCTCTCCACTCCGCTCACCTCAGAGCGGACCTCTTCTCAACGAGTTCGGAGCGCAAAACTCTCTCCTAGAGTTGCTCCTCAAACTTGTCTCCCAAACGGCTCTTTTCCAGAGCCGAGCTCTTCACTCCGCTCGCCTCCGAAGCGGACCTCTTCTCAACGAGTTCAGAGCTCACAACTCTCTCCTAGAGTTGCTCCCCAAACTCTTCTCCCAAATAGCTCTCTTCCAGAGCCGAACTCTTTGCTCCGCTCACCTCCCAGGCGGACCTCATCTCAACGAGTTCGGAGTCCAACACTTGGCTCGATTCTGCTTCAAATAACTCGCTCTTCAGCGGGTTAGAAGTGGTTCGCCATTCGGAACTGCTCCCACAACCGTTGAACTACACCGATGGTTCGGAGTCCAACACTTGGCCCGATTCTGCTTCAAATAACTCGCTCTTCAGCGGGTTAGAAGTGGTTCGCCATTCGGAACTGCTCCCACAACCGTTGAACTACACCGATGGTTCGGAGTCCAACACTTGGCTCGATTCTGCTTCAAATAACCTGCTCTTCAGCGGGTTAGAAGTGGTTCGCCATTCGGAATTGCTCCCACAACCGTTGACTACCTCTATCGATGGTTCGGAGCCCAACACTTGGCTCGATTCTGCTTCAAATAACTTGCTCTTCGGCGAGTTAGAAGTGGTTCGCCATTCGGAATTGCTCCCACAACCGTTGATTCTCTCACATAAGCAGCGAGTTCGGAGCTACAGCTCTCCCCTAGAGTTTCTCCTCAAACTCATCTCACAAACGGCTCTCTTCCAGAGCCGGGCTCTTTCCTCCGCTCGCCGCCGAAGCGGACCTCTTCTCGACGAGTTCGGAGCTACAACTCTCTCCAAGAGTTGCTCCTCAAACTCATCTCACAAATGGCTCTCTTCCAGAGCCGAGCTCTTCCCTCCGCTCATCGCCGAAGCGGACCCCTTGTCGACGAGTTCGGAGCTACAGCTCTCCCCTAGAGTTTCTCCTCAAACTCATCTCACAAACGGCTCTCTTCCAGAGCCGAGCTCTTCCCTCCGCTCGCCGCCGAAGTGGACCTCTTCTCCACGAGTTCGGAGCTCAAAACTCTCTCCAAGAGTTGCTCCTCAAACTCATCTCACAAATGGCTCTCTTCCAGAGCCGAGCTCTTCCCTCCGCTCGCCGCCGAAGCAGACCTCTTCTCCACGAGTTCGGAGCTCAAAACTTTCTCCAAGAGTTGCTCCTCAAACTCATCTCACAAATGGCTCTCTTCCAGAGCCGAGCTCTTCCCTCCGCTCATCGCCGAAGCGGACCCCTTGTCGACGAGTTCGGAGCTACAGCTCTCCCCTAGAGTTGCTCCTCAAACTCATCTCACAAATGGCTCTCTTCCAGAGCCGAGCTCTTCCCTCCGCTCATCGCCGAAGCGGACCCCTTGTCGACGAGTTCGGAGCTACAGCTCTCCCCTAGAGTTGCTCCTCAAACTCATCTCACAAACGGCTCTCTTCCAGAACCGAGCTCTTCACTCCGCTCATCTCCAAGGCGGACCTTCTCCTCGACAAGTTTGGAGCACAACTCTCTCCTAGAGTTCTTCCTCACACTTGTCTCACAAATAGCTCTCTTCCAGAGCCGAGCTCTTCACTCCGCTCACCTCCAAGGCGGACCTTCTCCTCGACAAGTTTGGAGCACAACTCTCTCCTAGAGTTCTTCCTCACACTTGTCTCACAAATAGCTCTCTTCCAGAGCCGAGCTCTTCACTCCGCTCATCTCCGAGGCAGACCTTCTCCTCGACAAGTTAGGAGCACAACTCTCTCCTAGAGTTCTTCCTCACACTTGTCTCACAAATGGCTCTCTTCCAGAGCCGAGCTCTCCCATCCGCTCAGATGCCGAGCAAGTGCCGATCCGACCTCAACATCAAAGAGCCCGGTCGGCTAGCCGAGCAAGTGCCTTTCCAAGCCTGCAAACGGAGAAAACTCACTTTCTCCTCAACATTCGTGTAAGATCTCGATCAGACGGCCCAGATCTTGCCAGCGACGCTAAACGACAAGATAACGTTTTCTTGGGAACTGAGCCGTCTCGAGATTCGTGCCATCATCCAATGGCCCAGATCTTGCCAGCGTCGCTAAACGATAAGATAGTGTTTTCTTGGAAACCGTGCCTGCCTCGAGATCCGCGCTGAGATCCAGTGGCTCAGATCGCTCCACGTCGCTCAGTATTCCTAGCCGAGCGACTAGCGATCCAACCCACTCGCGCCTCTTCTTCGCCCCAAGGGTCTTCCTAGCCAAGGGTCTTCCAAGCACAAGGGCCTTCCTAGCACACCTTACAAGGGTCTTCCTAGCCCAAGGGTCTTCCAAGCACATCTTCTCCGCCCCTAGAAGTGGAGCTCCTCTTCCAAAATCCCCAAGACCAAAGTACTTATCAACTTCATGAAGACAAGCATCTTGCGGGGCTATTTTGACCATGAAGGAGGGTGAATCTTCATCCCACTCCTAAAGAGAAGTTGTAGATCTTCGAACTAGCTTCGAATCAAGGGGTCGCATGCCCCGATCGGACCTCCGTAGCACCGGGAAAGTGGATCTCAATGCAGCTGTGCCGAATAGCTCGGAAATCCGAGCTGAGCCACTCGCACAAGGGAGAAATCCGAGCTCTTCCCATCCGAGCTCTTCCCGTCCGAGCAAGAATCCGAGCTCTTCCCATTCGAGCTCTTCCCATCCGAGCTCTTCCCGTCCGAGCAAGAATCCGAGCTCTTCCCATCCAAGCTCCTCCCATCCGAGCTCTTCCCGTCCGAGCAAGAATCCGAGCTCTTCCCATCCAAGCTCTTCCCATCCGAGCTCTTCCCGTCCGAGCAAGAATCCGAGCTCTTCCCATCCAAGCTCTTCCCATTCGAGCTCTTCCCGTCCGAGCAAGAATCCGAGCTCTTCCCATCTGAGCCCCAACGTCAAAGAGCCCGGTCGACTGCCGAGCAAGTGCCTTTCCGAGCCTGCAAACGGAGAAAACTCACTTTCTCCTCAACATTCGTGTAAGATCTCAATCAGACGGCTCAGATCGTGCCAGCACCACTACACGACAAGATAGCGTTTTCTTGGGAATTGAGCCCGTCTCGAGATTCGTGCCACCATCCAACGGCCCAGATCGTGCCAGCGCCACTACACGACAAGATAGCGTTTTCTTGGGAATTGAGCCCGTCTCGAGATTCGTGCCACCATCCAACGGCCCAGATCGAGCCACGTAGCTCGGGTCTACCATCCGAGCTACTGCCCTACCGAGCTGTAAAATGACCCCAAAATTGTCTCAAAATTCGCGCTCGGATTTGCCGAACAAGAAGCCAAAAAGGGGGGGGGGCACAAGGGCCCGGGTTCGGACCCGTTAAGGGGATCCGACCCGAACCCCTTCCCATCTCCTTCTTCAGCATGCTGGCGCCAAAACCAAAAACAAAACCAACGAAGAAGAGACCCAACTCCAAAAGCTTCGTCCCAAACTCGAACTCTACTTCGTCACGAGCTCCCCTCGCCGAGCTCAACCACGTCTCCACACCGACGAAGCTCGGCCACAGCGCCACCTTCCAACCGACAACGAGCTCCACCTCCGACGCTTCCGCAGCGCCGAACCCATGGCCGAGCTCCGAGCCAAACGACGAGTCGAACCCATTACTGAGCTCGAACTCTTCCTCAACTCCTCGCCATGCCAAGCTCACACTCCGGAGCTCTGAGCTCCGAGCACCATAGCTCCGTCGTCGAGCCCGCTGTCGAGCTCGCCAAACCACCGCGAGCTCCCCTCGCCGAGCTCGACGCTCCGTCTCCATCATCAACTCAGCGAGCCCGCCATCACCGTCACCCCGAGCTCCTCCTACTGTTGAGCGACCTCCTCCAACACCGAGTGTCCACTCTCGCCAAGCACCCTCGGTCGTCGAGCCCGCTGTCGAGCTCGCCAAACCACCGCGAGCTCCCCTCGCCGAGCTCGACGCTCCGTCTCCATCATCAACTCAGCGAGCCCGCCATCACCGTCACCCCGAGCTCCTCCTACTGTTGAGCGACCTCCTCCAAAACCGAGTGTCCACTCTCGCCAAGCACCCTCAGTCGTCGAGCCCGCTGTCGAGCTCGCCAAACCACCGCGAGCTCCCCTCGCCGAGCTCGACGCTCCATCTCCATCATCAACTCAGCGAGCTCCACCACGGCCGAGCTCCACCATCGCCGTGTCTCCCCGTCGTCGAGCTTCTTCCCACCGAGCTCATCGACAACCGTTGCGAAGTCCTCTGCCAACCCACCGCCCAGCTCAGTCTCCTTCGTCGAGCTCCACCTCTGAAGCACCGAGCTCCGCCATGTCTCGACTCCGAGCTCTTCTCCCACGACTGAGCTCATCCTCCTTCGTCGACGAACCTGTCGCCAAACTTCGCGACGAAGACGAGCTCCAGGGATGGTCGAAGGAGTAGAAGGGGAGACGAGAGAACGAAGCAGCAAAAGAAAAAAAAAATTATTTTTTGCCACGTGGCATCGCCACGTGGCCTCACACCCGAGCTCGGATCCGTTCTGCAACAGCCTCTCGGTCGGCTGCCGAGCAACCCCCTATCCGAGCTTCACAAACGGAGAAAATATCCGCCGAACGACTACGACCGTTAGATCTTTCAGAAATTCGCGCTTCTGGTGATGGACGATCCAGATCGCACCACGCGCACTAAACGACAAGATAACCATTTTTCGAAAAGCGCGCCTCCTCGAGATTCGCGCAGGGATCCGACGGCACAGATCGTGCCACGTGTCAGGTATTATTTAATTTAATTAATTAATTTATTTATTTGTTTTTTTTATTTAAAAAATCCGAAAAAATATTTAAAAAATCGGAAAAAATTAAATAAAAATTCTAAAAATAATTATAAATTCAGAAAAATTATTTTAAATTCTGAAAAATATAATTATTTAATTAGAATAATTATTTAATATTTTCTATAATTAATTATTTAATTCGGAAAATGAATAAAAAATTCAAAAAAATGAGAAAAAATTCAGAAAAATCTGGAAAAATCACAAAAAATCCAGAAAATTCTAAGAATGTTTTTTGGGCATTTTACAAGCCCACAATAACACCGTTATACCCCGAGCAAGATTCCAAACTCCCTTAAGAACACCGATAAAATCCTGTACGCCATTAAAACAGTAAAACTACTCCTCAAAGGCTGATCAAACTCAGTCTTCGAGAGTGGGGGGCTCGTGATATGGCTAAAAATAGGATTAAATCGGGACCGTTCACATCGGACGCGAATCTCAAAGCTCAGGGGTAAAACGGTAATTTCACCTATCAGCGGGTCCGAAGCGGGTACTGGGTCTCCTTCTCACAGATCCAATAACCCACGAACGGATCCATTCCAACTGGGTACGGATCCCGACCCAAGACAAACCCAGATCAGCAAGAGCAAAATCAGGGTTGTAACCCTGATTTTCCTCTTGCCGGGAATCAGGGGTCAGTTTCCTAAACAGAATGTGAGGATTTTACTCCTAACAGCTACACAGGAAATCATGCCTCTAATCACTCCCAACGGCGACTATAAATACCCCCCACCTACCATTGTTACAGGTTAATCACTCTTTTTCCTGCATAAGCTCTTTTTAATCATCACTGGTTACTGACAAGAGCGTCGGAGGGTGCGTCGCCGGGATCAATCCCGGTGTTTCGCACTTTCCTTGCAGGTGTACGGCGGGAGTCAGCAGCCCAACTCAGACGAACAGGTTCGGATCCGCTACTCAGGTTTTTCCACGAACCCACAAATCTCATCTGTTTACCCCCACACCGAAATCAGCGGTAACAATAAATAATAATTGTAACTTCATATTGTAATAATAGGAGGATGAAGAGATAGGAAAATAAGGTCCGATGGTTCAATCTCTGCACATAATTTTGCGCTAGCCTTGAGCGATTTGTTGTGAGTGCGCCCAAAAAAATTGTCAGGCCTATATTCGATATTGCTGGCCTAACCTTTTCATCTCGCTGTCAACAAGAAGCAAGCAAGCGCAATCACAAATAGGTAAGATACTGTTAGGATTTGGATTCTCAAAGTTGATGGAGGTGTAAACTGAATGGTAGTTGTTTTTTTTCTTCTTTCAAATATGTTGAATCTATTTGCATACTAAAATTTTGTTCCCTATATGGCTTCCATATCGAATAACAGCTTTTTGAAAGGGATAAAAGCTTTATGGAATGAGTTTGGAAGCCATGTATGTTGTTGATTATAGCAGGTTTAGGAACATTTGCAGACATGTTCTCCACAAACGAATATTATACCAATTCTGACAAGTTATGCAATCACATTGCAGCTGCACATATTTCCTTTTAAACCTTTTCTTTTAAAAAAGTATTTCTGCTTGCAGAAGTGCATGGACATTGAGGTAATCGGAAGTTGAAAGGCACTTTTTGTGAACCGTGTTTTCTCCTTACATGCGTTCATGCTGGTTTGTTTCAAAAAAAAAAAATCATGTTCTCGAGTTTAAGCTTCTAACTATATAAATTCCATGGTTGTTAAAAATATGAAAATAAATTGAGGGTATATTTTTTTTTATAACTTTTTAGTAGAGCTTTAGGGTAGCATTATGCGCTTTGGGTTTATCGAAATTTAAATCCAATTGGAAATAGCACAAATTACGTCTTAAAATTTTCAATCTACTAACTATAAACTAATTATACTTTGACATGCATTTTGTCATATATAATGGAAGGATTTTTGTCATGTATAACGGAATAAAGTTGACCTCCCATCTTCTTTGAAAACACTATGGAAATAGCATAGTCATCTCTATGGATGTGGTAAGACTTTCATGTCGTTTGTTTTTCCTCTACTACTTAATTAAATCTGTGTAATTCACTTTCTCAAATTAAACTTTGCAAAATTCATAATATTGGTCTTTTAACACACGTTTGTCATAAAACTTAAACATGATTTCTCCACCAATTCTTGTTGGGAATCTTTTTTTTTTGCCACATTAATCAACCACAACCTAAGGTTTCATTCATATGGTTAAAAAATATTCTAACAAAAAAGGGTGGTAATTATCCCAAGAGTTCGGAATTTACACGTGCAATTCACTCTATTTTGATCATCTTATCCTCTAAAGTTAATCCATGATTGAAAACTTTGCTTTTCTAATTTTATTGTATTGCTCTATATTTGTTCATTGTATATAGTTGTTTTGTCTATATACGAGGCATACAATTATAGTAGATATTTAACTACGCACTGATAGCAAGTTCTTTAATCACCCTTTAATTTTTTACAATTCTTGGTTGTTTACATTATAATTTTGGCAACTTGAATTCCGTACTAAGTCTGATGAAATTGTTATGATTGAATGAATTATTGATTTTTTTCCCTTCTTAAAAAATGACAATGATGGCAACATGTCTAAAAAGTCTGAATGATCTGAGTTTGTGGGTTTATTTATATAGTATTTGATAATTAAATTGATTATTTTTATGGTATGATGTATACTTTGCAAATTATATATATATATATATATATATATATATATATATATATATATATATATGGGAAAAAGGGGTATGAGCAACTTGCTCATTAAGTATATAAGCAATTGATGATGTGTCATACATGTGATTGGAAAATCCTTAAAAAGGTTAGTTGTCCAATGTATCACATGCATGCCACATAATCAATTGCTCATTTACTAAATAAGCAAGTTGCTCATATCCCTTTTACCCTATTGATATGGCTAAAAATGGTATTAAATCGGAACCGTTCAAATCGAGCACGAATCTTAAAGCTCTCAGGGGTAAAACGGTAATTTCACCTACAAACAGGTCTGAAATGAGAACTGGGTCTTTCTCCAAAGCCCAATAACCCATAAACGGATCTGCCTTATGGGGTACGGGTCTCAACCCGTTACAACCCAATTCAGAAGGATAAAGAAAAATTCAGATTCATAATTATCCCTGAGAGGTGGTCTTAACCAGTTCTATCCATCCACACCGGGAAGTAGAGATTTGTTCTTATCTCGAAACGGATCCCTAAGGCGACGATAAAAACCCCCCTCCCCCCACCATATGAAGGTAATCAATCTTTTTTCTACATAAAGCTGTTTCATAATCTTCCTGATTACTGACAAGAGCGTCGGAAGGTGCGACATCGGGATCCTTCCCGGTGTATCGCACTTTTTGTAGGTTCGTAGCAGCGGCAAGAGACCAAGTCAACACGTTGGTGAAGGTCAACAAGTTTGCCTTGTTCGTTTTCTCAAGAATCCACAAATTCATCTGTTTGCTCCCAGACCAAAATCAGCAGCAATATATATATATATATATATATATATATATATATATATATATATATATATATATATATATATATATATATAAAAGAAATGCTCCATTGAAAACGGGTTTGTTTTCACAGGTTGGAAAACAGCGATCTGAGCCGTTGGATCGCTCTTGATCGTGATCAGCGGCTCAGATCGCCTCCGCCCATCACCCGTTATCACTTAAGTGGCAGAGGGTTATTTTGGGAATTTCGTCCCAAATAACTCTTCGCCTAATTCGCTCTAAAAAAATGATATAACCTAGGTCGTTGTTGGGAACAACGGACTAGGTTATAAAAAATTGAATCATAGGCCGTTGTTTGGAATAACGACCTTCATTCAATTTTTTATAATCTACAACAACGGCCTAGGCTATAAAATTTCATTGTTTCAAATAACCTAGGCTATAAAATTTTATAACCTAGGCCGTTGTTCCCAACAACGGCCTAGGTTATAAAAATTTGAATGAAGGCCGTTGTTTCAAACAACGACCTATGATTCAACTTTTTATAACTGTAACCCCTGTTTTCATTAATACGTATTTTTAAAGTATTTTTCTGTATTTAAATAATCAGTATCTTATAACTATTTTTTTTCCTAACTGGTTTTTATTATTTAAACTATTATTCTGAAACCCAATTATTTATTCTAAGCCCAAGTTTACATTATTGATTTTATTAATTATTAATGTGAGCCCAATTGTTTAATTGTTGTTTTAAGCCCAATTCCATATTCTGGTTTTATTTTATTATTATATTTAATCTAGCCCAATACCCTAATTATTTTAATTAATATTTTGAGCCCATAAATCAAGCCCAAACCCAAAACCCATATATTTGTACAAATTTATTTTATACCTACCCGTATACAAATTTATTCTTTCCCCCACTCTTCAATCTCGTACCCCAACTCCCCCACTTTGCCTGCACACTTCCCAACTCCTCGTAACTACCCCCCACTCTCTTTCACCCCCATTTATTTTATTATATTAAAACCCCCTTCCTCCCATTATCTTCCTTCCTCCTTCCCCGGGTGATATGATGGAGTGGGATTTTTTAGGACAGATTAGGCAGGCGCGGGTTACGAAGAGGCATTTGGAGGTTGTCATGATGACGTGCAGGTAGGGGAAGACGAAGAACCTGAGCATATGATTTTCTCAGTTCTCGAGGGAAGAAGGCAGTCTCACTCCTCACCCCTCTCTCCCTTTTCCCTAAATGAATGTTCTTAATTGGTGCTTTGTTAACTTAATTAATGCTCAATTTTTTATGCTACTGAAAATAGGGGGCTTCATTAGAGAGAAGAACTTCAAGATATACATCCTTGAATTTTATAGAATTATACGATTTCTTGTTACACAATTTTATGTACATTCACATAAACTATTGATGGCTTAACAAAGTTGTATTGGATTGGAATTTGAAAAGAATTTAAAAGAATGTGAAAATCCTAGTGTATTCAATTAGGATTTTAAAGGAAATTATAAAAGTCACAGTGTATTCAATTGAGACTTTAAGTGATTCTATTCAATTCTAGGTATATTCAATTGAGATTTTAAATGACTCCATTCAATTCTCAGTGTATTAAAAAAGTTATTGATTTTGGTAGAATTGAGAATTTGAGGATTTAGATGGAATCTAGGGTTTTAGGTATAAATACCAAAAACCTTTGCAATTCTCACATTCTTCGTAGAAACTTTCAAGCCAATTGTGATTCTCTTTAGACGTTCTTTCTTCCACACAGTGCAAACGGCTAGTTGCGTCCACCCCTCTTGTGAAGCTATTGATTGTCAGTATTTGTATATTTATTAGCTTGATTTTGTATACTAGTGAGTATGGTTTCCTACTGTTTATCTTCTTCCCCAACACCTACCATCTTCTCCGGCGACCTGTCGCCGAAATCCCCAAAACCATCCCGTCACCAAAATCCCCCATACCATCCTCGCCGAAATCCCTCAAACCACCTTCGCCAAAGAGTGAAATCACCCCCTCCCCTCCCGTCGCTAAAATCCCACCCCCCCCCCTCTGAAATCCTAATATCCTAGCTACATTCTCTCTGGTTCCACTGCCATATCCTCCTTTGGCCTTCTTGCATCCCCATCTTGATGTTGATGATGATGTTGATTTCGTTTTAGCAGAACTTAATCTTCAATTATGTAATGAATCAGGCATTTTTTGTTAATCTAGAAGTTGACTCGTAAGTCGAAACAACTTTATTTTTGTTTGATAGGATATTTTATGTACTTGCAAAATGGTTGCATGATAATGGCCTGCATAGTGTTTGGTGAAATGCCTAGACTAACAACCACCATTTAGATTTGGATAGGAAAGAAGTATATGGTCTATGTTCTTTTTTGTAGGATAGATTCTGTTGTACAATGGTTGACCCACAAGTTCACTTCGTGGTAGTTTAAATATAGACACTTTGTGATGTTTACTTTTACAATTGAATCATGTATTAAACTGATTGACTTAAAAAAGAAATGTTGGTCTACAACTGTATGATTCCATATGTTATTATATATATATACAACTGTATGATTCCATATGTTATTATATATATATATATATATATATATATATATATATATATATATATATATATATATATATATATATATATATATATATATATATATAACCATGAGGTAAATAGAATGTGATTTCCTTTCATGTATTATTGATTGTATACCGACATTATAGATGGGAAATTCCAGAGAATGGAGTGGCAAACAAAAAGATAAGTATAACTCTTCGAGTGACCATGAGAACGTTATGTTACTGGAGCTATTATATAATGCTTTTATAAAAGGAGATCGTGATTCAAGTGGTGTGCTAAACAAAAAACAAGTAAAGAGAAGTACTTCTTATTCTTAATGGAAGCCTTGGCTGCAACATAACTTATGACCAATATAAGAATCGTATGAAGACATTAAAGAAGCGTTACAGCAGTATTATTGATCTTCAACGTCATTCTTCTGGATTTCGATGGAACCCACAAACAAAGCTAATGGAGGCTCCAGATGAGATATGGGAAAGTTAGTTTCAGGTTAGATATTTAATTATCATATTTGTGTTGCATTATGTATTGATATTTTTATTGCACTCCACTGAATTTAATTTTGTTTATAGGGTCATCCAACTGCTTCAAGAAATATTCGTGATGAAAAATTTGCAGACTATGAGTATTTGACCGTTATATTTGGCAAATTAATGGCTTCTGGAAGACACTCAGTTGGACTTGTAATAGTACTGATGCTAGAACAAATAAAGCAGAACCTGTTATGAAGGAGGTAGCTGGACCTGTTAGGCAGGAGGCGATTGTGCTTGAGGATAATAATGCTATTTCATACAAAACTACACCACCAGGATATATTAGTTCATCAACTTTTGAAGACACAAACTTGGAGGCTGCCATAGGGAATACTTCCCTGGAGAAGTCTCCAAAAGAGAAGTATATTCCAAGAAAGAAAAGCAAAACTTTAAATGAAAAAAAGAGTAGCTCAGCTGTGAGTGCACGGGTCGATCTTTATAAACAAGTATCTTTGGGCATGGTATCAACCAAAGCTATTACCACTGAAATTCAAGGCATGCGTAGTCTAATGGAGAAAAGAGACACAGAGAAGAAAAGTAACAACCTTTGGGATGCTATCAAGGAGACCCAAAACTTGCACAATCAATCCTTTTAAAGTGCTCGAACTAGTTCCAAAGATGGGAATAAAAAATGAATTCCTTGGTATGTTACCCGAAGAGCGCTCAGATTGGATAGCATACAATTTGGATTGATCGTAGTCGTATCATTTGTTTTGTGATTTTGGACCTGTATAAGTATTGTTAGAATATATATATTTGACATTGTGGATGATATTTGCTTTTGTTATTGAATGTTTTGTCCCTTCTCTAATTAATATGTTATTAGCTGAATTTTTTTGTAACTATGCTCTAGCCATCTTACATTTTACTATTCAAGTCATTTAATTTAATTTTATTGTCTTGATCAAAATTATTCCAATGAGCTTTGTAAAGTAGTATATCTTCTTGAGCCTTTAATTCATTCTCTTTTTATTTGTTGTCGCCTCATTTGTAGAGAGAGAGAAAGAGAAAGAGAGAGTCAGGATGGTGTAGAGTTATATTCTTAAGTGAAGGGGGTTGGGGTAAACACATCACCTTAAATCAAACCTGCGTTAAAACTTCAATTCACTTTAGCTGCAACAATTTGATGTTATCAAATTGAAAACTATGCGTGATGGTGCAATTTTCTCAAGTTATCACAAATGATTCTGCTATGTTATTAACTCCAAATAGATACTATTTGTTTTTTTATCATGCAAGCCTTGTAGAGAAGCTTCTCTGTTCACTTTTCTTTTTGCGTCCTACTTTGGTTTAGATACGTTTGATGTAATCTTTTTCAAGCGGGAGACAACGAACCTGACTATATTGGTCGAATTGTTGAGTTTTTTCAGTCGTTAAACCACCAGATGTATTTCACAACACAGTGATTCTTCAGGGCGGAGGATACGGTATATGCCATGATCGGTGTATTTTGTTGACACTAGCTAGCTTTTTGTTAATATTTTTCTCTTCTCAGGTTATCAAGGTTCATTCACATTCCCATGATGCCAGAAGAGTTTTTGATGTCCAATGAAAAACAAATGACAATGCTCTGAGTTGCATAGTTAGAAAGATTTGAATTGTTAGGAAATGAACTAATTATAAAATCTATGAAAGTTCATTTGTCATCAAATTCCTTTGAATTCCATCAAATTCATAATAAGAATTCCATCAAACTATTTTTAAAATTCTTATAAATTCCAGTCAAAGTTTTAAGTGGATTTTCTTTAAATCCCTTAAATACTGGAATTCTCAATTCTTTTAAAATCTTTTCAAATCTCAATCCAATACACCCCTGTAAATGAATTGAATTTATTTACAGGTGACAGGGCGATCCACTCGTAAGTCTCTTCATTGATAAGTACGTGACAAGTATGAAATCGAAAGTTCGAATTTCACTTGCAACATAATATTTATAATTAATATATATCTAGAGTAAGTGTGTGTTGTCTTTCTAAGACTCAAAGAAAAAACCAGACCCTAGCTTATTTAATTTAGGGGTTGTTTGGATGGCCGATAATGGAGGAAAATTGGGCTGCTGCAATTGTTTCATGACAGTGTGTCCTCATAGTCCGACCAGGCCTTTGTCAATTACCTACAGAACAGTGCAAATTGTTGGCTTGACCCTCCTTCCACATAGGAAAGAGAAATTGCAATCTCAAAACCACCGTAATTTCTGTTTCTTCCCTTTTTACTGTGATATTCTATTACTTGCGGCAGGACCTACGGGAGAAGATAGGGGTTTGAGTGAGTGAGGGTTACCAATTCGAATTTTCACCAAAATAACCCACTTTTTTAAAGTATTTATTAAACTAACCCACTTTTGAAATGAATTACCAAAATGATCCACTTTCATAGCAAGTTTTGTGAGAATAACCTCGCTATCTGATATAGCGAGTCTAACTTTAAAAAAAACTTGAAAAATGCTTGATTTAGACTCACTGTCAAAGGCAACAAGTGTGTTTGTACTGCACTCGCCGTCTCAGACAGCGAGTGTCGATTGAAAATTTTTATAAACCCAAACTCCGTGCGACATTCTTCTCTTCCCTTATCTCTCTCTCCACTATCTCTTCCAACTCCGAAACCCTAGCTTCCAAATTCGTGCTTTTACCCACAAAAAACTCTCCAATAGATTTTGGACGGATTTTGTTGGTGACATAATAAATTTGAGATGATAGGGTTTTTGGTTTCTTTCAGAAATGGGAGAGAGAATGGAAAGAGAGAAGTGAAGAGAGAACTCGAAACAGCAAGTCTTGTCTTTAAAAACTCCCCAATCTTAGAGAGCGAGTGTGGTACAAAGACACTCGCTATCTATGATAGCAAGTCTAAACTTGGTATTTTCTTCAGGTTTTTCCTCAAGTGGTCGGGAAGCACCTCAACATACACTCGCTATCTTAGATAGCAATTATTTTTTCACCACACTTTCTATCTGAGATAACGAGTCTAAACTTTGTATTTTCTTCAAGTTTCATACACTCGCTATCTTGATAGCATCTTGATAACTAGTGTGGTACAAACACATTCGTTATCTGATATAACGAGTCTAAATTTGGTATTTTCTTTAAAGTTTTTTTCAAGTAGCGGAGAAACACCTCAACATACACTCACTATCTCAGATAGCGAGATAGAAAGTGTGTCATTTTGGTAAATACTTTCAAAGGTGGGTTAGTTTGGTAAATACTTTCAAATAGTGTGTCAATTTGGTAAAAAATTCCACCAACACACCTTCTGCTTTCTCTCGTCAGTTTTTTCTTCAACATTTAAGCCAGTTAAGATTACTTGAGAGATTAAAAATATTATTGGATTGATTATAACTGAGTACAATGTCTCCTATATATAGGAGTGAATCAAATACCAAGACTGATACATAACCTGATCCTGGACTAAATATATAATATCTAACACCCTTTCAAACTCACGATGAGACGAATAATGTGAGTTTTCCCAGAAAATAACGAAATCTCTGAACAGTGTGGGATTTAGAGAAGAAATTTGTTGTATGCTGTGAAGAGATAACAGAATGAAGTAAAATGGTCCATGCTTCAAAGCGATCGCAAACATAGTGACAATCTCTCTATATGCTTCGTTCGCTCATAAAAGACCGGGTTGCTTGCAATGTGCAATGCACTCCCGTTATCACAATGAAAAGGTGTAGCTCCTGTAAGAGTTACACTCATATCTGATAATAGCCAATGGACATGAACAATCTCTTTAGTAGTAGCTGTCATTACTCTGCACTCAGTTTCGGTGGAAGAACACACAATAAATGCATATTTCTTGCTTCGCCATGAGATCAATGAATCGCCAAGAAATAGATAGAAACATATGGTAGACCGTCTAGTGGTAGGATCAACCACCCAACCTGAATCAGAAAATGCACTGAGCTCCAGTTTGGACGTAGAAGGCATAAATAATGATCGATTAATAGTGCCCCAAAGATATCCGATGATCTGAAGAAGAGCATCATAGTGAATTGATGTAGAAGCGGAAACACTGACTAACAATACTGACTGCATAAGCAATATCTGGTCTGATCATACATAAGTATACAAGTTGTCTATATCGAATGGGTCGGGCATGAGCTCACCATCTGTAGGGACGAAGCTTCACATGAAGCTCTAAAGGAGTATCAGCCGATCGACTGTCAGATAGGCATGCAGCGGAGATAATATCTGATGTGTATTTCTGCTGAGAACTAAGTATACCTCGAGATCCATGAGCAATCTCCAGACCCAGAAAATAATGTAATCTGCCAAGATCTTTCATATGGAACTGCTGGTGAAGGTATTTCTGGGTGGATGCAATGCGTGCAGAATCATCCCCAATAATAATTTTATAATCAACAGATAATAATAGAAGGACCCTCCCTTAAGATGATGAACGTATAAACAAAGAGTGGTCATGTGAACTCTGACTGAAGCCAGCATGAATAATGACACTGTGAAAACACTCAAATCAGGCTTGAGGGACATGTTTCAGTCCATATATAGCACGATGTAGACGATAAACATGACAAGGAGAAGTGGGAAGGCCAGCATGAGGATCCATATAAATAACCTCAGATAAGGTACCGTGAAGAAAAACAATCTTCACGTCCATCTGGTATAACGACCACTGACAAACGGCTGTAACGACAAGAATAGTGTGAATTGTAGTCATCTGTACAACTGGGGCAAAAGTCTCATCGTAATCAATGTCATACTCCTCAGTAAATCTTCGGGCAACTAGACGAGCCATGTGCCGCTCAACAAAGCCATCAGGTCGATATTTGACCTTAAAGATCCACTTGTAGCTAATAGGCTGAACGCCTACATGCAATGGAAGAATATCCCAAGTACTAGTTTGATCAAATGCACTGAACTCCTCTGTTATAGCTTCCCGTCACTCAGAATATTGAATAGCTTCCTGATAAGTTCTGGGCACATGTGTAGAGTGTATAACAGTGAGATAAGCATGAAACTGTAGTGAGTAAAATGCTATGGTAGCAAAACCAAACTCGTCAGTAGGACCAGTGACATCAGGTGTGTAACATACTGGTGGGATGCCCGAGGTAGAACGTGTAGACTGCCAGACTGGTGGTGGTTGGACAGTGTGTGGAGGTGAGATAGGTGGTGTGTGTGCATGCAGCTGTGGGGATGTAGGTGGTGAGGTCGCATGATGCTGTGGGGACACATGTGGTATCTCAGGATGAGGAATAATAGGTGGAATGTCAGTATGAGATAGAAATGGAGCCAAAAAAGTGAGATCAAATGGAATTGTTGAAGGTATGGCCGGGGGAATATGCCTAACAACTGGGGAGTCGAGAAAATTGGCATCCTCAGGAGATGTCAAGTAGTAGAGAGAATTTTCCACAAATGTGACATGTCTAAAAATACAAAAATAATGCCACATGATCAAAACAACGATATCTTTTATGCTCAGGTCTGAGACCTAGAAGAACACACTTGGCAGTTCGGGCGGTGAGCTTTGTACGTCCAATGGGAGGGAGAAAGACATAACAGGTACACCCAAAAGTACGGAGCATATTGTAGTTCAGTGAGGAGTGATGAAGAACCTCGTAAGGTGTTGTGTCAGATAAAACAGATGGAGTGATGTTAATAAGACCGACAGACGTCATGACAGCTTCAGCCCAGAAAGAACGAGGAGCAAAGGAGGAAAGTCGAAGAGCACAAGCCATCTCAAGGATGTGACGATGTTTGCATTCAGCTACACCATTCTGCTCATGTGTGTGTGCGTGATTGTTGAAAGTGTACCATGAGATTGAAGGATCGATCTCATAGTAACGAAAGTGTACTCACGAGCACCGTCAGAACAAATATTTTTGATACATACATCAAACTGAGTGCGAACCATGTTCGTAAAGAACTGGTAAATGTTAGATATCTCAGAGCGTTGGTGCATAAGTAACACATGTGTATCTAGTAAAGTCATCGATGAAACTAACATAATAGAGATAACCTTTATGAGAAGGTGTATGAGATGGTCCCCATATGTCAGAGTGAACAAGTTGAAAAACATGAGTGAACTGAGAAATACTTTTATTGCTAAAAGGGATGGCTAAGTGTTTTGCCAGCTTACAATCCTTACAAACATATAACAAATTGAAATTAAAATTCTCAGAAACACCACTTCAAACTAAAATTTCAAACGAGACTCAACAAAATGATTTAAGCGTTTGTGCCACAAGTCGGCACCAGAACTGACGACACCAGCAAAATTAGAAGTAGAATCATGAGCATGAAGAAAATCTAGATGATATAAACATCCATGTTTGCTAGCCCGTCCAATCGTGTGACCAGTTTGAGGATCATGTATGGTACATCCCAAAGAACTAAAAGTAATAGTAAGACCACTATCACATAGAGCACTAATGAAAATAAGGTTCATGGATAAATGTGGTGCATAAAGAACGAAAGGCAATGTGAGATGAGTGTGAATGGATCTATAGTGAGTAGTGTGGAGTAGTGAGCCATCAACAGTGTATAGTGAAAGTGAGTGAAAGATAAGTGGAGTGCTAGTAGTGAGAAGTATATAATTGCTAGTAAGATGATGTGAAGCACCAAAATCTAAAAATCAGGAAGAATTCATACCAGGAGTAACAGAAAAAGCGGGGTAAAGGAGCCAATATTGATAGACTGACCCAAGTTCTAAAGCTCCAGCTGAGCAAGACGTCGGTGAGAAATATCATAAGGAGCAGGAGAAGACTTAGGTGGAATAACAACCATTTTACGTGATGTATGAGAAGGAATACTGAAAGGAGCTAGACCTTGTTGCTTCCTGCGCTGTTGTACCTGTATCAAGAGTTGTGGGTGTAGAATGAAACACTTGTAATGAAGATGACCATTCTGCTGACAATGGGTGCAAAAACAGGGACGACAATCAAGAACACTACGATGGTCAAAAGAAGGGGGCATAGGGTCGGAGCGAGGTTTGCGGGGGGAGGAGGTTCGAGGGGCAATAGCCAGAACACTATCACTGCTGGAGGACGCGGTAGAGCTGGAGTAGACATAGCGTGTAGTTGAGTTTTTTTAGCCCCAAGTTCAGCTATAGCAGCTTCAATACGAGGAACTAGATCTCGGTGAATCAACTTACTACAAAGGGATTGGTACTCTGATCGAAGACCTATTATAAAAAACATAAATTGGCGCCTTTCACGAGTAACATGGACATCATTATCTTCTAGTTGCTACAATTCGTGCCAGATATGGCGCATAGCTGTGTAATGCTCCTGAATGCTGTGATCACCCTAATGATCAAGGACTAACTGAACAAGTAATTGGTACTCACGGGCTTCGCTAGCCTAAATACTAATACTGATACATAACCTGATATGAGACAAAATATATAATACAATATCTGACAAAACCTACCCATTCTCTCTCTTGAGTTCACCAATCTTCGGCTGTTAGTTTGTAAAAAAATCATTGGTTTCCTTGTACTGATTCTTACTACGTAAACTCCCCAAAATATTGAGTGATCACGTTTCTTGGAAACTTCTTGCCTAGAGAAAGTGGGTGTATTGAAAAAAAAAACTCATGTCTTTATAATGGCAGGGTAATATGAGGCATCTTAGGTGTCCGATTTGGTGTTTTTCGGTCGATCCACTTTGCTTACTCTTTTCCGGCCTAGTCTTTATCCAGTTAAGTTGTTAAAAGTGTTGTAAAATCTGATAAAACTCTTAGTGCTAATAGCGGAACACACGCCACTAGCAATATAAACTTTTCAAGAACTAGATAAACCAAGAACAAGTCACCACAATAATCGCAAGATCTCATAAGAATACAATAATATGCAATATTAACCAATACTTCTTATTTCCCAAGAAATACAAAGATTACAAAGAGATTAGAGCATCCACAGTCATGATAGTTAAAAAATGCAGAAATGGATAAATGCATATAGCAATTTATTATTTCGCTGCAGTCGTCGAAAGCTATATTTTACCATTTTAATTTAAAATAATCTAAATCGGAGAACGGACGGTGCTTCACATTGCGTCGGAGAAAAAAAAAAATTAAAAGGTGGGTCGGAACTTCGAGTTCCGTCGGAGAAAAAAAAATTCAAAAAGGGTCAGACGATACATGAAGTATCGTCCAACCAAAAAGCTAACCAGTCCTTTTTAAATACTATATGCATTTAATACTAGTTCATTTGTTTTTCATTTGTTTTTTAATTAGAAAAATTCCTTTTTTTGGAAGACGATTTAAAAAAAAAATTAAAAAAATTTGTGCGACGGCACTTCGAGTTCCGTCCTTCATATATGCATAATTCTTATATCGATTCTCATATATAGCTGGCTACTGTAGCGATATATGCAAATTATGCATATTTGGCCAACGACTGCAGCGTTATTTTTTATCAAATATGCATATTATGCATATTTACCTAACGACTACAGATGCTCTTACAACTCTCAATCTCTCTCTAACATTTGAAACACTTGGCACACACCCCTTTTTAAGTTAAAAAATGATAACGGCTCACCCTTGATATGAGTTGCTTGCCATAGAGTTCACATCTACTGCTATATATATAGCCCCAAGTAAACCTTAAACGATAAATACAAATACAGCTTATTGGACCTTAAATCCGAAAGCCCAAATAACATACTACCGCTGTCGGTCGATCACACCAAGTTGCAGTCGACTGCACTTGGTCTCGCCAACACCAGAACCTTGACCAATCAACTGTCCCGCTCTCTGTTGAACCCTGTAAACTCGAAGAATGCTCAGCAGCCCGGGTCGGTCGGGTGGTCGGTCGACCGCACCCCAGGACGGTCGACCGCAACTCCTCCAACCGCCTTTCTTCTAGTTGTTGTCGCCTTCTCTTGTTTTCTTCGTCTTCTCCTCTTCTTCTCCGACTTCAAGAACTTTCGTGCCAACGTGTATTTGAAGTCACAATCCTAACAATCTTCTACTTAGACCAAATACACCACACTTCAAAGTTATTATAATCATAGATGGCATTATCTCTGCCAGTCTCCCACTCTTATGAAAGGCCCAAGTACTCCCCACTATCATGAAGAGCATATCGGCCACTCCACCACATGGAGTGCACCAACCACGCCCCATCACCTCATGAAGGACGTGCCCCACCAATCGCATAAGGCACGAATAACGGAGAAACAACCTCTCGTGGCGGATTTCATATTACAAGACTCCCCAACTTGCAGAATCTCCATTAACACCAGACATTGTTCAAAGTCTCTCAATGCACCCTCTGCACTACAAGTCTCCGTGGAAGATACTTCCACAAAATACGCAGACTACTTAACCCCCACAGCATCATTTCGGTTACCCTCATCGACATCACCACGTATATCAATAACAGTGCTATCTACCTCACAAAAGCGACTTGAAGTTTCATCTTCCATATCGCAAAGTACCCTCGCCACAACATCTTGCTCTCAAGAATCACTCTTATGGCCAGCAGCTCCTTCTAAATTAGTAACCTCCTCTAAATTTCCACAACTGAAAGAACTTGGTTGCACCACACAAATCCTATTACTCGATTTCGGCTGACAGTCAACTATAAGATAAACGCCCCCCACGTCTCGAAGCAAATACAGTGTTCCATCACGCTTCCCTTTTTGCAATCACCCTTAAAAATGCAGCCACTACAAAACATAAAGCCTATAACGTTGTTTTTTTTTTTTGCCTCATAGCTTCCCCGACGTTTCAAAAACGCCAAGGTAGGTATTTTTTAGTTTGATTTTTTTAAAAAATATATTAGCTATCCCGACGTTTTAAAACGTCGAAATAGCTATTTTTGAATTTTTTTTAAATTTATTTATTAATGATCTATGTTGGCATTTTTGGGAAAACGTCGGAATAGGTTTTTTATTTTAATTTTGACCCCCCTAAGAAACAATAGAACAACAAGAAGAAGAAGAGGTAATATGAAAAAATAAATAAATAAAACCGAAAATGAAAACGATAACAATGAATCTAACAAGCTACGCAAAAAAATTATATGACAGAGTTAGAATTTATATGCACAGAGAAATACTACTGCAGATGTTCTATACACAAAACATTATAATTGAGGAGTGACCATAAGAATTCACGTAAAGAAGCTTTGCGGGAACAAATTTCTTTGAGATATCTAACTCATTGAGGAGTTTTCGCAACAACCTTAACCTCTAAGTACTTGCACTGGATGAACAACAACAGTTTCATTCCACATACATCACCGGCGGGACCTCCAGTCAAACTATAGTGAGCCTGATTAGGGGAAGGAATTAAAATTAGAGAGTGCACAAGTAAGATGACAGCACTTTACACTATAGTAGTAATGACAAATCAGCGAGTGGTAAGGGCTCCGACGAATAATGAAACACATCTTTCACAATGTTTGGTGCCTTAGCATCACTTTTTCACCTGGTCCTCTCTTCTCTCCCTCTTTTAATCTAGATTCATGGCAAGTCAGCGGCTCACAACTTTTTTCCCTCTTTTCTTTCAGATTCATGGCAAATCAACGATTCACTACTTTTTTTTCTCGCACGCGCGGGAGGGGGGGGGGGGAATTAAACCGGGTGATGTGTCTAATTTTTATATAATTATTTATACTCATTTACCCATTAAAATTGTTTGTTTTTGTTTATATTGTTTATAATTCATCTTATTTCCATAAGATTTCAAGTAATTAATTATTTTTGAAGGAATGAGATTTTTGATGCAAAAAGTGAAAATCTTTTGGTAAAAATCAACAAACAAAACAAACCTAATGTTTTATTTATTTTTATTGATTTGTTGAATTTAAAATTTACAATGTGGCCATGAGAAAAATAAAATATAAATTTTAATTTGCCAATAGAGGTGAAAGTGCAATAAACAATTTTAAAAAGGTTTAAAGGAGCTAATATGATTTTTAGTTAGTTTAATCAATTTGAAACTAATTATTTTTATTTTTGTTTTTATTTTTAAATCCTAATTACTGCTTTATTTTGTGTGTGCAGCACGTGAAAGAGAAGCAAAAAGAAGCAATAAAGAAAAGAGCAAATTAAAAAATGAATGAAATAAAGAAAGAATAGGGGTTTTCTGCAAAATTAAACCCTAATTCTATGTCTCCTACGCCTATAAATATAAGAGCAAAATAAGAGAAGGAGCAGTGCTTAATGAGGACACGCACACCAAGAGACAATAGACAGAGAAGAGGAAAGAGGAGAAGTGGGCCAGGCGGTGACGTCAGCTCGGTGACGTGGCGCGCACTCCGGACGAAACCAGGCTGACGTGGCATTTGGGGGTTCGGGCTGACTTGCGACAGCAGGGTTTACGTGGATCGGCACAGAATTCGAAGACGACAGAGACAGAGAGAGTCGGATAGGACTTGTTTGGGCGCGCTTTTCGAGGTTGTTCGGTTTGCAATTTCTTTTAAAATGCAGTTCCTTTTTGTATCTCTTTTCTCTCTTTCTAATTTTATAATGCAATCCAGGACAATGTTTGTTAGTTGCAAAACCGTTATGAACTAATTTTACTTTTCTAGGGCTGCGATGTAGCCTAGTTTTGAGAACACAATTTTAATTCCATATTATTTTTTTATTTTCCACGGTTGTGTGTTTGATTTTTATTCTTAATACGTACAATTGGTAGACAGACATTTGTATGATTTATTTAATCATGGAGAGATCGAGAGGTAATTTGTGATTTAGAACTATAAAATTAAACACCATTAATTGAGCGAAATTAGAGATGATTTACCGCGATTGATGTGACCGTTAAGAAATCCACAGAACTTAATGAATCTTCGATTAATTAAATTTGCATAGAGATATGACAAACTGTTAGTTGGAGATATTTTTTGGTGTTGTTAGAGAGAAAGCATTGAATAATTTGGGAATTTTGGTCTACAACTTGGAAAAATAATCTTTTTATTCACTTGGAATTATTAATTGTGTGGGATTAATTAGGTGAAATCAAAAGCCCTAGAATTAATTTTGCCATTAAAAAATCACAAAATTTCAGATTCCGCTCCCTCTTAATTAATTTAGTTAATTTTTCTTTAGATTAATTTAATTTAGTCGCTTTCTTTATTAATTTCGATTTTCCAAATAGTGATTCATCTGGTAAATTCGGTACTCAATAAAATAATTAGTCCTCGTGGGTTCGACACTCTTTTCACTAAAACTATACTACTTGTTACGATTTTGTACACTTGCAAATATTCACGTCACCGGGTTTGTAAAAATATGATCTGAGCCAGCCAAAAAGACTCAGTATAAACCATTCCCTAATGCCACAATATCAATCTTCTCCAACAAAATCTATTTCGGTTAGAGACTCAGAATTACCTACTGAGGTAATTAAGAAAATAGCAGTTGATCCCTTAATTATATGAAAGCTAAAATGTTTTTTAAAAAAAGTAACGTGAATGGTGTAATACCCTGATTTTTCAATAAATAAAAAATTATTTATTTTGCACGTAATGTGCACGTGCAATATTTGGTTGGATTATTTTATCATGATGTGTATAAATATTTAAATATATTTTTCTCAAATTATTTGTGCAAAAGCCCTTCTTTAAAAGCCTTACTTGATTTAATTAAAAAGCCTTTTCTTAAAAAGCCCAAATGTATTTTATTTTATTTATTTTAATAAACTATTTTGGCCCAAAAAATAAAGCCCATGAATTAATCTCTTTTAATTAAACTTGTCATGTAGAAGACTTTTTTTTAACAAATCTATTTTTATACAAATTTAAAATGCACAAGTTTTGGTCTAGTTGCATGCACGTGCACTACACGTACACGTGCTATGCACACCCCTAGGGGAGGCCGGGATTCAATCTTTTGGAGGGATTTTCAAAATTTGTCATGGAGAACATGGTGGTAGTTTCTTAGTTGTGGGTAGTTTTCCTAACTCCTACCTTAATCTAGACCCTTCATTCTACAACTACCCAAGCAATCTTGGCCCTCCATCTCACTCATTTCCTAGTATAAATACCCCCCCCCCCCCGCTCTCATGGCTAATTTTCATATGCAAAGTACATTTCAAAGTTATAGTATTGTAATAGTGTGAGTTATAAAAGATAAGAGAGTTGTGTGGGTTTTTGGTTGCTTGGAGTGGCCGGCATCACAAGGAGGAGAAGCATTCGGATTGGGCTAGAGGAAGCATTCGGCTTGGCTAGGAGGCTTGGAGTTGGTGCACTCTTTTGGCTAGGAGGTGGTGCTTTCATCTACAAGGACTTGGTTGCTTTGTTTGTGTTTTCTCTCCATTTAAGGTGGGTAAAACATTTCATATTTCTAATATAGATCCATGCTAAGTTTCAACCATTAAAGATGCATGAAAAATATTAATAAGAGCCCACTTGAATTGAGTAGTTAGTATGTGAATTGATTGAAATGTGGTGATTAACTTATATGGCTCTAGGGTTAAAATTAAATTGTGTGTAGATTGCTCCATGTTTATTAGTATGAAGTTATGATGGTGATTAAATTTAATTGAGAATGTTGTTATTATGATTAGGGACATAATGCATGCTTGTTAATTGTGAAATTGAAACATGGAACCTATTAAGAAAGAGTACACCTTATTTTTAAGGAAAATGAAATACTTGTATGTTTGAGATGTGATTTGTATAATCGATGAGTGAGTATACTTCATTATGACATAGGTTGATTAATGAAAATACTACTCATAAAATTGGTAGTTGAATTATGATGAATAGACCTTTATGTTGATATGGATATGGACTATTGAAATCATATGTATTGGTTGAATTAAGAACTAATATCAGTAAATTATCACCATGAAATTATTGAATAAAAAGACTAGTAGATCAATTATATGGCAATGTCGAAAATACAATATATTGTAGTTTAATAAATAACTCTTGGATTTTGTGTGTGAAAAATACATTTCATTAGTACCAAAAAATCATATTTTTTTTACTGGTATGAACCTTATACGAATGGGGATTAATCTGGAAGTTTTTAGAAATTTTTACCAAAGCAATAAGAAACTATGGTTATTTGAATATCGAGTTGTTTTTAAAGCAGTACGAATATAATACAAATTGATTTTTATTTGGGTTAGTGACAACCCGAGCCAGTGGCTCAGGTGGTCTTGGACTGTGGTTTGCTTCTCTGGTTTGCACAGTTCGAATCCCAGAATCCACACTTCTTTTTGGTTAATTCTCTAAAAAACTAGTTAGCAGCGAACCGAGAGTATTTATTACTCTCAGTCGCTCTTATATCGTGTTCGGCGACCGGCCTAGCGGTCTGGGCTCTGTGCTGTCTCGGTGCTGTGCCTGGTTCGATTCTTGGGATCGGCATATATGAAAAAATATTTTTTTGGGGAGTTTTTGAAGTCCAAAAATTATGAAATAAATATGGTAATTCTCATAAAAATACAAGGAATTTTATAAGAGTGATTTGGGTATTATTTGAATGAAATACAATATGGTTTGTAAACAAGAGGCATAATTAGAGCTTTGGTTATAAGATGCATACTCATGGAATTTATAACTTATAAAGATTAAGTGAATTAGGCTACTATAAAGTAATTGGTAAAAGTACTTTGTTGTGTGACATGATATTATTTATTCTCACTTGTGAATATTGTGCAAAATATGAAGTATGAATGATATGGCTAAAATTGGGGTTAAATCGGAACCGTCCAGATCGAGCACGAATCTTGAAGCACGGGGGTAAAAAGGTAATTTCACATACAGATGGATCCAAAACGGGTATTGGGTCTCCGCCTCACGAAACCAACCGCCCGCGAATAGATCCACTCCAACTGGGCGCGGGTTCCGACCCGATACGAACCCGGTCCACCAAGGGAGAATCAGGCCACTGATTTGATTAGATCAAATCAATAAGCTTGATTTACTCTCACCAGGGAATCAAGGCCTACTTTCCTAAAACAGAATAGGAGGATTTTGCTCCTAAATGTTAGCCAGGAAATCAGGATCCAAATCATTCCAAAGGCGACTATAAATACAGCCCCTCTACCACCAAGACCAGGTTAATCACTTTTTCACCACTCAAGCTCTTTCTTAATCTTTTACTGATCACTGACAAGAGCGTCGGAGGGTGCGTCGCCGGAATCAACCCCGGTGTTTCGCACTTCCTTGCAGGTTGCGGCAGGAGCAAGCGGGCCGAGTCAGCTGTTCAGGTTTTCCTCGGATCCACAAATTCTATCTGTTTACCCCCACACCGAAATCAGCGGTAACAGATTGGCGCCGTCTGTGGGAAAGCCACGCGAACAGTCTCAGCCCATTCTCCGTCGACATCAGCAGCCATGCCGCCGAAGAAGAACAGATCCAGAGGGTCGAACCGTGGGGGCAACCCCACCGACCCGGCGAACGAAGCTCCGGTCAATCCTACCCTTCAGTCCAACCTCCCTCCGCTGACCCAGCAGGTCCCACCTCCTCCTCCTCCTCAGCAGCAGCCCAACAACGGTCCGTCCGGTCCTAATGGTCGGAAGGAGAAGCAGCCTGTCAATCCATGCCACGTCTCGGTCCACAATGGGTCCTCGGACTCGATGGCTTCCCATCACCCCGACCTCCGCATCACACTCCAAAACCGCCATAAGGACGACGACCTCCGTACTCATCTTGACGAGAGGCGGGCCCGAGAGGGAGCCTCCCGCCAGCGTCAAGGTGAGCGGTCGCCACGTCGTCGGGACGGCAGAAGGTCCCCGGAACGCAGAGGCCGAGCGGCGTCCCCTGAGCGCCGAAGGAGGAGGTCCCGGTCCCCCAGGGATCGGCGTCATCCGAGGGACCGAGACATGCCCATCAGCCGAGCCGAGTTCCTCCAGTTTCAAGAGACCGTTCTGCAGGCCCTCAATCTCCGACAGAACGGCCAGAATGCTCAGAGGGTTCCGACGCCGCCCAGGGATCCCAGTCCCCGGCGCCGAACCCGGAGTCCTTCCCCGGCTCCCAGCCGACAGCAACGGCAACAAAGTCCTCGGCGCTCCCAGGAGTACCGGCGCCGCAGTCCACACTCCCCTTCCTACGAAGAGGAGTCCGGAGGGTCGTACGACTACCAGCGGAGGGACGACGCCCTCATCCGCCGTATCCATGAGGTGGAGAGGCGCATCGGCCGCATGGACAGGGAGGAAGAGTCCCGAGCCGGAACCTTCCGTCCCAGCCGACCCCCCTTCTCTCGGTCGATCATGGAGGCCCATATACCGAGGAACTTCAAACCGCCGCAGTTTGAGACATACTCTGGGGAGTCCGACCCAGTCGACCACGTCGAGAGCTTCAAGACCCTGATGCTGATCCATCAAGCTTCCGACGCGGTGCTCTGCAGGACCTTCCCTGCCACCCTCCGGGGGTCGGCTCGGGAATGGTATTCTAGGCTCGCCCCCTCGTCCATCTTCTCATTCGAACAGTTTGAGACACTGTTCATTACTCACTTCGTGAGTAGCCGACGAGCCGAGAAGACGAGTCTTTCCTTGCTGAACCTGCGGCAGGAGAAGCAAGAAAAGTTACGGGACTATGTGAAAAGATTTACCGCGGAAGTCAGGTCAATTGCCTCCTTGGACCAGTCCGTGGCTACCGTGGCGTTCCAGTCGAACGTCCTTAACGCCAACCTCCGATCATCCCTGGCCAAGAAGCCCCCGCATGACTTCGCCGACCTCCTCCTGAGGTGCGAGAAGTACATCCGGGCGGAGGAGGCCGAAGCCCTTCCGAGCTTCGGGGGCACCGCCGCGGGGTCAAAGAGGAAGGCGACGGGAGAAGAAGGGTCCAAGAAAGCTCAGAAGGACATGGGCGGTCAGCGCCGCCCTCCCCCCAGGTTCGAGAAGTTCACTCCCCTCACCACTAATGTCTCTACTATCCTCATGGAGGTAGAGAAGGAGGGAATCATCCCTCCGGCCCCGAGGATGCACACTCAGGCGAAGAGGAGGAACAAAGATAAGTGGTGTCGTTACCACCGAGACCATGGGCACGACACAAATGACTGCCGAGCTCTGAGAGATGAGATCGAAGCACTCATTCGGAGGGGGCAGTTGGCCAAGTTCGTGAAAGGTAACGATCGAACAGATCGGAACTCACCTCCCCCTCGGGGGGCTAACAAGCGCTCCGAGCGGCGCGAGGAGACACCCGAGTTCGAAGAAGAACGGGTTTTGCACCTGATCCACGGAGGCCCGATGGGGGGCTCCTCTAATTCCTCCCGAAAGGCCTTCGTCCGGGAAGTCAACTCGGTCCACAGTGCCCCTCCCCCGAAGGGTCTCGGCGTCCCCGTGTCTTTCTCCGATGCCGACCTTGAAGGAGTCCGAACCCCCCACTGCGATGCCCTCGTCATCGACCTCCGCATGGCCAATTTCAAGGTGCAGAGGATTTTGGTGGACAATGGGAGTTCGGTCAACATCCTATTCCTCTCGGCCTTTCAAGGCCTGCAGCTGTCCCGGGACCGTCTTAAGCCGGCCGGCTATACTCTCCACGGGTTCACGGGGGTCCCGGTAACCGTCGAAGGGGTGATAACCCTAGACGTTACTGCGGGAAGCACCCCTACTACCCGGACCGAGCCGATGGACTTCATGGTCGTCGACGTCCCGGCAGCATACAATGTCATCCTAGGCCGTCCCGGCCTAGCCGCTCTGGAGGCTGTCCCCTCGGCATACCACTTGAAGATGAAATTCCCGACTCGCTCGGGAGTAGGGGAAGTCAGGGGAAGCCAGGAAACAGCTCGGAAGTGCTACATGACTTCCACCGGGGGACCAGTGCTCTCGCTCGAGACACTAGAGATCCCCGAGCCAAAGGCCCGTCCAACGTCCGAGCCGGCGGACGAGTTAGAAGAAGTACTCTTCTCCGACGAGGATCCGAGCCGAAAATTCCTCGTCAGCAAGTCCTTGCCGACCGTGCTGTTCTCCGACTTGGTGAGGTGCATCCGGGATAACCGCGACCTATTTGCTTGGTCGGCCGCGGATATGCCCGGCATCTCCGAGGACTTGCTCGTCCACCACCTAAGCGTCGAACCGGGGTGCAAACCGGTTCAGCAGAAGAGGCGAAAGTTCGCTCCCGAGCGACAGCAAGCAATCAAGGAGGAAGTGGATAAGCTGCTGAAGGCCAAGTTCATCCAGGAGGTGAATTATCCCGAGTGGCTGTCGAATGTTGTAATGGTCAAGAAGTCCAACGGCTCATGGAGGATATGCATCGACTTCACCGACCTCAACAAAGCGTGTCCGAAGGATCCCTTCCCTCTCCCGAACATCGACACCCTAATCGACGCCACCTCGGGCCATGAGCTCCTCAGCTTCATGGATGCCTTCTCGGGGTACAATCAAATCCGGATGTTCCCTCCGGACATCCCGAAGACCTCCTTCGTCACCGACCAAGGCCTCTACTGTTACCGAGTAATGCCCTTCGGTTTGAAGAACGCAGGCGCCACCTACCAGCGCCTCGTCAACAAGGTTTTTCAGCATCAGATCGGCCGAAACATGGAGGTGTACGTTGATGACATGCTCGTCAAGAGCATCCGCGGCACCGACCATGTAGCCGACCTCCAGGAGGCTTTCGGTGTGTTGAGGAAGTACAACATGCGGCTAAACCCGAACAAGTGTGCGTTCGGAGTCTCCTCTGGCAAGTTCCTCGGTTTCATGGTGAGCCAGCGGGGAATTGAAGCTAACCCCGAAAAGATTAAAGCCATATTAGACATGGCCCCGCCTCGGAACGTCAAAGAGGTGCAGAAGCTCACCGGTCGGCTCGCAGCCATCGGTCGGTTCCTCTCCAAGTCAGGGGAAAAGTGCCTTCCCTTCTTCAAAGCACTCCGAGGCGCTAAGGGATTTGAATGGGGCGAGGCACAGCAAGAATCGTTCGACCAGCTGAAAGCCTATCTGGTGAACCCCCCTCTGCTCAGTAAGCCGGTCCCGGGCGAGCCTCTCTTCATCTACTTGGCCGCTTCCGAGCAGACCTTGAGCGCTGTGTTGGTAAGAGAAGAAGACCGGACCCAAAGGCCCATTTACTATGTGAGCAAGGTGCTTCGGGACGCCGAGCTCCGCTATCCGAGGATAGAGAAGATAGCCTACGCTTTGGTCATGGCAGCAAGAAAGCTTCGGCCCTACTTCCAATCTCACTCGGTCGTCGTCCTCACCGATCAACCCCTCAAGCAAGTCCTCCACAAGCCCGAAACCTCGGGCCGGCTGATGAAGTGGTCCATAGAGCTGAGTCAGCACGACATCTCCTATCAGCCTCGGACGGCAATTAAGGCACAGGCTCTCGCCGACTTCATTGTAGAGTCCACCATCCCTGAGGTCGGCCACGTCCCGAATGGGCCCCCCATTTGGACAGTCTTTGTAGACGGATCCTCTTGCAGTGAAGGAAGTGGCGCCGGCATTATCATGAACGGCCCTGACAGCTTCGTCCTGCAGTATGCGATCCGCATGAACTTCAAGGCCTCGAACAACGAGGCGGAGTATGAGGCTCTCATAGCTGGTCTCGGACTCGCACGAAGTGCTGGGGCGCAGCGCCTTCGGATTCACAGTGACTCCCAACTAGTCGTGAATCAGGTCTTGGGCGAATATGAGGCCAGGGACGAGCGAATGGCGAAGTACCTCGCCAAAGTCCGGGACCTCATGGGCCGGTTCGAAGAAGCCATCATCCAACGGGTCCCCCGGGAGGAGAACTCACAAGCTGACGCTCTCTCCAAGTTGGCCTCGTCTTCTCTGCAAGGCCTCGAACAGACCGTACTGATTGAAGTCCTCTCTAAACCGAGCATCGAAGACGAGACACCTCGCTCGGTGGAGTCATTGCCGGTCATGCTGCAGGAGAATTGGATGAAGCCGCTGGTAGAATTCTTAAGGGATGGAGTTCTGCCCTCAGATCCCAAAGAAGCACGCCGAGTCAGAACCCGGGCCGAGCGATATGTCTTGATCGAGGGCATTTTATACAAGCGCTCCTTCTCTCAAATAGATGGCCGACCTTACCTAAGGTGCCTCTCCCCGGATCAGGCCGAATATGCCCTACAGGAGCTTCATGAAGGCATCGGAGGGGCACACTCCGGATTCAGGTCTTTGGCCCGGAAAGCTTTGAACTATGGGTACTTCTGGCCGACCCTTCTTCGGGATGCCGAGCGACATGTTCGGCAGTGCAGCTCCTGCCAGAGACACTCCAGCATTCGACGCCTCCCTCAGGCCAACCTCACCTCCCTATCGAGCCCTATCCCCTTCGCGATGTGGGGAATGGACTTACTAGGACCTTTCCCACCGGCTCCGGGTCAGCTCAAGTTTTTAGTCGTAGCCATCGACTACTTCTCGAAGTGGGTCGAGGCCGAGCCCCTCGCCACTATAACTGAGAACAAAGTGGTGCAGTTCTTCTGGAAGAGCATCATATGCAGATCCGGCGTCCCCCGTGTCCTCGTGACGGACAATGGGACTCAGTTCACGGGCACAGCATTCCGAGCCCTATGCGACGACCTCGTCATTCAACAGCGCTTCTCGTCCGTCTCACACCCTCAGTCGAACGGGCAGGCCGAGAACGCTAATAAGCAGATCCTCGCGGGAATCAAGAAGAGGTTGGACAACAGGACAAGTGCTCCAAAGGATTGTGGGTCGACCAACTCCCTAATGTGTTGTGGAACTACCGCACAAGCAAGCGGACGCCCACCGGAGAGTCCCCTTTCAGCCTTACTTATGGGGCCGAGGCTGTGATACCCCTCGAGGTCGGAATTCCTTCGCCTCGGCTCATAGCCTATGACGAAGCGCAGAATGCCAGGGACCTCAGAGGGAACTTGGACCTGATAGATGAACTGAGGGAAAGGGCATCGATTCGGCAACAGAATTACAGAAGGAGAGTCGAGCGAGCGTACAATAAGAAGGTCCGACCCGCCAACCTTGAGCAAGGAGATTTGGTGTTGAGAAAGCTAGCCATATCTCTCCCCAGTCAGAGGGGCAAGCTAGCTCCGAATTGGGAAGGGCCGTACCGAATCACAAAGGTTGTCCGGCCTGGGGCATACCGGCTCGAAGACATGGATGGCAGAGAGCTTCCGAGGACCTGGAATGCCGACCACCTCCTGAAATACCAAGAGAGCGCTCCGGCGCCTCTCTAAGTAATCCGAGGTGTCGAACCATTCCTCTCCTCCAACTTGTAACCCATTTTTTCTCAAATTGTATTATGTAAAACGGTTCGCCGTCAAATATCAATAAATGAAAGTTCTATATTCGTGAGTTTACATGTTCCTCTCCCCTCTTATTTAACCAATGGTTCGGAGTCCAAACACTCGGCTCGACTTTACCTCCTCGGCTCGTCTCCGGACGAACCAGGGGTAGATCGCCGTTCGGAATTGCTCCTACAGCCGTTGAACTATACCGATGGTTCGGAGTCCAACACTCGGCTCGACTTTACCTCCTCGGCTCGTCTCCGGACGAACCAGGGGTAGATCGCCGTTCGGAATTGCTCCTATAGCCGTTGAACTATACCGATGGTTCGGAGTCCAACACTCGGCTCGACTTTACCTCCTCGGCTCGTCTCCGGACGAACCAGGGGTAGATCGCCGTTCGGAATTGCTCCTACAGCCGTTGAACTATACCGATGGTTCGGAGTCCAACACTCGGCTCGACTTTACCTCCTCGGCTCGTCTCCGGACGAACCAGGGGTAGATCGCCGTTCAGAATTGCTCCTACAGCCGTTGAACTATACCGATGGTTCGGAGTCCAACACTCGGCTCGACTTTACCTCCTCGGCTCGTCTCCGGACGAACCAGGGGTAGATCGCCGTTCGGAATTGCTCCTACAGCCGTTGAACTATACCGATGGTTCGGAGTCCAACACTCGGCTCGACTTTACCTCCTCGGCTCGTCTCCGGACGAACCAGGGGTAGATCGCCGTTCGGAATTGCTCCTACAGCCGTCGAACTCCAGCGATGGTCCCGGGGTCCAACACTTGGTTCCTAGTCCATCCAAACTACTCCGGTAGGTCAATGTCGGACCTTCGTCCGGACACAAAAGACCGAACACTCCTAACTACTAGCCGAAGACCGAAGACTCACAAACTCGGTCGGCTTCCGAGCAAGTGGCTTCCCGAGCGTGTAAATGGGGAAAACGCACTTTCCCCTCAACTTTCGTACGTGATCTCGATCAGACGGCCCAGATCAAGCCACCAGCACAAAACGACAAGATAACGTTTTCTTGGGAACTGGGCCGCCTCGAGATTCGCGCCTACGTTCGACGGCTCAGATCTCGCCACCTACTCTAAGCGACAAAATAACATTTTTTTGGGTACAGAACCTTGCCGTACCGTGTCAGATCCACTAAATGACAAAGAGCCGCACCCCTGGAGATCCATTCGGCTAAACAGATGTGCTCGGCTCAAAGATCTCGGCACGACCGATACGGTTACAAGCAAGAACAAACATACAAAGCAACGAAAGGGAATTTTATTAATTGTCGGTGCATAATACAAAACATTCCATTACAAAGTGTCGGCAAACAAAACACGCAATGCCCGACCAACTACACTTGTCTCTCATACAAAAACATCCTCACTAAACTGTTCGTCCTCCTCGGCTGACGACTCCTCCTTCTCCCCCCGGAGCCTCGCCATCACACCACGCAGATGCCCCATCTCTGAGAGCAGGTCATCCCGCTCGGAGACGATCCTCGACTGAATGTGCCGAATGCTTTTGACCCGAAGAGCGTTGCTGAACGCGGTCTGCGAGTCTTCATCCTCCCCTGCGAGGCTCAGCTCGACTATCTTGTTCTCCAAGCGTTGGATCTCGGATTCCCGGAGACTGAGGACCAACGAAAGGTGGTCCCACTCACTCTCGGCTCGGCGTAACTTCATATCGGCGCTCCTAGGGCTCAGAACCACTGTTCCAGAGGTGGCCTCGGATTCAGAGCCATCATTCGAACGCTCGGAGTCCGAGCCATGGATCGTCACAACGAGCTGAAAAGAAGAGAAAACGAATAACACAGTTTCAATACGCGGCCGGAGTCTAACACTTGAAAATTTTTCAGAATTATTTGCATTCAGACATGGTAGTGTTACAGACGGTCGGTCGACCCTACAGCTAAGTCGTTACAACAATCAACAAAAATAGAAAAAACGACAGAATCAGAGCCTCTTCGGAAGGGGAATGCTTCGGTTTAGGGAAACACGAGGACGGCGAGGCCTGCCCTCCGAACCCGCCCCTAAACCAACAAAGCGCGAACCCCCTTCGCTGCTAGCTCTAACTGCGATGCCGGCCGAAGCCCCGCTCGACGAGGCGGCCGCACTGCTCTGAGCGTCGGCTGGACTCCGCCTGGTCAACGGCGAGCGCATCGCAAGTTCATGAAATGTAATCCCCCTCTCGCTTTCTTCGCGAGTACACGAAGTGCTGCGAACGTTAGCCCTGACCGGCGCCGGCTTGAGCGACGCGATCTCTTCCTCCAGTTCGATAATCCTATCCCTCAAGACGTCGTCCTTCGCCAACTTCTTCGGTCGCGGAGCCGACAAAGAGCCCGAGGCATTGGCGTTATCAGTCGCGAGCCGTCGGTAATGGGTGACTTCAATCCCCCTATCTATTGTGATCCTTCTGAGCCTGTCGACTTCGGCCGATAGCCTCTTGCGCTCGGTCGACACTTTCTCCAGTTCGGAAGCCAGCTTCTCCCTCTCCGCCGAACGTTCTTTTTCCGCTAGCTCCAAGTATTGGACCTCGACCAAAAGGTCGTCATTCTTCTGCTCGACGGCCGTAAGTTCTCTACGGAGGTTCTCAACTTCGCCTTCGAGACAGGAGGCTGAAGAGCGCTTCCGGTACTGGTACAACTCGCGACCATACCTCCGCAGAGCCGCCTTCGTATCCTCCATCCTGCCGAGCAGGAGATATCGCCTATAACGGCTCTGAGAGAGCTCGTCCTTCGTTTTCACCAGCTCCTGCCGAAGGTATTCGACCTCCGTGATCGGACCGAATCTCACCTGAAATGCAGAGATAAATCCGAGATCCAACACTTGGAGAAAGTTACGCCAAAACAAACACTAAGTCCGAGACTCAACACTTGGGCAAATTTTGGCCAAACAAAACATTTTTTTCATTCAAAAATCGAGGAGTTCTACAACAGCGGTGGCCAGTCCGCAGTTAGGCTTACAAAAAAAAAAAACAAAAAAAGGGAGAAAAGAAGACAACCGAGTCAGGGGTCGACCTTTTTGTCGTTCGGGTCCGTCGACCCCTCGGCCTTGTCCTTGCCCTCGCCTCCGCCACCTCCTTCGCTCCAGCTCTCCTCCTCCTCGGAGTCGTCCTCCTTCTCCTCCTCGGACGCGGCCTTCCACGGGTCCTCGACGGGTTCTGTCTCCCCCTCGGGGCCGATCAACTCCTCGGGGACAACCTCCTCCCCTTCTACGAGGTCATAGAAGTTGTAGGTGGACATGTCGAAGCCCGGGTTCTTGGCGACCACATGTTGCAAGGCACGGCCGTAGGCGTCCAGCATGTTCTGGGTCATGTGCATCGCGGCCTCCTCCTGCACGGCTTTCTTCACCCTCTTCACCTTCCTGAGGTGTTTGGCCTTGATCTTCTCGGCCCTCTTCCGAGCATCCTCCGCCTCCGACCGAGCCTTGGCCAACTCCTCCCTCAGGTCGGCAGCCTCCTTCACCGACGCCTCGAGCTTGGCCGCCGAATCCTTCAGCTTGGAGACCTCCTTCTCCGAGGCCTCGAGCATGGCCGCCGCATCCTTTGACAGCTGAACAGCATCGGCCAGCTGCTTCTCCAGCCCCTCCACTTCGGCGGCCCTCTTCGTCGAAAGAAGCAACTCGGAATCGAGCCGCTTCGTGACCTTGACGCGCTCCGTCCTCTCCTTCTCCTTCTCCTGATCCTTCCTCGCCATCTCCTCGAGCAGGAAGTTGAAGTGGCAGACGATCTGAAAGAGAGCAACAGAGTTACAATCCGAATCCAAATACTTGGAAAATTTTCTAAGGAAGGAATTCAGATGAAGAAGAAATCAGCCTACTTACCGACATGGAATCCCGGGCGATCTGCATCACGGCGTCCCCTGCCATCCCGGCCTTCAGGGTCGCTCGATCCTTCGGGGTCGGCAAATGCCTTATCGCCTCCATGCAGATGTTCCCGTCGCCCAGGAAACCATCGGCGTTCATCACCTGCCAGTCGGGGACGAAGATCTGCTTGTGACGCTCGGTTAAGATCTTCTCCGCCTCGGCAGTAAGGGGCGGGACCGGCATGGACAGCGCATCCTTCACCCCGAACACGCCGCTCGACGAACCCGGAGCGTCCGTCCCCGGGGTCGGCACAGGTGCATCCGAGGCAGGGGGATCGGAGATATTGACCTCCCCTTGCTCGGGGACCACGACCTTCGTCGGAGAGACGAGGACCTCGATCTCTCCCTCCTTGAGGACCGCGACCTTCGGCTGCTCGGCGATCTTCGCGACCGAAGGCTTCTTCGCTGGCCGGCTCTCCTGAGTCTCCGCCGCCGACCTCTTCTTCTTCTCCTGCTCGGCCCGGCCCTTCGCCACCAGAGCCTTGTAATCAAGCTTCATTGTCTCTGCAAAAGCCGGATGAAAAAACTTAGAAAATTTTTCATGAACTTTAAACGAGGATTATAAATACCAGAAGCATACGAGGGTCGATCGGACTGAGACCCCCACGGAACAGATGCTCCTCCGTAATATCCTTCCAGCTTAGCGCTGGCAGGGCTTTAAACGAGGATTATAAATACCAGAAGCATACGAGGGTCGATCGGACTGAGACCCCCACGGAACAGATGCTCCTCCGTAATATCCTTCCAGCTTAGCGCTGGCAGGGCGAGAAGCTTCCTCTGGACCTCAGCCTCCTCTGCGTTCAGCGGGACGTCCTTCTTTGTACGCTTGGGCAGGCCGTCCGTCGCCCAAACTGTCGGTATCACCCACAGCGTCAGATTTCGGACGAGGAAGTATTTATCCTTCCAATGTTTGATCGAGTCTAGGTTCTCGATCAACTTAACTCCCGTCCGAGGAGAAAGGAAAAACCTCTGTTCATGACGCCTCGGCTGGCAAGGTTTGAAAAGACTCCGGAAGAGGAACATAGTCGGCTTGGCATCGACCTCTTGACATCGGAGGAGAAACGCCACGACATGCCTCCAAGTGTTCGGCATCAATTGGGCAGGACTCAGACCGTACCAGACCAAGACCTCGACCACGAACGGGTGTAGGGAAAACCGGAGCCCGGCGATGAGGGAATCGACCGGGAAGACGCATATGTCCGGCAAGGACTTTGTGTTGGCTCGGAACCCCGGCCCAGGAAGAAGCAGCGCATACTCGAGCGGGATCCGGAAACCCTCTCGGATCGTGCGGAGATCGGCCTCGGTAAGAGTCGAGATCCTGTGGTCGACCTCGGACAGCTCCCTAGGCTCATTCTCCTCCACCAGTTTTGCCGTGCCTTGAGTGACCCTCTCCAAGTCATCCTCGGTGTAATCCCGGACACCTCCCACGGTCGATACGGCGATGAGTTGCCGACCGAACGCCCCTGCTCTCTTCGGCGTTTCCACTATTGTGATCACGGCTTTACCCTTTCGGGACTCCGCCGCGACTTCCTCGGGCACTTCGGCCACTTCACCCTCTTTATCCGGACGAACAACTTCTTGCTCGCTCGGCCCCATTACTCCCTTCCCTTTATCCCCTCGGCCAACGGCTTGCTCCGAGGCGGGGGTCTCAGCCGAAATCTTAACCATGTTTTCCTAAAAAGAGAAGGGAAAGAGACTGACCTCGAAGTGACAGGTACGGTCGGAAAGTTCACCGGAGCTAAGAACGCTACCGCAACAGCTAGCAAGGCCACCCAGGGAGGTAAAAACTGCGAAGCCAAGTAAAAACGGAAGAAAGAGAGTAAAAGTGAAAAGTGAAGACTTGGTCTTGGGGGGGTGAAGATTTATAGTAAAATTGGAACGTCCCTTGGACTTCCAATGAAACTTCGCGACTTTTGGGCTACTCTCGAAACGTCACGAAGGCCCATCACCACTACCCCTCTCACCAAGTCAACCGCTCGGCCCCGAAGGATCCAAATCCGACCTACGAGCGACCCGAACGCGCCGACAGCAGGGTCCGGTCGGAATCCGAGCAAGTGCCTTCCCGAGCTGGTAAATGGGGAAAACGCACTTTCCCCTCAACTTTCGTACGTGATCCCGATCAGACGGCCCAGATCAAGCCACCAGCACAAAACGACAAGATAACGTTTTCTTGGGAACTGGGCCGCCTCGAGATTCGCGCCATCATCCAGCGGCTCAAGATGCGCCACGTCGCTCGGACGATTGGACCCTCGGATGCCTCACCTATGCCTAGAGGAACCTGGAAAAATTTTGATTCAGTTTTGAGGCGCCGCCTTCGGCGAACACCCCCCAGGTCCCGTGCATCGGTCGGTATCCCGCCGACCACGAAACCCGGTCGGGAACAGATAGGCACTCCCCCCATCTCTAACTTCCCCGGGCTGACATCCATCAGAAGCCATCAGCCCGGAAGGAAGACAGAGATGAGAGGGGACCCATCAACACTCAGAAACCAGGAGAAACACACCGTCCCGAGCTTGTTGTTTACAACTGGAAGGCGCGGCATGTCAGAGGACACCGACCGCAGCGCCTTCACAGTTGCAAACAACGGGCTCGGACGGTCCAGAGGCCCGAGCCGCAACCCATGATAGAGAAGCGCGCCATCCCGAGCTAGTTGGTTGCAACTGGAAGGATCAGTTTGTCAGAGGACTCTGACAGCGGCGCCTTCACAGTTGCAACAAACGGGCTCGGATGGCCCGGAGATCGGCATCGGACATGGATCGTACTTCTCCCACCAAGACCTCCGCCTGCTTCGGCACTCACTTCGGAGCAACCAAAGAAGGCAGAAGATCTTGGTGAGAGAACGACCACCCGTCCTTCCGAGAAGGCCCATCCCTCGGATCCGGACTATGGTCGTCACCACTCTTGCCTTACTCTCCCCCGCTCCTGACATCCACTTAGGGACCGTCCGGAACGGGAGAAGATAAAGGTAAGAGAGCGACCACCAGTCCTTCGGAGATAACTCATCCCCCGGCTTCGGACTACGGTCGTCACCACTACTACCTCGTTCCCCCTCGCTCCTGACATCCACTTGGGGGCCGTCAGGAACAAAGGGAAAACCAGGCAGAAGAGCGACCACCTCCCCGAGCCTCAAGAGAGAAGCTACCCAAGGCAGATGCCCCCGAGGTCTGGAACCCAATTTGGCTGTGACGAAAATGACAAAGGGAGTGGAGTACTTATAGCCTGCCTCCTAGGACCAGCCATTATGACCCTCGGAAATCGAAGCGCCGCGTTTTAATTAAGGGAATTACTGATCCTCGGAAGCTGAAACGCCACGCATTAATTATCCTCAGTGACGTCGGGAAGGCGAAACGCCACACAAGTCACGAAGCGCCATTAACACCATGGGGAACAGAGCCATCTCAGATTGCCAAAAACCACAGGCCCTCGGTCGGCTGCCGAGCAAGTGCCTTCCCAAGCTGGTAAATGGGGAAAACGCACTTTCCCCTCAACTTTCGCGTCTGATCTCAATCAGACGGCCCAGATCTCGCAGAGAGCACTAAAAGACAAGATAGTGTTTTCTTGGGAACAGCGCCCGTCTCGAGATGCGCGCCCACATCCAACAGCTCAGATAACGCCACGTCCCTCGGCCTGCCGAACACCAGTGCCTTCGGTCGGCATCCGAGCAAGTGCCTTCCCGAGCTGGTAAATGGAGAAAAAATGGCACCGAGCTACGTGGACCACTAGATCTCTCAAAAATTCGCGCTCCCAATGATGAAGAGCCCAGATCGCGCCACGTGCGCTAAAAGACAAGATAGTGTTTTTTTGGGAACTGCGCCCGTCTCGAGATGAGCGCCACCATCCGACGGCTCAGATTGCGCCACGTCGCTCGGAATGCCGAACCCCCTAGCCTTCGGTCGGCAGCCGAGCAAGTGCCTTTCCGAGCTCGTAAACGGAGAAAAACGCTGCCGAGCGGTAACGACCATCAGATCTTTCCGAAGTTCGCGCCTGTCCACGATCGATGGCTCAGATCGAGCCACGTCATTAATCAGTATTTAAATCGTTTTTTATTTATTTTAATCGTTTTATTTGTTTAAAAATTGCGAGAAAATTGCTAAAAATTCGGGAAAATTAGCTAAAAATTCTGGGGGATAATTGAAAATTCGGGGACACACTTTCGAACCCCGGAGCAAACAATTATTACCCAGAATGCGCCGCTAAAGCCCTCGAACGATTAGCAAACACGCCGCAGAATTAGACAAATACTTCGAAAAAAGTAGATAAAAGGCTGTCAGATACCCGACGCAGCTCAAGAACAACACGCAGCGTCAAGAGTTACCTCACTACCCCCTTTTCTAGATTCAAAATCCCACATTTGGACTCCGATACAACTCCACCAGCCACTGAAACTGCTGAACTACTCCTCAAAGCCTGATCACGCTCAGCCTTTAGGAGTGGGGGGCTCGTGATATGGCTAAAATTGGGGTTAAATCGGAACCGTCCAGATCGAGCACGAATCTTGAAGCACGGGGGTAAAAAGGTAATTTCACATACAGATGGATCCAAAACGGGTATTGGGTCTCCGCCTCACGAAACCAACCGCCCGCGAATAGATCCACTCCAACTGGGCGCGGGTTCCGACCCGATACGAACACGGTCCACCAAGGGAGAATCAGGCCACTGATTTGATTAGATCAAATCAATAAGCTTGATTTACTCTCACCAGGGAATCAAGGCCTACTTTCCTAAAACAGAATAGGAGGATTTTGCTCCTAAATGTTAGCCAGGAAATCAGGATCCAAATCATTCTAAAGGCGACTATAAATACAGCCCCTCTACCACCAAGACCAGGTTAATCACTTTTTCACCACTCAAGCTCTTTCTTAATCTTTTACTGATTACTGACAAGAGCGTCGGAGGGTGCGTCGCTGGAATCAACCCCGGTGTTTCGCACTTCCTTGCAGGTTGCGGCAGGAGCAAGCGGGCCGAGTCAGCTGTTCAGGTTTTCCTCGGATCCACAAATTCTATCTGTTTACCCCCACACCGAAATCAGCGGTAACAATGAATGTTTATTAGTGATATTATGAAGTTGCATGAATTCATGTATGATTATGGAATTAAAATCATGATTTATGAAAGGAAAAAGAAATTGTTGGCTATACATATGAATTTTATGAGTTAAAAGTATTCATTATGGACTTGTGAACAAAGTGTAATCATGAATTGAAAGAGAACATACATGTGAGTTTGAGAACTCGACATGGAAATTGTTATGAGTTGAAGATTGTGAAATGAAATTTGAAATAGAGTAGCTAAGTCTCCCCGGCATTGAGAAAAATGAATTGAGATGAAATTAGACCAAGGTTGGTCATGATGAACAAATGAATAAGTCCGGTTGATGGAGAGGCTAACTCTAGAGATTAATTTTGTTCATGATTTTTAATTAAACTAAGGACTAGTACATAGTGGAGACGTGATGAAAGTAGAGGAAAAACATGAGTATGGGGGGCCAACGGATAGCGGTGTGAGAGCGATTCACAGGCTGCCTGCTTGATGCGTCAAGACATGGCGTGGGCGCTACTCCAGAATTATCGTCCCGGTGGCGACGCTCGTGGGATGTTCGAGTGGCTATGGGTGGTGCCATTGTTCCATTGCGGAGGCTGAATTGTCCATAGGTTGCCTGCTCGATGCGTCGTGACAGTGCGTGGGATTCCCCTCCAGGCTGCCTGGGCATGGGCTCATAGATCATAGGACATCTAAGACACTACCGTAGTTACAGTAGTAGTTTAAGACATAACGGGGGATTGAACCCTATAAAGATGAAGAACGAATAAGAGCTTGCCCTCGGACCTATGTAGTATGGGATGCATAGAATCCGAACAAGTGTGCATTAGTGTCATGTAACATAATTAACTGCATTAAGAACTAAGTGCACAATCACAACACGACATCAATAGGGTAGTCCCTTTAGTTTGAATTGTGACAAGTTTGTGTTTGTTAAATATGAAAAGTTAAGTTATACTATTTCCGGCATAGAGAGGATGGCCGTGTATAATGTTCGTCGGTTGAATAAACTGACGTACCCACAGTCTTACATGCAGGTAAATGACTTGTTAAAGATTAAAAGAGGATGGATGCTTAAAGATTACATTATGCTATTGTACTTGTATCAAATTGTTGTATTTTACTTCCGCTGTGCAAAAGAAAGATGTAATCATGATGTAAACTCTGATGTATGATGAAAAGTTTTAATTTTCCTGTAAAATTGTACTAAAGAAAGTGAAAAGATCCTGTAGAACATCTCGAATTCAGTGTATTTGGGATTCGGGGCGTTACAAATGGTTTTTTAGAAATACTAACAGATCAACTGCTATAGTTATTACCAAAATATGCAAGACATTGTTGCAAATTCAGTTTCAGTGAGGGTGTGTTTGGTTGGAGGGAGGGTACGGGAGAGTTTTTTTAAATATTTCTTGTTTGGTTGAATTTTTTAGGAGGTGAGGGGAGGAATTTGAGGAATGCAGAATCCCTCTTGAGCCACTTTTGGCTCCCCTCCCTCCAATGTTTGGGGGATTTGGAAGGGAGAGAAATTGGGTCTAAGTGATTGGACTAAACTGTCCTTTTTATATCCTTATAAATCTACACCAAATCTGCCTATAAATCTACTGAATATGAAAAACTGGAAGAAAAAAAAAAGGAATACCATAATTTGTGATAATTTTCGGTACATTCATGCTGATGATGGCTCAGATATCATCTTTCCATTTGCTAAGGCATATCAACCTCATTTCACTTCTCCTCTGCGTCGCTTACAGCACTTGTGCAACTGCTGGCTCCATCTATGTAGGTTTGTAGTTGATATGGGTAAGATGACGTGGCCCCTCTTGGGCCACAAGATCCCCTCAAACGGCGTTCACCCCCGATCATCCAGATCTGCAACGTCAGCCCTAAAACCATCTGGGCTTCCGCCACATCAGCTCTAAACCACCCAGACCTCCTGCCACGTCAGTCCTAAACCACTTTGGCTTCCGCCACGTCAGGCCCACGAGCAACCGAGTCCAGACCCGACCCCAAATGGGTCGAGACCCGATTGGGGCTGCCTATAAATACCAGGCCCTCTCCTCCTTCACAAGGTAATCAATCTTTCCTCTCTAAAAACCCTAGTTACTCTTACACTTCAGTGACTGACTAGATTGTTGGAGGGCCTGCCACCGGGACCAACCCCGGTGTTCCTAGGCCGAGTGCAGGTACACGTGACTTCTGAATCCGAGCTTCCAGATCGGAGCCGAGCCTCCAGATCTGAGCCGAGCATCCTGCCTCCACCTCGCTCCCGCCTCTACTCCCGAGCCGTCCCTTCTGCCTATGGTTCGGGCGTACCAACCATACCGAAGCTTCCGCAAAAATACAGATTGAGAGAACTCACACTTGGTACAGCCACCCCTCAAAAATAAACCGCATCAGTAGTAGGTAGGTTTTTTAGGCTAGCTTGATAACATGATATAGATTTCATCAGCTACCTTAACTAATATATAGAGAGCAATATGAACTGAATTTTCCTGACCAAGTTTTTGTGTGCTTGTAACAGTCGTTCCCCAACAAAGGATTATTCACGCGTAGGCGATCAACAAGATCGTGTCTTTGGAGCATTCAATGCAATTGCGATTATCACCACAACTTATGGGACTTGCATATTTCTGTTATCAAATAGCTTCTTCAAAATTTAAACGGTTATCAAATTAAAAATCTCTAAAATTAGGGGTCTAAACGGTTATCAGATTCAAAATGTAAACAGTTATCAGCTTTTTTATTTCATAGATTAGGGGTCTAAATAAATGTCTAAAATTGTTTGGTAATTCTTCGAGATATATACATGAATATTATCCAGGACCATTTGCCGAAATTTGTATGGGGTTATTTCCATTTAACTCACTGACAGAATTCAATTTAACATGCGGAAACTTTGTTTCAGATTATTGTTACTCAAATTTGAATACCACGGTAATAGAATTAGAAGCATACTACGTATAAAGTTTTATGTGGTTGAGTTTTGATAAAATATAAAAAGATATAAAAGTGATTTTATTAAAAAATCCCTTCCCACCCCTTGTAAACCAAACAAGAGGATAATTATTTTCCTTCCCCTCCCCTTCCCTCCCCTGAACCAAACAGACCCTGTGAAAGTTTTTACCACGAGTAAGAGGGAACTTTGCAGGTCGCTGAAAAGCATAAAATAGGAAGAGAAAATACCTCCATAGTTGGTGAACAATTTCTCCTTTTCCGATTTGCTGTTCAAGCAATGCAGTCACATCTTCTGGAGTAACATATCCATACCTACCAATATAAGAACAACAAACAATTATCATAGTGAAATGCAAAAAGATTAAGCAGATTTGACTTGTGGATTACAATTACTACGAAACATGTGGAGTCGACAATGCAAATTTCAAGAATCACTTCTAAGGGAATTCCTCTCACCAATGACCGGTCACTTCACCATTGCTGTTTTGACTAAATATGATGACGTTTCCTGCATACTTATGACCACCAATGTGTAAGCATAGGCTGACTGAAACTTTACCCTCAAGACTTCGGGAGCTTATCCCTTCCTTAAATTTCTGTACAAGAACAGGCCCACAGACACCACACCTCTTATCTCGGCTTCCATGGGCACACACAAATACTTATGAACATGTAAGTACCTCGCTATTCCAGGAATCCACTCGGCCTCTTTTACAAGCACATCCTCCACAAAATTATCAACATCAAAGTGCATCAAACGCCTGCAACCATTAAAAAGAAACTATTGGCATTTATCATCAGATTGTCATTTAACATCACAGTGTGGAAGAGTTTTAGAAACATAAAACTTATAACTATAATTTATCAACTAACCTGTATCTGGTCATTTCTGGAAAGACCCGCATATCTCCATTTGATGACTCTGTTCCAGCCTCTCTTTCACGTATGGTCAAGCGAGTCTGCAAGGAGAAAGAATGGGAAAAATAATAGAAAACTTAGAAAAGTGAACTGGCTACTAATACTGCAATCTGTCGTCTGCTGCTAATATATATGCTAATATATAGTAAGAGAAAAGGGGCAATTAAAATATGTAAGGCCTTTCTAGACCCCCAAAGCAATATTGTATGCGGAAAGTGAAGGGAAGCAAGAATGCAGGACTAGGGCTTTTAGGGCTAATATAAAAGATCAACAAAATAAAATATAAAAACTAAAAAGATAATATCATAATTAAAATATATATTTTAAGAAAAGTTCATTACTAAATCAATTCAAAATTAACACTAAAATTTTATAAGAGAACTATAAAAAGTAATAACTGTGGTCATCCTTACACTACGGTCTATAGACAACAAACTAGCAACAAATTATCCAGTTAGAAACCTGATCCAGTTATACAGTACTAGTAATATACACGTGTGATGCACGTATTATTTTTAAAAAAATTAAAATAAAAACTCTGATTTACATGTGCGATGCATGTCTTAATAAATAGGATCATATATTTTTAAAAGTAAATGCGAAGACTATAATGAAGGAGTTGGAATTGCATGTAAGTAGGTAGATTTACAACTTCAACTCTTCCATTATAATAGTTACTAGTAATTTTCACGTGCGATGCACGTTTTGATAAAAAGTTGGAGTTGCAACAACACTTGTGATGAATGCCTTAAACATTAAAAAAATTGGAGTTGAACGGGCACTGCACGTATTTTTTTTTAAAAAAAAAATTGAAGGAAAAATCTTGAATTGTACGTACGGTGATGTGTTATGAAATAGATTTGGAGTTGCACGTGCAACGTACGTATTTGCTTTGTGAAAAAAAAATTAAAAATTATTTGTTTGGTGAAGGAAAAAAACTTTGATTTACACGCTTGATGCACGTGTTAATAAATAGAGTTTGAGTTACACGTGCAACGTATGTATTTTATTTGTGACAAAAAAAATATTTAAAAAATGTTTGTTTGGTTACAAACTCAAAGTGACAAAGTGACAAACTCTCCCATTAATAGTAGTAGATTATATATTATATTATAGATAGATGGATGGATAGATAGATAATAATTTACACGTGTGATGTACATTTAATATATTAAAAAGAATTTAAAGTAAAAAATATGATGTAGTGAGGACTCGAACCTGAGACCTCCTTCATATTACTTATGCACGTAAAATGCACGCGTTGGTAGATTTACAAATGACACTAAAGCCTTCTCCCATTATAATATTAGAGATTAGAGATATAATTTTTTTGTTATGCTCACATAATTCTATTGCAGCGGACAGACACCTCGTTATCAAATATTTCTGATGATAATAAGATTGTAGACTGGCACAAGCAGAAGTGGGAAACAATCTCATGGATTCTCGACTACACAAGAAAGGAGGAAATTTTAGATATTTGATCAATACCCAACCGAAGAGCATTGATGTACCAGATTTGTGGAAAGGGACGGGAACATGTCGGTAAAAGGTTCTTCTAGATTATTGAATAAGCAACTCATTTTAGTACGAGATCCCACCAAGTAAATAAATAGATACAAACTATACGACAAACAGTCATTTGAACAATTTTATACGCAAAAACTAAATATTGCAAGGCTATATAAGAAAATTGACAATGAAAACAATTATTTATAGATAATCTGAACTTGTGCTCTGATTCATCTTGTATAAAAGCATGAAGTGCTTCCACTACTAAGGAAAATGATTATATATTAGCCCTTATAACAAATAAAACTTGAACTAGAAAAACATGAAGGCATCAGGAAAATCAAACTTGAACTAGAAAAAACTTACCTTCACAGAGTGACTTTGAAATCCAACGATGAATGCAGTTCATCAGTTCTCTGTTGATTATACTAACCCTGTATATTTTACCTGGAAATCCATAATGAAGATATGTCAGACAATATTATTAACATCGATGTAAAGTCAATCAACGTTGCACTCATCCACACTTAAGCAAGTTCGACCATAATTAGTTAAGGTACAAACACCAAATTCCATTTCATTTCATTAAAAACCCAAAATGAAAGAGATACATATATTGATGAGACCTACCCTGCATTTCTATATGAAACATAACATACCACTTAAGTATATAATTTTTTTCTACCAAGCACAAATTATAGCATGGCAATCTTCGCACACACACACAAAAGATATTTTTCTTGCAAATTTGAGAGAAATTTCCCTACAGGTATTTGATCGAATATGATGTGGGCATCAATAGAAGGGGACAGTAAACTAACATTTGTGATGAGAATGTAGATAAGAATTAAACTGCATATGGATCGAAAGATTCATAACAAAAAACAAGAGAATACCATGATAAATGTGCCACAGTTTCATCTCGGTCATTGATGAGATATGCATCATGACGCCTGCATTCCTAACGCGCCAACCCCAGTCCAGAGGAAAACATCTGCATTCCCATCCTGACTATTATTACCATTGAAAATGCTTCAGTTTCCTGTAATGCATTGTTCTAGCTTCCTAAATAATTATTTCTACTACTGATCCCAAAATTAGATGATTTCGTTAAGAGCTCCAAACTTTAACCAATTATTTTCATGTGCCTAACGTTCTTTTAATTATTTATTATCTCCTAACAAAAAAAACAATCTCTAATTATATATAGATAGTGTGTTCTAAGTATATATGTGCGAGGATATAGTTAAGTTACCTTATAGAGCATGCATTTGGGCAATCCTAAAATTATAAGTACATAACAATATACTATAAATAAATGCAAGAAACCTTCAAAGCATCATCGACAACTCAACTACTGCACGTATTAAAGAGTAATAGGACCCAATACCTGACATATCTTGCTTGGTTGAGAGAGCCTCAGTCAATTTGAATCCATGAGCAACCAACCTAGAGGAGGATAAATTAGTAAGTAAATGCGTATAGGGGAGAAATAAAAATTGTTCTGGTTATAAGAGAACTCGCAAATTTTACCTCAACCAGCATCACAGTGTTGCCTTGAAATCTCAAGATGATTAGTTCCCCACAGATTATACTAACTCTGTATGTTTCACCTGAAAAGCATAATGTCGATATATCAGACAAATATTAACATAAAAATCATGCAAAAACTTTTCGAAACATTCAAATACCAGGCATTTGGTAAACTAGTTTCCTACATGATATTTGTCAATTTAACAACAAAGTAAACTTAGAAAATAGCCAGTTTCAACCATAGTTAATTCTTACTTCCTCATCTTCTTCTAACATTCTCCACTTGAATTTCACCAATGATTCAAGAGTTTGCTCTTTGAAACACTAATTCAATAGGTCAGAAACCCCTTTCCATTGCACAAAACAATTGCAATAACAAAGACGATACATTTCATAGTTAAACTAAGAAGAAAGGGCAAGTACTCACGTACAACAACAAGGTCTACAATAATTAATTTCTGTTTGAATATAAATTTCTAAACACCCAAAACTAGCAAGAGAGAAAGAGAAATAAGTGTGAAAAGACACTCACTCCAATTCAACTGAGCGTTGGTGCAAAATCCAAGTGAGAATATTGGTCGAGGAGAACGGCGGTCAAGGAGAACAGCAACGGAGAACGATTGAGGCTAAGGTTTAGGTCAAGGAATGAGAGAGGGGCATGGCGATGGGGGGACACGACGATGGCGGGAGAGGGACGTGGCAGCACGACGATGGTGGGAGGTCGAGTCCTTCGGGTGAGAGAGAGAGACAGATTTTGTAAAAATTGGGAGATTTGGGATTGCGTTTTTGGGGGAGAATAAAAAGTTTGGGCGGGGGGAATTTTTTACCAAAAGTAGTTTCGTAGGTACTTTTGTAAGTATGTACGAAACTAGCCATGTTTGAAAATTTAACACCATAACATCCATGTCGCTAATGGGGTTAACGAGTCTAATAGTTTTCCTAGCATTAACCTTGTTAGCGGGAAATTTTTTTACCAAACCACTTTTTGTAAGTATGTACGAAACTATCCCTGTTAGAAAATTTAATACCAAAACATCCATGTCGCTAACGGAGTTAACGAGTCTAACAGTTTCCCTAGCGTTAACCCCGTTAGCGTGCTGATGGGGATACAACTTTTTTCCTCTTATTTGAGTGTGGCAAAAAACTCACCAAATATAGAAACGCTAACTCTGTTAGCGTGCGTGTTTAAACCACTCGCGCTAATGGGGTTAGCGTTCGTAAATGGGACTTATTGTGCACTACCTCAAAGAGGGGTGTAGGTAAAAAATCACTAAGTATAGACACGTTAAGTCCGTTAACGTGTCTATTATTACCAAGGCCGTTAACTGAGTTAACGACTGTGAAGATTTCAAGTGGAGATGCTCACACACGTTAAGTTAACGTGTCTATTCTTACCAAGACCGTTAACTGAGTTCATGAGCGTGAAGATTTTAAGTTTTCAGAAAGTTGAAACTTTCTGAAAATTGGAGATACTCACACACGTTAACTCAGTTAACGTGCCTTGTTTTACCAAGGTCATTAACTGAGTTAACGTGTATGCCTATCTTCACAAACAAACAGACAGGAATGTTCTGTACATAAAAAATCACTAAGTATAAACATGTTAACTCAGTTAACGTGTCTATTATTACCAAGGTCATTCACTCAGTTAACGACAGTGATGTTTTAGTATTAAATTTTCAAACAGGAATGTTCTGTACATAAAAAATCACTAAGTATAGACAGGTTAACTCAGTTAACGTGTCTATTATTACCAAGGCCGTTCACTCAGTTAACGACAGGGATGTTTTGGTATTAAATTTTCAAACAGGGATGGTTTCGTACATACATACAAAAAGTGGGATAGTTTGATAGATAGACGAATTTAAAAAAAAATGCCATCTATCCCGGTGTTCATACCAAAATGTCGGGATAGAAACGTCGGGATAGACATTGCAGTTTGTAGTGAGCTATACACCACTCCTCACTACCAAATGTAGTTGACAACCCCTCTTTGTTTAGTCTTCCAATCGAGATAAGATTTTTCTTCAAGTCTGGAACATGTCTTGTCTCCCGCAATACAACACTATGATTATTATTGGTTTTCAAGCGAACAGTACCAACCCCTTATATATGACACATTTGATCGTTCCCCACGATCGTATCTCTAAAAGAGTTCTCCTTGTAGTCATTAGACTCATCTATCATCGGAGTACAATAAAAAAAAGCTCCTGAATCAATACATCAATTTCGCGTGCTCAACTCATCCCTAGCTATAAAGCATCACTCTTCAGTAGACGCCATATTGGCTTCCTTTAATTTATGTTCCTTCTGTTTTTTCCGCTTCTTCTTCATATAGGCCTTCAACTGCGCATCATGTGACCCCTTATGTGACAATACTAACACTCAGGTTTATGTACCCCATCGCTGTCATGAGACCCACTCATATGAACTATTATGATCATTTCTTCTTCTACTGATCTTACATCTCTCACGTCTATTCTCAACTGACATTGCGGAATATCTAGAAGATGATGATGAAAATCCCCATTTATTACTATTCTCACATCCTCGTTCAAAATGTTATTCACTATATCCTATAGTCGTCGAATCTGTCATAGTGCATATAATAGTATGTTCCACCATACCATAACTATCAGGCAAAATAGATAGAAGTAACAATAAATGTTCCCTCTCTGAAAATTTTAATCTTGCAGCTTTGATGATGGTAAACCATACAGCAATTGTTCACATCTGCTATTGAACCCCCTCAACTTCATATTAACCAATCTCTTCAAATGAAGAATTTGATTATATGCCGACGGATTCTCATACATATCAGTGAGAATCTCCATAGTCTATTTTATGGGTTTTGCCTTCGAGATATGAAATAATGCCTTCCTACTCAGCCCCAACTGAATCTGTCATAGCACCTTCTGATCCAAATGATTCCGATCCGCCAAGACTTTCGCATCCTTGTCTATACCTTCCGGCTTCTCATCGAACAACGGAACATCTAGATCTTTCTGATGAAGATACGCTATCATCTGAATCTTCCTCATCGCAAAGTCACTCTCATCGGACCTCTCGATCTTCGACTTGCTATCGATCATCCCAAACCTAGTGCTCTGATACCACTTGTTGTAGAATCTGAAATAACTCGTAGTGCTAATAGCGGAACACACATCATAGGCAACATAAACTTTTCAAAAACTAGATGAACCAAGAACAAGTCACCACAATAATCGCAAGATCTTATAAGAACGCAATTATATGCAGAGATAATCAATACTTTTTATTTCCCAAGAAATACAAAGATTACAAAGAGATTGCAACTCTCACTCTCACACACACACATTTAAAACACTCGGTGCACACCCTTCTTGAAGTTGAACAATGATAACAGCTCACCCTAGATATGAGTTGTTTGCCCTAGAGTTCATATCTATTGCTATATATATAGTCCCAAAGTAAACTCTAAAAGATAAACATAAATACAACTTATTGGATCTTAAACCCAAAAGCACAAATAACATAGAGTTGCTGTTGGTTGACCGCACCAGGTTGCGGTCGACTACACTTGGTTTCGCCGACACTAGAACCTTGACCGTCCCGCTCTCTGTTAAACCATGTATAGACAAAGAATGTTCAGCAGCCCGGGTTGGTCGACCGCACCCCAGGACAGTCGACCGTAATTCCTCCAGCCATCTTTCTTCTAGCTGTTGTCGCCTTCTCATGCTATCTTCATCTTCTCCTCTTCTTCTCCAACTTCAAGAACTTCCATACCTATGTGTCTTTGAGGCCATAATTCTAACAAAAAGTGGTTGATATACACAGTGTTTTGTAAGTGGTGCGAGGTTTCTTAAAATGACCATGGTTTATGTTTTTCTTACTTTTTAAATGTAAGAATTAGGTTAAATTTTTAATTAAAAAAAACCCTGAACTATACCTTTTCTGTAGAAAATCACCTTAAATAATTATTTTTTGCACAAAAAAACCATCTTTGAAGTATGTTTTCAAAATACTCATTCCCAATGGCATGAGCTTTCTGCAGAGTTTTCACATAACATGAGAGTTGAGTGAGGTTTTTTGACAATAATGAGAAAGATGCATGATGTTTTCTGAACCAACTTGCAAAACTAAATGTGGTTATCTAATACAAGCGGAAAACTTAGATGTGTTTTTTTTATATATAAAATCAAGATGGATTTTTTGAAAACATACTTTAGGGAGAATTTTTTGTGCGAAAAAAGTTTGAGGCAGTTTTATGCAAAAAAAATATCGTTCAAGTTTTTTTTTTTTTTTTTAAGCCTAAGAGTTATACAGTTTGTGTAACAGTATATTTCATCTGGCAATTGCAGCATGGCTGATCCTTATGCAAATGGGGACAGTTTTTTTACTACAGTATATTTACAAGTGCAATTTTATGTATCCAAATAAGTCCTTCGCTCATATCTGGAAATCGATCGATGCTGATTCAGGACTGATCCACCATTAACAACTGAATATTTTGGCAACTCTGTCATTGGAATCTATGCCAAGGTCTTCGTTGGAAACATAGTGAATGATAGAAAGGCAATTGAACTAAGCAATTGCTACTCAAATTGATGCTACAATTCGTAGTTAATCAGATGATTGGAATAAGAATCCTACCGTTGTTGAGGTTGGTGTGCTCATGCCAGGAGATTAGCTACTGGGAGCTTGCCAAGGTTCATTATGTATTGAAATGATTTTGGAATTAGCAATTAGGAGTGCCTATGGGCGCAAATTTGATGGGCGAACTACCACCGTGTTTCAAAGGACTGAGGAGGGGAGCATGGATCTAGAGGTGTCATTGTCTGAATGTGTTTTGCGTCGACTGTGGAATACAAGGAGTTCATGGAAGCAGTTGTTAGTATTACGATTCAAATTCTTATGGATGAAAATTTGTCTATGTAATTCAAGAATGTCCTGATGTTCTCATATATAATGACCTCTGCAGATTTATTTGACCCTTGTTTGCTTGTTTTTTTTGGTTGTCTCTGTTTTAAACGACGGGCCTTAAGATTGAACAAACCAATATTGCAGAAAAAACCAACAGTATGTAGTCATCTAACGAAGGTGGAAGTTCTGAATGTCAGTTAAAAAGTTGCTGAATATATAGTACTTGTTTGATACACTCACCCTAAGGACAGACTTAAGATTAGGGTTCAGTTAAAATTTAGAACAACTGACGAAAACAACGGTTAAAATTTAGAACAACTGACGAAAACAACGGAGCAGCCAACTTAATACCAGGAGCAAAATACTGATCATCAAAATAGAAGATCAGTCTTTCAGCTGATACACTGATTAGCCAACTGACTTGTCGATAGCTAAACCTGATGCTTGTCACTTCTTTAACAAATTATAACAGCATCAATAAAATTTGCTCTTGAACTCGTGGAAATGTTGGCATCAGATATGATTAACGCTCTTTAACATTACTAGATTTCATTACGAACATAGAGGAAGAGGATCTAACGAGAGAGATAGGCTAGATTTCAACTATATGATTAACGATCTTGAACTTGTGGAAATGTTGGCCTCGGATAGACGATTTACTTGGTCGAACATGCAAGCCAATCCCACCGTAGCCAAACTAGATCGAATTCTTGTTTCTGCTGATTGGGAACATCTATTCCCGCTGGCGATCACAAAAACTAGTCTGAGAGTTACTTCAGATCACGCTCCTTTGACTCTGGAGTGTGGGGACAATAGAAGAACCGTTCCACGCAAATCTAGATTTGAGAAGGCCTGGACTAAGATTGACAACATCAGGCAAGTCATTGAGGATTCCTGGGCACAAGTTACGAACACAACCAATGCTGTTTCGAACTGGATCATTAAGATGAGACGATTACTCAAGCATTTGAATATCTGGGCAATGAAGGAATTTTGTGAAACGAAGAGAAACAAAGAGAGAATAGGAGATAGAGTTCAACAGTTAGAAAAGGTGGAAGAAGAGAGGAATCTCGAAGAACATAAATTTCAAGAGCTGACACAAGTAGATTGGAGTTGCATAGACTAGGAGAGATGGAAGAATCCTATTGGAGGCAAAGAGCTAGGGTTCAGTGGCTGAAGGAAGGGTATGCTAACACGACCTTTTTTCATAAAGTTGCAAGTGGTATAAGAAGACACAATCACATTCCCGGGATTCCTGTTGGGGAAGCGTGGACAGAGAATTCCTTCAAGGAATTGTTGGGAAAGAAAAGACGGGAACGGTAACTTAACTTGGATATGTGGGCGGACTCGAGAATTGAGAGTAGCGAGAGCATAGAGACGACTGAAGCTGAAGCACCAAACAACTCCGATCAGAATTCGGCAACAACACATCCAACTCCAACCTCCGCATCTGCTCAACCAAATCACTCTGCTGAATCAGGAACATAGTTGACGATCTTCTGCTCAAAGCATCTGGCACCAAGTTCACTCTACCAGGATGGTATTGCAAACTGATGTCATAATTGGCCATAAGCTCCAACCAACGCCTTTGCCTCATTTTCAACTCCTTTTGGGTGAAGACGTACTTTAGACCGTTCCAAGACCCTTACCTGAAGAATCACAGTGAACTAAAAATTTGCCTGAACCATCTGGAATAGTCAATACTGGCGCTAACGTCAACCTGTTCTTCAACTTAGCAAAAGCCTCACTGCAAGCCTTAGACCAACAGAACTTCTGATCCTTCCCAGTCAGCTTAGTCAATGGTCCTGCTATCTTCGAAAAATCTTCGACGAATTTCCGATAATAGCTAGCTAGACTAAGGAAACTTTGCACCTCTGAAACTGACTTGGGAACTGGTCAATCATTCACAGCCTCAACTTTGGCCGGATCCACAGAAATACCATCGCCCGAGATAATGTGTCCCAAGAAAGTAAACTTGTTGATCCAAAACTCACACTTGCTGAGTTTCCCATAAAACTGATTCTCTCTCAAAGTCTGCAGAACCAACCTAAGATGCTCAGCATGATCCTCCCGATTCGAAGAGTACACCAGAATGTCATCAATGAAGACCACCACAAATCTATCTAGAAACTGGGAAAAGACCATGTTCATAAGACTCATGAATACACCTGGCGCATTCGTGAACCCGAACTGCATCACAAGATACTCATAGTATCCATATCTGGTTCTGAATGCAGTCTTCTGTACATCAGTCGCCTTCACCTTGACCTGATGATACCCGAAAAGAAGATCTAACTTCGAGAAAATAGCAGTTCTGCTCAACTGATCAAGCAAATCATTGATCCTAGGCAACGAATAACGGTTCTTCACAGTAACATTGTTCAGTTCCCGATAATCCACGCACAGTCGACGACTACCATCCTTCTTGTTGACAAAAGAACTAGAGCACCCTACGGCAAAACACTGGGTTTGATGAACCCCAAATCCAATAACTCCTGAATCTGCACCTTAAGCTCTGCTAACTCAACCGGTACCATCATGTAAGGACTCTTCGATATCGGCACCATACCAAACTGAACTTCAATACCGAACTCTACATCCCTATCAGGGGGTAAGCAAGGCAACTCCTCTAGAAAAACATCCAGGAAATCTCGCACTACTAGAGGCACAGCCTCACAGCCTGAATGCAATTCCATCGCACAAACCTCCTGATCAACTATAGTCTCAGCTCGGCCAAGGAACATATCTCCGACATGAAACTCAAACTCTGCGCTATCTGGAATCCGGAATACAACTTTCTTGGTACGACAATCAATAGTGGCATGGGATTTACCCAACCAATCCATATCGAGAATGACGTCGAATCCTGAATTCGTAATTACAATCAAGTCGGCCTTGAAATCTGCGCCACTAATAATCACTGGACACTGCCTGCACTTCCGAAAAAAAAATAAAAATACCACCACCTGTCACAATGTTCCAAGCCTCTGACATGATGCTGCACTCCAACTGATGGAGAGCCACGAACCGAGAAAAGACGAAGGAATGGGTTGCCTCAGAATCAAAGAGAACAAGAGCATGAAAAGAGCAAATAAGGACAACACCTAAGATAGAATCAAAAGAGACAGGAAAAAAGAATCGATAAACAGGGGTGAGGAAAACACAATGCAGAAAGATAATATGAAAGAATAAATGCAAGAGAAAGAAAGAAGCAAAGGAAAAAAAACAACAAAAAGTAAAATATACCTGCAACAACACCTTCTGCTGTCTCAGCATCAGCAGTAGTCAGGTTGAAAGCCTAACCTTTCTTGGGGGCAGCGGTCTTCTGACCGACAATCTGGAGCTGAGGAGGAAGAGTTGGCCTGATTGGACCAGGAGCTGGGACTACCTGCTGAACTGGACCCCTGGCTGGAAGAGCCACCCGCTGCTGCTGCGGCTACAGACAATCTCGCACTGAATGGTCAGTAGCACCACACTGAAAGCATTCGTGGTTGGCGCACCTACATTCCCTGTGATCATGCCCAACCAACTGACAAAAGTCGCAGAAACTAGCTCCCAGGGAAACAGGAGAAGAGTAGGGAGTCACCCTGACAGGATGGGCGAGAACATGCCTCCAAATCGGCTCACCAGAAGGCCTAGCAACAACAGAGTGCCGAACAGTCCGCTGAAAAGGAGCCAACCCACCACGAGCCTGCTCCTGAGCTCGAGCTGTCTCAAGAGATTCAGCATAAGTACGCAAGAGAAGGAAGACAAGATGCACATTAATGTCTCGCTCAAATCCCAATGTGAATCTACAATCCCCGTCCTCTTCGTTCGCCACAAGAACGACTGCGAAGTGGCTAAGCCTTGTAAATTCCACTGCATACTCATCCACAAACCTGGAGCAATGTTTCAAGAAAGTCTAATGTTACAACATTGCATGAACAATATGTAACAAAATTCCAATAATATAACAACAACCAACCTGTTTTAGGACCAGGAACTGTTGCTCCATTTCAACTCGGGTGTTGCTAGGGAAGAACTTCTCCAAGAAGCTCCGAGTGAATGTGACCCAACTGATTGGTCATTTCAGACTTTTGGACTCAGACCTCCACTAAATATGAGCCAGATCCACCACCTAGATGGCTACCACATCCACTCTATCAGAATCAGTAACTCTTACTGCCAAAAGCAACTGCTCAGTCTGGATCAACCACTGCTCGGCCTCCAAAGGCGTTTCAGTGCCGGAGAATCTGTCAGGACGCAGCCTCATGAAATCTGTGACTGTACCCTGACGGGGAGGGAGAGCTGCCTGCATAGGCACAGCGGGAGGCAGAACCCGAGCAGTTTCCAAAGCAGCCATCACCAGGTCACTGTGGTTCTGTTGCATATTGATCAACCATTCCAACACATTGGTAATGGCCTCAAGCCCGGGCTGATCTTCCTGGGGACGAGAAGTGAAACCTCTACGAGCCATGGTCCACACAAGAATAAAAACAATTAGCATCCAGATCAAAGTTGATTATAATTCATTTATGTATGCATGGTCTGTATACTGTTGAGCCAATCCCAAGTCGAGCCAATCTTGTCTAATATATCAGTTAAACTAATACATTAGCCAAACCTGGCTCTGATACCACTAAAAACCTTTTCACACCATGCTTCCCAAAAAGAGAATACGGAATACAGATACGTGACTAAGTCCAGCGAATGATTTTTATCATCCATAAGCTGTCAGGATCTTTACAATATTTCATAGGAATAATCAGAGTAGGAAGCAAGAGAAGTTAACCACGCATGCATAACTGAATCAATATACCAACATGAATTTACTTGAAACAAAATTTAATAAATTTTAAATAAACTAGATCTGAACAAATCAATAATCCTGGATCACATTGCCCAATACAAAATAATCCAAGTAACATATACAATTATTCAAGATAAGCAACAGGAAATAATAATAGCAAAACTCCAACATCTAGAATCTCATATCACCTACACCATCTGGCAGCTGATCTCCAAAATCTGCAATTTAACAAATTGCAGGAAGAGAAAAAGAAAATAAAATACCCGTCAATACAAGTTACGGGCCGCTTGTAGTGCAGGCACAAGTACAGGAAAAAATAAACAAAATAGAATAACAGCGGAAACAAACATAGCATGATATAGGCATGTCAACAGAACATGATAACTAACATGAATCACGAAACAAAATCAAGTAACAGGATATACTAACAGGGTACAGATAACATGTATCAAGTGTCAAGTGTCATGCAAGCAGATCAACAGGTATACAAATGAACCGGTAAATAGGTATACAGGTATACAGGTACAGGTAAACAGGTACAGGTAAGCATGTAACAGGTATCATGTTAGGTCAAGTCAAGTCTTGTATTATTACTATCTAGGTAGCACTTCATGCGTCCCAAACTTTTACCACATGGTTGCTACATTCAAACAAGTTTCGTTTAGATTTCGTAGTGGAGTCCATAGGGCCATGTATTCAGGGATCAGGAAAATAGGAACAGGAACAAGTAGAACCTAGTGGTCCTCTTTTGAGTACACCTTCCTATAGGGAAGTGTACAGTCAGGTAATCAGGTAAACAGGTACAGGTAAAACCTAATGGTCCTCTTCCGAGTACACCTTCCTATAGGGAAGCGTGCAGTCGGATAATCAGGTAAACAGGATCGTGTATCATGTAGTCATGAATACGTAACAGGTGGGAAACATGGGCCCCCTTTTAAGTACACATTTCTATATTTTCCACTACTAGATCTTTCCCTTAACCCCGGCGAGGTTATTTGTTATTATTATCAAACAAACATGTATGTGTCACAAAAAGGGCAAGAATAACATGGTATAAACAAGTAACAGGTTCAGACTGAAAGATAAACATGTATAGATGAAAGACAACTCATAAAAAGATAGAACAACAAAAATTCTAGTTCAGGACAGCAGGACATTACTGCACGAAGTTTGGAATTTCCGTTGCTACAAACGTGCAAATCTGGATCCGTCAAAAATTATGGAAAATAGACTCCCGGTCGAATTCAGCAAATATATATAAATCATATGGTATTTCACAACAACATAACTCAAAATAGATTTGAATCCGGAAAACGTGTTCAGACAGAAATCAGAAGTTCGTATTCAAGAACAGGAAAATAGCATGAAAACTTAATAATTAAATCCATGAAAAATATGGGGTATTCCATAGTATGTTTAGTAACAGAAAATTAAGTTTCATAATTTTCCAACATAGATAGCATAGTCGAGAAAAATCAGAAAGCAGCAAGATACAGTAGTTTTGTAAATCTGGAATCAGAAACACTGCAGTATTAAAACAACAATATCTTACAAAATATAAATCGAAATCCAGATCCGTCAAAAGGTTGATAAAATAGATATAGAATTCTATAGTTCATATTCACAAAATTTTTATAGAAAGCAAATAGAATTAGGTCGAAATTAGGTATTTTTACTGAATATCAAGAAAATTATGTATGTTTAGTAATTGTTCACAAGCATAAAATGGTTCATAAAAGTTGTCAATTAAATCCACAAAAATTAGGAATTAATCCCAATCAAGTCTAGTTGTAATCAGCAACATATTAGATCAAAATATTTTCTTTAGCATCAGTAGGAAAAATAGTCATACAGAATTCATATAAAACTGGATCTGAAATTTTAAACACATCTGCAGTAAAATAGTCATAACTCGCAACTCATAAATCGAAACTGAGATCTGTTAGAAAATCTTGAAAGTAGATAGAGTTCTATATAATTCATATTCACAAATAATTTTCATATACTAGCCTTAATAGTGTCTAAAATACTAAACAGAAACGGGAATCGTCAAAACAGAAAATATCCTTCATGCACAAAATCAACTAGTTTACATGAAACTCATCCAAATCATATCATACGAACAACATGCATGTATACAACAAGAAGTGGTCATCCCTAAGTTATTTCATGTCATGTGTGTAATGAGGCAACTACGAGCGGGTCACCACAATAGAGACAAGATATAACAGGAATTTTGCACAAGATTTGTCTCTAAAACACAACTACACTACATGCGGTATTTAGTACTTGTATTACACAAAAAAAGAATACAAGTTACTTGCCTTATAGCCGACGACAGAAATGGTGCAAAGCAAGAATAACGGGAATGCATTCCCGGGGCACGGACACAATGAATGAGTGAACCCCCGAACCACGAATACAATAACAAACACAACGAGATCAATCACGCACCCAAGAGAAAGAGTCGGGGTGCACGAGGGGATGGCGACGACAATAAGTCGCTGCCGCTGTTGATGACCGAAGGAAGGCAGTGCAAGGGAGAGTCGGGGTCTTGTGTTTGGGTGGCACCGAGATGCTGTGCTAGCACCGCAGATTCGACGCTGCTGTTGACGAGAAGAGGGGAGCGCCGGAGTTCTGCAGCCTTGTGGCATAACAGGGAGGCATGGAGATAGGGGCGCGACTGGAGAGGGGAAGGAGGGAGAGAGCTGGGCGGCGCAGCCGGGCGGATGGAGCACAGGGACGAGGAGGGGAGACTGGTGGTCGGGAGAGGGTGCAAGGAAATTGGGAGTAGGGTTTAGAAACGGCTAGGGTTTTCAGGTGTATGGGTAGGGTAAAGCAGCCGAGGTATATATATGGGTTATAAGAGTTAGGGTTAAAGGTGCTAGGGTGACGGCTGAGGGTGATGAGGGTCAACGGGTTTAGATGGGTCAACGGGTTTAGGGGTGTATAGCAAACGGGTATGGGTGAAGCTAATGGGTTTTTAATGGGTATAGGGTTTTAGGAAAATATCGAATAGGTTTATGAATAGGATTTGGGTTTTGGGGTATGAATAAATCAAAATGAAAAGAAATATAGTGTGATCAAAAAATAATTAGATGGGCACAAAATGGATAAATAAAATAGGGCTTGAACAGTATAAAATAAGGGGAATAAAAAATAAGAGCTCGATCAAACAGGGATGAAATAATGGGAGACAACAGAATCAAGAACTCTAATAAAAGACGACAAAAACAATAAAATGAATATATTGAAAAAGAAGATTCAATATACGGTCCAAAAAGATGTACAATAAGGATAAACACACAAAAGAAAAATACACAAAAAATACAGAAAATGGAAAACAGGGGTTACAAGGTTAGGCTGGCTTTTTTTTTTTTTTTTTTTTGAGTGTTCAAAGATAAAAGGAAAGAAAAATGGTGAACAATTGGGTTGTACACATAGATCAAAAAGACATTCATAAATTAAATATTTTTATGAATTATAAAATTTCAAATTAACCAAATAGATAAGTAACATACAAATCTTATCAAATTAAAATATCAAAATAAAAATAAAAATAAAAGAAAGAAACATCAGCTGGAAATAAATTTGATAAAAAATGTAATTAATTATTTCAAAAATAAAATTAACTGAGCTCTTTCAGGATCGAACCCACGACAAACACAAACTCAATGAACTAATTTGCATGCACTAGCCAAGAAATCCAACCTAAAACTATATTTCATTAAAATTTTGATAGTATATATATATATATAGGGAAGTCTTCCGTTGTGCACCACTTATGGTGCACACAGCGTGTGCACTCGGCCTTCCCGCCTTTGTATCGACGATCCGAACCGTTCACATTGATCTACACATCTAAATTAGTCTAAATATGTAAAATCAAATCATTTGAAATTCATTTGCCCATCCATTGAAGTGTTACAATTTTGTATTGCTGAAAATCATTGTTTTTTATAGTCACATGATGGATGGGCAAATGAATTTTAAATGATTTGATTTTACATATTTAGACTAATTTAGATGTGTAGATCAATGTGAACGGTTCGGATCGTCAATACGTAGGCGGGAAGGCCGAGTGCACACAGAAAGGTGGTGCACAATGGAAGATTTTCATATATATATATATATGGAAGATTTTCATATATATATATATATATATATATATATATATATACACACACACACACACACACACACACACACACACACACACACACACATACATACTAGGTTTGCTAGTTGACACGTGCCTACGACACATCTTCGGAATGGTGCACCTTGTTTGATCATATAAAATAGTTTTGGAGGTCCAGCAAATTAATTGAAGTAGCAAACATATTATATGAGAAACTTTTGGGGGTCCAGAAAAAAAACATAGTATATGATTTTTTTGAGTTTTTTGAAATATTTTTAAAACTTTTAAATTTTAATTTTTTTTTTTTAATTTTTTTTTTTTTAAAAAAAATTTACAATTTTTTAATTAATTTTTTGAATAGAAGAGAGAGAGAGAGAGAGAGAGAGGAATTTTTTTAAAAAATAAATATAGGAGTTGTTTTGGGTGGGGATTTGAATTTGAGTTTTGGGGGAAAACTTTTGAGGGGGGGGGGGGGGGAATATGTTTTGTGAGGTTAGATCTTGGGCCTTTGATTTTTGAAGGGATTGAAGGAGAGCCACTTGATAGCTTTCTATGTGTTTTATTATTATTATTATTATTATTATTATTATTATTATTATTATTATTATATATATATATATATATATATATATATATATATATATATATATATATATATATATATAATTAAGACCATTTGAAGTAGAAAACTTTTAGTCCCACATTGGTGAGATTAGAGAAGTGAGGAGGTGGGCTTGGCTATAAATAGCTAGGGTGAGGGTTGGCAAATTGAGTAATAAGTAGTGATCAATTAATTTTGATGTCTACACTCATTTTTATAAAATTTTGAACTATTTTACAGTATATATATACACACACACACACATACATATACTTTACAGTATTAGCACACAAATCCCTTTTTTTTTAATCGGAAAAAATTCAAAATTGGCCAACGGCCCGCGGGCCAGCCCGGACCGGACCGGGCCGGTTCAATTCGGTCTCGGGTCTGGCCGGGACAGATTTGGTCTTTTAGGGGCAAATGGTGAACCGGACCTGCCTGGGTCTGTTCGGTGGGCTGGCCTCGGTTCAGCCCGAGTTTGGGCGGGTCGGGTGGGTCGAGGACTGAGCTAGTCGGACCAGGCCAGTCCCGGCCAAGCTCGACCCTAATGCCACCCCTAATTTGAAATGAACTTTTTTTTGTGTGTGTGTGTGGGGGGGGGGGGGGGGGTGGGGGGGGGGGGGGGGGGGTGTTCCAAAATAACCCACTTTTGAAAGTATTTACCAAACTATCCCACTTTTGAAAGTATTTACCAAAATGACCCACCCGCTATCTCAGTTAGTGACCTTAGTGAAAATAGGGTCGCTTACTGAGATAGCCAGTCTATCTGTCTGTTGTTTTCACCACTTGGGGAAAAACTTGAATAAAAAAGTCAAATATACTGAGATAGAGAGTGTATACTTAGTTTTTTTTGGATGAATCGGATAGGGCCTTACGACCCCAGCCATCAGAGTGTATACTTAGTTAAAGCTATAAATATTAGCATCAACTAGGCATTCCAAAAGTTCGTCAGAAAAGAAAAGGGGTACAACACGACGTAGTCAAGATACCTGCGAGTTCTGCACCATTACAATATGTAAGTGATACACATACTTATCTTATTTCTTACTATTTGGTAAGTGGAGATATATCTTAATTAACCAAAAATAGTGTAGATATACTTTTCCCTCTAAAACTGTAGATTAATAAATGTGGTACTGATTTTCTCCTCTCAGAAAACTTGCTTCTGCACCTACCACTCTCTGAGCGAGGATGTTTGACTCTGGAGATGCAGAGTTTAATCATGAATTTAATGCAGCAGTAAGTGTTGGATATATAGGTATATTCTCACTATATGAATAATATTATGTGTAATATTATTCTATGGGTAACACGTGTATTACACGTACTAATTGTATGGATATCGGAATGCGGGTTGAGTGGGTTTAGAACCCAGTACCCAAACCAAAATTTATCTTATAAATACTGGCTTGTGATAGTAGTCTAGGTATTCCAATTTTGATACCTAGGATAAATATCTCAAGCACCTTAGTCTAGGATATTAACCCTAATTTCTATTGATATTATCTCTCATAATCTCTAACAATCTTGAGATAGTTAGAATTAAATTGAGATTAAGAGAGAGGTCGTCGAAATCACCGTTCGTTAGGATCTCGTCGTCGTCGTCGCCTATCGCCGCCATCGCCGGCGTCGACACATGCTTCCGCAATCATCGATGGCGCCGCTAGCGCCGCTGTACGCCTTGACCCATCTTCCTATCCTCTGACCCGATCCCGCCAAGTCATTGAAGATCGAGGTAGTGGAAGAGTCATTGGGCGCTGCCGCTAGGGGGCGTCGCCTCTGTCGTCAACGTCAATGCAGGCCGCCGCCGCCCCAGGCCATCCGTTGGCCCACCCGCCTCTGTCATTGACACCCACCTCTTCTCCCTCATCCCGAGCACCAACAGAGAGGGAATAAAGGGACTCAGATCCAAAAAAAATTAAATTTTTTTTATTGGGTCAATTTTGGTATTTGTTGATTAGACCCAAAACCTGACCATCAAAAGAGATATCTTCATTGTCTATATACCAGTGTTTGGTGTTTGGATCAGTGTATGGTATTTTTTTGTGCGGTTGCTGCCGTCGCCAAGTTGTGTGGGGTTTCTCTTAATCTTTTTGGATCTAAACCCGGAACCCATGAACTCATCTACACGACCAACATGCCACTTGATTTTCAACAAGATTCGTGCAGGCTATGATGATGTTGCTTGGACTAGATCCAAATGTGAATGGACTGGATTAGATCCAAATTGAAGATAAGTTCTTTAATTTCCTATACTTCATTAAAGTCATTTGTTAAATATTTTGCTATGTGCTGGTAGTTCAAAATATTCATTTTAAGTTTATTCTTTGAATTATAGAATTACTGTGATGCTAAGTGGTTAAGTTCAAGACTTTATTAATCATTTGTTTAATTAAATACAAGTTGAACAGTTGTTTTGGCTATGTGCTAAAAATCAAAAGTCTATTTTGATAAGTAAACTATATGTTTTGACTATAAAATTGAATCTCCAGTTAAATTGTTGTGAACTAGATAGTGCTAATAATTTGTTTAATTGACTAATCTTTAACAATTTAATGAATGTATGAACTTCAAAGTTACTTACAAATTGTGTATATTGGAGACGATAATTTTGCATCACGGTATGATAAGTGTGCACTACGCATGCTTTTCCATCGAATTAGGAAAACTCTTCTAACTTGAAGTGTCGGTATGATATACTCTAATCTTTCTTAGTATTTTCATGTAATGAATGTGTTAACGTTGTGTGCATTTGATCACATGATTGGGAGTTTTAGATCATAATTATTCTCATTTTGAAACTAGCATATTTTAATTGTTTAGTGTGCCTTGTCATACTATGTGTATAGATATATTGGGTGACACATCATTTGCAGTTTGAGGAGATTGTATGTTTGCTTCTCTAATAAAAGTTAATATATAAAGTGTATAACAAATGTCTGTAACTTAGGAGAGAGTGTCTTTTAGTGCATGATATGACTCCATTAGTTACGCTTTGTTCTTTCTCGCTCATTGTACTGTGTGTGCAAAATTGAATTATAAAATATTGGTCATCATCTCGTTTAGAGTTTCGAATATGATGAGGAACGAATATGGAAAATTTTGCTTACTGTGTTTGAGCAAGTGGACATTGTTAGAACCATTAGAGAAAGCAAACAATTTTGTAAAACGTGGTAGAGTAATTTTGTATTAACTCTTATAATGTGTATATAGTTAATCGTATGTATAAGTTGAGTTTAACAAATGAGACAATTAATAATAATAGTTCTAATTATGTATAATCCTTGAACATAGCATAATAGGCTAGGACATGTGAACTACATGTTAAATTATTTGTTCTTGTTAAAACTCATAACTCTACTAAATGACACTTCATTAAATATGACAATTGTGATACTTGTGCTCAGATTATGATTACTAGGAAATCATTTAGTTTGGTCTCTAGGAGCACACAACTTCTTAAGTCAATACATTCTGATATTTGTGATCTCAGTAGCTTTATGTCGAGATGAGACGATGATTGATCAGAAGTATTTAATCACCTATGTAGATGATTATTGAATGTTTGTCATATATATATGGAGAATGAAGCACTCGTTATTTTAATGAATAGAAATCTAGTTAAATGCTAAGATCAACAGGTTTCAAATTTGATAAAGGTGGTGAATATGTTTTAACAATTTTAAGAGAAGTTTGTATTTGGCATAATCTCTAGAACACTCTATTTACAACAGTCAAAACGATATTGATAAAAGTTAGAATCAAACACTTAGTGAAATGTTGAATTCTTTATTATTGACTGTTGTTTGACTTTGTGTAATTGTGGGTGATATCGTATTGTTAATCATATTTTTAATATGTTACTACACTCTAAATTATTTACACCTTGTAGACTATGGGATAGAAACACAAATAATTTTGTTAAAGAGAAAACATGTGGTGTGATACATTTGTTAGAGTACATGACCCTAGAAGACCTAAAGTATGACCTATAACAAATATTTGTGTGTGTTTAGAAAGTGCAGAATGTAGTTTTGTGGATGGATGTTGGATCTATCTAATTTTTGTTAGAAGAATCTAGACTTGCAGAGTTCTTTGAGGATATGTTCATCAAAGATAAATGTATGAAATGATCTAGTCCTACAGACACGGTAATGATTTACAGTTGGAATCAAGAACCAATCATACTGACACTTAAACTTGAATGATAAATGAGCTAAGAAGAGTCTTTAGTAGACAATGAGATGATTTTGTGTCATACGACAATACTTTAATTTAGTTGATCTGCCGAAAGGGGCTAAAACTATAGTAAGTTAGTGAGGTTTTTATAGAAGAAACTTAATTTTGATTGTTCAGTAGCAAATTATAATGCATTTTAGTAGCTAACAGATTGACTGAGAAAAATGGGATAGATTCATTTGATGTCTACTCACATGTTTGTAATATTGCTACAGTAAGTATTCTTCTTACCTTGACATCTATTGAAAATTTTGTTATTCATAAAGGATATTTAAACAGTTTTGTACTAAAAGTTTGTACTTAATGTTTTGTACTGAACGATCTTGTACTGGAATATTTTGAACTAATATGTTAAGTGAACAAGATTTACAATTTAGTAAAATCATTGTATGTCCTTAAAACATGTATAGCCGTCGGACAATTTATTTTTAAAGTGCCTAGTATATGAATCAAGTAATTCAGATTAGTGCCTTTAACTTTGTGGTGTGTCAAATATAATGGCTATTATTTACTTGTGCTGTTGACAAGTTTGTTCTTGGAAGTGACCTCTCTATTAAAAATGAAGTTAAAATTGTGCTATCCAAAGAATTCAACATGAAAAACCTAGCTAGGTATTGTGGATACCATAGGTATAAGGGTGAGTTTCGGTGTAACACCCCGTCCCAATACTCAGACAATTTTTATTATTTTTAGAAGACAAATTAATACTTATAGTACAACTGCCTACCATAGGTTGTCTCTCAAAAGGTGGTTAACCAATTAGGTGACTCTTGATCATAGGCAATTATATTTATACTTAATTAATTATTGTATACTCCCGATATGGGATTACTTAACCACATCTCTCCCCCTTAATCCCGTGCACACAAGGAGACCCTGTGGGCCCCCTAATTGGCACGTCATCCGAAGACCAAAGACAACAAGCTCTATCTTCACATCTCCAACGGGTGGGCCCCCTCACGGTGACGTCATCATGACGTCACCTCAATTTAAGCAGCACGTTGTGCTATTTTTCACTTCAGCCATGGGCCCCCCTCACATCTCTCTCTCTCTCTCTCTCTCACACACACACACACACACACACACATATATATATTAATATTCAGAAATTACGAGGTATTACATACACCCCCCTTAGACATCAGCGTTCTCGCTGAGTACGGGGCATGCACATCTACTGCAGGATCCTTCTTTCTAGCCGATGTGGTGTCGTCCTCGATCCTAAATATCAGTGACTCTCAATAATGCAGATCATACTTGATCCTGGAGATCAGTGACTCTCAACACCGCAGATCATACTGAGGCCCTCTTCCACACCCGGTATCGAAAGTCAGCTCTAATACAATTTGTTGTAATACCGCAATTTTTAAAAAAATTTAATGCTTTTAAGATTAATAAATGAATTAAAATAATTTTTGGTGATTTAATTAATATTTTTTCTGAAATTTATCTTTTTACACGTGCAAAACATGTGCAAATATTTTCTTAGGAAGTTCAAAGTCAAAAATTATTTTGGAGAAACCCATTATTTATTATTAGATATTATTTGTGAATTTTCTGGTTTTTTCTGATAATTATTTGACCTATTTGCAAATATTACAAAAAGCGCGACTTTTGTGCAAAATTACCACTTGGATTGAAAACTCCAGATTTTTGAATTTTTGGCCTGGCATTATGCCTAGTCAACTCAGAGTTAAAGAGTTTACTTCTTGTTTTAATAAATTTGGGTTATTTTGCAAGTTTTGATAAAGAATGGTCTTTTTCCAAAACTGCCACTTAGAGGGGCAAAAGTACAATTTCATTTTTTCGAGTTTTCAAAATAGTGCCGGCTGATAATAGAAGGATTATTCTTATTTTTAAATCTCAATTAAGATGATTTTATTTAATTTTCAAGTATAAGGATCTATATATGTAAAGATATATTTAAAAGAGGTATTTTACAAATCTATTCAAAAACCCTAATTACTTGAATTTCTGGCCTATAAAAGGTGGGGTGCAGTCGTCTCTTTGCTTCACAACACAAAGAATTTCTTTATTATTATTTTCTTGGAGTTTCGAAGCGAGGATTTTGGTTTTCTTGCGAAAGAATGGATTTTTCTTATTCCTTTATTATCTTCGGTTGATTCTTCAATAAGATGAGTGACTTATGTTTATTTTCTTATTGTTTTAAGCATGCTGTATGTGATGATTCTTCTATTAGGAAGCATGTTAGATGATGGTATGAAGATATGATGAATTTTGATGAGTAGATGAATTAAAAATTGAATCCCTACACTATTGATGTTTGAAACACTAATTTAATGGGTTGAGATTTGTTAAAGAACCTAATAGAAATCATGAGTATGATGTTTCCAATCATATTGTTGCTTATTTAAATATATATGTTGAGTGGTATGATATTATTGAATAAAGGTAAACAAAAATGATTTGAAATGAACTTACTGTGTGTATGCATATGCTGAGTTGGTTCTTGATGTTTCGATGAATAAAACTTGATTATTTGCATGTTGTGAATGCATATGTTCATGAGTAACTTGTGTAATCAGTCGAGGTGTATGTATAGCAAGTTATGGAAGGTTTTATTGAATCAAAAGAATCAAATTTGAAGTGGGGTTGAGTATTTAGAATTTCGGGTCTGATGCTTATGGCCAAAATTGGGTTTTGTGATTTTTATGAAGTTTTCGATTGAGATTTGATTTGTTTCAATATTGAGTTGATTTGAACTATATACTGTTCTTATTTGGTGAATTCTAATACCAAAACTGATGCTTAAATCCGTATTTGAATATATACATACACACACACACACACACACACACACACACACACACACATATATATATATATATATATATATATATATATATATATATATATATATATATATATATATGGCGGATTTTGAAGAATTTTGTGAAAGATTTCCTCTTTTGAGATCTTGATATATTTTGATTTGTTTCATAAACTCCTATATGTTATACAAGTTATATTTGATCATCTCAGAAAGTTTAATTTTGGTTTTACAAAGTTTTTTCGTCGTATCAATTTAAAACATGCACAGGTTTTCAAACTGCAACCTGCTATTGTTGACAGTCGATCGAACTAAAGTCGACAGTTGACTAGTCAGTTACTGAATTTCAGATTTTGTTTGCAATATCAGTTGACTGCTTCGTCTTTGAACTAAAGTCGACAGTCGACTGTCGGTTTTCTTGAATTTTGGATTTTCGCAGGACAGTCGACTAACCATGCTCAATAGTCGACTGTCATTATCCTGGCTGACGAGTTATTGAATTTTGAGTTTTCGTAGCACAGTCGACTATCCATTTTTTGATAGTCGATTGTCACTGTTCTTGCTAATGGGTTTTCTTGAGTTTTCGAATTTTTGCAGGACAGTCGACTGTCATTGCTCTCGCTGATGGATTTCTTGAGTTGTCTAATATTTTCTTTAAACGATTGGTTCTTCGATATTGTAGATTATTAATCTACTGTTTTAAAATGACGTTTTGCTACAGATTACAGTATTTACAGAGAGTTATATTTTGTTTATAATAGAATTCAAACTTGTACTTCTATAACTTCATATAATAAAATATATATGTTTTCTTTGAAGGAATTGATGTTTTGTGACTTCAAAATATGGTTTTCTGTTATTTAATGGATTTAATATTTTATTTGAATTCTGGAATTTTATGAGTAAATTATATAGATTTGTATTTTTGTTGATTTAAGAAGTTTTCTTCATATAATCATTTTGATGATGGTTTTGTGACTTTTTATTGAAAGTTTTGGTATTGATGGTTGAGTTGTGAATCTCTAGGAGTTGAGTGGGAGTCCTGTGAACCGGTAGATGAGATTTTGTAGATTTAGACCAGTGGGGTCTTGGGTTTGTTGTTGTGGAATTAAGTCCGGAAGGATGCACTAACTCTAGAGAGGGGATTTTTTTTTTAATAATAACCAAGTTAAGGACATGCACTAGTAGAGATGTGATGGAACTTGGGAAACGTAAGTATATGCTCTTGGTTTAGGTCCAACGGATGCGTTCCAGGACTTGTGTGTTATTCTGTCTCAAGAGGACATTTATATGTTCACGTGTCGAGGGTCTGCAGACCTATTCACGGAGCATGCAGGGTGCATTCGCATGTTAAGGGTCGGCAGGCCTATTCACGGGATGTACCTGGTGTATCTGCATGTCGAGGGCCTCGCGAGCCTATTCGTGGGGTACACGGCAGGGAGGTGATTCTCTGGTTTTTGGGCTATTCTTACATGATGCTTGCGCATCGAGGGTTGTAATGCCTATTCGCAGAGTATTCTGGATCTTGTTCCCATTACCGTAGTAGGATTAGTTGCATAACAAAGGATTAACATTATAAAGTGGAGAACGATAAGGGCTTGCACCAGACTTATTGTGGTAGGGTAAAAATGGCTTGGGGCCCAACCAGGGCCCAGTACAGCTCTCACTCAAAAACAGGAAAAACAACAATCTGGCTCGGCTTCAAGCCAGACAGGGTCGGCACCGAACCTCAAAGTTCACCCCCGCAGAACTGGTCTCTTCGTATCCGACGAACATCGATGGCCCTCGGCCTCCGATCCACGACAGTCCTCCGGGCCGTCCGCCCATCCTGGTGTCGAATGAAGATGGCCTGGCGCAACCCAGGCCACCAGATTCTCTCAGGAGCACAGGAGCCCCATGATCCGCCATGTCAGCTCCAAATACCACCAAGGGCTTTGCCACGTCAGCACTATACCACTCCTGGTACTGCCACGTCAGCCCTAAACCCCCTGGGCCTTCTGCCACGTCAGGCCCATGGGCTTTCGAGTTCAGACCCGGCCCCCAAGCGGATCCAAACCCGGTTGGAATTCTCTATAAATACTAGACCCTCACCCACCTTTTCAGGTAACCAATCTTTTGCCACTTAAAATCACCTAGTTATTGCTACTCTCTCACAGAGACTGACTAGATCGTCGGAGGGTCCACCACCGGGATAAACCCCTGTGTTTCAGGACCGTCTGCAGGTACACAAGACCTCGGATCCGAACCCTCTGATCCGAGCCCAGACATCCACCTCATTCCGAGCCCGTCGCAGGTTCCGCCTGGTCAGCCGAGGGTCGTCGGACGAGCAGCTTTCTCCTTCAATATAAATCGAGTCCGAACTCACAACTGGTGCATCCACACGTCTCCTAGAAACAAACCGCATCACCTATGTATTGTGGGATGCATAGAATCAGGGGCGGATCCAGGATTGAAAAGTGAGGGGGACTGGAATTTTTTTTTGTATAAGGTAACATGCAATATATATATAAAGTTGTTATAGATACTAGAGAAGTAAAGTTATTATAGATACTAGATAGAACAGAGTTGAGCTTGGACCCAAAAAAATAAATAGAATGTTCAAATATATATGGGGTGGCTTTAAAATATATTTGGGGGGGTTAAACCATATATTCCACACTAATATAGCCAAAAAAAAAAAAATACAAACAAATCTCAAATGTTGGGGGGGCTGTAGCATACCCCAGCCCCCCCTGCATAGAATCCGACAAGTATGCATTAGAGAGTCAGCATATAGCATTGATGTTTTCTTGACTTGGTTTTACACATGTTGTTCTTTTTTTTCCCCCTACATTTGACACTTAGTCTAGTTTCACTTGATGTTTTCATGTTTTATTTATTGTTATTTCATATTCCATTGTTATTATTGTTGATATATGCTGATTATGACTTTATCCTTTATGCTTTATTTATGTTGCATTTCTTTTGATTGCACTAACACCATTATGGCTGACCCCTATAGTTTTGGGGGTTAGGGTTATCTCTAGCCTCATATTTTATAGGTAGGTGCTTATAGCATTGGGATCTAGATGCAAGTGGTAGAATGATAACGTGGCTTATGTAAATTGTAAAAGAATGTGTTGTAAAAGAAAAGATTGTAATTCAAGGTGTTTGTTTTTTCACTGTGCTTTGTAATGAATTAATGTAATAAAAGTTGAAAAAATTTCTCTGTGTTTTGGCTATGTTTACTATTACAATTGAGGTTGATACTGGGAATTGTGCCACGTATTTCTGAGATATCATATTGGAAATTCGGGGCACTACATTTGTAACGCCCTGCCCGAATACTCAGATAATTTTTATTATTTTTAGAAGACAAATTAATACTTATAGTACAACTACCCACCACAGGCCGCTTCTCAAAAGGTGGTTAACCAATTAGGTGACTCTTGATCATAGACAATTATATTTATACTTAATTAATTATTGTATACTTCCGATATGGGATTACTTAACCACATCTCTTCCCCTTAATCCCATGCACACTAGGGGACCCCGTGGGCCCCCTAAATGCCATGCCATCCGAAGACCAAAGGCAACAAGCTCTGTCTTCACATCTCCAACGGGTGGGCCCCCTCACGGTGACGTCATCATGACGTCACCTCAATTTACACAGCACGTTGTGCTGTTTTTCACTGCAGTCGTAGGCCCCCCTCACATCTCTCCCTCCTTAAATATATATATTATACTATTGAGAAATTATGGGGTATTACATTCGGTTGGCAAGAGATAACCCTTAGTCAAACTCATCAAATCAATAATGTGTTTTAAAAGTGGGGATATAGTGATTGAAAGTGTGTTTTGAAACACCTTATGATTATGATAAAAGATTGACACCTAATGATGGTGCAACTATGAGACAGGTAGATCATTCTAAAAGAATTGAAAGTCTCATGTATACAAAGATCTGTACTAGAATAGACATAGCCTTTGAGGTAGGTATGATTTACAGATTCACTAATAATCCCATATACATTTGAGTGCCCTTAAGAGGCTAATGAGATACCTGAGTGGTACTCAAGAGTTTGTTTTGTGCTACTCTAGTCATTCTTCGAATGAATGGCTGATTTGATGCTTTATGATGTTCATAATTTAGTGAAAGTCGATAACTAGTGGATATGTGTTTACACTAGGAGGAACAAAAATATTATGGAAATTAAAAGGCAAACAGGCACTGTGCTATCGTCCATGAAATCCGATATCTATGTGTTATCCTTTGCAAGGGGAAGAGGCTGAGCGAATTGAAGAACTTGTTGCTAGTCATCCATTAAGAAGTTTAAGTAACTCTCTAATTTTGTTATGCGACTATCAAGCTACAATGCACTGTAGCTCATAACCCGCTTGATAATAGTAAGAGGAGTATATTAAGGCTAAAAGAAGTCTGGTTGAACTTTCTCATAGATAAAGTGCAATTGCGACAAGTATGGCTAATGCTCTTGCCAAGGGACTTGAAAGTGATGTAATTATCAAAACTGTGGGGGAAATAGAGTTAAAAGCTATTGAGTCAAAAGCTTTAACATCCAAATTGTTTTGAAATTTAGAATCAAATTGGAGCCATAGAGAAGTTCAAACTTAAGCATTAATTTTAGGTAGTTGACATGTTTTAGATAATATTGATGATTCCACATAAATTCCACAAATATATAATGTCATTCCAATTTTGATGGTATTATATATCTAGAGAATTTAATTAGAATAATCATATTATTCCAATACGAAACATGAAAACTTGACGATGTGTTTTCGATGATTAAATTGTCTTTAAATATCATTCCAATTTTGATGATATGTCTTTTATGGATATATATTTCATTCCAATTTTGATGATTCAGTGTTAAACCATGATTGAAATGACAGTTTTTTTATTCCAATATGAAATATAGTATGGTTCTTGTGTAGAAACTATAATAGTTCTTATTCTTTATTTTGTTAAAGAAACTTGATTGTGATGCTTGCATTACATTTTGCTAAGCAATCGTTGAATTGTTCTAAGTTCTTTAGTGGAACTAGATACTTTATGGAGTTCGCTAGAATTTTTAGAGATGCATCTCTTGATATTCTTGTTTTTAATAAGCTAGCAAAAATGGAGGAGTTAAATCTGTCAACATAGATTTCAAAATAATGATTTGCTCAAAATGGAGGAGTAAACATAAAGCAGTGTGCAATGATAAAGTTTCAGTTTATTTCTTTTGAAAATAAATTAGTCACTTGCTTGGTAAAACTTCTGTTGAGTTTAAAACTTTTATGTTCATTGAGTTTAAAACTCTTATTTTGTTCTTGAAGTTTATTCGCTTTGTTTGATTTTGAAACTATGACAGATTACTCTAGTTGGTTTAGTCACTGCGAACTATTCTGTTGTGATATGGTTTGGAAACTATTTAATTATTTTGGTTTAGTCTTTTTGAACTATTCGGATTTATAATTGATTTAGTCCTTATGAACTGTACATTGAGTGATGCATTCCTTCTATTTAAAGGCTGCTATCAGCTTGTTAGTTTCATGTTGAACTAATTAGATTATCCAGTACGTCTATATATTGAGAATATATGAGGAGATTGTTGGATATATAAGTATATTCTCACTATATAAATAATATTATGTGTAATATTATTCTATGGGTAACACGTGTGTTACACGTACTAATTGTATGGATATCGGAACGCGGGTTGAGTGGGTTGAGAACCCAGTACCCAAACGAGTATTTATCCTATAAATATTGGCTTGTGATAGTAGTCTAGGTATTCCAATTTTGATACCTAGGGTAAATATCTCAAGCACCATAGTCTAGGATATTAACCCTAATTTCTATATATTGATATTATCTCTCATAATCTATAACAGTAACTTCTTCTATTAGTAAGATACAACTACTTTTTCAGTCATCTTTTATCAAAAAAAAAAAAGATACAACTACTTGTCACCCATATCTTTTTTAATATACTCGGTATGAATTCTAATCCCAACCTGTAAATTGCAGTTTTGAGCGTTATCAACTTGACTGTATTTGTTATACTAATTGCATGGTGCATTAACAAGTTCAAGCTTCCATCAAACTTGCCATCAGTGAACTTCTACGCCATTGCACCTTCACCACCAATATCCCATCCTTCTTCAAATCAAGCCTTCGCAATTGTTACAAATTCAAAGATCAAGATGGCAACAGTGGAAGAGTTTCTTAATGAACTTGCCAGAGAAAAACCAATCAGGTTCTCCCCTGATCAACTCGCAGGTTTCACTCGTAACTACACAACTAAATTGGGCTCAGGGGGCTTCAGAGTAGTTTACAAAGGAGAACTCCCGAATGGAGTAATGGTCGCAGCAAAAGTCCTAAAAGGAAAACATGGACAAAGGAGTCGGAGAATAATTAATGGCATAAGTAGGAATCATGGCAATAACCTACCACATCAATCTAGTTCGGCTTATGGGTTCTGTTTTGATCGAACTATCACTACTCTTGTATATGAGTATTTAGAGAACGGTTCTCTTGACAAATACTTGTTCAATAAGAACCTGAAAGTTAAATGGAAGATATGATAATACATTATGACATGAAGCCTGCAAACATTCTTCTAGGTGAAGTTGAGATAGCGAATGTAGTATTAAGTGAATTCCCAATCGACACTCGCTATCTGAGTTAACGAAATTAGGGTTGCTAACTAAGATAGCGAGTGTATAGGTGGTTTTTCTCGGGTGTACAGTTGGTTTTTTTCTTCAGGTTTTTTTCCAAGTGGTGAAAACAACAGCTATCTCAGTTAGCGACCTTGTTTTCACTAGAGTCGCTAACTGAGATAGTGAGTGGGTCGTTTTGATAAACACTTTCGAAAGTGGGTCAGTTTGGTAAATACTTCCAAAAAGTGGGACATTTTGGGAAAAATATTGGGGGGTGGTTTAGAAACTACAACAGTGGCACAGCACAATGTGCTCACTGTGTCGCTATTTGTAACCTACCTTCTTCTCCAGAAGCAACCGCCAGCGCCTTTCCCGTTCCAAGGGGAAGGTTAAATGACAATAATACCCCTCCATAGTCCCTCCCTCGGGCCTCCTCAACCAACCAAATAAAAACTCCCCCAAAATCAAAAATACTACTTTCAGTTTCAACTCCCTACCTCTTGCGTTTCTTTCCTTCTCTTTCCTTCTCTCTCTCTCACACGCCAATACCATCCCATCCCATTCCAGCTTTGAGAATGGGAGAAGACGAGAAGAAGAAGACCTCAACAACCATGGACTCATCCAAATCAGAAATCGACAGGCTCCCTTTGGACCTCCTCGCCTACGCCTTCACTCTCATCTCCTCCTTTCGCGATTTAGCCCAGTAATTTTTTTTCTTCTTTCTCAACTCTTTTCTTTCCATCTCTTTCTTTTGATTGAACGAAAACTGATGGGGATTGGATTTGGTTGTAGGGCAAGTGGGGTGTGTAGGAAGTGGAGGGTGGGGGTGGAGCGGTCGCTGGCGACAAAGCAGAGGCTGAGTTTCAACGGCTGGAAGATGGACGATGATTCTACTGCGAGAATCGTTCGCCTTGCATACAACGTCAAAGAGCTTGACATGTTTGTGACATCTTGATCGAACTCATACTCACAATTATTATGCTGTTTTTTTTTCCTCTACTAGAAATTGGAGTCTTGTATCCTAATCTGGGCATAAATTTTGTGAAGCCGTAGAGATTTCTGCTTGATCGGATACAAACTCTAGTTGGTTAATTTCTTTATGTTAGACTCGATATTCTATTAGGATTTTGTACATTTCTTCTCTCCTAGGAGAGTTAGCTGACTAGTCTGACAAAACTGAGGTGTTTAAATGGGGGAATCTAATAGAACAAGGGGGCAACTTCTTGGTGGTCATGGAATCGCTTCCCACTTTTAGATTTTGAGATTCTGTGGTAGTGGGATATATAGTATCATGCCCATACATAACATGTTTGTTTGTTACCACGAATGCATATACACAGATGTAAGTTGGGTTGGTTCCTTATTTGTATTGTTTACCTCGTACTTGAAGTGCGAAATGGACATGCTCAGTATGCTCTCTTTGTGAGCCAATATGTGTCTATATAATGTTTAGATATTCACTAAGCTAGAATTTCCTGGAAGGAAGAAATTAGGGAGTAAACTTGATCTCTCATGTACTTCATTGGATAATTAAGTAACAAACAAGTATATGAGTTGTGGAGCAGGTTGTTGGCCATGACAACTCCCCAAAGTTTGGGCTACTGCATATGTGTTCTTCAGTGATTTGCGCGCGTGTGTGTGTGGGTACCTCACCTCTTTTACCATTCTCTCACACAACAATGAATTAATCAACTTAGCATCATGATTAAGGTATAATGTGTTTAAATTATACATGCTGAAAAATGTATTCAATTAATGCCACAAGTAAGCCAATGATTGCAAACTTCACTTTTGTTTGGTTCAGTTTTTTTTGATAACAGCGTTATCATTTAGTTTGTTTATCTTCTACAATTTTGTTCTTTAATAACATTGTAGTTATGCAATACTATGATCTTCATAACACATATGGAACTTTGATATAGCATTTTGGCTTTAGAAGATTGCCATTCTTAATTCAGTTTATTCTTTTGTAGTTCTCGGAGTCGCTGGGGTTGCCAGATAACTGATGCAGGACTTTGCCAAATATCCCTATCAATGTGTGTCAACAATCTTACTTCTGTATCACTGTGGGGTATGGCTGGAATTACTGACAAGGGGGTGATACAACTGGTACCAGTCTTTTAATTCTTATATATAATCATTTACTATGTGGCAGTGGCACTGACATATAAAAATAGATCATGTTCCTGAGTTGTACACATTTGTGAAAGCTTACTTGCCTGAGTTGTATTGGATACTAAATCCTGGTCTGGGTTAAAACCTGACTTGAAATGGTGTGTCAGAAATGAGATTAGGTGGATTAATTAGGGTAGTGTTGACTAATAGATTGTAATCCTTAACTCAAGTTTATGGCATGCTTGCATAACTCAAGTTTATGGGTGTGCTTGCAGAACTCAAAGTTTATGGTGCAAATTTAGAGTAACCCCAAGATTGGAACCTTCTTAAAAATTAAACTAAGCATGTAATTTTGTTAAGCTTTTACACTTTTACTTGTCGGTTCCTCAAATTCAATTGAAAACCATAAGCTGGGTAATTATGCTGTTTGAAGTTTTTATAAATTAATTTGAACTATTGCGTATTTATGTGTTAAAATTCCTTACCCCATTAGTAAGTTTCTTTTAATTTTGGGAGACATAAGTCTAATGATTTGTATTCACATAAATAAACTAATATTTGATAATACCGGTGGCCAGGGCATAGTAACGTTCATTGGTGATTAGAGTTTGTTTAGTCTGAAGAAATATAAATACACATCAATTCTACTGAATACATAATGCATGGTGCTTCTGAAACAGCTACACAATGCACTTCTTTTTCCCTTTTAGGGGTATTGCAATAAAAGTGTAGTATAATTAACTTAAACTACTTCCATATAATAGAAATCTAGTATGTTCCACTTGTAACCCTAATATGATAACCCCTTAAGCCATAGGATGCAAACTTACTACAAATTGGTACATGGACTAAACCAGAATATTTTAACAGGGGGGTTGGCGAACTATAACTTATATATCATTTCAAAGGGGAAAAAAAAACCCTTTCCAGATTTTGATTGGATTCATATTTCTGTTTTGATATATTATGTCGGTTTTTATTTCGTTTATGGTGGGTAGTTGATTTTTTTGTGTGGGGATATTCTAATTTTGGAATTTATTAATTAGAACTAGAATAACTAACTGGTAACAAATTTAGTGGCTCGTGAATAGTTGCTGGATTTGTGGAGAAAATTTTTGTTAGATTTTTGAATTTGTAATTGTTAGATTCCCGATTGGCTGAAATTTTTTTGTAACTAAGAGTCCTGTGAATGTCTCTGTCACTAAGCTAAAACTTCGAAATTGTAGAAGGATTGAGGGAAATTGCACTTATATTCTAACACTCCCTCTCAGGTCGACGATGACAACCCTTTTTTTTTGGGGAAAAAAAATGAGATAAATGTCTAACAAAATTGTAGGCCGAGACCTGGACAATACGTAGCGGTATTTTTTTTGAATCCGCATTTAAATTGCGTAGCTGATGAGATTCGAACCTGGGTTGCTCTGATACCATGTGAAAGTTTCTGTTACTAAGCTAAAACTTTGAAGTTGTAGAAGGGTTACTAAGCTAAAACTTTGAAGTTGTAGAAGGGTTGATATTCTAACAAGTCCGACAAGTATCTATATTTTTTTTGTAAAGAAAATTAGTATCTATATGTAAAGCTTTTATTTCACATTTAGAAAGGTGGCTGTACATAAATTTTGAACATATACAAAATTGAGTGTGTATAGACCCTACATAAGTATTCAAAAACATGTGAATTAGTAATTGTTTCCCAAAATGATAATCTTCGATCCAAAAAAAAAGATGAATATGTAAAGCAATAATTTTAATTTCATGAAAACAACAAATTTCAATGAAAGTACTTCAGAATAAAGTGAGGCTGTTAAATTATAATCTGACAGAACCTTAATTATCCTTATAATGAGTTTGTCCTGGACAAGCCGACAATGAGCAAGACATTGACATATAACCTTCATAGCTAACTCGGACTTTTTTGGTCATGTAGCTTATTCTTATACACCCAAAGATAACCATGTTAAATTTTCTGAGATTACAAGAGAGCCAAACAGCCAAATGCAACTCATTCTCAGAGAGAGTCTTCTTTTTTCTTTTTTCTTTTTTTTTGAGTAAAAGTTAAGATGCTTGAGTTGAATTTTCATGTTGAAAAGATAAAACCGAGTAGAAGTTTATCTTGGACGCTATTGGTAATTGTTGTTGGAGATGGCTTAGGGTGATGCATTTTTCAGAAGATGTTATCCTTGATGAACTGTCAGTGTAACATTAATAATATGCTAATATCTTTTTGACCCTTCTGCTATGTGTCTCAGTCACAGGAATGGGGGACTATACTAGAAAATACTTAATTACAAGATTGACAACCCTTTCAGAACAGTTAATAGTTTAGCAGGCTTGAGTTATGTATAGACTAATTGCATAGTCCCTACAATTCTTCCAGAGTCGAAATTGGTACAGATTTGGCACCATTTATGGGTAAAATTGCTGTCATGGTGTTCCAACATCCATGGGAACTAACCATCCTCGGGTTAAGCAACATAGTGAATCTTTCATTTGTTTGTATATTTGAACAAAATCTTTTCGGACATATTGTCCCAGGACAGATTTGAAATCTGAATTGAATTGGTCGCAACTGAATTTTGGAGCATTGGTTCTATGATTTGGACTTTTTAAAGGGAATTTGGCACAATTCTATAAATGGTCATGTTGGCTTCATAATCAGTAACAGAATTTTGTTCATGTTAGGCTTATATAATATTGTTCCTTTGTGCTCACCTTGCTTATATATACTATATAGAGAGATGAAGTCTATTTCATAGGCAAATAAATTATCTCCTTTTCTTTGGGGTCATGAAATGCTTGTAATTAACAAGACTTTTGGCCTACAACTTCTCCCATTATGTTACCACCCAAGCCAGGGGAATTAGGCAAATAATTACGAGTCTATGATTGTTTCGAGAATTATATGCCATCAATTTCATTAGTTCTCCATTTTATTGTTGCATGATACTGATATATCTTTTTGTTTAAGATCTTACACTGTGAAATTCTTCTGTCACATTTCTGTACTATATAAGACACCAAATTTCCTAGCGAAGGGAAATCTAGAGACAAAAAGGTTTGTCGTAATGTAATTACCTCAAAAAGAGTAGAGGTGGAAATTCGGAGGACACGTAATTTGAAAATTAGATCGGCATCTTTATCATATCATATCATTTATACTACAAAAAGATATAGTATAATTAGATGTTACATTGATTTTCTTCAACCTTTACCATTAGTTGGAAAGAAGTTAAACTTGATGTTGAATTGGCAATTACTTTTCTGCTCTATCGTGCATAATCTGTATGTGGTACACACAGGCTTCAATATAAAGTCGCTCAATGTAGGATTTCTCGGACACGCACGTTTATTGATTACTTTGTAATAAAGTAGGATTTCTATGGTATAGACTAGAGTTGAAAACATTGTGCTTTTAAATTATTAGTGGTAGGAAAATTAGGCACAATTGTGCAATATAGCTCGAGTCGTCGTCGTAATTCTGAAATATGAAATAGCATACGCTGCCCTATGCTATTTGTGTAGTTTTAAAGTATACACTGATTTTACCACCCATTCTTCTGCTTCTCCTTTTGCTGGTTTGAGTAATGTTACAAAGGAAGAAAAAAAGATCATGTGTTTGTTCTTGATTGGAATGTTCTTCCTTTCTTTGACTTGATTTTCCGATGTCGTTTACCTATTCTAACCAGAGTTTTTTCTTTTTCTTTTTTTCTTTTTTTGATTTGTTGCTTTTTTTTTCTGTAGATTTCAAATACTGCTTCCTTACAACACCTGAATGTTGGTGGTACATTCATTACCGATGAATCTTTATTTGCAATTGCAAATCATTGCCCACATTTGAAGGTATGTGAAGTAAAACTTAATCTTAGGTAGAGAATTTTCAAGAATTTTAAAGGATTAATTTTACCAACTTGTAATGCGGATCAAGTTAGAAATTAAAACAGTTAATCGGTTCGATAGATTTTCAATAACTGAATTAAGTTTAACAATCCTAATTAAATGTTCAATCCTATCAATCAACAATAATACTTAATCATTCTTAGGATGTAAAATATTCAATAAAGATTTGTACACTAATCGGCAAGTGGAAGACACACTCAATATTTGTGGATGACAGATAAATCAGATAATATAATAGAGATGATAAAGCAGTATAACACAAATATTTGAAAAGAGGAAAGAGTTTACGCGGGTTGTGGACAATGGTAGGCGGCAGCAAAGAACACAGTAAACAACAACAACAGAAGAACGACAACAACAACAAGGGTGTTGTCGATGGCGACAACTGGCGGCTGACGGGATTGGAGGTCGACGACAGGGGTGGCGACATGTGGCGGGACTAGACGACGTCGAGCAGCGGTGGTCGCTGGAGGTTGATTGGCAGCGAGGGGGTCTGGTTTCGATTGGTGCAGTCGAAAGGGAAGAGCAGCGGTGGTTGCTTGCGGTGGAGGGGATGACGATGGCTTGTGGTGGCGGCAAGAGGTGACGACGACGGTGGTGGTTGAGATCGCAGCGATGAGGAAGGGAAGAGGGAGAGTCAGAGTTGGGGAAGATAGGGGAAAGGACGGTGGCGAGGAGGGTGCTCGGGTGATGGCGGTGGTGGTCGAAGACGGTGAGGAAGAGTGGGTTTGGTAGGGAATTGGAGGAGGAAGAAGAAGGATTAGGGTTTTGGATTTGGGGATTAGGATTTGGATTTAATTGATTTGGGGATTTGGGGGTAGTTTTAGAGTTTATCACTAGGGGTGGCGAACGGGTCGAGTGGGCCGGGCCGGGCCCAACCCGTAAGGGTTGGCATGTAGAATTATACGGACCGGGCCGGGTTGCATTCTTATCCGGGCCGGGCCGGGCCGGGTTGTTTTTTCGTTTGGGTGGCCCGCCCAACCTGTGAACCCTTTAGGGTTCAACCCGGGTTGGGCCGGGTCGACCCGCGGGTTGGCACGTTTAATAATTTAAATTTTTTTTGGTAGCTTAAATTAAAATAATAATTATAATTATAATACTAAGTAAGTAATAATACTAATAAACAATAAAAATCGTAATAATAATAATAAGATTGAAAGAGTGAAATTGACAACAAATTTTGAAATATTATTCATATGAATTTAAGTTATACAATTTTAACAATTTATAACGAAATGAAGAATTCAATTCACAAATAAGTTTTATACAATAACATATTTCTTATATACAATTTTAATTGAGTACAAGTTTTCTAATTTGACATAACAAGCAAAGCTATTGTTGTTGTTGTTGTTGTTCTTCGGGCGAGTTGCTCCCACTTGTGGAACTTGATAGTGCTTTCCCTTGCGTCCTATCTTCAGCCTTCAGCCAGTCTTCTGTGTAAACGAGTATCTCTAACGTCTCGGGCTTCAACCGATTCCTGTAATCAGATAGAACCCTGCCACTTGTAGAAAATGCACTCTCAGAAGCAACTGTAGAGACAGGAGGAGTTAGCAAATCTTTAGCCATAATTGACAGAATACTAAAAGTGTGTTCATGTTCTTTCCACCATTGTAAAATATCTAGTGCAGAAAGAGTAGGCTCAGTATTCTGTTGGTTATACCAATTTAATTCATTTGGTTGATTAGTCTTAGGTTTTTTTGATTGAATTTGTTCAAGTAAACTAAATGTTTTATCACCAATTCTACTTTTACCCTTACCTTTAGAACTATCAGAAGAAGAACTAACTACAGAAGTTGTACTACTAGAAGCAAAACGTCTATCATAATAATCGTACAAGTTATTTAACGTAGATTCAAACTGAACTAAAAAAGTAGCGCAATCAATTGTTAATTCTACATTGTCCTCTAAATATGCAAAAAACAATTGTATCAAATTTTTCATACCTTCTAATTTGATACGGGGATCCATAATAGTAGCAACACAAATCAACATATGAGGAGGAAAATAATACTTCAAAAATTTTTAAAATGCAGGTATTACAATGTCACTAATATAGGGATCATTTAACATTTCGTTAAATATTTGCATCATGCTAACTAATTCAATAAAAATGCTACTAAAAGTAGATTCATATGTTTTTGAAAATTTTAAAGTTGCGGTTTTAAAAGGTTCTAAAAATTTCAACAAAGATTCGGCAAAAAACCAATCGGGGGGAGTCATTTCAAAATTGTGCATATTTTTGCGATACAAAAATTATTTACAACTGCTTTATAATCGGTGACAACATTTAGTAAATCAAAAGTAGAATTCCATCGGTGTCTAACATCCTTTGGAAATTTTCTAAAAGGAACATTTCTAACCATACACCAGGCTTTCCATTCTTGTAAAATGCTTGGACTTAATGCAATGAAATGTACACAATTTCTAATTTTAACTATATATGGATCAGCTATTCTTAATGCATCTTGAACACATAAATTTATAATATGATATGCACATCTAACATGAAAAATATTGTTAGATGGAGGGTTTAATACAGATTTTAAAGTACTAATTGCTACATTGTTGTTAGATGCATTATCAAAACTAATAGCCATAATTTTATCGCGAATATGAAAAACATCACAAATTTCTATAATACGGTTTGTTATTTCAGCGCCACTATGGGGATACAGCAACGTCGCAAGTGATATGATTCTTTTTTGAAGAATTCAATCATTGTCGATCCAATGACAAGTTATTCCCATCGTTGGAATATTGTTGACACCCGTCCAACAATCCGAAGTTAAACTAACCCTACAAGTTAAATTCCATAAAATTGCAATCAACGCGTCCTTCATTTCAACATACATTTTAAAACAATCAGATTTGCAAGTATTTCTCGGAATTCTTTTAAAATGAGAGTTTAAGGCCGTTTGATTAAAATTTTTCAAGTTCCTACTCTCGGGATAGGAAAATGGCAACTCTTCCTTAATGACTAATCGGGTCATTTCCCGACGAACAAGTTCGGGATCATAAGGGTGGCTATCTACTTGACCGGTCCTAGGGTAGATTTTTTGTTGGCCTTGTATTTGATCAAGAAGTTCTTTATGATTATGTTGTATGTGCCTACTAATTGTACCGGTGCTGTCACCCCTCTTGAATTTGTATGTTTTATTACATGTTTTACACACTTTCAAACCTATACCCGGAGTATGTTCGTCCGGGATATAATCATAAAACTTATGCCAATCGCTAGTTTCTTCTCTACTTTTCCTACTACTACAGGGTTGTGTGGTTTCGGTTTGTTGTTGTTGTTGTTCTTCTAATTGTATGTCACCTACAACATCCATATCGTGTGTACCTCATTGTTTCATAGTAGGATCAATGTAATCTTGGGCGGGCTCACTAGTTGGGACAATTGGTGGCCTACGTAAAGAGGAGGAATCTTGTCCGCTACGACCGCTACCACGTGATCTAGACATAATGTAGTAATGTGCTAAAGTAAAGTATGTAAAAAAAAATATACAATGTAGGAGCGGTAAATTATACAAAAAAAATCTAAAAAACAAGAGGGTTGAGATAGAGAAATTCAAAAAAAACGAACAATAATTTTAACTACAACGCAAAAAAAAAAATTAACGAAAGAGATAGAGATATTTTGATACCGTTCACCGTGGAATACGCGTATGTAAAAAAACCGTTAAAATAAGAATAGAATAGAAAAGATGGAGGAGCGCTTTGCCGATTCCGTAATTGAAGAGTTGAGAAGAGGTTGAAGTAGATTTGACGAGGGTTGAAGAGAGTTGAAGACGTTGAAGACGTTGAATTTTGATTCCGATATGACCGAAATTTGATCGTGTATATGCCTCCTTGTACACTTGTTTGATGAATACTACAATTGTTCAAAAATTCTTTACAAATGATGTATAATAGTAGAGAGAGTAAGAGAGTGAGGTGTGATTTTTTATGAGATCTTTGGGGATATTTATAGGCTAAATAAGTGGGAAAAAACAAAAATAAATAAAAATAAAATGCAACGGCTCAAAAAGCCGTTCACAACGGCTCTGTCTTGGGACAGAGCGCATCAGCAGCGGCGCAGGCGAATTTCGACCGATCGACCCGCGGGTCAACGGTCGACCCGTCACGGGTCGAACGTTCGACCCGTACGGGTCGAAACCGGCGGGTCGACCCGCGGGTTGGCGGGTCCAATTCGCGAATTGGGTCGGGTTTGTGGGCCAGGTTTCGCGAATTCAATTTGCGTAAATTGCGACCCGGGTCGACCCGGTACTGTTCACCAGGTTCGACCCGAACCTGTGGAGCAAATTAACGGGCCGGGTTGGCGGGCCGGGTCGCGGGTGGGTCGCCGGTTGACCCGGCCCAGTTGTTATCCCTATTTATCACGAACCCTAAAATTGGATCTCAATTGTATCACACAAAAAGAGAGATGAAGAACAAAACTCAACACAATATTAAAAAAAAAATCAAGAATGGCATAACTTCTCATTAATCTCAAGATCTATATATAGGCTCAAAACAAATCTTGATACAAATCTCAAAATATTCCACAATCTCAGAAATATTTTAATGCATAAAAGAAAGATTACAAATTGTTAAACTAATACTTATGGCTATAATTGCCAACACAAAATAAAACAGATTTGATGTCCTCATCATTCTCTCTGGGTGGGAGATGGCTCGACCTAGTTGAGTCAGAACCAGTGATCCTGTCATGGTGCTCCAAAAGATCTGGATCCCAGTGCGGGAGCTCCTCACGATCACTACAAGTGTCATCCTTCTTCGGTTTATTCTTTCACCTCACCAAATACCTATGAATATCACCATATCTTGTAGAAATTATCTGATCATCTAAAATATTATTCAATTCTTTTGTTGGTGGGTAAATAGTATTAGGTAGAAAGGTAAATATGAGAATTTCACCATTAGGCTGCAGGGTAGACTCATCTATAAGAAAATTTGTAGGGTTAAATTTTGAGCCTTCATAAAGTACTAGATCCTCAATATTGAAAATCTTACTTATGCCAAAATCTTCAGGAAGGTCAACGACAGGTATTATTATCGTTTGTATGTAGAATCTTAAATAGGCTTGCAACACGTATGTTCAAGTTTTGACGGATCCAGCTAGAAACCGTTCTGGACGAATCCGAACAATTTATTCATCACCAACATCAGGAGTTATAAATTTCTTTTTAGTATCTGCTATTAACTTGTAGTTAAAATTATTCACATTAATTTCCTTGAAAATTTCTCTATGCAAGTCATGAATGTGATATGCAAATGTGGGTGCAGCTCTGACCCTAGGATGTTCTAATACATGGATAAAATCTATAGGCTGCCAAGTAACTTCGAAAATAATGGGTGACTCAGGTACATTTAATGATGTGACTGGATAGACTGAATACAGTTGAAGGACTAGTCATTTTCTTCTTCTTCAAAGTCATCACTTACATGAGGTTCATAGGTAAACTTATTGTCGGGCTCATCAACGATGATAGCGGTACCTTCTACTATATTGATCATAATTGGACTGGGATAGTTGCCAGTAACATGGCCGTATCCCTTGCATTTATAGTACTCAGTGAGAGGATCAATCTTAGAATAGTCCTTTTCTGTGTTCTTATTCGTGTTGTCATTTCTACGTGAATAGGGATTTGAAGTGTGCTTGCTTGGGTAAGACTTGTTGGAGTACTGAGGAGAGGAGTGCTCAGGTCTAGAGGGGTCAGGGGGGTTCATTCTAGAGGAATGATCCATCGAATCGCTGGACTTGTAATGGAAACTTGCTTTAAGAAAATCCATATCGAGGACAAGGGCATAAGCTATCACTAATGAGTCCATATTTCTATGAATAAGCTCGTTCTTCAGACCGGCTCGTAATCCAGCCCTGAACCTAGAGAGAGTTTGTTCTTCGCTCTCTTTACCTAAGTCATTGCACCGAATAAGGAACTCATCAAACTTATCAACATACTCTTAGGTGGATTTGCTTCCTTGATAGAGTTGGTTCCACGAATCTAGCAATCGGGTGTGGAACGATAACGACACATATCTCTCAGTGAGCTTCTCTTTCATGGCTTCCCAAGTGGTTATGGGTGTCAGGCTTCGGTCTCTGCGGGCGTGTTCAAGATTGGTCCAGTATTGTTGAGCTTTTCCAATCAATTTTATCGTGGTAAATTTAACTTTCAGGGTTTCGCTTATGTCAAACCACACAAAGTAGTGGTCCATCGCACGGATCCAATCGAGATAAGCTTGGAATTCCATGTGGCCTTCAAAGTGGGGAACATCAGTCTTAACGTTCTTCTTGTATTGTTCGTCAGGGTCACGATCTTGATGTCGGCCGTCACGATCATTCCCTTGAGGGATCTGATGATTAGCATGAAGCTCAGGGACAACCGTTTGATTTAATTTCACTTTTTCAAGCCTCTGATTGATATTGGCAAGAGTTGCTTGAATGACAGCTAGGGTAGCGGAAATATCAGAGTTGTCCATCTCAGTTCGGGGAGGGGCTCGCGGAAGTCTAGGATTGCTAATTGGATGGTTAGGGAGGTACAAGAAAGACTCTTTAGGGTCTGTGATGGTGTTGCGAAGACGCATTCACCAAAGGTGGGAAACTAGGGATTGCGCTGGGAAAACGTGTCGTAAATCCTATTTTTTTAAAAAAAATCTGAATTGATCTAAAAGAACGAAAATAAAATAAAAAGACTAAACGATTCTAAATGAATGCAAAAATGATGCAAGAACTGGGGTTTTAAGAACCTTCGTTCTGATACCAAAATGATATAAAACTTAATCCTAGGTAGAGAATTTTTAAGAATTTTAAAGGATTAATTTTACCAACATGTAATGCGGAACAAGTTCGAAATTAAAACAATTAATCGCTTCAATGGATTTTTAAGAATTGAATTAAGTTTAACAATCCCAATTAAAAGTTCAATCCTATCAATAAATAATAATAATACTTAATCGTTCTTAGGATGTAAAATATTCAATAAAGATTTGTACACTAATCGACAAGTGGAACACACTCTCAATATTTGTCGATGACAGATAAATCAGATAATATAATAGAGATGATAAAGCAGTATAACACAAATATTTGAAAAGAGAAAAGAGTTTACCGGGGTTGCGGACAAGGGTAGGCGGCAGCGAAGAACACAGCAAACAGCAACAACAGAAGAACGACAGCAACAACAAGGGTGTTGTCGATGGCAACAACTGGCGGCTGACGGGACTGGAGGTCGACGATAGAGGGGTGGCGACAGGCAGCGGGATTGGACGGTGTCGAGCGGCGGTGGTCGTTGGAGGTTGATTGGCAGCGAGGGGGTTTGGTCTCGGTCGCTGCTGTCGAAAGGGAAGAGGAGCGGCGGTGGTTGCTTGCGGTGAAGGGGATGACAATGGCTTGTGCTGGCGGCAGGAGGTGACAACGATGGTGAAGGGGGACGACGGTGGTGGTTGAGATCGCGGTGATGAGGTAGGGAAGAGGGAGAGTCGGAGTTGGGGAAGATAGGGGAAAGGACGGCGGCGAGGAGGGTGCTCGGGTGATGGCGGTGGTGGTCGAAGACGGTGAGGAAGATTGGGTTTGGTCGGGAATTGGAGGAAGAAGAAGAAGGATTAGGGTTTTGGATTTAATTAATTTGGGGATTTGGGGGCAGTTTTAGAGTTTATCACAAATCCTAAAATTGGATCTCAATTGTATCACACAACAAGAGAGATGAAGAGCAAAATTCAACACAATATTTTAAAAAAAATAATCAAGAATGACATAACTTCTGGTTAATCTCAAGGGTCAAGGTCTATATATAGGCTCAAAACAAATTTTGATACAATTATCAAAATATTCTAAAATCTCAGAAATATTTTAATGCATAAAGAAAGATACAAATCGTAAAACTACTACATATGGCTATAATTGCCAAAACAAAATAAAATAAATTTGATGTCCTCATCAGCATGTTCAACAAGATTTTGTGTCATGGGACTTAACTCTTGTTTACTGTGATATGTAGCAAATGATGATGTTCAAAATGGTCATATACTCAGAACTATAACCGTGCAATCAATTAAATTTACCCAACTTTCACCCTGAAATTGTTGCTTCTATTTTCTCTGTCCTGAAGGTGTGCAAACTGAAGACAGACCTTTTCACTTTAATATTGAATGCTGAATTGTTGAATTTGCTATGACTATGACAATAAATCCATTCACGAAGTTTACTAGTGTTATTTGAGGATTAACGTACTCTTGAACTTTCTCTGTCCCAACTGGCTTTAGTATATAATGGATGTCGAGTCAGTATATACTATCTATAAATCATGCATTTCCATAGTTCATATTTTATAACATGACATGGTGGCGCATGAGAAACGTATTGTTCGTCTGACCTCTTATTCAGAACATCTTTCACATTTCTTCCTTAAAAAATGTGTATCAGGTGCCCCCCCCCCCCCCCCCCCCCCCCATTTTGTCTTAAATATAGGAGAGAGTTCCATTCTTATATAGTTGGAGACATGTCTTGAACTTGTAACCTCTCATTCACTAGATACATGTTTTACCGACTCCTGGAATTTTCTTCTTTTACGTAAGGTAATAAGCCATAGCACACTCTTCCCTAATGCAGGCAATTAGGGATCACATGCCCTACTAACTCTTCTGAAACTCCTTCAATATAAGGAGAGCTCCAGTCCGCCCATTGTTCATTTTGGGGAGAAAAATCATCTCATAACTTAGGGAGATCTACGCCTGGAGAGGTTATCATTTTCTCTCACGATTTAGCGAGAGCTACATTCATACCATTTCTTCTTTAGTTCCTGTTTGTAAAATGAACTAAATTTAACTCTTGACCTGTTCCTTTTCCTGTGTTAGATATTATTATAGTCCCATATTGGTTGTAGAGTTGTTTTGATATTTGTTCTCCTCCTATATATAGGTGGTATTGTACTTGGTTAAACTCAATTCAATATTCAGTATTGTTTTCATCTCTCTGATTTATCTTAACATGGTATCAGAGCCAATTACTCAAATTTTCTTATCTTAAATTTTTCCATCCAAAAATCCCCAAATTCCAACAGCCAAAGTTATACAAATTTTTTCCCAAAACCCTAATTCAAAAAAAAAAAAGAAAAAGAAAAAGGCCACCATCATTGTCATCTTCAACAGTCCAGATCTTCAAACCCTAGCGCCGCCACATCTTCAACAGCGACCATCATCGTCATTCTCAGCAGTCCAGATCTTCAACATCGAGATCCTCAAACCCTAGCGCCGCCACATCTTCAAATCTCCTCCAACATCCTTTGCTCGTGCAAGTCGTCGAAGCGCCAGTACCCATCGTCGGAACCCATCGTCGTTCTCCGAAGTCCAAGCTATCCACCGAAGTCCAGACGGTGTCGCCTCCTCCCCTCGCCGCAATCGCAAGTCCCACCTCCTCCGCTCCCCCTTCTTCGCAGCGTCGCCTCCCTCGCCGCAAAGCCCAATCGTCCAAATTGGAACTTTCTTTAACTCAGTTCTTTCGATTGATTTAGGCTTTCTTTGTTGATTGAATCCGTATCGTCCCCATTGATTCAGTTCTTGCATTCTGATTTGGAGGATGTATCAGTTCTTGCATTTTGATTGTTGATTTTTCTTTTTTGACTCGGGTTTATTTTCAAAAAAAAAAATGAAAAAAAACCCAAAAAAATAACGGGAAAAAAAGTCAAAAAAAAAATCAAAAAAAATAAAAATAAAAAAATTATATATATACAGGTACCACTACTTGATGGCATCTCAGTCTCTCCCACATATTTCCGCCTCCACTGACTTTCCTAATGCAACCGCCTCTCGCTCCTCCAGATTCAAACAGCAGCAGCGCCACTTTCAGTCTGCCTTCGGCCTCCTATCTTCTCCTTACATTATTCCTCACCCTACCCCACCTCTACTTCCGCCACCGGTAACACTGCTCTAATCCCTACCCCGATCTAGACACCAGCAGCATCTCCCTCCACATTGTGCTCTCAGTTACAGCAGCGCTAGTCTTATTTCTCCTCGCAGTGCTTCTTTCCTCCTATCCTTGGCCATGCTCGTCACTCTGGTCTTGCCGTCTACTGCTGATTGGGCTAATCTTCAACACGCTTTACTCAGCTGGAACTACAACTCATGGATCAGTCCATCAATGCTAGCTCCTCTGCTCCTGCACTTTCTGCCACTCGGTATGAATTCGTTTTGGATTTTAGATTTTGGTGCATCACATCATCTCACTAGTAATCAGACACTGTTCACCACCTGCACAGCACTTCCCTCTCCCTCTCCATCTCTACACACAGCTGACAGCTCACCACTTCTTATTACACACTCGGGGACAATTAAATCTCCCACTCTTACATTACCATATGTTCTCTATGCTCCTCATTTATCTATAAACCTTAATTCTATTAGTGCGTTGTGCGATAGTGGTCTTGTCGTTACTTTTGATTCTTTAGGTTGTTTTATTACTGATTACTCCACCGGTGAGGAGTTTGGGCGTGTTAGTCGTCAGGGTCGTCTATATTATCTAGATTTTCTTCGTGGACATCACTCTCCTTCTAGTTTTGCCGGTATTGTTTTCTCTGATGCTGATCTGTGGCACAGACGTCTGGGTCATATTAGCGCATCACGATTCCAGACTATAGCTCGCAGTAGTGCCCTTGGTTCTCTCATTTTTAAACATTTATCTGATTGTCAGGGTTGTCATTTGGCCAAACACATTACCCTATCCTTTAGTCACAAAAGAACTTCTGAAACAGCTCACCCTTTTCAACTTGTTCATTCTGACATATGGGGACCCTCTCTTGTACCTTCGTGGAAATGCTATCTCTATTATGTTGCCTTCATCGATAATTTCATTAGACATACACGGGTTTTTCTTATGCGTCAGCGATCTGAAATACCTGATATTTACCGGTTCTTTATAACTATGATTCACACTCAGTTCGGTGTGCGCATTAAGAATTTTCGATCGGACAGTGCACGTGAGTACACTTCCACCACTATGAGATCGATCCTTCAGTCTCGTGGCACCCTGTTTCAGCAATCATGCCCTCACACTCATGAGCAGAATGGTGTAGCTGAACGCAAGCATCGTCACATCCTTGAGACGGCTTGTGCTCTTTTACTCTCCTCTTCCGCTCCTCGTTCTTTCTGGGCTGAAGCTATCATGACCTCTATTAGTTTCATTAACATTACTCCCTCGTCTGCCCTAGCTGGTACGACGCCTTATGAGGCTCTTTATCATTCACCTCCTGACTACAGTATGTTCCGTACCTTTGGATGCACCTGTTACGTCATTCTCCCTCATACTGAGCGCACGAAGCTCTCCGCTCGTGCTGCTAAGTGCGTTCACCTAAGTCTTAGTCCTGAACACAGGTTATCGTTGTTTTGATCCATCAGCAGGTCGTGTCCGCATTTCTCGACATGTATCCTTTGTGGAAGACTCCCCTTACTACCTGACTCCCCCCGAGGATACTAGATTTTTCGATTTCCCAGTTGTTGCTAGCCCCCCGACTATGTCTTTTTGCATTCTTTTTGATCCCACTCCTCTGGCTCCATTCACATCTCCTGCAGTTCTTTCACCTGTTGTTCCCTCTACCGAAACACCACCTGCATCCCCACAGCAGCCAACACCCATCCCACCTACTTCCCCATCGACACATGCACCTACTCCACCGTCCTCACCCTCACACCCTGTCAGATCATCACCTCTTCGGCAGTCTACCCGTTCCACTTCTGGTATTCCTCCGGCTCGTTATACACCTGATGCCACTGGTCCTTCTGACTAGTTTGGTTTTGCCACCTTAGCTTTCTACTCACCACAATTTTATGCATATCTCACTGCTATACACTCTACACGTGAGCCCAGAATCTATCAAGACGCAATTTAATATCCTGAATGGAGGAAAGGTATTGCAGAGGAATTCAGTGCATTTGATCAGACTGGCACTTGGGATGTTGTTCCTCTGCTAGAGGGCGTTCAGCCTATTAGCTGCAAGTGGATCATCAAAGTCAAATATCAACCTGATGGATCTATTGAGCGGCACAAGGCTCGTCTAGTAGCCCGAAGATTTACTCAGGAACATGACATTGATTATGATGAGACCTTTGCTCCCGTTGCACAGATGACTACTGTTCGCACTCTTCTTGTTGTTGCAGCCATCCACCAATGGCCGTTATACCAGATGGATGTGAAGAATGCTTTTCTTTATGGTACCTTATCTGAGGTTCCTCCTCCTGGCCTCCCTACTCCTCGTCATGTTTGCCGGTTGCATCGGGCTATATAGGGTTTGAAGCAGGCCCCTTGAGCCTGGTTTGAGTGTTTTTGCCTTGTCATCACCAAGGCTGGTTTTAGTCAGAGTTCTCAGGACCATTCTATATTTATGCGGTCATCACCGCCGGGGAGGGTAATCCTACTACTCTATGTTGACGATATGATCATTACTGGGGATAACTCTGCGGGCATTATATCCACCCAGAAATACCTTTATCAGCAGTTCCATATGAAAGACCTTGGCAGACTTCGTTATTTTCTGGGCCTAGAGATTGCTCATGGATCTCGGGGGATACTCATTTCTCAACAGAAATACACATAAGATATTATCTCCGCTGCATGTCTTTCTGACAGTAGATCATCCGATACACCTTTAGAGCTTCATGTGAAGCTTTGTCCCACTGATGGTGAGCTCCTTCCTGATCTCACTAGATACAGATAGATTGTTGGACAGCGTGTCTACTTATGCATGATTAGACCTGATATTGCTCACGTAGTCAGTGTTGTCAGTCAGTTTGTTTCTGCTCCTACATCAGTTCACTACGGTGCTCTTTTTCGGATTCTCAGATATCTTCGGGGCACTATTACTCGCTCATTATTCATGCCTGCTACATCCAAACTATAGTTGAGTGATTCAGATTGGGTAGGTGATCCTACTACCGACGGTCTACCACTGGTTTCTGTCTATTTCTTGGTGATTTGTTGATCTCATGGCGAAGTAAGAAACATGCAGTTGTTGCATGTTCTTCGATTGAAGCTGAGTACAGAGCAATGACAACTACTACTAGAGAGATTGTTCATGTTCGTTGGCTGCTATCAGATATGTGTGTCACTCTTACAGGAGCTGTTCCTCTTCATTGTGATAACCGGAGTGCATTGCACATTGCAAGCAACTCGGTCTTTCATGAGCGAACGAAGCATATAGAGATTGATTGCCATTATGTTCGTGAGCGCTTTGAGGCAGAGACCATTTCTCTCCATTCTGTTACATCTTCCCAGCAGACTGTAGACTTGTTCACCAAATCCCATACTGTTCAGAGATTTAGATACTTAGTAGGCAAACTCACACTGTTTGACACATCGTTAGTTTGAGTGGGGGTGTTAGATATTATTATAGTCCCATATTGGTTGTAGAGTTGTTTTGATATTTGTTCTCCAATATATATGTGGTATTGTACTTGGTTAAACTCAGTTCAATATTCAGTATTGTTTTCATCTCTCTGATTTATCCTAACACCCTGGATTTGGATCGTCTCCAGTCTCGCATTGCAGAAAAAGTGGGGGACCAATTACACTTACAATTAGATTGGTCGATATCATCATGGACTGTTGCGATACACACTTGTGAGGAATCAATAGGAGAAGTTTTTATTATTAAATATCAAATCAGATTAAGTGATCCCTCCTCCACTGAAATTTCTAAGTAGAGAAGGTTTTCTTCCCTTTTGCTCTTCTAATGTAAAAATGTTTGCTCCTCCCCTAATACAATTATGAGGGATAAAAGAAAAAACTAGTAAAAGAATTCACAGGTCAAGTGAAGGTAGCACAAAGTAAGAGTAACTTCAAATCAAACTACTAATCAAATAATTTGATCATCTGTCAATAAGACAGTGCTCCATAATCGCTCTTTTTGTTGTGAAAAATTTAAATGATAACAATCACTCTTGGGTACAAACTCTCCCCTAAATGTAATATTTTATTCTTCTCTAATTTGTTATCGCGGAGAATCAAATTGACAATCCAGCACTTCTATGACTTCGCATGGCAGACCCTCACTCTCAGATTTAGATAATGATTTTAAAACAATAATGTTGTTATACGTGATAATTGCCAAGTTTTTTGTTGTGGATTATCTTATCTTTTGGTATCACTGCTATTTCTGATTAGTCCATCATATTATGGAGCTGTCGACACGTGACAGAGAGCGGTCTCGTCGTGCTTGTGAACAAATGCCGAAAGCTCGAGTCAATCAATGTATGGGGAACAAGATTACCTGTGGGTTGTTTAATGAGTTTGCTCACCATCAGCCCAGCTCTGCAGATTAAACCCTTACAACTGATGCCTCAAAACGGAGGAGCTGTGCTACCTGTTGCATAAGTCACCTGTCTGTCTACTCAATTAAACTGAAACCTTTGTATGTATATATCGTTCTTTTATCGTTTATTTAAGAAATTGTATATATGTTTGTTTGTATAGTTTTGTAAATTTGTAAATAATTGGTGTCAGTGTAATAATCAAGGGTGATTGCTGTAGTATGTGATCTGAAGGTCACCTGAACGGAAATAAATGTTCATGTCAATTGTTGAGTTGCTGTTTTATGTCCCATAAGTCCACTTTTGTGTAATATTATGGTGTTTACCATCATACTATGGTCATATGATTGTCGCTGAAGTGAATGGTTTGTCGATCATGCTTGTTAAAAATGGTAGATAGGACTGGCTCATTGAAGTGTATATACTTGTTATGATAATTCGCATGCCTCCATTAGTTCGTTCACACACAGGGAGATATGCAGTTTGTTCATGTTCATGCTGAAGTGAAACTGTATTAGTAACTAATGACCACGCTTCCTACTCCTTGAAAACCCATTATAACTGGTCAGCTAAGATTGACGAGAGAAAACTGTTTTTTTTATTATTATATAAAGGTGTCCTCGTCACCGCTTTATTAATCAAGAATTAACGAAACAAATAATACAAATAATAACATCTATCTGTTCCAAATGGAATAGTCAAGAACAAATACAAAGCACAGCCTAGATATCTAACTAGTCCCTTCCATAACTAAACACGTAAACTTGGCATTTGCACCATGTTCTCCCACCAAAACCTCTTAAATGTGATTTAAATTCCATCAAAAAAGAAATTTGGAATTCAAACTTCATTGACCTACCTCTCCACCCGAAGTCTCCTTACCATCCCCCAAACGTTCACCAGGCAACCACATTCACTGTCTCTTGCTGGCATACTTACGCCTCTTCACACAACGATGTCGTCGTGTATTCGCCAAACCAACCCACCGCGACGCCTTCTTTAGAATGCATCAAATCCAACTCTCAACAGTAGTCGTGTTTCTCAATCGAAAATGAGGATGTTTGCAATCGTCGATAGCTCCACCAAATGTACTTTGAATTACAACAAAAAATTCAAATTACACAAGCATATTTGCCTCACACTTTCCAACTAAAATATGAATTTCAAAAATCTATATTGAAACTCAAATCTCAATTAATCTCCCCCTCCATACTTCTAGTTCAAATTTGAATTTCAAAAATCCTAATTCGAAATTCAAATTGGTACTTCTCTAACTCAAAATTCAAATTCGAATTTCAAACTCTATTTTGAAATTCAACATTTTACAAATCAATCAATCAATCCCCCCTCCCCCCTCTCTCTTTCGCGACGTCTTTTTAGAATGCATCAAATCCAGCTCTCAACGGTAGTCGTGTTTCTCAACCGAAAATGAGGACGTTTGCAATCGCCGATAGCTCCACCAACTGTACTTTGAATTACAAAAAAAAATTCAAATTACACAAGCGTATTTGCCTCACACTTTTCAACTAAAATATGAATTTAAAAAATCTACATTGAAACTCAAATCTCAATTAATCTCCCCCTCCATACTTCTAGTTCAAATTTGAATTTCAAAAACCCTAATTCGAAATTCAAATTTGTACTTTACTTCTCTAACTCAAAATTCAAATTCGAATTTCAAACTCTATTTTGAAATTCAACATTTTACAAATCAATCAATCAATCCCCCCCCTCCTCTTTCTTCCTACCTCTTCTCCGGCCACTCCCAACCACATCGGCCAGTCAAGCCCAACACCATCGCCCGTCCAGTCGATCAATCAATCCTATTCGCCTACGACCACGGCCGTCGTCTCTCCCCTGCCCCTCTCCCCACCCCCATTGCTCTCGTCGTGCGTCTCCATCGACCTCCCCCGATGTGCTTCCCCAACGTCGCGATGCTCTCTGCGTCCGCCGTCGAGCCAAGCCCCTGCTCCGACAATCGACGATCCAACCCTATTTGGATTCTTAATGATGCAAGCACTCCTCTGTCGGCGTATTCGTACACAGCGCCACTCCGACGAGCTCTAGTTGAGCTTATGATGGGCCACACCTCGACGATGCCCATAGCCCCTCCAATTTCCGTCACCGACAACCATCGACGTTGTCGACAAGTCACCATCTCCAATCGAAGCCCCTTGTCGACTGTCACTCAAAATCGAGATTCAAATACTGAAACTCAACTCATGGCTCCCCTGCTCCGGTAGCCCACCGACATTAGCTAATGCAGATGGACGTTTCCTCAAAGCCCCTCACGACTTCACCTCGACGATCCCCTCCGACACCGCTGAGATCTCATCGTCCACGGCCGATCCAAGCCCTATTTGGCTACTTCGTCGATCCAAGTCCACTCCACTTCGATGAGCCCTGGATGGAGTCGTGCTGAACCAAACATCGTCGATCCAAGTCCACACCACTTGCGATGCGCCCAATCCCGTCATCGATCACCATCAATGCCGTCTTTGAGTGTGGCCATCAATGCTCATAGGCGTCGGCTATCCCCGCTGTTGTCATCTCCCGTCGACGGCCTCAATACTACCTCAAGTGCATTCTCTGCCGCTCTCGACGGTGCAGCCCCACCCTCGATGTCAGCCACCATGCCGCCAAAGCTCTCTGCCGCGCCATCGAACTCTATCCACCATAGATCCAAAAGAACCCAAATCTAAACACCAAATCGGAAGATCCGAAGAGCTCACCGCCGCATATGAAGCGGGGTGACGGGTTGAGGGGAAAGGAGGAGGAGGAGGAGGTGACGAGGGAGTCCTCCCCCCTCCCCAGACGTCTTCTTTCCCCTTTCTCTTTTTTTGAGTTTTTGGGGAGCCTCTCTCTCTAGAAAATCTAGAGAGAGAAACCCAAATTGCTATTCCGTATCAGACTCCGACGAGAGATAACTGTTCCCTCCTACCGTCCTTGTATCAGAATGGAATTAGTCAATTTTTAAAGTTTCTTTGGGCGGAAATGTCTTGGTATGCCTAAAACATTAATTTACTTCGAGATAACAAGCCTCTTAAAATTTTTATCTGGTTCAATTTCTCCTGTTTGACGGTCATTTATGTCAAAACAAACAAAGAAACTAAAAAAAAGAAAAGAAAAAAAATTCTTGGGCCACTGTTCAGTCATTCTTATCCTTGAACCTATGCTGGCTATGAGTAGGGGTGTAGAATGGAAAGGACGGTCCGTCGTCCGTCCGAGTCCGGCTTGAGAAATGGTCCGACCGTGGACCGTCCGAACTATTATACGAACCGATCTTGAACAAATTATTCGGTCCGATTCTTTACCGAGCTTGAGCCGGACATAAGCCTGTCCGAATATTATTGCGGTCCGATGCTTTACCGAACTGAGTCCGTACTATAAAATTTTTGTCCGACCTAGACCGAGTCGTACATAAGCCCGTCCGAGTAGAACTTCAGTCCGAGCTTGAACATATAGCTGTCCGATCCAGTCCGGTCCAATTTACAGCCCTAGCTATGAGGGTGTGGTAGTAGGATTATATCTTGTATACTCGTGGTTCAGATTAGAAGAAGGTACGATGAAGCATGGAGGTCGAAATGTCGAAGAGAGTAGAAGAGAAAATATCAACATCAGCAGTGAGAGAGGGGCGATTGACCGCACACCCGACCGTAGTTGTACAAGGTTTTGGCCGAGAGGAGATCGGTCGACCAGTCTTGTTGGACAGTCGACCGTGCGCGGTGCTGTGTTCTTTTTTGGGCATCGATTTTTTAGGTCATTTCAGCCCAACCTTCAATTCAGAGTCGGATCGTACGACTCTTATTCAGTCACTTCATCTACAGGTTATATTGGACAACTGAGAATTAAGATTAACCTAAGGTTCTCTCTATTGTTCTTCTATATATTGTAATCTTCTCTAATATGAGTGATGAGTACTTCATTAATATTTTCTTCATTGAAAAGAGAGACTTGAGAGAGATATAGTTTTTGGTGAGTGAGTTTAATTACTTATATTGAGTGAATCATTAACTCATTTTAATATCTTCTAGTTGAATATTATTTCTCTATATTTTTTGTCCAGATTAAGTGAAAGCTAACCGGGTTAAATTCTCGTTGTGTTTATGTTTGATTAGTGGATCTATTAGCTTGCTTGCTCAATTGATTCGCCTCATATGCTTTAACTTTCTCATTACCCTATTTAGTTTTGCTGCATCATCGGTCCTCTCTTTCTTGTACGTGAATTTGCTTTGGAAAACATGCCCCAGGGTTGGCAACCGGGTCGGGTCTACCCGGGTCCGCACAAAACTCTCGCCAACCCGCTCAACCTAACTCGCCAACCTGCTTCAAAAGTGCCACTCGCCTGCAACCCAACCCGCTAACTCGCGGGTCAGAGGACCGTTTGACCTGCGGGGCGAACATTCAAACGGTCGACTAGATGCCAAACAGAGCCAACAGATTTCTTATTTTTTATTTTTGGGATTTTTTTAATTCCATTTTAACCCTATAAATACACAAGCCCAATCTTCAACTCCAAGTCAGATCGTACAGCTCATATTCAGTCACTTCATCTACAGGTTATATCAGACAACTGAGAATTAAGATTAACCTAAGGTTCTCTCTATTGTTCTTCTATATATTGTAATCTTCTCCAATATGAGAGATGAGTACTTCATTAATATTTTCTCCATTGCAAAGAGATACTTGAAAGAGATATAGTTTTTGGTGAGCGAGTTTAATTACTTACATTGAGTGAATCAATTCTCGTTGTGTTTGTATTTGATTGGTGGATCTATTTGCTTACTTGCTCAATTGATTCGTCTCATCTGCTTCGACTTTCTCATTACCCAATTTAGTTTCGCTACATCACCGGTCCTCTCTTTCTTGTACACTTTAGAAAACATGCCCTAGGGGTGGCACTCGGGTCGGGTCGACCCGGGTCCGCACAAAACGCTCGCCAACCCGCTCAACCCGACCTGCCAACCTGCTTCAAAAGTGCCACTCGCCCACAACCCAACCCGCCAACCCGCGGGTCAGAGGACTGTTTGACCTGAACGGTCGATTGGACGCCAAACAGAGCCAATGTTTTTTTGGGATTTTTTTATTTCAAATTATTATATATATAGTACAACTGCCCACCACAGATTGCCTCTCAAAAGGTGGTTAACCAGATTGGTCGCTCTTGATCATAGGCTATTATATTTATAGTTATTTAATCTTTGTATATTTCTGATATGAGACTAATATAACTTAGTTCTCCGCTGTCCTATCCCGTGCACACACAAGGCCACCGTGGGCCCCATGCGCCACGTCAATAATGCAACCAGCAACATGCTCTGCCTTTCTCTTTCACATGGGCGGGGCTCACAACCACCCTCCACGTGAAGGCACAATAATGTGCATCATTCTCCACATTATCCCATCTCATGTAATTCCCCTATAGAACTCCCCTATAGAACTTTTCCATAGAAATCTCTATAGGCAATAGTCAAATCTCGATATTATATATATATATATATATATATATATAGAGGAAAATCTTCCATTGTGCATCGCCTCTCCGTGTGCACTCGGCCTTCCGGCCTTTGTATAGACGATCCGAGCCGTTCACACTGATCTACACATCTAAATTAGTCTAAATATATAAAATCAAATCATTTGAAATTTATTTGCCCATCCATCATGTAACTATAAAAAATAATAATTTTGAGCCATACAATTTTGTAACACTTCAGCGGATGGCAAATGAATTTCAAATGATTTAATTTTACATATTTAGACTAATTTAGATGTGTAGATCAATGTGAACGGTTCGGATTGTAGATATGAAGGCGGGAAGGTCGAATGCACACGCCGTGTGCACCATAGGTGGTGTACAACAAAAAACTTTCCTATATATATATATGGAAAGCTTCGGTTGTGCACTAGCCCAGTGCACACAGTCGTGTGCACTCGTTGTACACCGTCCGATCTGAGGGCTTGATCATGATCGCCATCCAACGGTTGGATTCTGCTCCCGCTCATATGACTTAGGTGAAGGGGGGGGGGGGGGGGTGTAAATGCATCATTTCATACCCCCCCTCTTTCCTAAATCTCCTATCCTCCTCACGCTCGAATCCCCACACTCGATTTCATCCCTCTCCTTCGACGCCTTCTCAAAACCCATGCCCCCAAAAATCCCTAACCAAAGCTCATCCCCAAATCTCCTCGCGCTCTCATCTTCCTGTCGCTCTCATCATCCTCACGCTAGCACCTTCGTCCTTCTCCTAGTCCCCTTCTCAAAATCCTAGCTCCAATAAATTTCCAAATTGAAACTGCCCACCTCGACGATTCTCCTCTCCCTCTCTAATCTCCCGACTAATCACCTTTCGAAAACCACCAAACCCTTGCTCCGAATCCATTCGATCCCTACCGAGTTTTCCTCTTCATCCGAATCCATTGAAATCAAGCAAACCTTACCTCTCACATTTATTAGAGTTGCACCATGTCAAAGAGATCTCAAGTATTAAATTTTTTCCCCTTTATTTGAGTTCAATCGAAAACCTAATTTATTTCAAAATCAGTCGATTTTTTTTTAATTTCATCTCTAATCGTTTGAAATTAAGTTAAATTAGGTTAAATTTTTTGGGCTACTTCATTGCTAACTTTCTCAAGTGTACTTAGTTAGTTCATTGCTAATTTCATAGCACAAGGGGAAAATTCTAGATGATTGTTTATAAGTTGAAATATACATAGGATATCACATTTGAGACATTTGAAATAATTCTCCTGTCCATTAATGAATTAAATGCCATAATAAGAAATTGAAGTAAACTATTGTAGTATATTAGCACTACTTTTTCCAAAATTTTGCCTAATTCTTAGTTGTTGATGCATCATGCTCACTATTAGATATGTTGTCATGCCATTTTGAACTTTTTTATTTTTTTGCCATCTTAAATATTTCAAGTAACAATTTCCCCCCATTATTTTACCCTAATTGAAAATCCCTAATTTATTGAATGACTTGATATTAACGTATACTGTGATAAATATTTGATTATATGTTGGAATTTGTAATAGGTATGGAGAGTGGGGAAGGTTGCTCACAACTGGGTGACAATTTTCTGTGTGTTCAAGAAAGTGATTTTACACCCACTGTTGAAGAGCATCTAATACCAAAGATAGGTATGATATTTGACACCCTTGAGCTAGCAGAAAATTATTATGACAGATATGCAAAATGTGCGGGTTTTCAAATCCATAAGGAACCTCATAAATTGAAGAATGGTGAGGTAGTGGAAAAAATGTTTTTTTGTAATAAAGCTGGGGTGTCAAAAAGTAAGAATAAAGAAATTACAATGGGTACTACATCTAGAACTTCTTGCAATGCATTGGTTCGTGTAAAATTAAACAAAGAAACGAATTCATGGTCTTTTTATTCTTTTCATGAGTTACATAATCATGCATTTACCTCACCCGGTTAAAGGCATTTGTTGCCGCGTAACCGTGTTGTGTCAAGTTCCGATAAAGTCATAATGGAGCAACTTACATGTGCTAATATTCTTACATGCAATTTTTTTCCCCGAAGGTTCAAGTGGGGGATATGATAGGGTTGGATTTACTCTAACTGATGCTAGAAATCATGAAAGAGACTTGATGGAGTCAATGAAAGGTCACATTGGTCAAATGTTGGTAGACTTTTTCAAATGGCAAAAGGAAAAAGATCCTTTTTTTATGCATTCGAGCAAGATGAGTCTGGTAGATTGTCTCATTGTTTTTGGGTTGATGGGATTGCTCGTATGAATTATGAGGTATTTGATGATGTAGTTTCCTTTGATGCAACACATAGTACAAACTGTTACGGTATGTTATTTGTTCCATTTGTTGGAATTAATCATCATTGGCAGTCTGTTTTTCTCGGTTTTGGTTTCATTCCAAATGAAACGGCTCCATCTTTTGTCTGGTTATTTCAAAAATGGCTAGGAGTCATGAAGAAATATCATCTAACGGATCAAGACTGGGGTATTGGTGCTGCAATTAAACAAGCTTTCCCTCAAATTCGCCATAGATATTGCATATGGCATATTTAAGATAAGATTCCCTCGGAGGTGCCTCAATTGGTTCAATTTATGAATGCTTTTAAAGATAACATTTGGAATTCGTATAATAGTGTTTATTTTGAAGAACAATAGAAGTCACTGGTTTTGGATTTGGGGCAGAAAACAATAAATGGTTAAATGATATTTTTGAAATTTGTGAGAAATGAGCGCTAGTATACCATAGGGCTGATTTGTGAGGCCGGCATGTCAAGTAGCCAAAGAAGCGAGGGAATGAATTCTTTCTTAAAGAAGCACACACAAAAGAAGTATTCACTTCATGAATTTGCCTTGATATTCGAAAGAGTAATTGGTAGACAAAGAGAAGAAGAACTTAAAGAGAACCATCGTACACTTGATCAGAAACCTAAATTGAAGACCAGATGGTATATGGAGGAACAAATGGCCCAGGTATACACTTTAGCAATGTTTTATGACTTCCAAAAGGAACTCAAAGCAAGCCTACTATATAATGTGAATTTAGTGGAAGGTGACGTGAATGCTACTAATGCTTATTATATACTGACATTCATTGGTAGGTCAGAAAAGGAAACCATGATTACTTATTCCAAAGATACTCACTTTGGGTGTTGTTCATGCTTTATATTTGAATTTGTTGGCATCCCTTGCAAGCATCTTTTGGCCTTTCTTAAATACTCTAATTGTAATGAACTTCCAAAGCAATATATTTTAAGAAGATGGAGCCGTGAAGTAATTCGAAGAAGTTACACATTCACAAATTTTGGTAGAGATGAAGGCAATAATAGCGAGAATTTTGCTTCCTGCTATTGTGAGTTAAATAACTTATCTAAAAAATAAGTTGAGATTGGACTATCTTCCGATGAAGGGTATGTGTTCATGCGTGACAGTATGATGAAGTCTATTGAAGGCTTTAATATAATAGCACCCGAAGGGTGTAGTGGTGGGGCTAAAGGTAGTGGAACAAGATTACATGGGAAGGACTTGGTATTGTCTCAAGTCTCGGTGGAAGAACCTTGTCGAAGTAATACCAAGGGAAGACTAAGTGAGAAGCAGTTGAAACCAATGCGCGAGAAATTAAGAGGAAAACCTAGGAAGTGAAATTAAGAGGAAAACCAAGTGGGAAGTGCAATTATTATATATCTCTTTGAAAATTACGGGGTGTTACACTTCTTCTACCGACGACTACTGCATTCAACTTCTTGTACCACTACCGACAACTGCGTCTTCTACAACTCTCTTTACTATTATTTTTCTTTCATTTACATATTTGATTATTTCCGGAGTACGGTATCAAAATTCTACGATTCTCTCCTTGCTTTAATTATTTTGTAGTATTTTTTATTTGTATCATTTTTTTGTTGCTTTTCTGGATTTCTCTCACACAACCTTCCTATTGTTTTCTAATTTTTTAAAAAAACTTATCTCGCCAAAATTGTAATTAATTTTTTCACATACAATACTATATTAGCATGTCTAGATCACAAGGTAGTGGTCGTAGCCAAAGTGGACAAGATTTCACCGGTACTTCTTGTAGGCCTCCTATTGTCCCACACATTGAGCCCACTGAAGAGGACCCTATGACCGTACACATTGGTACACTCGATGTGTACCCACAAGATATAGACATAGAAGAGAGAAAAAAACAAACCGAAACAACACAACCGGGTAGTAGTAGAAAAAATAGAGGGAAAACAATTGATTGACACAAATTTTATGACTATATTCCGGACGAAGAAAATCCGGGTGTAGGTATAAAAATTTGTAAAACTTGTTCCAAGCCATACAAATGGAAGAAGGGTGGGGGGACGAGTACAATAAAACGACACATCCAAAATGTACACAGGGAACTTCTTGTAGACCTACCCGGTCAACAAAAAATCTACCCTAGGATTGGTCTAGTTGATAGCCACTTTTATGATCCCGAACTTGTTCGTCGAGAAATAGCCCAACTAGTAATTAAGGAGAGTTACCATTTTCCTATTCTGATAGTAAGAACTTAAAGTCTTTTAATCAAACCGCATTAAATTCGCATTTTAAAAGAATCCCTAGAAACACTTTGAAGTCGGATTGTTTTAAAATGTACATCGAAATGAGAGATGGTTTGATTGCTATTTTATGGAGTTTAACTTGTAGAGTTTCTTTAACTTCCGATTATTGAAAGGGTTGCAACAATATTTCAATGATAGGAATAACTTGTCATTGGATCGACGGTGATTGGATTCTTCAAAAAAGGATCTGATCACTTGTCGCGTTGCCCTATCCCTATAGTGGTATTGAAATTGCAAATCGTATTTTAGAAATTTGTGATATTTTTTAAATTCGTGATAAAATTATGTGTATTAATTTTGATAATGCATCTAACAATAATGAATCAATTAGTATATTACAAAAAAATCAATTAACTCCTCCATGTGATGAAAATTAGTATAATGCATCAATTTTGATTTTTTTTTTATAAAGGTGCAATGGGGAGACAAAGTGGAGATAAAAGAAATGATTAGCTTGAATTAGAGTTTTGAGAACTTCATGTATTACATTTTGATTGAAATAATAATAAGTGGTATTTTAATTGCAAACTGAGTCTTAGACAAACAAATGTTTAGATTATTGGTATTGTAGATACCTTCACACATGCACTTGCGTTATTATTGTATTGAGACATGCTCATAGTGGTTATGGGATTATAGTAATCTCTATAAAACATATATGATAATATCTTTCCATAACTATTATAAGTATCTAAAAGTGATGCTGAAGTTAAAAAAAACTCTATGCAGAGTTTCTAGCAAACTATATGCATTCCAGGTAAGTTCAAGCTAATGATCAAGAAGGCGATGGTTGTGCTTAAAGGTAAATATACTACTTTCTCATATAATATGTTGCTACTTCAATTAATTTGCTGGAACTCCAAAACTATTTTATATAATCAAACTAGGTGTACCGTTTCGAAGACATGCCGTAGGCACATGTCAACGGGCAAACCTATATATATATATATATGTGTGTGTGTGTGTGTGTGTGTGTGTGTGTGTGTGTGTGTGTGTGTAGAGAGAGAGAGAGAGAGAGAGAGAGAGAGAGAGAGAGAGAGAGAGGGGTATATATATATCCTCTATATATATATAGAGAGAGAGAGAGAGAGGATATATATATACCCCTCTCTCTCTCTCTCTCTCTCTCTCTCTCTCTCTTTACACACACACACACACACACACACACACATATATACCTCTCTCTCTCTCTCTCTCTCTCTCTCTCTCTCTCTCTCTATATATATATATATATATATATATATATATATATATATATATATATATATATATATATATATATATAGGGAAAGATCGGTTGAGCACTCCTCTAGTGCTCACCACGTGAACACTAGGCCTTCGGGCGTTCATATCGAAAATCCGAACCATTCACATTGATCTACACATCTAAATTAGTCTAAATATGTAAAATCAAATCATTTGAAATTCATTTGCGATATATATATATATATATATATATATATATATATATATATAGGGAAAGATCGGTTGAGCACTCCTCTAGTGCTCACCACGTGAACACTAGGCCTTCGGGCGTTCATATCGAAAATCCGAACCATTCACATTGATCTACACATCTAAATTAGTCTAAATATGTAAAATCAAATCATTTAAAATTCATTTGCGATATATATATATATATATATATATATATATATATATATATATATATATATATATATCTCCCCCTCTCTCTCGATCGATCGGATAATCTCCAGCTCCCGATAAGGAGCCCAGCTTCCCAGCTCTTAATAGACTTACTCTCTCTCTCTCTCTCTCTCTCTCTCTCTCTATATATATATATATATATATATATATATATATATATATAGAGAGAGAGAGAGAGAGAGAGAGAGAGAGAGAGAGTAAGTCTATTAAGAGCTGGGAAGCTGGGCTCCTTATCGGGAGCTGGAGATCTCAGCCATCCGATCGATCTTGATCGCGATCGGACGGCTGAGATCTATTGCCGCTTATCTTCAGATAAGGTGAGGGGTAAAAGTGGTATAATCGATTATACCCCTTATCTCTTATCTTCTCACGCTCTCTTCTCTCCCGCTCTCTATCGTTCCAAACCCTAATAGACTGTCTCTTATCTTCTCCCGCTCTCTCTCCCGCTCTCGAAGATCGCCCCGCTCTCTTCACAACCCTAATCCCTATCTCTTCTCTTCTCACGCTCTCAGATCCCGATATCCATCTTCGAAACCCTAATCCACCTCTCTTCGAAACCCTAATCGAAGATAGCGAAGTCGAGCTCTTCTCTCCCGCTCTCTTTCTTCGTCACCTGTGTAAACCCAACTCCACGATCGATTGGATCTCCAGTCGCTTATCTTCAGATCTGTCGAGGGGTAAAAGGGGTATAATCGATCAGCCCCCATCGGCGATAAGGGTTTCGATTTCTCGGCTCATTGGGTTCTGCCTCTCTCAGATTCCAAAGGAAAGTGTTTGACTCTCATAAATGCTTTTATGATTTCTGTTTAATTTCTTGCATTTTCATTCGGTTTTGTTTGTAGGCAATGATGAGATTGATTTTGATATAAGTTGGTTACAAAATTTTGGGTCATTGAAATTATTGTTTTCAAGGGTATTTGGTTGTGTGCCATGATAATTATTCAAAGTTGAATACACATCTGGGGTATAAGCGGGAGGGTAGATGGTGAAGAAATGAAAGTATGGTGTTTGAATGTCCAATGCCCTCAACACTTACCTTACATTTATGAGATTTGAGACTAGCTCAATTCACCAAATTTTTGGGCACCGATGACTCACAATGGTTTAGGCAGTGATGCAAAACACTTTATGATCTGAATAATTATTTCAATCCTGTTTTAAGTATTCTTGATTATATATCTATCATATCCTAGCTGGCGCGGCACTCCAATGTAGCCCTGCTTATGAATAGTGTTTTCTGAGCCTACTGGTTTTTTTAGTCTACATATATTCATGAGTAAGTCTATTATGTGTGCTTGCTCGATTGAGTGTGAGAAGATAAGAGATAAGGGTTTTTGATTTTACCCCTTTTACCCCCAAACATTCTGAAGATAAGCGGTATCAAATATGAGTCGTTCCATCGCGATCAATCGCGAACGAATGGCTAAAACCCCCCGCTCTGGATAAGGATTTCAGGTCCCAAGCTCTTAATAGACTTACTCTATATATATAACACAGTTAATGATAAGCTCTGAACAACACAAACAGAACATGAAGTATCAAATTTTGTCAGCTCAGAACAAACTAAAACAGATCATGACACTATACAAAAAACTATATATTAGGCAATGATGCAAAACACTTTATGATTTGAATAATTATTTCAATTTGTTGTATTTATTCTTGATTATATATCTATCATATCCTAGTTGGCACGGCACCCCAATGCAGTCCTAGTTATGAATAGTATGTTCTGAGCCTAATGGTTTAAAACCCCGGCACATGATAAGGATTTCAGCTCCTAAACTCTTAACAGACTTACTCTATTTATATAAGACAGTTGATAATAAGCTCAAAACAACAGATTCAGAGCATGAAGTATCAAAATTTGTAAGCTCCAAACAACAGAAAACTAGATTTTATAGTAACTGACGTTGGATGCGTATGTGTTGGGTACTCATCTAAGCCTTTTGGTCTTTGATTCTCTCCAACTGTTTGTTGGTGTAGGCCGTGATGCAAAACACTTTATGATCTGAATAATTATTTCAAGCTTGTTGTATTTATTCTTGATTATATATCTATCATATCCTAGTTGGCGCGGCACCCCAATGCAGCCTTAGTTATGAATAGTGTGTTCTGAGCCTACTGGTTTTGTTTAAACCACATGTTCAGTGTCTGTTGTTTTGACACTATACTAAATTTCAAACTTCATGCCAAGCTTCTGTTTGTCTTGAGCATACACAATTTGATACTTCATGTCCAGGTTCAAAGAGTTCATTTTCTGTTTGTTCTGAGTGAACAAAATTTGATACTTCATTTATATGTTTCTGTTTGTTCTCGGTTGACCAAATTTGATACAACATGCTCTGTTTGTGTTTGTTATGAGCTTACAAAATTTGATACTTCAGACTCTGTTTGTGTTATTTATGAGCTTACAAAATTTTCATAGTTCATGCTCTGATTGCGTTGGTTCTGAGCGAGGGCAAAATTTGGCACTTCGTGATCTGTTAGTGTTAATTCTGAGCTGGCAAAATTTTCATACTTCATGATCTGTTTGTTTTAGTTCTGAGTGCTTGACAAAATTTGATACTTCATGATCAGTTAGTGTTAGTTCTAAGCTAGCAAAATTTGATACTTCATGCTATTTTTGTGTTGGTTCTGAGCGAGGGCAAAATTTAACATTTCATGATCTGTTTGTGTTAGTTCTGAGCTTACAAACTTTGACAATTCATGCTCTGTCTCTGTTTGTTACGAGCTTACAAACATTTGATACTTCACTATCTGTTTCTGTTTGCTCCCAAGCAACTTGTTTCTCAGTTTTTGTTTTTGCTGAGCCAACAAATTTTGAACTTCATGTTCAGCCTCTGTTTTTCTGAGCCTACCATATTTACTTGAAGATTTTTTGTGTTATGAACCGACTATCTGTTGTAATTATTTTGTTTTTCCAGGTTAAATGAGCTATGTTTAATTTTGATTTCAGGTTGTTTTCAGCATGAAGTGCTTCTTGGAGCTATTGAATACTGGACTACGCGAAAAGTTGATATTTGGAGCAAACTTAAATTGTGTTTTTGTTGACACTATACAAAACAAAATATGTATTAGGAGCAACAATAAGTTGTATACTTTCAGTATTTGTAAATTTTTTCATGTACCTGTGGGTTATTAAACATTGTACTACGCTGTAAAGTTTTTGTTAAGTTTCAGTTCTTTGTAAAGTGTCAGATGTCAAGTACATTTGTTACGTTGTAAAGTTTTTGTAAAGTATTACATTGCAATTCTATGAAGATCGAATTTCTTCCACATATTCAGTTCATTATTGTTTTGGTGTCATGATTGAAATTCTGTAATTGTTTTGGTGTATTACGCAGCATGGCGCTCCCAATTTATTTCCATGCTCAGAACTAACACAAACCGAGCATGAAGTACCAAAATTTTGTTAGCTCTGAACTAACACAAATAGAGCATGAAGTAACAAATTTTGTAAGCTCAGAACTAACACAAACACAGTATGAAGTATGAAAATTTTGTATGCACAGAACCAACACAAACAGGGCATGGAGTATGAAAAATATGTAAGCTCAACACAAACAGATCATGAAGTATCAAATTTTGACCGTCCAGAACTAACACACAGAGCATGTAGTATACAGACCAAGAAGTATCAAATTTGTAAGCTCAGAACTAACACAAACAGACCAAGAAGTATCAAATTTTGTAAGCGCAGAACTAACACAAACAGATCATGAAGTATCAAATTTTGTCAAGCGTTCAGAACTAACACAAACAGATCATGTAGTATCAAAATTTTGTAAGCTCAGAACTAACACAAATAGATCATGAAGTATGAAAATTTTGCCAGCTCAGAACTAACACTAACAGATCACGAAGTGCCAAATTTTTCCCTCGCTCAGAACCAACGCAATCAGAGCATGAACTATGAAAATTTTGTAAGCTCAGAACCAACACAATCAAAATTTGTAAGCTCAGAACTAACACAAACAGATCATGAAGTATCAAATTTTGCCTGCTCAGAACTAACACAAACATAGCATGAAGTATACAAATTTTGTAAGCTCATAACCAACACAAATAGAGCATGAAGTATGAAAAATTTGTAAGCTCAGAAATATCACAAACAGAACATGAAATATCAAATTTTGCCAGTCCAGAGCTAACACAAACAGAGCATGAAGTATACAAATTTTGCCAGTCCAGAACCACCACAAACAGAGCATCAAGTATGAAAAATTTGTAAGCTCAGAAATAACACAAACAGAACATGAAGAATCAAATTTTGCCAGTCCAGAGCCAACACAAACAGAGCATGAAGTATACAAATTTTGTAAGCTCAGAACCAACACAAACAGAGCCTGAAGTATGCAAAATTTGTACGCTCAGTACTAACACAAACAACTCATGAAGTATCAAATTTTGCCAGTCCAGAGCTAACACAAACAAAGCATGAAGTATACAAATTTTGCCAGTCCAGAACCAACACAAACAGAGCATGAAGTATGAAAAATTTGTAAGCTCAGAAATAACACAAACAGAACATGAAGAATCAAATTTTGCCAGTCCAGAGCCAACACAAACAGAGCATGAAGTATACAAATTTTGTAAGCTCAGAACCAACACAAATAGAGCATGAAGTATGCAAAATTTGTAAGCTCAGAACTAACACAAACAACTCATGAAGTATCAAATTTTGTAAGCCCAGAATTAACAGAAACAGACCATGAATTATCAAACTTTTGTAAGCTCAGAACTATCACAGACAGATCATGAAGTATCAAATTTTGTAATCTCAGAACAAACAGAAACATAACTTGAAGTATCCAATTTTGTTACCTCAAAAAAAGCATGATACAAACAGAGACAGCGTATGACACATCAAAATCTGTTTCAACTATTTTCATCATTGCCTAAGCTACAGTGGTTACACAATAAGCCACTTCCATTTGTTGGAGAGCTACACGGAAGGTATCTCCGGTTCTTCGCTAACGACCTTCTCGTTCTTTCTCTTGAATTCCTGCACAAAATGATTCATCAAATAGAAAAAAAATGCAAGTACGTATGTGGCATGTTCCTGGAGAGTGTATGTTGAACATGGTTAAAACTTGTAGGCTCAGAACAAGTGCAACAGAAAACATAAAACAGTAGACTCGGATGAAAAAATCATGCCGGCTCAGAAAAACACCACCATCAACCTCAATAATTTGTAAAACCATTGTTACAAATGCATTTTCAAAATGAAATTGAAAATGGGTAAGCTCAGAACAACTTAGTTTGAACAAAAGGATGAAGTGTCAAATAATTTCAGCTTCCCGGCTCAAAACAAACCCAAATTGAACATGTAGTTGAACACCATCCAATAATCATGAAGTATCAAATCATGCATAAACTTTTCATCACTGCCGCATATTAAATCAAGTATAACTGAGTCAAATATGGAATTTTGAATTTGTCACTAGGGCTGCTTTAATAAGCCACACCGACTAGTGGTCAAGAACAAAATTCAAGTTGCATAAACTTTTCATCATTACCTACTAACTTGGAATTATAAACTATAAACCCAAATTTTTTTACCAACTTTTTGGGAACTAAATTTCTTATCGAGCATCAATTTTTTTCCATCAATATTTTACCTGCACACAAAGCATGAAGTAAGGGTTAATTTAATAAATGTGCTATAATGTATTAAAGAACAATAACGGAAGATATGGGTAAGAAATTATTTTAATTCATGTATGACACGTACCTTGCAAAATCCACAGAAATAAACCAACAAAGTTCATGCAATATTCGGAGCCTCCTCTGTTATAGGTTCCATTGTTGAAAATGTAGTAGAAGCTTGTGACTCATTTATAGTAGAGCTACACGATTAATATTCACAAAATGAAATTAAGATTATACTATATATAAAGAAAATAAACTATAAACTTTGTATTTAATTACTAACATTTCCTTTAAAGGACAGGTACGACTGTCATGATTAACAAGCTTCTTGCACAAACGACACTTTCTTAGTGGTTTCGCAGCCTTCTCCAATGCTTTCTCCATACCCCCTTTAATGCGCTTCCCACTACCTTTGGTTTTTGCAATATCCGGTACATAAATATGGACTGTTCTAGGTAGTGAAGTAGTTGTTGCTTGTTGTAATTCTTGGGGCATATCTTATTGCAATTCTGCAACAACACCAACTAGTAATGTTTTAGCCTTCTGGCACATCTCCTTTGATGAGTGAGCAATCCTCATCACTTTGTTGATTTCATTTGACAATTCCACCATGTCCAAATCTTGTGGACTACCGTAGCTACCAATGATTTCTTCACCAGCATCATCATATACAATCTCGGTAGTTATCGAAGCGGTCCACCTCTTTAAAACATAAGATTGAGGCAGGAAATCAACATACTCATTCCTCAATACCACAAGAATGTGTCTACAAGGAATTCGCTCCACTTCAAATTTACTATAAGTGCAAGACCCAGCATTATCCATTCCCTTGTAGAACACATCTCTTGTTTTATCAGATTGTACCGATTTTTCCATTCTCCTGACAATATAGTGTCGCACACTACCATCGTTAACTTTCATTAAAGAGGCGTAATTCAAGCTTTCAACTAGTTCAGCTCGAAATACATGAAATTTCGCTCTAGTGTACAGCTCAGACATTTGGGACTCAATTTCAAAATCTTTTTGCAGCTTTGGTTTTGTATGTAGAGTGGTGTAGTCAGCTGCTAACTGATTTTGTCTTTGTTTCCTTATTGTCCTTTTAAATCTCGTCATAAATTCATGTAAAGAATTTTTGCTATTAACATACTTATCTACAAAAGCATTAATGCTTTCTGATATCTGAGTTGTGCAAATTCCAGCAGTAAAAATATGCTTAGCATAAGCTGGTATCCACTTCTCACGAAGCAAATAAATGTCAGAAAGCCAAGGATTACCTGTTATTGTAATATGTATCAAGTACTAATAGTACAAAAAAATGTTCAAACATAACTATAATTTATTGAAACAAGTAATACCTGCAATTTGCACATTAGCGTTCTTTACGTCATTCCATCTCATCTCAAACTCTTCTGGGGTCTCTGATTCCCAGATGCAACTATAGAATGGAATGCTAAAATCACAATTCATGCCCGGGCCACCAAGCTTATCGGGAAGCTTTTTAAGAATGTGCCACATGCAAAGCCTGTGGCTCGAACCAGGAAAACATATGCGAATTGCATTATCCATTACAGGATCTTGATCTGTGATGATCACTTTTGGTGGAGACCCACCCATTGTTTCACCCCATTTTTGAAACAACCAAACAAAAGAGTCGGAGGTCTCTTTATTTATAAAAGCTGCACCAAAATTGACAGATTGGCCATGATGATTAACTCCAGTAAATGGAGCAAAAACCAACTTGTATTCATTGGTATCATATGTGGTATCAAAAATTAGCACTTCACCAAAATGCTTGTAAGCCTTCCTGGCAATAGCATCAACCCATAACACATGAGTTAATTTGTTGTCTTCATCAACCTTGTAATGAAAACAGAAAGAAGGATTCATCTCTTTTTTCTCTTGCAAGTGCTCCAGCAATATATCAACATCATAAGCTCTCATACCATCATTCTCTCTTTGCAACGAATTTCTAATGTCTTTTTCAGTACAATTAATATTACTGAAACCTTCATTTTTTATTTCCATGAAGGACATAAACTCTGAAGTTCTTATGTTAGCCTCTTTGAAAGAACTAAGTAAACTTTTTTGCGCTTCAGAGACAGTTCTATTACATCTTAAAAATTGTTGCTTTCTAGGTGTGACACAAATATGGGTGTGCTCTTCAACAAACCTACGGATTGACCATCTCCCATCATCATTCCTTTGCATTCATATTTGAGCCATACTCCCTTCTTTCGTTACAGCCCTTCTCCTCCTCTTGATCAAATTTGAAGAAGACGATTCTTCATTATTGGCAACATTCACAACAGTTGTATCAACCGGCTTGCCTTACTTTGAGCAAACAAATTGTTGTGAATATCTCTCCTTTGTGGTAGTGTCAACCACTGTTGAAAACTTGCGTACTGAAAAACCAACTAATTTTGCATATGTTTTATAAAATTCATATCCGTCGTCTAATGTTGCAAATACTAAATCAACAAATGGTTTAGAAGCATCATCAACGTCCCTCCAACTGGACTGAACATCTTGGCTTAGTAATTCTTCATTTTCAACCTCCATCTTTCATAGGAGAATGAGACAACAAACATTAAAAAAAAAGCTACAACTTTAAATTAACACAAACGAAAAAGTCTAACAGACTACATTCTTGATCTACAAGTAATAAAGTGTTCATACTGAGGGAATATGAAACTTAGTGTTTGAAGAATTTAAGTATGTATATATTTTAGACAGTTAAATTTTTTTCTTTTTGGGGAGAAACATCCATAAATGGCAAGCAACCTTCAGCTTCTTACATGGATTTTACATGAAATTTGGGTGCTTATATGCATATGTCATGTCCTATTAGCAGTGATTGAAGCAAATCTCTAAAGAAACAAAAACTAGACTGCATATTACATGGATTTTGTGTGCTTATATGCATGTGTCATGTCCACATCTTAAAATTCCATATACTAGTACGAATACTAGTGCGAATATTATCAAAGCATAATTTAAGCGCTAAAAATATAACAACAAACTAGAAGCATTTGTAAAGGAAATAAAATTTGAAAATGAGCCGAGAAATCGAAACCCTTATCGCAGTTTGGATTTTCCGTCGGAGAGAGAGAAAGAACTTGTGAGGGCTCTTCTTTGGTGCGGAGACGAGAAGGCCGATGGGGGCTGATCGATTATACCCCTTTTACCCCTCGACATATCTGAAGATAAGCGACTGGAGATGTAGAACCCCGTATTTTCAAATATTATTTAATTATTTGAAAATGAATTTAAATGATTTTTGAGAATTTAATAAATATTTTCTAGGAAATTTATCTTTTGTACACGTGCGAAACACGTGATAATGACTTTGAGAAGTTTGAAAATTTAGTTTTCCTTATGAAAAATCATTATTTACTATTTGGGATTTATTTAGTATTTTTCTAGATTTTTCTGAAATAAATCGATACTATTTGCAATTTTTGGGAAAAGAAGGACTTATTTGCAAAAGTGACATTTTGAGGGTTTAGAGTGCAAAATGTATTTGCTGGACATTCCGATCAGTATTTGCTGAGTTTAGAAATATATTTTCTATTAGATCCTAATTTAAATGATATTTGATTGAATTTTCAAGACTAAACCTATGAATGTAAATAGTATTCTTAAAAGGATTATTTTGCAAAGTGGGAATAAAACCCTAATATTTTACCCCGGCATATTTAAGGGAAATTCTTCCCAGCCGTCATGGATATATTCAGAATTTCTTGAGATCTATTTTGAAGAGCGAAAAGGAGGACTTTGGATCTAGCAAGGAGGAGCTTTTGTGGATCTTTTCTTCAAAACAAGGTGAGTGGTTTTTTTGTTTTGTCTTGTTTGTTTGTTTTGATTGATGAATGACATGAGACCTTTGTTTCGCTTGTTTGTGATCGTTATACTATTTATTTGTTAGGCTCGTTGTATGTATGATATGGATCTTTAATTTGATATGGATGATTAGAACTTTTAATTGATATTTGGACCATGGCAAGAAAAGATTTAGAATTGTTGAGGATATGTTGATTTATGAGATCTTGTTGTTAGAAAGCAAATTAAGAACTGATTATGTCGTGATCAGACATTACACATTTGGATCTAGTGATTGTAAACCAATCTTGTTATGTGTTGAAGAAGACATCTAGTTTTGTTGAGAAAACCCTAACCAACGGATCAAGAGTTTAGATCATGAGGAGATGAGATTTGAGTACTTGATTGATTGAGAAAATGTATCCATGAAGGAGATTATGGAGAGTTGTTTAATTACCTGGAAACAAGTTAATTTTATGGTCAGTAAATCTTTAGAAAACTCCAGTTTAGTTTTGTGTTCAGACCTATCTTTTGGGAATCTGTAGCCGACAGCCGACTGTCTTGCGTAGCAGTCGACTGGTACGAGACTACTGTATATTTTTTTGAGTCTTGAGATTTGTTCGGGACAGTCGACCTAGACTGAAGTCAGTCGACTGATCCCCTGTTTGTGATTTTGTTCAGTCCTTTCGGGACAGTCGACCTATGACCTTTCAGTCGACTTATATACTTAGAATACTTTGATGAGAATTATTTGTATTTGTCTCGGGGCAGTCGACTGATGGCTTCCCATACGACTGATTATGCCTTAGTTTATTTTTGAGAAAGGTTGGATTATGTCCTCGGGACAGTCGACTGATCTGATGTGCAGCCGACTGGTCCTGAAGGATCTTTGTATTTGATTGTGAGATGTTTTGTTGAGTGTTAGATTTTAAGATGTTCAGTTAAGTATTTGCTTTTGAGATGTTCAGTTAAGAACATGATTTTGAGATATTTTGTTGAGCCGCTTGTTAAGTGGAATTTGTTCAGATATTTGTTTTTGAGTCTCTAGAGGTAAGTGACCCTAGCATACCGGTGTTTGTTCAGTTATTTGTTGAGGCCCATCGAGGCAAATTTTCAGTTATTCAGATTTTAGTCCGGTAGGGTACACTACTCTAGGAGATTTGTTCAGTGACCCAAATTAATAAGGACAGGCATTAGTAGTGTCATGACGAATGGGAACTTAAGTTATGCACCTCAGTATGGCTTTTGATGTAGGATTTAATCTCCTGAATTATCCAAGTAGTTAACTTGTGATGTGTGATTTATCTCCGGAATTATCCAAGTAGTTAACCTGTGATGCGAGATATTTCTCCTGAATTATCCAAGTAATTATCTTGTGATGTAGGATTGAACTACGGAATTATCGGAGTCGAGGCGACGCTTTTGGGGTATTATTGTGATAAGGAATCTATGTTTAGATGTGGGATGATCTCCTGAATTATCCAAGTAATTATCTTGTGATGTGGGATCAATCTCCGGAATTATCAAGCATGGGCAAATTATCATAGTGTATCTTCATCTCTTAGTAGTCATCGTTGTCGGCATGTAGTCATGATGTTTTCTTGAATCACTTTATGCATTCGGATTTCCTGTTTTTACACACTTGGCTTTTGGTTTTGGTATCATCCATTTTTCTCTGTCGTTACTCCTTACTTTATTGTTCGATTATTATTGTTGGACATTATGTTTTTAAGCTCATTTATGTTATTTGTTGTTTTGTTGCCACTCACACCATTTTGATGGCTGACCCCTTTAGTTTGGGGGTTAGGGTTCAACTCTAGCCTCACATGTTGCAGGTCATTGCTTAGATTGGAGGTTGGATGCTTGAGTGGGCAATTTGAGATAGTTGGATTATTTAGTGGTTGTTGTAAAATTGTAATGACATAATGAGTTATTATTGAGTTGTAAATAAAAGATTAATTTGTGTTGAGATGATTAGACTTCCGCTGTGATTTGTAACAACCGTTGTAATAAAAGAAAGAAATTTATGTGGTGTTGTTGGTGTTTATTGTTCTATTGAAGTGGATTGCTGGGATTTCGCCACTCATTTTCTAAGCTCTCATATTAGAAATTTGGGGCGCTACAGAGATTGGTATCAGAGCTCCGCTTCAATGTAATAATAGACATAGTATGACAACCAACCTAGGTGTGGACATCAGAGTGTGAGTATCACATAGAATTAAATTATGATGTTTGGTTTGAAATTATGGTTTGGGGTATGGTTATGGCTTTGCCATAGGGTAATGATTTGAGTTTGAATTGTATGTGTGCTCTAACTTTACCCTCGTTTTGCAGTAATCACGATGGTTGCACCCAGAGGTAGAAATGGTGGCAACAATGAGGATGGATCAGGTAGTTCTCGAGGAACGGGAATTGACCTAGAGGCTGAGTTTGCTAAGGTTTATCAGACCTTGAACACATTGATGGCACTCAATGTGGCGCAGCAGCAAGCGCAGCAGCAGAATCCGCCGCCAAATCATGGAGCTGGGCATGGATTGGTGAATGCCGACCCCATAAAGCAGATTGAATCCTTTAAGAGGATGAGGCCGCCAGTCTTTGAAGGGCAAGCTGATCCAACAGCAGCAGATGATTGGATTAGGAAGATGGAGACGATTTTCGAGGTGTCAGAGACTCCGGCAGCTAGCAAGGTGAAGTTAGCTTCGATGCAGCTCGAGAAAGACGCTGGTGTCTGGTGGGAGTCACTGAAGAGGACTCTGGGAGATCAGCCTTTGACATGGGAAGCTTTTCTGGAGGAGTTCAGAGATCGTTTCTTTCCTCTTGATGTTCAGGAGAAGAAGGCGACTGAGTTCATGAACCTTCAGCAGGGGAGCATGACTGTTCGGGAGTATGAGACGAAATTTGCGCAACTTTCAAGGTATGCACCAGAGTTGGTCATGGATGAAGCAAAGAAGGCCAAGAAGTTTGAGCTAGGACTGAGGCCAAACTTGAGGTCAAGGATGGTTCCGTTGGGTATCAGGAGATTCGAGAAGCTGGTCAGGAGAGCAGCAATGACTGAAGAGGATATGGACTTGTTTCAGAAGAAGCAGGATACATGGAACCGGAACAAGAGGCCAGCATCAGGCCAGAGTGGGAAGGGATTTCCCGCGAAGCAGGCAAAGTTCAGTGGACCGGTGCAGAAGGCATCTGGAGCTCAGGGAGTGACCTGCTACTACTGCAAGGAAGTAGGACATTACAGGTCAGCATGTCCGAAGTTGGCAGAGCATGTTTGTTCTCAGTGTGGGCAGACTGGACACTCAAAGCCCCATTGTCCACAACTGAAGAAGGACGGTTCGGGTGGAAGCAAAGTCCCGAAGAGGCAAGGGCGAGTATTTGCATTGACCGAGAAGGATGCGAAGAACTCAGAAGATGTAATACAGGGTATGCAGGAATTTTGATTTCTTTCATTTTTGAATCAGTGTAATGAATAAAAGCTTTTATTTCAGAATAATTTAAGATTGAGTATCATTCTTATTGTAACAGGAGTTGTTTTAATAAATGGAATAAAAGCAAAGGTTTTGTTTGACACTGGTTCATCGCATACATTTGTATCGCCAAGTTTTGCAAGGATCTTAGGTTTGGAACCTAAGTTATTTCCAGGCAGGGTTTTGTCGGTGGCAACGCCGTCAGGTGAGGAGCTGGTAGCAGATCGATATTACGAGGGCTGTGATATCGAGATTGGTGGAAGGATGTTCGGCATCGACTTGATCGAGCTACAAGTGTTGGGAGTGGATGTTATTGTAGGCATCGATTGGATGGCTATATATGATGCAACAATTGATTGCAAGCAGGGAAGGATTATGACATCTACAGTGATGCATCTCTCAGAGGTTTGGGTTGTGTCTTGATGCAGGAAGGCAAGGTCATTGCTTATGGTTCGAGGCAGTTGCGTCCGCATGAGAAGAATTATCCGACGCATGACTTGGAGTTAGCAGCTATCATATATGCCTTGAAGCTATGGAGGCATTATGTTTATGGTGAGAAGGTCAATATGTACACTGACCACAAGAGCCTGAAGTATATCTATCAGCAGAGGGATTTGAATCTTCGGCAGAGAAGATGGTTGGAGGTATTGGAAGACATTCGTCCTGAGATCAAGTATCATCCGGGCAAGGCGAATGTAGTGGCTGATGGACTTAGCAGGAAGAGTAGTTTGTCAAGGTTGATCACTACTCGAAAGGAGTTGGCAGCAGAAATCGATCAGGCAGGTATCGAGGTGGTACTGCGAGGCATAGGGGCATCTTTGGCTCAGTTGAGGCTGTAGCCGTCCTTGAGAGAGAAGATTGTGGAAGGTCAGAGATCAGACTCAGAGATCCAGAAGATGTTGCAGCAGGTTTCAGAAGGCAAGTTATCAGAATTTCGTGTCCAAGATGGAGTTCTTTGGTTGGGTGAGAGGTTGTGTGTTCCAGATGATGCAGAGTTGAGAGAGAGTATCTTGCAGGAAGCACACAGCACATTGTTATCAGTTCATCCAGGAGGCACGAAGATGTATAGGGATATCAAACCCCATTTTTGGTGGTCTGGCATGAAGCGAGATGTAGCAGATTTTGTGGCAAGGTGTCTGACTTGTCAGCAGATCAAGGCAGAGAATCAGAGACCTGGAGGTTTGTTACAGCCATTACCCATTCCGGAGTGGAAGTGGGAGAACATCAGTATGGACTTTATTACGGGTTTGCCGAGGAGTTCGAAGGGCAATGACTCGATTTGGGTTGTTGTAGACCGATTGACTAAGTCGGCTCATTTCCTAGCCATGAAGATTACTTGGTCGATGGAGAAATTGGCTGAGTTATACATTGAAGAGATTGTGAGACTTCATGGAGTTCCAGTTTCGATTGTGTCTGACAGAGATCCGAGGTTTACTTCGAGGTTTTGGAGAAGTCTACAGGCAGCTTTGGGCACCAGGACTGATTTCAGCACAGCATTTCATCCGCAGACAGATGGTCAGACGGAGAGGGTGAATCGAGTGCTGGAAGATATGTTGAGAGCTTGTGTTATGGACTTCGGTGGTAGTTGGGAGAGATACTTGGCATTAGTTGAGTTTGCCTATAACAACAGTTACCATGCAAGTATTGGGATGGCACCATATGAGGCTTTGTACGGGCGGAGGTGCAGGACACCTGTTTGTTGGTATGAGGTTGGTGAGAGGCAGATGTATGGTCCTGAGATCGTGCAGCAGACGTCAGAGCAGATTGAGCTGATTCGCAAGAGCTTAGTTGAAGCTCAGAGTCGGCAGAAGAGTTATGCTGACACTCGACGAAGAGAGTTGGAATTTGAAGTTAGGGATGCAGTTTTCCTCAAGGTTTCTCCGACCAAAGGAGTGATTAGATTTGGTAAGGGAGGCAAGTTGGCGCCAAGGTATATTGGTCCGTACAAGATCGTGGAGAGGATTGGCAAGACCGCATACAGATTGAAACTTCCTGAGGAGTTAGCGCAGGTACATGATGTGTTTCATGTGTCGCTATTAAGGAAGTATGTGGCCGATCAGAATCATCAGTTGGTGGAAGTTCCTGAAGATCTACAGGTGAACTTGAGCTACAAGGAACAGCCTGTTGAGATCGTTGATCGCAGGGAGAAGGTCCTTAGAAGCAAGGTGATACCTATGGTCAAGGTATTGTGGAGGAATCAACAGTTCGAGGAGGCTACTTGGGAGCCAGAGGATCGCATGCTGAATGATTTTCCTAAATTGTTTGAATGAATGTATTTCTTGTATGTGATTGGGATTCTTTGAATGATTGTACTATTGACTGATATATGATGTATTCTTTGCTTGATAGTGGTGTTATAAGAAATTGTTTGGATTATGTTCTATATATATGAAACACTATTTCCTTGTTTGGTATGTGCTTGAACTCATTAGTAGTAGTTCTGAGGACAGAACTCTTCTAAGGAGGGAGTGATGTAGAACCCCGTATTTTCAAACATTATTTAATTATTTGAAAATGAATTTAAATGATTTTTGAGAATTTAATAAATATTTTCTAAGAAATTTATCTTTTGTACACGTGCGAAACACGTGATAATGACTTTGAGAAGTTTGAAAATTTAGTTTTCTTTATGAAAAATCATTATTTACTATTTGGGATTTATTTAGTATTTTTCTAGATTTTTCTGAAATAAATCGATACTATTTGCAATTTTTGGGAAAAGAAGGACTTATTTGCAAAAGTGACATTTTGAGGGTTTAGAGTGCAAAATGTATTTGCTGGACATTCCGATCAGTATTTGCTGAGTTTAGAAATATATTTTCTATTAGATCCTAATTTAAATGATATTTGATTGAATTTTCAAGACTAAACCTATGAATGTAAATAGTATTCTTAAAAGGATTATTTTGCAAAGTGGGAATAAAACCCTAATATTTTACCCCGGCATATTTAAGGGAAATTCTTCCCAGCCGTCATGGATATATTCAGAATTTCTTGAGATCTATTTTGAAGAGCGAAAAGGAGGACTTTGGATCTAGCAAGGAGGAGCTTTTGTGGATCTTTTCTTCAAAACAAGGTGAGTGGTTTTTTTGTTTTGTCTTGTTTGTTTGTTTTGATTGATGAATGACATGAGACCTTTGTTTCGCTTGTTTGTGATCGTTATACTATTTATTTGTTAGGCTCGTTGTATGTATGATATGGATCTTTAATTTGATATGGATGATTAGAACTTTTAATTGATATTTGGACCATGGCAAGAAAAGATTTAGAATTGTTGAGGATATGTTGATTTATGAGATCTTGTTGTTAGAAAGCAAATTAAGAACTGATTATGTCGTGATCAGACATTACACATTTGGATCTAGTGATTGTAAACCAATCTTGTTATGTGTTGAAGAAGACATCTAGTTTTGTTGAGAAAACCCTAACCAACGGATCAAGAGTTTAGATCATGAGGAGATGAGATTTGAGTACTTGATTGATTGAGAAAATGTATCCATGAAGGAGATTATGGAGAGTTGTTTAATTACCTGGAAACAAGTTAATTTTATGGTCAGTAAATCTTTAGAAAACTCCAGTTTAGTTTTGTGTTCAGACCTATCTTTTGGGAATCTGTAGCCGACAGCCGACTGTCTTGCGTAGCAGTCGACTGGTACGAGACTACTGTATATTTTTTTGAGTCTTGAGATTTGTTCGGGACAGTCGACCTAGACTGAAGTCAGTCGACTGATCCCCTGTTTGTGATTTTGTTCAGTCCTTTCGGGACAGTCGACCTATGACCTTTCAGTCGACTTATATACTTAGAATACTTTGATGAGAATTATTTGTATTTGTCTCGGGGCAGTCGACTGATGGCTTCCCATACGACTGATTATGCCTTAGTTTATTTTTGAGAAAGGTTGGATTATGTCCTCGGGACAGTCGACTGATCTGATGTGCAGCCGACTGGTCCTGAAGGATCTTTGTATTTGATTGTGAGATGTTTTGTTGAGTGTTAGATTTTAAGATGTTCAGTTAAGTATTTGCTTTTGAGATGTTCAGTTAAGAACATGATTTTGAGATATTTTGTTGAGCCGCTTGTTAAGTGGAATTTGTTCAGATATTTGTTTTTGAGTCTCTAGAGGTAAGTGACCCTAGCATACCGGTGTTTGTTCAGTTATTTGTTGAGGCCCATCGAGGCAAATTTTCAGTTATTCAGATTTTAGTCCGGTAGGGTACACTACTCTAGGAGATTTGTTCAGTGACCCAAATTAATAAGGACAGGCATTAGTAGTGTCATGACGAATGGGAACTTAAGTTATGCACCTCAGTATGGCTTTTGATGTAGGATTTAATCTCCTGAATTATCCAAGTAGTTAACTTGTGATGTGTGATTTATCTCCGGAATTATCCAAGTAGTTAACCTGTGATGCGAGATATTTCTCCTGAATTATCCAAGTAATTATCTTGTGATGTAGGATTGAACTACGGAATTATCGGAGTCGAGGCGACGCTTTTGGGGTATTATTGTGATAAGGAATCTATGTTTAGATGTGGGATGATCTCCTGAATTATCCAAGTAATTATCTTGTGATGTGGGATCAATCTCCGGAATTATCAAGCATGGGCAAATTATCATAGTGTATCTTCATCTCTTAGTAGTCATCGTTGTCGGCATGTAGTCATGATGTTTTCTTGAATCACTTTATGCATTCGGATTTCCTGTTTTTACACACTTGGCTTTTGGTTTTGGTATCATCCATTTTTCTCTGTCGTTACTCCTTACTTTATTGTTCGATTATTATTGTTGGACATTATGTTTTTAAGCTCATTTATGTTATTTGTTGTTTTGTTGCCACTCACACCATTTTGATGGCTGACCCCTTTAGTTTGGGGGTTAGGGTTCAACTCTAGCCTCACATGTTGCAGGTCATTGCTTAGATTGGAGGTTGGATGCTTGAGTGGGCAATTTGAGATAGTTGGATTATTTAGTGGTTGTTGTAAAATTGTAATGACATAATGAGTTATTATTGAGTTGTAAATAAAAGATTAATTTGTGTTGAGATGATTAGACTTCCGCTGTGATTTGTAACAACCGTTGTAATAAAAGAAAGAAATTTATGTGGTGTTGTTGGTGTTTATTGTTCTATTGAAGTGGATTGCTGGGATTTCGCCACTCATTTTCTAAGCTCTCATATTAGAAATTTGGGGCGCTACAGGAGATCCGATCGATCGTGGAGTTGGGTATACACAGGTGACGAAGAAAGAGAGCGGGAGAGAAGAGCTCGACTTCGCTATCTTCGATTAGGGTTTCGAAGAGAGGTGGATTAGGGTTTCGAAGATGGAGATCGGGATCTGAGAGCGTGAGAAGAGAAGAGATAGGGATTAGGGTTGTGAAGAGAGCGGGGCGATCTTCGAGAGCAGGAGAGAGAGCGGGAGAAGATAAGAGGTAGTCTATTAGGGTTTGGAACGATAGAGAGCGGGAGAGAAGAGAGCTTAAGAAGATAAGAGATAAGGGGTATAATCGATTATACCACTTTTACCCCTCACCTTATCTGAAGATAAGCGACAATAGATCTCAGCTGTCCGATCGCGATCAAGATCGATCGGATGGCTGAGATCTCCAGCTCCCGATAAGGAGCCCAGCTTCCCAGCTCTTAATAAACTTACTATATATATATATATATATATATATATATATATATATATATATATATATATACCCCTATCTATATACCTATATATATATAGAGGTATATATATATACCCCTATATATATATAAGTGTAATGGCATAATGATAAATTATTGGAAAGGAGGGGGGCCCACGACTTGAAAACAAAAAGTATGTTTCCGTGTTGATATATATATAGAGTCCCCTTGGGTTGCACACTTCTTTTGGTAAGCACTCCGTGAGCACTCACGAACTAGAGACCCTTTGAAAAATCCGAACCGCTCATATTGTTCTATATGCCTTAGATAGCCTAACAATAAAAAATCAAGTAATTTGAAGTTCATTTGCCCATCCATCAAGCTGTTAGAATTTTCAGCCATACAATTTTGTGATGATGTAAATCATGGGAAAATGAACTTCAAATTACTTGATTTTTTATTGTTAGGCTATCTAAGGCATATAGAACGATATGAGCGGTTCAGATTTTTTATAGGGTCTCTAGTTTGTGAGTGCTCACCAAAGTAGTGTGCAACCGAAGATTTCTCTCTCTCTCTCTCTCTCTCTCTCTCTCTCTCTCTCTCTCTCTCTCTCTATATATATATATATATATATATATATATATATATATATATAAGTGTAATTGCATAAAGATAAATTATTGGAAAGGAGGGGGGCCCACGACATGAGAACAAAAAGTATGTTGCTGTGTTGATTAGTGGGCTTAGAGCATCCACAGTCGTCATTGTGTAAATTATGCATATATGGATAAATGCATATAGAATTTGGCTATTGTACTTCAGTCGTCGAATGTTATTTTTTACATATTTAATTTAAAATAATAAAAATATCAGATCAGATCAGATCCGACGGACGAAAAAAAAACCCAAAATAGACTAGTGCAACTTCATGTTGTGTAGGAAGAAAAAAAAATAATCAAAAAAATGGTCCGACGCAAATTCATGTTGCGTCCGACATTTTTAAAATTTTTTTTAGTTAAAAAATAATTCAACCAAAATGGTGCATCTGACATTTTAATTGATTTTTTTTCTTTATTGAGTTTTTTTATAGTTTTTTTTATTTCGGTTAATTATTTTTTTCTTGAAGGACGCAATGTGAAGTTGCGTCGGAGGAATAAACAATAATTTTTTTTCGTCTGACGCAACTTCATGTTACGTCCTGTATATTATGCATAATTCTCATATCCACTCTCATTTATAGCAATCTACTGTAGCAGAATATGCATAATATGCATATTTAGCAGACGACTGCAGGAATTTTTTGACCAAATATGCATAATATGCATATTTAGCCAACGACTACAGATGCTCTTATGACGTCAACATAGAGGATGGGGGTCCCACCCGGTTGAAAGAAGAAGACAGGGCTGCTGTCTTTCAGGATGACGTGGCAGGGGCCTCACGTGGGTTTCACTGTTCACAGAGAGAGAAAGAGGAGAGAGGTAAGTTGATTAGTCCCATATCGGAAATTGCACTAAAATAAATAACTATAAATATAATTGCCTATGATCAAGAGTCACCAATCCGGTTAACCACATTTTGAGAGGCAGCCTGTGGTGGACAATTGTATTATACTATAAATAATTTGTCTTCTAAACTGTATAAATTTTTTGAGCTTGGGGAAAGGGCGTTACAGTCAATCTCTCTTCCTCATTTTTGAAAAAAAACACATAGTGCCGTTGTCGATCGACCGCAACATGTAAAGCCAACTCCTGAACTCTAGAACGGTCGACCGCACGGTCGAATGTCCCGCTCTTTATTTGACCATGTACACTCGAAGAACCTCCTATAGTCAGGGTCGACTGGAACTCTCCAGACTGCACATCTTCTACTTGTTGCTGTTGTCTTCTCTTGCTGCCTCTGTCTCCTCATCTTCTTCTCCAACTTCAAGTACTCCGTCCCTACGTGTATTTGATACCACAATCCCACCACAAATGGTGTGGGGATAACACGTTGCTATCTCCATTCCTTCATTTGGCAAATGAAACGACTAATGAGAACCTCCTAGTGATAGATGTGTGGAGAAACGAGAGACTACATATTAACTTCAGGAGAAATCTAACTCCAGAAAATCAGGTACAATTGCAGAGACTCTAATCCTTAGTTATTTGGGGGGGGGGGGCAATAATCAAACAACGACAAAGATGCCAAGGAGTGGATTCTAGAGTCAAGTGGATGTTTACAGTAGCATCTATGTACAATCACCAGAACGATGGGGGGATGAGAAATCATGAGGCAAATATTAACTGGAAATTAGAATCACCTACAAAGGTGAAAACTTTCATGTGGCTGGTGGTGAACAATGCTATTCTGTCAAAGGTCAACCTAAGGAAGCGTAATATGTCAATCGATGTTATGTGCCCCAGATGTAACCAAGGAGAGAATAACGTCAAACACATTTCATAGACTGCCCGACAACAAAATTGACTTGATAAATTATGGGATTTAGTTTTGGTATTGTGGAATTTCCAACCCATATAAAAGATTTGGGGGGGGGGTGGGAGATCTTCACATATTAAAGTAAAAAAGTATAGTCATGTGGGATTTAACAATTGCGGCTAGTTTATGGATCCTATGGCTCGACAGAAATGATGCTTGTTTTCGTTCTATAAACTGTTGATTTAGCATGATGCTATATAAAATTTTGAATGTGATCAATGCTTGGACAGGTAAGGTAGGGGTCAGGAAGAGACTATGCACATACGTCGTGGAGTAGTAGTTTGACTGGTGGGCATTTGCACTCGGCGTCAATGGAGTATTGTGCTGCGTGATTATGGTGGTTGCCTAAGTTATGCATTATGCTTTGATGTTTGTACATTTGAATGTATTTTGTGCTAGAGCATGTGTTCTAGTGTGTTCTTGATTTTTTGATGTAATATTTTGTATGCTCTGTTGCGATAACTCTTCATTAATGGAACATGTGATCGGTGGGTCACTTTTATTCCGAAAAACAAAAAAAGTTATTTTGGATTTTATCCTAATTTCATTTCTGATAGATTTAATCCGATGTGGAAAAGAAGAAAATCTTCGATGAATCTGGTGTGGACCAATTAAACTCCTTTTTTTTTGTATTTTTTTATTTTGTTTTGTTTTCCATTCCGCTGCAAGCTTTCCAATGCCAAAGTCATCAACAACCAACCCCCAACGTTGCTTGGCAAATAAACTGAAAATGACAATGACCAAAACATCCATCCGTTCATGATGCATTATCTCTCTACTTCATTAAACAATAGAGGATATTCATTCATTGTCCCTTGCAAGTTATTTTTATTTTTATTTTTATTTTTTTTAAGGGAAAGGTGAAATCTGGTCACCCCGTTTTATTAATAAGAAATTAACGATACAAACCGTCCATTACAAGTTACAACCACTCCCATTATAATATGGCAGAGAAACAAAGAAAACAAGAAGGCATGGCAAGTAAATAAAAAACAATTATAAAGAGGTGGCGTTATTCCACCTTTAACCTCACAAAAAGGAAAAAAAAAAAACAATTATAAATGTGTATCACACATTAATTATCATATTCATTAATGACTCATATGACACGTCTGCAGAGGGTGATCCCGTCGCCGACCGGCAACTGACAGATCTCGATCCGAGGGTCGACAGCCAGCGCCTTGTTGAACTCCAAAACAATGTCTTTGTAGTAACGGACAAATTTCGGCAATGGTGCATCAAGTGGGGCCACCACCGACCCGTTCCACAATGTGTTGTCGTAGCCAATCAGTCCACCCACCTTCACCAGCTCGATGATGCGCTTGTGGTAGTTCAAGTAGTTGTCCTTGTCAGCGTCGGAGAAGATGAAGTCAAAGGATCCGTGAAACTTCGGCTGCAATTAAAATATCTAATCTCTAATCTCTAATATTATAATGGGAGAATGCCTTAGTGTCATTTGTAAATTTGTAAATCTACCAATTTATGCATTGCACGTGCATAACTAATATGAATGAGGTCTTAGATTTGAGTCATCGCTAACTATTATAATGGAAGAGTTGAAGTTATAAATCTACCTACTTACGTGCAACACACATGCAACTCCAACTCCCATTATAGGCTTCACATTTACTTTCTAATATATATATAATTCTATTTATTAAGATATGCATCGTACGTATAAGGCAGAGTTCTTATTTTAAATTTTATAAATAAGTTAATACGAATTTTATAAACAAATTAATACGTGCGAAATATGTTACTAGTCAAAGTAACTGAAATTAGAGATTGACTTTTGTCAGTGATATCGATATAACTAATTCGGACATAAATCACATGAATTAATTAATATCTAGCATAAAAATTATTAAAACTTGGGCAACAGGGCAAATATTGGATCTTACATCTTCGATCATTTGGTCGAGGACAGGTAGGGCAGGGCCTTCACGGAAGTCGATTTTGTGGGCCACACCAGCCTTCTGGATGACTGGGAGACCGAGCTCATAATTCTCACGATTGATATCCATTGCAAGGATCTGAATATTACCAAAAACAAGTTTATGACATCTCTTCAAAATCAAATAAATTAAAAAGGCGTGACGTACGCAAGTAAATTTTTTTATATATAGCGTAAAAAGAGTAATCAGTGAGTTAACTGATAATTAATAATAAAGATACCTTGCCATCATCTGGAAGGGCAAGGGCAGTGGCAAGGAGGGAATATCCAGTGAAGACACCAATCTCCATTGTGTTCTTCGCGTTGATCAGCTTCAACAACATGTTCAAGAACTGTCCCCCATCAGCCGATGTTGACAAAACATTCCTAAATTTATCCACACAGAAAAACAAAATTCAAAATCTTAATCATCCAATATCAAATTATTAATTTATTATTATTATTATTATTATTATTTAAAAAAAAAAGATATAAACGTACCATGGGTGCTTGGCTGTGATTTCACGGAGTTCTTTCATGCTCTCCGGCTCGCGGGGGTACACACTGGTCTCCAAAATATACTGCACAAGAATTGGGAAACTCCATTTATGAGTCAATTAACAAAAACTTGAAATTAGGTTAATTTTAAAATTAATGATAATTAATATATAGATTTACTTGATAGAGTTCATCGCTTTTGAGAAGACTCCTGTGCCCGACTTCCTCCTGATGCTTGCTAACTTCAGTAACTTGCTCTCCAAAGGTCGTCTCGGTGGTGGTGGTGGTGGTGGTGGTGGTGGTGGTGGCCATTATATATTTAATTTAAAAATGAAATGAAGTTGGTATCTAATTAGCTTGAGACTATGCTGAGTTAATTGTGAGGAGAAGGGGAGTTATTATAGGCGAATGAGAGGAGTGATTATTACTGACCAACCAACTTTTAATAAATATTTAGCAAATCAACCCACTTTCCAAAATATTTATCTTTCACGAAATATTATATCCAACTAACTAACGTAGTTAATATAATAACCTAAAACGTGGTTCATATAATAACCTAAAGGCAAAATTTTCTATATAACCCTACTTTAAAAATTATAAACTATAATATCTCTTAACTTTATAAATACTGGATATTTCACAGAAAATAGAAAAACAAAAGTTAAATTTTTTTTCAAAATTTAAAATTAGATATATTGATAAAAGATTAACAAAAATAAAGCATATAACTAATAGAAAAATATTATAATATTTGTTAATAATAAGTAAAATAACTAAGAAACTACCTAAGAAAATAAAAAAAGAGATAGCATACAAAGTATTAGATTATATGATAAATATACAATTGTTGGAAGAAGATTACAATGGTTCAGAGTTTGTAGGAGCTATAAGAAAGAATTTAAAAATCATAAATAAGAATATAAAAGAACTAGGTACATAGATATATAACCGAAGATACAGAAGAAGAATTAGGCATAATGGAAATAGGTATGAAGGAGTTAGAAGCTATAACAAAGCTTAATATAAATATTTTAGAAATATCTCTACTACTATAATGGGAGAAGGCCTTAGTGTAATTTGTCCATATCCCAACCCGTGCAACGCACGTGCTGGTAGAATTTTTTTTTGCCCTTTTTCAAACCCCCCCCCCCATTTTTTTTTCACATGCACAACACGTGTATAATACTAGTAAGATTTAATGGCAAATCCCAATTCAGTGGAAGTAGAAGAATCCTTAAAAAAAGTATAGATATAACGAACGAAAAAATAAAAATGGATCAAGATAAAGAAACGATTATAACAAAACCTACAGAAATTCAAATTGACATGCATGAAATCTTAAAGCCACCACCTAACCAAAAACCTTATCACTTACCATGGAAATGGAAAAACACAAAAAATAACAAGTTAGGAAGAGACAACAAAAAAGAAACCCCAAAATATGAACCTACAGAACACTACGAAAAAGGAATAGCAGGAAATGGAGAATGGCCAGACTTAGACTGCGTAAAAGACATAGTTAGAACAATAGAAGAATGGGTAAAGGCCTCACTAATAGTAGGATTTAGACAAAACCTTTCAGAAAATTTATTTGAGAAATTTATAGAATTAACCTTTATAGGAGGAGTAGCAAAATGGTGGAATGGACTAAATGAAGAAAAAAGAAATACTATAAGAGAATCAAGACCAATTGATGATAAAGGAATAGAAGAAAGCTCAGCACAACGAACCTTAGGTCTAAAAGAAGTAATTACAAATTACGAAAATTGCAATAAGAACAGAATTCATTGTCTACGATAAAGGATAAAAACGCACTATATACAAAAAGAATCAAGCAAGATGGAGACTAAGCAATTTAGAAATATGCGACATGTGTTATTTTGACAACTATGCTTGTGAATTCCGAGAATATTTTCAAGATAGTTATTAAGCAAAAGAAGAAAGGAGTCCAATCTTGGACTCATTCTTTCTAAAACTACATGATCCATGGAGTATAAACATATATAGTGCATACATAGATGAGAAAGTAAAACCAAAAGTAGATACTTTAGGATATAGAACACAATTTGTAAGAGATTATATGGATAGAGTGTGCCAAGATACTAGAGCAATAATGAAATACTATAGAACATATAAACAAAGAATTTGTTGTGAAGATGCAAGACCGAATCATTAGGGATGTAATAATAACTATAATTATGCAAAGAAGAATAAACACAAATTTCAAAAATATAAACAAAAATATAGAAAAACTTTTAAAAGATATAAAAAAACCCTATAAAAGATACTTCAGAAAAATAAATAAAAATAGAAAATATCTGAAAAACCCAAAGAAATGTAATTTTTATATATGTGGAGAAGTATGACATATATCACCAAATTGTCCTAAGAGAATCAAAAAAAAAAAAGAAAAAAAAAATTTGTAAAATATGCAGAAAAAAATGAAGAAATGAATAACATAAATTATGAACTCATAGAATATGAGGAAGACTAGTCAGAAATTAGTGAAGATGAAGAAATAATGATATTGGAAGAAGATAGTGGAAGTAGTGAAGGTGAAACAGAAGAATGTGAAATAAACATGATGACAGAAATAACAGAATTAGGAGAGCAATTAGAAAGAGACGGAAATAATGAAGAAGTCAGAGAAACAATGTACTTTGACAGACAAAATACGATAAAACAAGAGCAACCAAATTGGCAAATTAAATATAAACCCAAAAGAGATTTAAACTACCAATATTCGAAAGGAAGAAAAATATTATTATAATAGCCAGGAATAATAAACAATCTATAGACATTGAACAAGTACAAGGGAAAACCATAATCTCATTTATAACCGAAAAAATAATAAGACAAGAGATGGAAAAAATAAGTGAGAAAACCAGAAAAATATTAAGACACATACATTTAAGAGCTGTGAAAAAAATAATAAAAGCTTATTTTAAGGAAGGAATAAATACACCCCTGAAAATATACCTAATAGATGATAGAATAATATCAAGTACACAAGATGCCTTAATAGGAATAGTATAAGTAAACTTAATGTATCAAAAGATAAAATTTATCATAAAAGATAATTTCTCTATAAGTATGGAAAAGAGGAAAATAAGGACAAAAGTCTACTCATGTACCACAGATTACTAGGAAAACTAAGAGCATATGTAGTTGTTGGCCAGATATCCAAAAAATAGATAATTTGGCCAAAAAATAGTTGCAGTCGTTGGGCATTTACCCATATTTTGGTTGAGTGGTGAACAGTCGACTGCCAAATTTGGGAGAAGAAATGGCAAAAGCCAAAATTTGGGGTTCGCAATATGATATCTCCTCCGTCAACCAATTCAGTTTTTTTTAAAATTAAATAGATCGGGCGGGATATCATATCCCGCCCGATCGATTTTAAAATTTAAAAAAAAAAAGGCAAAATATGGACTTCATCTCCCGTCCCACTTCTTTCTTTCTCATTTTTTTTTACTTCCTATGCATTAGGCCTATAGTCCACGGCTATGGGTCCATTCACTCAGAAAGTTTTGTGTTGGACGGGATATGATATACCGTCCGAATTTTTTTTGAAAAAAATAAAACAAAAAATCTCACTCAAGAAATGATCTTCTGTCCATTATTTAAAAGCCAAATTTTGGGTTTAGATGGCTACAACTCATTTCTATATTTCCTATTGGTATATGCCTGATACCCGTATTTTGGATTTAGACGACTACAGATGCTCTAAGTTGTAACGCCCCAAATTTCCAATAATTGAAAATTAGAAAATACGTGGCACAAATCCAGAATCAACCTCAATGTAATAGTAAATATAGCAAAACACAAAAAAATTTTAATTTTTATTTCATCAATTCTTTACATAGCACGGCGAAAATTTAATACCTTGAATTACATTTTCTTTCTTTAACAACCCATTCTTTTACAATTTGCATAAGCCATATTATCATTCTACCATATGCATCCAATCCCAAGCTAACGGTACCTACATGTAAAACATGATCTAGAGATAACCCTAACCCCTAAAACTACAGGGGTCAGCCATAACGGTGCGAGTGACATTAAAAAATGTATAATTTTAAATGAAGCATAAAGAATAAAGTCATAATCAACACATTCCTATAGTAGCAACAAACGGAATACGAAATAACGATAGATAAAGCATAAAACATCATGTGAAACTAAGCTAAGTGTCAGGTGTGGGAAAACAGAAAAACATCATGCATAATGCAAGTCAAGAAAATGCAAATGCAGTATGATGACTCTCTAATGCGTACTTATCGGATTCTATGCATTCCATACTATATAGGTCCGGTGCAAGCCCTTATCGTTCTTCCACTTTATAGGGTTAAATTCCTCGTTATGCAACTAATCCTACTACGGTGATAGAAACAAGATCTAGGATACTCCGCGAATAGGCCTAACGACCCTCGACGCGCAAACATCATGTAAGTATAGTTCAAACTCCGGAGAATCACCTCCCTGCCGTGTACCCCACGAATAGGCCTGCCGACCCTCGACGTGTAGATACATAGTACATTATGCAAATAGGCCTGCCGACCCTTGATGCGCGAATGCACCATATGTTTCGTGAATAGGCCTGCCGATGCTCGACATGCGAACATACCAACTGTCCTCTAGACATTCCGTGAATAGGCCTGCCGACCTTCGACACGCGATATACTGGAGATACAACAACACAAAGTCCTGGAATACATCCGTCAGACTAACAACATGGCCCATACTTACTTTTTCCAAGTTCTATCACATCTCCACTTGTGCCTATCCTTAGGTTGATTATTACTAATTAAAATACAATTCCCCCTTCCCTAGAGTTGGTGTACCCTGCTAGATTTAATTCCACTAAAACAACTCCAAGGCCCCAACTGGCCAATATCCACAAAATCTCATCTGCAAATTTATAGGAATCCCACTCAACCTTTAAAGACTCACAACTCAAATATCAACACAATTCTTTCATTAAAACTCTTGATTCCATTATCAATTAGTTTGTATTAAGAAAATTTCTTTAATTCAAGCAAATCCAAATTTATCTTAATACTCACAAATTTTCTGAATAAAATCTGAGATTAAATCCCTTAAACAACAGAGTTTCACATTTGAAATCATAGAAAAATCACAAAACATCAATCTCTTGAAATCCGTATATATTTCGCTTTCTAAAGTTGTAGGAATACGAGTTAAACTCTATTATAATCAAAATATAACTCTCTGTAAAATACAATACTCTGTAGCAAAACGTCTACTCGATCAGTAATTCAATATCCGTAAGTTCGAAGAAATAATTGTTTAAGAAAACAATAAAAAAATTCAACAAAACAACACAACAGAAGGTGTCGGTCGATCGACATTTTAGTTCAAAAAAGTCGCGGTCGCCTGACCTGCCAAAACCCAAAATCCCAAACAATGACAGTCGATTGTCATTTTAGTTCAAAATCAGGACAGTCGACCGATATGTCAAACTAGCCACTTTTAAAATTCGTGCACTTCTCAAATGATACATAGTTTAAAATCTCTAACGCATGAATCTATAAAATTAAAGCCCTGAGATAATCAAATACAACTTGTCCAACATATTGGAGATTCATAAATCAAATCAAACTGTCAACGATTTCATAAAAAGCGCAATTTCCAACTAAACTCTCCCAATCGGGAAATGTATATATATGTATGTGTATATATGTGCATATGTATCAGTAAATTCATCACGAATCATTATATATGAGTAGTATGATGTTCAATTCAATCAAAATATTAATATAAATCGAAGATACACTTGAAAAATTCTCACAACACAAAAAAAATCTACTTTTCAGCCTACATCATCAGACCTGAAATCAAACCCAGTTCAACCCTTCAAAAATTTGATCTTTTGATCCGAAAACTCTCTTGCGATTTGTTAAACACATATACATGCTAATTAAACCGATTTGCCACTGATTATATGCTTTTACAATAGTCATTAGTCAAATTTTCCTTATCACAAACCCCAAACAGATTATATCAACATATCGATAGTAAAGAATCCATCTTTAACTAACTATATGCATTACACATCTTAAAATCTCAATAAACATGATCAAAACAGCGAGATTATAACGTAAACAGCACAAACATGAGTATTACTAATTCCCTATCATTCTTAGATCATCTACATAGTAGATTTATTCATCATCTGCATATTATTCATGAAAAACCTTGTTTTCACGACTCTTTCTTCAATTTAATTCACTACATCATCATACAATCATATAGCATGCATCATACTAGGAAAATCATCACATTCAACACGTATAGAACAACAGAAGACAAAACATATCACTCACCTCAATGAAGGAATCAACCGAATTAATAAAAAATAAGAAAAAACCCTTCCTTTTGTAATAATCCAAGACCCTCGCTTCGAAAATCAAAGAATTTAATAATAAAAGAATAACTTTGTTTCGTGCAGAAAAGAGACGGCTATAGCAGCCCCTATATAGGTAGAAATCTGGAGTAATTAGGGTTTTACAAGTTTTATGGAATTATTCTTCAATAATTTATTCCTTTACGTATATTGACCTCCTTTAATAAATTAGAAAAATACGCCAAATCTATTAAAATAAAAAATAAATCTGTTTACCTCTGAGTTGGCCAGCCATCATGCCCAGCCCAGAAAACCGAAAATCTGGAGTTTTACTCCAAGTGGTAATTTTGCACAAAATTCCTCCAATTTTGAGTATTTGCAAATATGCCAAATAAATATCAAAAAATCCAAAAAATTTATAGATAATACCTACTAATACATATTAGTCTGTCCCAAAATATTTTTTTGACTTTGAGTTTCCCAAGAAAATATTTGCACGTGTTTTACACGTGCAAAAAGATAAATTTCAAAAAATGTTTATTTAATCACCAAAAATCACTTTAATTTATTTATTAATCTCAAAAACATTATTTAAAATTCTAGGGTGTTAAATCCCTCACTCCTTAGAATAGTTCTATCTTCAGAACTACTGCTAGTAGGGACAAGACAAATACAAGTAAAAAAAGAAGTACAAAAGTTACATAAAAAGTTCAGGAAAATCCTTCTGCATGCAATCCTCCGAATCCCAAGTAGCTTCCTCAAACAACTGGTTCCTCCACAATACGATGACCATAGTTATCACCTTATTCCTCAACACCTTCTCCCGACGGTCAACAATCTCTACAAGCTGCTCCTTGTAACTCAAGTTCAGCTGTAGTCCTTCCGGCACTTCCGCCACTTGATGACTCTGATCTGGAACATACCTCCTCAACATCGACACATAGAGCACATCATGCACTTGTGCCAATTCCTCCGGTAGCTCCAACTCATATGCTGTCTTACCAATCCGTCTCAAAATCCTGTATGGCCCAATGAACCTTCGCGCAAACTTGCCTCCCTTCCCAAACCTAATTACTCCTTTAATCGGAGAAACATTAAGGAACACTGCATCCCCGGCCTCAAACTCCAAGTCCCTTTGCCTAGTATCTACATAGCTCTTCTGCCGACTCTGAGCCTCGACCAACCTCTTACGAATCAACTTGATCTTCTCCGATATCTGCTGCACAATCTCCGACCCAAACATCTTCCTCTCTCCAACTTCGTACCAACAGACGGGTGTCCTGCACTTCCTCCCGTATAAGGCTTCATACGGACACATACCAATACTTGCATGGTAACTGTTATTAGAGGCAAACTCAACCAATACCAAGTACCTCTCCCAACTACCACCAAAGTCCATAACACAATCCCTCAATATATCTTCCAATACTCGATTCACCATTTTAGTCTGACCATCGGTCTGCGAATGGAAAGCAGTACTAAAGTCGGTTCTGGTAACCAAAGCTTCTTGCAAACCCTTCCAAAATCTCGATGTGAACCTCACATCCCTATCGGAAACAATCGACACAGGAACCCCATGAAGTCTCACAATCTTATCAATATACAGCTCTGTCAGTTTCTCCAACAACCAAGTAATCTTCATAGACAGAAAGTGAGCTGACTTGGTCAAACGATCCACGATAACCCAAATTGAGTCGTTGACCTTCGGATTCCTCGGCAACCCAGTGATGAAATACTTGCTAATATTCTCCCACTTCCATTCCGAAAATAGGCAATGGTTGTAACAAGCCTCCAGGTTTTTGATTCTCTGCTTTGATCTGTTGGCAAGTCAGACAACTTGCCACAAAGTCTGCCACATCTCTCTTCATCTCCGTCCACCAAAAGTTTTGTTTGATGTCCTTGTACATCTTTGTGCTTCTAGAAAGTACTGACAACAAGGTACTGTGTGCTTTCTACAAGATACTCTCCCTCATATCTGCATTCTCCGGTACATAACCTCTCACCTTTCCACAAAAATCCATCTTGGACACGAAACTCTGATAACTTGCCATCGGAAACCTGCTGCTACATCCACTAAATCTCCGCATCTGATTTCTGACCATCCATAATCTTCTCCCTCAAAGAAGGCTGCAACCTCAACTGAGTCAAAGATGCTCCCAAACCCTGCAATACAACCTCAATACCTGCCTGATCTAACTCTGTTGCCAACTCCTACTGAGTCGTGATCAAACTCAACAGACTGCTCTTTCGAATAAGCCCATCGGCCACCACATTCGCCTTTCTCGGATGATACTTGATCTCAGGACGAATATCATCCAACACTTCCAACCACCTTCTCTGCCGAAAATTTAGATCCCTCTGCTGGTAAATGTACTTCAAGTTCTTGTGATCGGTGAACATGTTGACCTTCTCTCCATATACATAATGCCTCCACTGCTTCAAGGCAAAGATAATAGCTGCCAATTCCAAATCGTGCGTCGGATAGTTCTTCTCATGCGGACGCAACTTTCTTGAACCATAAGCAATAACCTTCCCTTCCTATATCAGGATGCATCCCAAACTCCTGAGTGATGCATCACTGAAGATATCATAGTCCTTCCCAACTTACAGAAAAACTAGGATAGGCGTAGTCTTCATCCTCTCCTTTAGCTCTAGGAAACTCGCTTCACACCTATCAATCCAAGTGAAGGCCACATTCTTCCGAGTCAACCCTGTCAAAGGAACTGCGATCTGTGCATATCCCTGAATGAATCTCCTATAATATCTAGCCAATCCCAAGAAACTCCTGACCTCCTTCACTGTCGTTGGCCTGGGCCAATTCTTCACTACTTCAACCTTCTGAGGATCGGTGGCTACTCCCTCCTTAGAAAGGATATAACCAAAGAAAGATACCTCAAACTTCCAAAACTCACACTTCGACAGCTTGGCATACAAGTTATGCTCCTGTAACTTCTTCAATACCTCTACCAAGTGTTTAGAGTGCTCTTCCTCCGGCTTCAAATATACCAGAATATCATCAATGAATGCCACCATGAACGAATCAATAAACGGTCACAAGATCCGGTTTGTCATGTCCATAAATACTGTAGGCTCATTCGTCACTTCGAATGGCATCACTAAAAACTCGTAGATTCCTTGACGAGTTCTGAAAGCTTTCTTTCTCACATCTTCCTCCTTAACTCGGACCTGATGATATCCTGAACGCAGATAAATCTTTAAAAATACAACTGCTCCCTGAAGCCTATCAAACAGATCATCAATTTGTGGAAGTGGATACTTATTCTGAATGGTCACCCTGTTTAACTCCCGGTAGTCAATGCACATCCTCATTGACCCATCATTCTTTTTCACTAACAAGATTGGCGCACCCCAAAGTGAAGTACTCGGCCTGATAAATCCCTTACACAGTAATTCCTCAATCTGCTTCTTAACTTCATCCTACTCTACAGGTGCCATCCTGTATGGAGATTTAAAAATCAGAGCACTTCCCGGCTGAATATTGATGCAGAACTCAACATCTCACTATAGCGGTAACCCTGGTAGTTCCTCCGAGAATATCGTAGGAAAATACCTGACAACTGGAATACTTCTGAATTCATCTGGAATCATCAAGTTAGATAATATTGCAGCCACTTTCAGGTTCCTTTTTTTTCCTGAAAAGTCACTACGGGTCCTCCCGGTGCCTTCACAAACACCTCTTTGTTCTTGCATTCAGTTATGGCATCATATATTATCATCCAATCAATGCCCATGATCACAACTACACCTAAGACTTGCAGTTCAATAAGATCAATGCTGAATAATCTCCTACCAATCTCGATATCATAACCCTCATAATACTGATAAGCCATCAATTCTTCTTCTGATGGTGTTGCCACTGACAAGACTCTGCCTGAAAATACCTTAGGTTCCACACCTAAAACTTTAGCAAAATTGGGCGACACAAATGTATGCGAAGAACCAGTATCAAATAAAACTTTTGCTTTTATTCCAGTAATCAAGAAAAAACCCTGGATCACATCTTCTGAGTTACCCACATCTTCTTAAGTTAATGCGAACACTCACCTCTGCCTCAGAAATTTGCCTCCGCTTTCACCTTCCTTCTTCAACTGCGGACAGTTTGGTCTGATATGACCTTCACGACCACACTGATAACAAGACCGCACCTTGAGTGGTTTGGTGCATGCTGACTGATAGTGGCCTACCTCTCCACAGTTGAAAAAAGTTACGCCTTGAATTGCGGGTGCCTTCTGCTCTGGCCTACTGAAGTTGCCCTGCTTCGTCAGGAATTTCTTCCCCCTCTGATTTGCTGCTGGCCTCTTGTTTCTGTTCCACGTCTTGTGCTTTTTCTGAAACTGATCCATATTTTCTTCTGTCATTGCTGCTCTCCTGACCAGCTTATCAAACTTTCTGATGCCCAACAGTATCATCCGTGTAACACCTCGCAAAATTGGGTAATGACAATTTTTCTCTCGTGTATTACGCACGTGTATTTTGTACCGTTACGAGTAATATTCGTAACATATTTTTATATAAATGTCATACGTATATTATATTTTGATTATTTATATGTTTTTTATTTTCTCAAAACTCATTTCAATTCTATTTTTAGCCAACTCAAATATTTATTTTAATTTTTGTGTTTTATGTACATTGCACGTGTTTTCAATACACGTGTCAATTACATATATTTTCCGTTATGTGAAATATCTGTAACATTATTACATATACAAGTTTTTTATTTTGACTATTTTCATTCACCCAAATTAATTTTAATATTTTCATGTGCATTGCACGTAAATTTTTCTGTGCATTTTATTTCTAAAATTTTTAAGATGTCATGCACATTTATTTCTCATTTTATTTCACATTTAGTTATTTTTATCTTAGTGAAAACCCACAGGCCTAAAGTTTATTTTAAATCCCACTAAGTTAATTAAAAGAGGAACCACTAATTAAAAGAAAAGCCCATTATTTATTCTACATTTTTTTAAATAAACACTTTTAATCCTACACTTGTCATGTAACAAGTATATACATCTAGGCTATAAACAAATAATTAAACAAATAAATGAGAAGTGTGCACATGTGGAAAATCCAAGGATTTTCCAATTCATGAAGGAAGAAGAAGAGTTGGGAGTTTGTGTAGTAATGGTGAGTGGGCAATTAGTGAAGGGAGTTATGTATGTTATGAATTTGAACACTTAATTTGGGTAGTAGAAGAGTCTTCTCAAACTCTATAAATACCACCTCCCTTTCTTCATGAAATCTTACTCCAAGAATCAAAAGAAAAGAAACAAAAGATAAGAAAGAGAAGAAAAGAAAAAGAGAGTTGTTTGAGTTCTTGCTTGGAAAACTTGTTAGGAGGAGAAGGGGGTCCCATTCTTGGAGCTAGGAGCAACTTCTAGGAGTTTTCTTCTACATTAGAATCTTCATTGAGGTGTGTGTTCTTTCTTGCTTTCTAAAGTAAAATAAATTGCATGTGTAGGGAAATTGATATTTAAAATTGTTTATACATATGAGAAGTGGTTAAATTGTGATGATAATATTTAGAATGAAAATGCATGCTAATTGAAAGATTGTCATATAAATAAGTTGAAATGAGGTTGTTTGATTGCATGGTAGTATATCATGATCAGATTAAATGATATGGATATAGATTTGTACACAAAGTTACTAATTCATGCCAATAAAGTTACTGTTTTGAGTTTTGTTTTCCCATCAGAAAATTATATTTAATAAAATAGTTAGAATCTAGAGATAAAACTTTTTGAGAGCATCTTGTATATGTCAGGAACATTCCTTTAAAATTTCAAAATATTTGGAGGCCATTTACTATTTTAATGAAATCTAAACTCAGAACTGGTTAGTAGTTGACTAGTTGCTGGAAATCTGTACACATTTCGGTTTTTGATCAATTCAGCATTGTAAATGAATTTGAGAAAAGTCAGAACTAAAAAATTTTAGTAGACTTGTTAACCTTTCTGGAAAGTCTAAGAATTCAAATTTTTCCAAAGAATTGAATTTTATATGAATTTTACAAGACTGTACAGTGGCAGTATTTCAGTATTTCGACCCTATTGTATATTTCGAAGAATTCAGGGTTATAGATACAGTATTTTAAGGAAACTTTTAACCAAGAAATTGTAGTAGACTTGTACACCTTTATTTCGATATATATAACGCAAAGTTTCGTGAAGTATATGATTTTCTATGATTTTTATAAATTGCATGAAATGCTGTTTCTGACTTTGAATTTATTGTTTTGCAAATGATACTTAAACGAGGTGATTGAAAATATATTCTCGCTATTTTAAGTTATATTTTGGGAAAATAAAGATCATATTCATGCTTAGATGAGATGTGAACTCAAGAAAAATTTATATATGGATAATAAAGTTAGAAATTAGTTTAAAATAAATCAAAGGAAAATGAAGAGATGAGTTTTCAATAATGAATTTTAAGAAATTATATTTTAATCTTAATTAACTTGTATTTAGAAGGTCTTGATGAATATGAAAAGTGTATTGTGAAAATGAATAGGTTGAGATTGTACTTGTTGATGAATAAGTAAGAATGAATAAAAAAATTTAAATGAATTATGAATACATGAACATGAGTTATTAGGGTATGAGTACCCCAAGTTGTTGAACATGAAAAGATGTTGATTCTAGAGGCTTAATGAAATTCAGGTACCAGCAAGTGTTGAAAATGAATAATTGATTTGAGAAGTGGCCAATATAGGCTGTCATTCTCGGTAGGTTTTTTTGTAAGACCGGTACGAAAGTAAGCTAGCTCTAGTAGTATAATTTATTCATATTCAAACTTAAGAATTAAGTACTAAGTGAAGATGTAGTAAAGTTGGGCAAACGTGAGTGGAGGGCCTCTATATAGTCGGGCGGTGGATTTCGGGACTACAGACCCTGTCAGGCATGGATTCCGGGGCAGTGGTTGCTTGCGATGGAGGCGGGCCTTAATTAAATTCGGAATTATGATTGAGAGGGCGGTGGATTTTGTTGTGCAATCTAGATGATCTAAATAAATAGATAATCTGGACACAAATTAAAAACCTCGCAAGTGTACGAATCGTTTATAGAAGCGTAGTGACAAGCAATGGTCGATCCCACAGAGATTGTAGAAATTAACTTACTAACCAATAAAACAGAAATAAGAATCTTGAAGTGTTGTTCTAAAAGAAATGACTAGATCAAGTAGTTCTGAATCACAAATGTCTATTAAGTAGTTGGGCTTTGATCTCCACCTATAGTCAATAATGCTAAGTCACCTTCTACACTACTCTAATTACTCATGTTTGTTCCTTTAAGGGCATGGTATCTACTCCTTAAAGTTATTGTTTCCCTAAGTCAAGAATTAGGCATGGTATCTACTCTAATTTGTTTCTTTCCTTAAGTATTTAGCATGGTATCTACTAAGTTGCACTTAAGGAAAACATAGGATCAATGGAAACGAACAAACACTTGAAGTTCTAGAAATTGGTATCAGATCTAGATCCTTCAAGTTGATTAAACCAGGAACCCCTAGAGATTCCTGTGTTACAAACTATGAACACAAGATACGGGTCGTCTCTATGCTCATATAACAGATTCAGATTTATAATACACAAACTTGATAAACTCAGGTTCTGCATGGCAGTCGACTTGCTGTCACTCTCAGTCGACTGCTCTTAGAACTTCTGAACAAGTTTGATTATTATAAATCTATACCAATTCAATCAGGTTTAATCAATAAGTAATAGAGTAGCATTCAGAAGAATATAGCTTTACATGACTACGGTTTCAATCTACCCAACTATGAAATTAGTTCCACATAATAAGACTTTTATTAACTAACAGTTTCGAATACATGATTAAAATAAAAGAACTAGAAAGAGAAGAAATAAACTGATGACGTTGGCCTGAGAAGTCGACTTGCTGTCACTCAGTCGACTGGCTTGTTCCCTTCAGTGTACTTGATCTCCTTCTTTCTTCGATCCTGATAGAATAATGCCTCTTGGTTGATGATTGATGATTCAGATATTAAGTGATACCCTTAACTTCTTATTCCAGCCTTTTTATAACTTCTTTTGCCCACATCTGCAGATTCCAATTCTATCTCTTTACATTGAATATAAGTTTGAGTCGATCTTCTCACTTGCCAACCCTGGTCTCCTATCTCGATTAATGGAGAGTTGTTATTCGCAGAAGCCCTGGGTTTGGATAACTTTAATCTTGCTTCGGATTTGGATGAGGACGAATCTTCCCTGTTCTTATCTTCTGACTCTGCTGAATGCAGTCGGCTGGTTTGGATGTAAGTCGACTGTGCCGAGACATCTGTGGATTCATGATTCATCAGTCAAGTCGACTGGTGTTGGAGTAAGTCGACTGTGCTGAGCAGCTTCGGCCTCTCTATCCAGTCGCCTGTTTGGAGACCCAGTCGACTTATGCTCTGCAGTTTCTGTGTATCATCCTCAAAATCCTGAATCTGCTTCGTTTTGCTGTTTTATGCTGTTTCCTGTGGAAAAGAGAAAATAAGAGTAAAATACTACATATAGAGCATTTAAATGTCCAATTGCATTAAGATTATTGCTCCTAAATGTGAATATTATTGAGTTCATCAGATTTCGGGATCATCATTAATCGGGCGGATAGTAGGCTGTAATCTAGTGTATATACATGTACCGGGACTAGAGGGACACTTGCAAGATGTTCGCACGACGAGGATTCTGTATAATCGGGCGGTGGATCTCCGGGACTGGAATCCATACTCGTGGAATGTCTAAACTTGGTTTTATTACTGGGTATTTATCATGGCGAGGGATAAAACCCTTTAATGTGGAGTACATAGGTGCTTGCCCTCGGACCTATGTAGTATGGGATGCATTGAATCTGAACAAGTATGCATTAGTGTCATAGTAGTATAACATCTGCATTAGGCATTAAGTCATATTATACACTGACATGTTTAGGATAGTCACTCTTTACACTTTTATATGCATTCAAGTTTGTGTTTGTTAAAGTAAGAGATTGCGTTATAATACAACATAGAGAAGATCGTTGTTTATAACATTGCGTCGGTTATAAGCAACGGACGTGCCTACAGATTTTCAGTACAGTGCTTGATTGGATTGGCAAGGACTTAAAGACGGTTGATAATAAAGATTATATTCATGATTAAAGCTACTGATATTAGAGTTATTTTCATGTTGTATTTTTATTTAACTTCCGCTGTGTAACTTTTTAATAAACATTGTTGTGTAAATAAAAAGTTTTAAATTTCCGTGTAAAATTGTACGAAATGAAGTAAAAGATCTTGTTGTACTACGAATTACATGTAAATGGAATTCGGAGTATTACAATTCGCGACCTCAGATTCGGCCTCAAGCCCTGCTCGAATTTCTTGGCCTTCTTTGCTTCATCAACTATCAGCTCCAGTGCATACCTTGACAACTGGGCAAACTTAGTCTCATATTCGTGCACTGATATGCTGCCTTGCTGTAGGTTCAAGAATTCCATTGCCTTCTTCTAATAAATGTTCAGGGGAAAGAAGCGATCCCTGAACTCCTCCAGAAACGCCTCCCAAGTCACCTGTTCATCCCTAAAAGTCATCTTCACTGACTGCCACCAAACGCCTGCATCATTCTCTAACTGCATTGTAGCCAATTTCACCTTATTGGCTGTTGGGGTTTCTAGAACTTCGAAGACCACTTCCATCTCTAATCCAATCATCAGCCTCGTTTGGATCAGGCTGCCCTTCAAAAACAGGCAACTTCATCCGCTTGAAGGAATCCACCTGCTTAATCGGATCAACATTAACAAGCACTGGTCCAGCCCCTTGATTCTAATTCTAAGTCATGTTGGCTGCCATGGATGCGTTCAAAGTCTGTTACACCCTGGTAATTTCCGTCTCTAGATCAAGTCGGCCCCCTTAGGAACCCTCGGCCCCATCATCAGCACTGCCATTCCTGGTCCTGGGTTCTGCCATTAAACTGAATACTGCAAAATGAGGAAAAAGTTAGAGCATCACAACATAATTCATATTCACACAAATTTCCTTTTGCAAAAAAAAAAAAAAAAAAAAAATCCTACTCATGCACAAACCATTTCACTCGTTTTAATTCCATGTGATACTCACACTCTAATGTCCATACCTAGGTACTCACGCTCTAATGTCCACCTAGGTTTATTCTTATACCATGTTTAACATTACTATTGAAGCATGCTCTGATACCAACTTTGTAGCACCCTGAATTTCCAATGATTGAAAATTAGAAAATACATGGCACAAATCCAGAATCAACCTCAATGTAATAGTAAACATAGCAAAACACAGAAAATTTTCAATTTTTATTACATATATTCTTTACATAGTACAGCGGAAATTTAACACCTTGAATTATGTTTTCTTTCTTTTGCAATCTATTCTTTTACAATTTGCATAAACCATATTATCATTCTACCACATGCATCCAATCCCAAGCTAACGGTACCTACATGTAAAATATGAGGCTAGAGATAACCCTAACCCCCAAAACTACAGGGGTCAGCCATAACGGTGCGAGTGAAATTAAAAGAAATATAATTTAAATGAAGCATAAAGAATAAAGTCATAATCAATACATTCCCATAGTAGCAACAAACAGAATACGAAATAACGATAGATAAAGCATAATCCTACTACGGTGATAGAAACAATATCTAGAATACTCCGCGAATATACCTAACGACCCTCAGCGCGCAAGCATCATATAAGCATAGCTCTAACTCCGGAGAATCACCTCCTTGCCGTGTACCCCACGAATAGGCCTGCCGACCCTCGACGTGCAGACTCACAGTACATTCTGCGAATAAGCCTGCTGACCCTTGACGCACGAATGCACCGTATGTTTCATAAATAGGCCTGTCGACCCTCGACACGCGAACATACCAACTGTCCTCTAGACATTCCGTGAATAGGCCTGCTGACCCTCGACACACAAATATACTAGAGACACAACAACACACAGTCCTGGAATACATTCGTCGGATTAACAATAGAGCCCATACTCACTTTTCCCAAGTTCTATCACATCTCCACTAGTGTATGTCCTTAGGTTGATTATTACTAATTAAAACACAATTCCCTCTCCCTAGAGTTGGTGTACCCTGCTGGATTTAATTCTATTAAAACAACTCTAAGGCCCCAACTGGTCAATATCCACAAAATCTCATCTGCTGGTTTACAGGAATCCCACTCAACCTCTAGAGACTCACAACTCAAATATCAACACAAACCTTTCATTAAAACTCTTGATTCCATTATCAATTCGTTTGTATTGAGAAAATTTCTTTAAATCAAGCAAATCCAAATTTATCTGAATACTCACAAATTTTCTGAAATAAAATCTGAGATTAAATTCCTTAAACAACTGAGTTTCACATTTGAAATCATAGAAAAATCACAAAACAACAATCTCTTGAAATCCGTATAAATTTCGCTTTCTAAAGCCGTAGGTATACGAGTTAAACTCTATTATAATCAAAATATAACTCTCTGTAAAATACAGTAATCTGTATCAAAACTTCATCTAAAACAGTAATTCAATAATCCATAAGTTCGAAGAAATAATCGTTCAAGAAAACAATAAAAAAAAACTCAACAAAACAACACAACAGCAGGTGTCGGTCGACTGACATTTTAGTTCGAAAAAGTCACGGTCGGCTGACATGCCAAAACCCAAAATCCCAAACAATGACAGTCGACTGTCATTTTAGTTCAAAATCAGGACAGTCGACCGACATGTCAAAAAATGCCACTTTAAAATTTGTGCACTTCACAACTGATACGTAGTTCAAAATCTCTAATGCGTGAATTTATAACATTAAAATCCTGAGATGATCAAATACAAATTTTCCAACATATTGGAGATTCATAAATCAAATCAAACTCTCAACAATTTCATAAAAAGAGTAATTTCCAACTAAACTCTTCAAATCGGGAAATGTATATATATGTATGTGTATATATGTGCATATGTATCAGTAAATTCATCACAAATCATTGTATATGAGTAGTATGATGTTCAATTCAATCACAATATTAAAATAAATCGAAGATCCACTTGAAAAATTCTCAAAACACAAAAAATCTCTTTTCAGCCTGCATCATCAGACCCGAAATCAAATCCAATTCAACCCTTCAAAAACTTAATCTTTTGATCCCAAAACTCTCTTGCGATTTGTTAAACACATATACATGCTAATTAAACCGATTTGCCCCTGATTATATGCTTTTACAACAGTCATTAGTCACATTTTCCTCATCACAAACCTCAAACAGATTATATCAACACATCAACAGTAAAGAATCCATTTTAACCAACTATATGCATTACACATCTTACAAATCTCAATACACATGATCAAAACAGCGAAACTATAACGTAAATAGCACAAACATGAGTACTGCTAATTCCCTATCATTCTTAGATCATCTACATAGTAGATTTATTCATCATCTGCCTATTATTCATGAAAAATCATGTTTTGACTACTCTTTCTTCGATTTAATTCACTACATCATCATACAATCATCTAGCATGCATCATACTAGGAAAATCATCACATTGAACATGTATAGAACAATAAAAGACAAAACATGTCACTCACCTCAATGAAGGAATTAACTGAATTAATAAAGAATAAATAAAAAAGCCCTTCCTTTTGCAATAATCCAAGATCCTCGTTTCGAAACTCCAAGAAATTAATAATAAAACAATAACTTTGTTTCATGCAGAAAAGAGACAACTGTAGCAGTCCCTATATAGGCCGAAATCTAGAGTAATTAGGGTTTTACAAGTTTTATGAAAATATTCTTCAATAGTTTATTCCTTTACATATATAAACCTTCTATAATAAATTAGCAAAATAGGCCAAATCTATCAAAATAAAAATAAATCTCTTTACCTATGTGTTGGTCAGCCATCATGCCCAGCCCAGAAAACCAAAAATTTGGAGTTTTACTCCAAGTGGTAATTTTGCACAAAAGTCCTCCAATTTTGAGTATTTGCAAATATGCCAAATAAATATTTAAAAAATCCAGAAAATTCATAGATAATACCTACTAATACATATTAGTTTTTGCCAAAATATTTTTCTGACTTTGAGTTTCTCAAAAAAATATTTGCACATATTTTACACGTGCAAAAAGATAAATTTTAGAAAAATATTTATTTTATTACCAAAATTCACTTTAATTCATTTATTAATCTCAAAATAATTATGTAAAAGTCTAGGGTTTTACATAAGTATGATTAGAATGCTGAAAATGATTTCCCCCTATATTTTCTTTAATATTTGCGCCCGGATGTCATTTAACAGTTTGAAGGCTTTCCTAGGGTTTGCATTCGTGTGTGAGGAGTCACTTAAGAAGTCAGAAGAATGCTTGAGAAAATTCTATGATGAAGGCTAGGGAATTACTGTACCTTTGAGACAGTTTTCTCTTTGGAAGATTGACCGTTATAGAAAAGAGAAAAGTAACACATGCATTGGGTTCTACCACAAATATACATTGAACTTGTCTTTTAGTGATTATTGGGTTCATCTCTTACTAAGAGACAAATAAATAATACCCAATAATCACTAAAGTAATCTCAATGTATGTGTAGTATTTCTCTATAAAAAATGAAATGATGCAAGAGAATTTGTTCGTGAGAATCATGTTCATGCAAATGATATCTACAATGGATTTTTTTTTTTTTTTTGGGGGGGGGGGGGGGGGGGGGGGGGGGGGGGGGCCGAATATACTTCCAAACAGGTTAAGTCTAGGGCAAACACTTCGCAACAAAGTGAGCAGCAAAATTCTCAGTTCTTCTCATAGATTGGTTGGAGCACCAATGAGTAGCGGATAATCTGAACCTGCACTCATTGATTTTGTGAGCGAGATGACATTGGGGAGTGATGGGGCAATCCTTCGGCCGGTTAACGATGTTTCTTGCATCGCCTTCAACAGTCCACTGTTACTGGGTTGGGCTAGTTGTGCATTTGATACCATACACTAATGCCACAGCCTGCGCTAGGTCCGGGCTATTAATTTTGATCATCTTAGACTAAATTGACAGAATGCTATTGATAAGGATAAAATCTCACTTATGTTTATTAATGACACTTATTATGATATGCAGAGGTAAATTGTCAAATTGGACATAAATTCAGATTACAACTCTATATGGGTCAAAACCCAGAACCGAATGTGGGTCAAATTCGAAATCCAAGTCAGCAAAAATCCAAAACCCAATAAGGGTAAATTTAATCGGTGATTGGATAAGTAATTCAAATAATATTAGATCTTATCTCCAAACTATTGCGTCTTATCCTCTGAGCTACGAATTTAATTCATATAAAAATCCAAGCCTAGTAAGAGCATCCACTATCGTTGGATAAAAACCCAAAATTTACCAATTGGGTTGAAAAAGCACTCCACTATCGTTTGCTAAAAATCTAAAATTGACCAATTGGGTTGAAAAAACACTCCACTATCGTTTGCTAAAAATCCAAAATTTAGAATAGAAGTGAATAGTCGACTACTAAATATAGCAGCGGCTTTAGACTACTGATAAATATAAAAGACGGAAGAAGATCATCTGTCTGTTTAATTTTTTTTTAATATGATCGGATAGAATATGAATTTCCGTCCCCCGAGTTATTTAATATTTTTTTTCCTGAAAATTACTAAAATGACATCTAAATAATTATGAAAATACTATTTTAAAAAAATCAAAAATTCAAAAAAGGAAAGAAAATGCTCAGATGAAAGAAGATCTTCCGTCCGGTAATTTTTCAGAACTTTTTTCAAAAAGTTACTTATGAAACTGCCATTAAAAAAAATGCTCAGATGGAAGATCTTCCGTCCAGCCAAAAAGAAGCTTTAAAAAATCGTCAAGTCTTCTAACTTTAGCACTAAACGATTGCAGCTCTCGACGGCAAAAGCTATTTGCCAAATGCTAAATATGCAAAATTTAGCAGCAACGATAGTGTATGCTCTAATGGGTAACAAATCATTCTTTCTCTTTCTCTTAAATTACAATATTCTTTTGCAGACTTGAATATCGGAGCCGGAGCCAACTCCCAACTCCAGTGTTTTGGCTTTGTTGCAGGTACTTGAAGGAGGTGATGGTCAGATCAAGATCCAGAGAGGCCGATCATTGTCTATCCAACTTCATCAACTTGGAACAAACATTTGTTGCGCTAGCATCGATTTTTGCGGCAACAACTACCCACTTCATCCCTAGTCACTGAGCTGACACACGTTGTCGATGGACTGAGTGCTACATCCACGTTGACATTTACTGTGCCTACTGGTGGACACTGCCACCCTTGGGGTTCTATATTCGCTTGCGGTTGTGCTCCTGGTTTGGGCACCGCAGCGGAGTTGTGGATTTGACCTATGACAACATTGATGATTGAGGCGTGTCAGAATGGTTTGTTTTCATTTATCACTTTGCATATGGCATTCCAAATGTACCAAATAAACAAAGTGCCCACTTTGAGGTATTCCAGATAGTCATGGCCACAGTGTCATTGCTAGCGATGTTATGGGCACGCCTTGGGGATGAGGCTGATGTGCTTCAGATCACGAAACCCAAGGCACAAGTAGCTTTTGGCTTCTTCATGGCACTCGAAGCTTTTGGGAAGTAGCTCCTGCCCCCTGATTCAAATCTCCAAAAGAAGTTTCTCATCCTACTTTCCATTTACATTGTTGTTTGTGGGTGGAGACTGGCTGTGTTGGGGTTTGTGGATCCAATACACGATAATGAGTTAAAGAAGATAGATGGGAAGGAGAGTCGAAGTGGGAGCAACAGGTCAAGAGTAGCAAGTGGCTATAGCAGAGTTACAGTTGACCGCACCCCCGACCGCCCAAGCAAGACGACCGGTCGACCACGCAGTCGACCATCCTTCTCTCTGACTCAACTCTGTACCTTGAAGGAAGACCGGTCGACCGCGCAGTCGACCGACCCGCTCTCTGTTGGATTTCATGTAGTCGAAGGAGAAAACCGGTCGACCATCAAGATGGTGCGGTCGACCGTCCCGACGCTGATTGATGAGCGGCTGAGATGGAAGTTGTGAAATCCGATATATATTGTATTGTGTACGATTTTAGGGTTAAGCCAAAAAGAAAAGAGAGATCTACAACCGTCATTAAGAGAGAGGGAGATAGAGAGAAACCATACACCTTGGTGGTGAGTTCTTGAGAGATTTGTAAAGCTAATCTTCATATTTCAACTAAAATCGCAGAAGTGCCTCTGCGCGGGGAAGTAGCCATTGTTTGGGTGAACCTCGATAAAAATCTTGTGTGTTCTTGTATGTTGTTTTTTGTTGTTCTTTGTTCTTTTGTTTTGATTCTATATTTCCTGCATCTCGTCATCATTGTTGAGTTTATTCCACAGTTAGAATTCAACAAAGTAGTATCAGAGCCAGGTTGGTAGTATTGATTGAGATGAGGGACAAGAGTAGAGTCAAGGAGTTCGATAGAACGGATTTCACAATGTGGAAGATCAAAATGATTGCGTATCTCCGACAGAAGGATCTTAATGATCCGTTGTTTGGTATGAAGCCAGAGGGGGTGGAGGTCGGTCTAGTTGCATTGGCGGGCTGGAATAGATTGGATTAGAAAGCTCTTGGGCAGATTCAGTTGTCGCTGAGCAAGAAGATGCTATTTCATATTGAGAAGGCAAGAACTGCAAAGGAGGCAATGGAGATTTTGAAAGACATATTTGAGAAGCCGAATGCAGCGATTCAGATCTTACACCTAAAGAAGTTAGTTAACTTGAAGTTGTCAGAAAGGGATTCGATTGCTGAGCACATCAACAATTTCTGTATGGTTTACAATCAGATAGAATCGTTGGGTTTAAAGTTTAAAGAGATGGCACAATCGTTGTTGTTGCTATCCAGTCTTCCTGATAGTTATGGTACAGTAGAGCAGACTATTACTAGCACCATGAATGATACAACTACCTTAAAGGATGTTATAAACAGCATCATGAATGATGATGCAAGGAGGAAGAGACATGGAGAGACTTCAGTGTCATATCCTAGCAATACCGTGTTGTCAGTTGATAACCGTGGTAGAAGTAACAACAGATGGAGGTCGTAAAGCAGGAATCACAGGTCCAAGTCAAGAACAGGACATCGCAAAGGTGAGTGTTGGTACTGTAAGAAGCCAGGACACAGGAGAGACCAATACGAAGAGTATAAGAAAGCACAAGTATGGTCACAGGTAGCCAATGTGGTAAGTATTGAACCCCTTCTAGATGAATTGTGTTTATCTGCTGGATTCAGTATTTTGCAAGATTATTGGTGTATAGACTCGAGTGCGTCTTATCATTGTACCCCTATGAGGGATGTTTTTGATGATTACAGGACAGGTAATTTTGGTGCAGTTTCAGTTGGTAATGGGTAGATATGTCCAGTTGTAGGTAGAGGCACTGTGAGAGTAAAAGCTCGCAATAATGGGCAATTGGTCTTGTATGATACAAGACATATTCCGGGCTTGAAGAAAAACTTGATCTCAACTAGCAAACTAGACAAAGAAGGGTTTACAACAACTTTTGGGCATGGAGAATGAAAGGTGATTACAGGTGCCAGGTTGGTGGCAAAAGGAAAGCGTGGTGACACGTTGTACTTACTCAGGTGAGGTGATTCAGGTGATATCATTGCTACAACATCAGTAGGTAGTTCCTCGCCGATTCTATGACATGTCAGGTTGGGACACCTTGGTAAAAAGGGTGTCAAGCAGCTTTGTTCTAGGGATCTTCTACCGGGGCTGAAGAAAGTTGAGATGGATTTTTGTGAGAATTGCGTGATGGGCAAACAAAAGTTAGTTAGCTTTCAGTTGGGTGGACGTGAGAAGAAGCTTGGGAAGCTAGAGTTGGTACATAAAAATATGTGGGGTCCAGCTCAGAAATTCTCTTATGATGGTAAGAGATACATCGTCACATTCATAGATGATACTACTAGAAAGGTTTGGGTTTATGCAATTCGAGAGAAATCAGATGTTTTTTAGGCATTCAGAGCTTGGAAGGCCAGGATTGAGAATGAGATGGGATGCAAGGTGAAGGCAATAAAGTCAGACAACGGAAGTGAGTATACAAGCAAAGAGTTTGTTAACTATCTGGCAAAGGAAGGTATCAGAGGAATCAAGACAGTTCCTAAGGCTCCACAGGAGAATGGTGTAGCAGAAAGGATGAACCGCACGATACTCAAAAGGGCGAGATGCATGAGACTTCATGCGGGTCTTCCGTTCCATCTTTGGGCCGCTACAGTTGATACAGCAGTGTACTTGATTAACCATTGCCCGTCTAGTGCCCTTAATGGGGTCATTCCAGAAGAACTATGGTCAGGTAAAACTATTAATTATTCACATTTGAAAGTTTATGGTTATATGGCATGTGCACTAATTGACAGGAAAGAAAGAAAGAAGTTGGACTCTAAGTCCAGGAGGTGCGTCTTCATTGGCTACGGTGGCGATGAGTATGGTTATAAGCTTTGGGATTTTGTGGATAACAAAGTCAATTGCAGCAAGAATGTAGTGTTCAGTGAAGAGGTCCTATACAAGGATAGAAACACAGGTCAAGACAATACAACCAGTTCAGAGTCAGAGTGAGGTTCAGACTCAGACTCAGATTCAGATTCTGAAGGCGGCCCTAGTGGTGGGGGTCCTACAGTGCAGCAGCAGGTACAGGCACCACAGGTAGCACAGGAGGCTCATGGTGAGCCTATTGGGAATGAGCAGGTTATCCAAGATGAATATGTACAGCCAAAACAGTTCGGGGAACCTGAACCGGTCGGTGAACCGGTACCCACATTGAAGAGATCAACATGAGAGAGGAGACCAACCAGGATATTTAATCCATCAGCTAGTGTTGTTCACGAGTATGTTCTGTACACAGATTCGGAGGAGCTAGAGACTCATGAGGAGACTTTTAGGGATGAGGCTCAAATTCAGTAGGAGTCAGCCAAAGGACGAGATGAACTCCTTGGAACAGAACCAAACTTGGGAGTTGACCAAGTTACCTGCAGGAAAGCGCGCTCTTATGAACAAATGAGTTTACAGAGTCAAAGATGAGGCAGATGGTAGTAAGAGGTACAAGACAAGGCTTGTTGTGAAAGGATTCTCTCAAAGAGAAGGTGTTGATTATAGTAAGATCTTTGCATCGGTTGTGAAGATGGCTTCTATTAGGGTTCTGTTCAGTATTGTGGCAGTTGAAGACTTGCACTTAGAGCAGTTGAATGTGAAAACAGCATTTCTCTATGGTGATGTCGAAGAAGAGCTGTACATGAAACAAGCCACAGGTTTTGAAGCTAAAGGAAAGGAAGAAATGGTGTGTCGATTGAAGAAGAGTCTTTATGGGCTCAAACAAGCACCGCGGCAATGGTATTTGAAGTTTGATTGCTTCATGAGAGAAAAAGGTTTCGATTGATGCGAAACGGATCATTGTGTGTATGTTCGTAGATATGAAGATAATGATATAGTTACCTTAGCGTTGTATATGGACGACATGCTATTAGCAGGTTCATATATGGAGAAGATCAAGGAAGTAAAAAGGGTGCTAGCTTCGGAGTTTTCAATGAAAGACTTGGGTGAAGAAAAGCAAATTCTCGACATGAAGATCAGTAGAGACAGGAGAAGCAAGAAGCTTTGGTTATCTCAAGCGGACTATATGAATGTGTTGAAGAGATTCAATATGGATGGCGCGAGGCCAGTCACTTATCCCTTGGCTGCTCACTTCAAGTTATCAATGGACTTGTGTCCTAAGACAGAGGCGGAGATGGAGGAAATGGCTGCTATTCCTTATGCCTCAGCCGTTGGGAGTTTGATGTATGCGATGGTGTCTACAAGACCAGACATCACACAAGCAGTGGGAGTTGTCATCCGTTACATAAAGAATCCAGGTAAACACATTGGGATGCAATAAGGTGGATTCTTAGATATCTAGCAGGTACTTCAGATCACTCTCTTTGTTATGGGGGAGATTCTTTGCATATACATGGTTATATGGATGCAGATTTTTTGGACGATCGTGATGGTTGCAAAAGTACTACAGGGTATGTATTTACAGTTGGTGGAACAGCTGTTAGTTGGGCTTCACAGTTACAAAAGGTTGTAGCGCAGTCAACCACGGAGTCAGAGTATATGGCACTTACAGAAGCGACGAAAGACATGTTGTGGATTTCGGAGCTTAAGCAACCCATAGGTGAACTATGGTGTGACAGTCAAAGTGCAGTTTTCTTGGCCAAAAACTCGACATATCACTCTAGGACTCAGCACATTCAAATGAGGTATCATTTTATCAGAATGGCGGTTGAGAAGAAATAATTGAAGCTAACTAAGATTCTTGGTACTAAGAATTCGGCGGACATGCTCACTAAGGTGGTGGATAGCAGGAAACATCAGTTTTGCTATACCGCTATCGGATTGTCTCCAGGTTAACTGTTGAGGAGACTCGCAGAGGCACGGGCCTAAACTAGGCCAATGGAAGAATGAAGACTTCATGTATATGTCTCCAAGTGGAAGATTGTTGGGGTTTTTGGATCCAATACACGATAATGAGTTGAAGAAGATAGATGGGAAGGGGAGTCGAAGTGGGAGCAATAGGTCAAGAGTAGCAAGCGGCTACAGCAGAGTTGCGGTCGACTGTACCCCCCGACCGCCCAGGCAAGATGATCGGTCGACCGCGCAGTCGACCGTCCCGCTCTCTGACTCAACTCTGTACCTTGAAGGAAAGACCGGTCGACCGCGCAGTCGACCGACCCGCTCTCTGTTGGATTTCATGCAGTCGAAGGAGAAGACCGGTCGACCATCAAGATGGTGCGGTCGACCGTCCCGACACTGATTGATGAGCGGCTGAGATGGAAAGTTGTGGAATCCTATATATATTATATTGTGTACGATTTTAGGGTCAAGCCAAAAAGAAAAGAGAGATCTACCGCCGTCATTAAGAGAGAGGGAGATAGAGAGAAATCCTACACCTTGGTGGTGAGTTCTTGAGAGATTTGTAAACCTAATCTTCATATTTCTAGTGGAAATCGCAGGAGTGTCTCTGCGCGGGGAAGTAGCCATTTTTTAGGTGAACCTCGATAAAAATCTTGTGTGTTCTTGTATATTGTTATTGGTTGTTCTTTATTCTCTTGTTTTGATTCTATAGTTCTTGTATCTCGTCGTCGTTGTTGAGTTTATTCGGCAGTTAGAATTCAACAGGCTGAACCCCTTATGATAAGTTGAGAGGGATGCGAGTGAGGATTTTATCAAGACCTCCCTGCATGCACGTTGAGAGCAATAATCGAGAAAGGAAGTGAAAACGGACAATTCTGGAAGTTTGAACTAGAGAGAAGAGACTAACCAAGTTAATTAAAAAGACAAAGACCGAGGCTTTTTCTCCTTGCCTTTTTTTTTTGATAAACCGAAGACCAAGTTATTTAAGTTTGAAAATGTAGCCCTATCTCGATTGATTAATCCATTAGTACATGGGCAGTTGGGCCTAAGAGCATCCACAGTGGTGCAGACAAAACAATGATAAACTAACAAAATAGAAATATCAATTTTTTTTTGTTTGTTGCAGCGGGTGAATTGCTGAAAATTGCAAAGGAGAGAAAAATGGAATAGTACTTCATCAGAAAAATTTTATAATTTTTTTTTTCTTGAATAGTATATTTTATTATTTTTTTGCATAAACAAAACATGATGTTTCACAACATAACTAGGTTTGCCTGTTGATACGTGCCTACGGCACGTCTTCGAAACGGTGCACCTTGTTTGATCATATAAAATAGTTTGGGAGGTCCAGCAAATTAATTGAATTAGCAAACATAGAGCAAAAAACATATTATATGATTTTTTGAATTATTTTTAAAGTTTATAATTTTTTAATTTTTATAGTTTTTTAATTTTTATATTTTTAAAAATTTTTAAAATTTTATTTTCTTAATTTTTTGAATAGAAGCGAGAGGAAGAGAGAGAAAAAAAATTAAATAAATATAGGAGTTGTTTTGGGTGGGGATTTAAATTTGAGTTTTGGGGAAAAATTTTTGGGAGGAAAAATATGTTTTGTGAGGTTAGATCTGGGCCTTTGATTTTTGGGGGGATTGAAGGAGAGCCACTTGATAGCTTTCTTTGTGTTTTATTAGATAGATGTTTCATCCGAGAAAAAAACAATTCGATGGAGCCATTCCAGAAGTTATTTGGTTTTTCCCTATAGTTTAGTGACTCATAGAAAAATTATTTGAGTCAATCAGTAATCCATAGAAAATTCAATGGTCCCAATCAATAATTCATGAAAAATCATATGCAATCAAACCCATAGAAACCCACAATATTCAAAAATTTTGTAGTCAGAGCTCTGAACGATGTTTCGTCCGGGCTTCTTTAAATTTTTTCAGTGTTTTTTTAATTATAAAATTTTTAGTTTCATCGAATGTTTCGTCCGATCCCAAAAAAATATTATAAAATATTTGGAACGAAACATGATCCGATTGAATGAAAATATTATAAAATATCTAGGACAAAAATGATGTTTCGTCCGCTATAATATGTACCAAATTTTCTCTCAAATATAGCAGTCTACTATAGTGATTTTGCTAAAAAAATGGCAAAATAGCAAATCACTACAGCATGTCAATCGCTAAAAATTGTATAAAACGACAAAATAGAAAACCACTTTGGATGCTCTAAGAGCATCCACTATCGTTTTCTAAATACTCAAAGTTTAGCAATCGGTTTAGAAAAGTAGCTCACACACTACAAAAAATACCGGTTTTACCGGCGAAAGTTCCCCGGCGTTTTACTAGTAGCGCCGGGGTAGGGAGCGAATAGGAATTGGGCGCCAGATGGGATGGTTATACACCGGCGGTCAATTTAAAACGCCGGTGTATGTTCGTATTCACCGGCGTTTTACTTAAAAACGCCGGTGAAGTCTATTATTCACCGGCGTTTTTATTATAAACGCCGGCGAATATACGGACACATTCACCGGCGTGTCTAATTGAAACGCCGGTGAATAACTGCGATAAAATCCGCGAACCCTAATCTTTCGCTCGCCATTTTCCCAACCCCCCCCCCCCCCCAAAAAAGAAAGGGGCGCTTCGTTTCCCTCCTTCCTCGCTCTACTTCCCGCGCGTTTGCCTCCGCCGCTTCGTCCTCTTCGACGGCCTTCGACCTTTCGAAATCGTCCCTTCTTCCCTTCGTCATTTTCGATTTTCCTCTTCCCTCTCTCTATTTGGAGGTGAATCGGCGATCGCCCAGCTCTCTCTCTCTCTCCTACGCCCCCGCCCTCGTCGCCCCGCTCTCTCTCTCTCTCTTCGGTATGATCTCTTGATTTCCCTTATTTTTCAAAAAAAGCAGCTTTTTTCAGATTATTCATCTTGATTTCCTTAACATGAATGGTTTAGTTGAGATGAAGAATTAATAGAATAATATATGCTTAGATACTGGAAATTTTCATCTTCTTTTACTGTTAATGAAGCTGATTTCATGCATCTGATTGTCTTCATGGCATGTTTGTTTTTTTACCCAAAATGGGTTCACTGTGAACTGAGGATGCTCTAGGTACGTATGCCAAAAACCTCCGGCCGGATATGCACAACAATTGGATTTTAGATTTAGTTGGGCACAGTGAATTAGTAGAGCAACATATAAGCTCAGATAATGGAAATTTTCATTTTCGGATACTGTTAAAGTTACCTGTTTGCCCTCGTTGGCATGATTTTTTAACAAAAAATGGGTTCACTTCCAAACTAAGTATGCTGCTAGCTTACCCATTTTCTTTCACTGTTAATGAAGCTGATTTCATGCATCTGATTGTCTTCTTGGCATGTTTGTTTTTTTACCCAAAATGGGTTCACTGTGAACTGAGGATGGTATAGGTACGTATGCCAAAATCCTCCGGCCGGATATGCACAACAATTGGGTTTTAGATATAGTTGGGCTAAAGAAGTAGTAGAGCAACATATAAGCTCAGATAATGGAAATTTTCATTTTCAGATACTGTTAAAGTAACCTGATTGCCATCTTAGGCATGTTTTTTCCCCCAAAAATGGGTACACTTCCAAACTAAGTATGCTGCTAGCATCCCCAGTTTCTTCTTTTGTTGTTAGTGAAGCTTATTTTCATGCATCTGATTGTGATCTTGGCATGTTTTTTTGACCAAAACGGGTTCACTGTGAACTGAGGATGCTGTAGGTACGTATGCCAAAATCCTCCGGATACGCACAACAATTGGGTTTAAGATTTAGTTGGGCTAAAGAAGTAGTAGAGCAACATATATGCTCAGATAATGGAAATTTTCATTTTCAGATACTGTTAGAGAAGCTGATTGCCATCTTAGGCATGATTTTTTAACAAAATGGGTTCACTTCCAAACTAAGTATGCTGCTAGCATCCTCATTTTCTTTTACTGTTAATGAAGCTTATCCCATGCATCTGATTGTCATTTTGGCATGTTTTTTTGACCAAAATGGGTTCACTGTGAACTGAGGATGCTATAGCTGTATGCCAAAATCCTCCGGATATGTACAACAATTGGTTCACTCTGAAAAATATATGCTTACATACTGGACATTATCATTTTTCTTTTACTGTTAATGAAGCTGATTTCATGCATCTGATTGGCATCTTGGCATGTTTTTTACCAAAATCCTCCAAATCTGTACAAGATTTGGGCTGAACAAACCTCGTGCAGGTTTCTTTTGGCGCTACAAGCATCAATGATTTAGTTGGGATGAAGAATTATTTTAGAAAAACTTATTAGTAGCCATATTAGTTTCTTTTGTTTAGTATTATTATTATTATTATTATTATTATTATTATTATTATTATTATTATTATGAGATAAGTGATTATTAGTAGTCATGAACAGAATAGTTCATGAGTCATCAGATCTTCTTGTTACTGTAGTTACAGCACGACGCGCTCATTATCCGGCCGATTCCTCTTCATCAGCAAAATACCCTTTACCATCATCATCTCCTTGAACGGAAAGCCAAATACAGGAGAGACTATAGTCGATTTTTTTTTATGCTCGAACACAGGGTGTGCGATAAAATACCACTAAGGTGGTTGTGATAATTTCCACAAAAGGTAGTTTAGGGTTATGTGAATAGAGTAGATTGTGTTAAGATGTAGTTTTTTTTTGTACATTTTTTGGAACCACAATTTCTTTATTTTACAGTTAAAGATTATATCGTTTATTTATTTGCAGATAGGGATAGTTTTCAAATAGGTGAAATTTAATATACAAAATGCCTTTTACTGTTATTACTATTTAATATATCAAATTTTAATTTCAGATTGTGTGCTATTGATATAATGGATAGAAGTTGGATTAGTAAACCACGATTATCCAAGGAGTACCGTGATGGTATTAAAGATTTTATTATCTTTGCCAAACGACATTCCCGTGATCCCAACCTAATCCTTTGTCCATGCCTCTGGTGTACAAATTGTATGCTGAGGACATGTGACGTAGTACATATACACTTGGCTGTCAACGGTTTTCTTCAAGGGTACACAAGGTGGTTTAGTCATGGAGAGGATCATACGTCAGCTCCTGTTCGTCCGGTTGTATTAGAAAATGAAGCTGAGCCCTTAGTGAACGAAGACTTAAGCGTTTCCGATGATATGCATGCTTTGTTACAAGATGCCATGGGAATTCATAATGTTCCTTTCCACACCAATAACCCAACAAATGAAGTTCACAATGAGTCAACAGAAACAAACCAGATTGGTGGTGGGGTGGACGAGGAAAGGTCTGGCCCCACCCCTAAAAATAATAAGCAGCAAGAATCCTTCACTAAGTTACTTGAAGATGCTAGTACTCCGTTGTACCGCGATTGCACCAAATTTTCTAAGTTCTCATTCATTGTCAGACTATTTCAGATTAAATGTTTAAACGGGTGGTCTGCTAAGTCCTTCACTATGCTACTTGAATTGTTGAATGAAGCATTTCCTGAAATCTGTATTCCAAACTCAGCCTATAAAATCAAAAAATTCCTAAGTTCTTTCGATCTAGGATATGAGAAGATAGCAGCATGTCCAAATGACTGTATGCTTTTCACGAGTGGTAAGGAAAGTCTGGAGAATTGCGAAGTGTGTGGTTCTTCGAAATGGAAAGAAAGACCAAATCAAGACGAGGGAGCCAGTGGATCTACTAAGCGAAGTAGGAAAAAGAAGCCTGCCAAAATACTGTGTTACTTTCCTCTGATTCCTAGGCTACAAAGGTTGTTTATGTCTACGAAAATTTCTTCTGATATAAAATGGCATGCTGAAGGTCGCACTAATGATGGGATTCTTAGACATCCTACTGATTCTCAATCTTGGAAAAAATTTGATGAAAGATATCCTGATTTTGTGGAAGATCCTCGAAATGTGAGACTTGGACTAGCTAGTGATGGTTTCAACCCTTTCAGGCAAATGAGTAGTACATACAGCATATGGCCGGTTGTGTTGATACCATACAATTTGCCGCCTTGGAAATGCATGAAGCAGTCCTCATTTATTTTGTCCATGATAGTTCCTGGACCGAAAGGTCCTGGAAATGATATAGATGTGTACCTACAACCGTTAATAGATGAACTTCAGAAGTTGTGGGTGGGTGTTCCAACCTATGATGCTGTGGCTAAAGAAACATTTTCTCTTCGTGCCGTGTTGTCTTGGACAATCAATGATTTTCCAGCATATGCAAATTTATCTGGATATAGTACTAAAGGACGTTATGCATGTCCATGTTGTGCTGACCAAACTAGTTCAAGGTGGTTGTACAATGGCAGAAAGTTTTGCTATATGGGTCATAGGAGATGGTTGCCTGACACACATATATTTCGGGCAGAGGCAACGACATTTGATGGTACCGACGAGTGGGAACATGCTCCTGGGTCTTCTTCTGGTTCAGATATTTTGAGGCAGGTAGATGGTCATCAATTCAAATATGGAAAAGAACCAGAAGTCAGGACAAAGGGCAAGAAAAGGGCAAGGCCGGAGCAAGGTGAGGAGACCGATCTATATGGCGAAGATGAGGATCAAAACATGACAAGTTTAGGTGTATGGAAGAAGAAGAGTATTTTCTTCAAGTTGCCGTATTGGAAATTCAATTTACTGCGACATAATTTAGATGTGATGCATATCGGAAAAAATATTGGTGAGAATTGTATAGGAACAGTTATGGGAGATGATCGGAAGACAAAGGACAATCTCAAGAGCCGACTTGATTTGAAGTCAATGGGCATCCGACATGAGTTGCACCCAGAAGAATTGCCGTACGGGAAAGTACTCCTACCTCCTGCAATCTATTCAATGTCAAAATCGGAGTTGGAATTGTTTTGCAAAGTACTACTTGAACTTAAAATCCCTGATGGCTATTCTTTTAACATGGCAAGATGTGTCAACTTTAAAGAGAAGAGGCTTCAGGGTCTAAAGTCACACGACTACCACATCCTAATACAGGATCTCCTTCCTGTGGCCCTAAGGTCTTCAATGTGTGAGCAAGTCACTACTGTCCTGAAAGATCTTTGTAGCATATATAAAGGTATTTGCTCAAGAATGCTTCGTGTTGAAGATCTGGACCAATTGGAGCAGCAGGCGGCATTGACACTTAGTAAAATGGAGATGATATTTCCTCCATCGTTCTTCACTATAATGATTCACTTGATAATCCACCTTGCTGGTGAAGCCAGAATCGGCGGTCCTGTTCACTATCGGTGGATGTACCCCATTGAGAGGTAAAATAATTCATTCATCTTACGAAATTGAATTTTCAAAAGCTCATTTCTTTTAATCCCCTAATCTGCTCTAATTTATTAATTGTACATGTTCAGGTACCTATACCGGCTAAAGGGTTATGTGAAAAATAGAGCATATCCTGAAGGGTCAATAGCCCAGGGATATCTATCAGAGGAGTGCTCACATTTTTTTTCCAGGTATTTGCCTGGTGTGGAGACATCTTCCAGTAGACCACGTCGAAATCCCGACATTTCCAACCTTGATGGTGCTCAATATCTTTTTGATACCGCTGGCACTACTGTTGGTAAAGTTAATGAATTTGAGCTCGATAGCTTAGCGTGGGAACAGGCACATCGATATGTGCTAGACCATCATGCATCAGTGGAACCATTTCGAAAGTAAGTTGCTTTTGAATTTAAATCGAATACAGTGAAAATCGCGGAGTTCGATATTTTTGATACTTTTGTTATTCCTAATTTCAATTGCTTGTTTTTTAGCGAATTTGTCAGGGACATCAAACGAAGGGCTAGACCAAGAAGACTACCACCACGTGAACAAAACAAGTTGATGAATGAAAAATTTCATAAGTGGTTTGAATCTCATGTAGGTGAATTACAGTTATGCAAGTTAATCTTTATTATATCTACATTTTCTATGGTGCTGATACGATTTGCGCAAAATTAATAGGTACATTCTTTGGGTCCTGAAGGTGCGTCATCTGAAATACAAGTACTTGCCAAAGGTCCCTATCAGATGGTCAAAAGATACGGAGGATAAATATTCAATGGTTTTAGATTTCGTACTAAGGATCGTGAATGTAATTTGAAGTCTCAAAATAGTGGAATGGTAGTGACGTCTAAAACTAGAAGTTATGCTTCCAAATCGGACACGAGGCCTGTAGATGGAGATCTCGACTACTATGGAGTGCTCACGGATATCATTGAGTTGAATTATTTTGACCATTTCCGTGTTGTCTTATTTCGTGGGGATTGGGCTGAGTTTGATAGGAATTTTGCTAACAACAAGGACAAGCTTGGCTTCACAGTTGTAAACTTCTCAAAATTGATTCACATCGGTACACACATTAGCCATGAGCCATTTGTATTTCCATCCCAAGTGCAACAAGTGTTCTACATTGAAGATCCAACCCTGCCAAAATCGTATGTGGCTCTCCCTATGCAACCAAGAGATGTATTCCAACTGGGCGATACTTCAGACGATGAAGACGGTGAAGACATGAACAGTTACATTGCTTCTGAGTTTCCTGTGTTTGATGTAAACACAACCGATATTGGAATTTGCGGGACTTGGCTCCGCAAGGATGGAGAAGAGGGCGATGTACTGGAAGATGTCGTATTGTAGTTTACATGATTTTCAATTGGGTTTATTACATGTTTGTACTTTTATGTCTTAAATCTTGTTGTAATATTATGTCTGTAATTTCGAATATGTTCATTGTGAATTTAATACACTGGTTTAATTATCTTTCTATTTTCTACTGTTTGGTATTATTTACATTAAACTATGCTTAGTGTCATTTGAACCAAACTATCGTTGTAATTTAATCTGTTACAAATCTCATTTTTTTAATTTTTTTACAATTATGTTGGTTTGTTAATCTTACTAAAGTACAAATTTTATGATAGTTATTATAAACATGTTATTAATTAAATTTGCATCTCTAAGGAAGTTATCGAATCCTTGACAGGTACAACATGCCGAGGCGTGGAAAGAGGGTAAATATAAATGATGGCAACGAGAGCCATGAGGATGAGCAGCCACTAAATAATAGTGGCAGCCAAACATATGAGAGTGAGGGTAGCATGCCGCCCACTGTCAAAAAACATCGGTAAGTCTTTAAATTGGTATTTTTAAAGAGATTATGGTCTTGAATGCATGAAAGACACGTACTAGTGTTTGTGAGTCTGCATTGTGGCTGTCGTCTATAAGCATTTCGTCTATGTTTCTTAAGTGGGCTATGATTAGAAAGAAAGGGCTGGAGTGGAGATCTGGAAACCCAAATAGAGACAACTCGTTTATTATAATCTATACTTATTGTTGGACCAACCCCCTCTTGCTGTTGTTGCTGATGTCTCTTTGTGTGCGTGTGTTGAAGAGAATGAAGGGATGAGAGAGAGTTGAGGAAAATGCCGCTATGTTAGCCTGGTGTATCCTCATTCTCTACCATCCCTCTTTTTGGCTCCATATATGGCTTCTATATTAAATTGGTTTCCTTCCACAATGACAGTCCGTAATACTTCTCAAAATTGATATGAGCCCTGTTCATAGCTGCACCCTATTGCATACTCACAAACAACTAATACGTGTCGGCCTTGCATTGTATGACCAACCCTACTTTGGCACATAACATGGTATAGATGACATTGTATGACCTGCAAACAAGGTTTGTTCAGCCGTGTTGTTGTACTGATTTGGAGGATTTTGGTATGCTAGCAGCATACGTAGTTTGGAAGTGAACCCATTTTGGCTAAAAAATCATGCCAAAGATAGCAATCAGATGCATGAAATCAGCTTCTTTAACAGTATCTGAAAATGAAAATTTCCATAATCTGAGCATATATGTTTCTTAAACAGTGACTGTGAACAATTGTTCTTAATTGGACTGTGATTAGAAAGAGACGAGTTGGAGTGGAGATCTGGAAACCCATATAGAGACATCTTGTTCATAATAATTTATTATTGTTGTTGTTCTTGTCACTCTTGCTGTTGTTGCTGATGTCTCTATGTGTTCGTGTGCTGAAGGGAAAGAAGGGATGAGAGAGAGATGAGGAAAATGCCGCTATGTTAGCCTGGTGTATCCTCATTCTCTACCATTCCTCTTTCTGGCTTCTATATTTGGTTTCTTTCCACGATGACAATTCCTTAAAACTACACTTGCTATGAGCCCTATTCGTATTTTTCTTCAACGAAGAATTGATCTATGACTACAATCTCCATTCAAAACCCAATTGTTCTATATTTGGTTCCCTCTTGCTGTTGTTGGTGTTGTTGCTGATGTCTCATCTTCTTTTATTGTTAGTGAAGCTGATTTCATGCACCTGATTGTCTTCTTGGCATGTTTGTTTTTTTGACCAAAATGGGTTCACTGTGAACTGAGGATGGTATAGGTACGTATGCCAAAATCCTCCGGCCGGATATGCACAACAATTGGGTTTTAGATATAGTTGGGCTAAAGAAGTAGTAGAGCAACATATAAGCTCAGATAATGGAAAATTTTTCATTTTCAGATACTGTTAAAGTAACCTGGTTGCAATCTTTGGCATGGTTTTTTAACACAAATTGGGTTCACTTCCAAACTAAGTATGCTGCTAGCATCCCCATTTTCTTTCACTGTTAGTGAAGCTGATTTCATGCACCTGATGGTCTTCTTGGCATGTTTTTTGGTCCCATTTTCTTTTACTGTTAGTGAAGCTGATTTCATGCACCTGATTGTCTTCTTGGCATGTTTGTTTTTTAACCCAAAATGGGTTCACTGTGAACTGAGGATGGTATAGGTACGTATGCCAAAATCCTCCAGCCGGATATGCACAACAATTAGGTTTTAGATATAGTTGGGCTAAAGAAGTAGTAGAGCAACATATAAGCTCAGATAATGGAAAATTTTTCATTTTCAGATACTGTTAAAGTAACCTGGTTGCAATCTTTGGCATGGTTTTTTAACACAAAATGGGTTCACTTCCAAACTAAGTATGCTGCTAGCATCCCCATTTTCTTTCACTGTTAGTGAAGCTGATTTCATGCACCTGATGGTCTTCTTGGCATGTTTTTTTGGTCCCATTTTCTTTCACTGTTAGTGAAGCTGATTTCATGCACCTGATTGTCTTCTTGGCATGTTTGTTTTTTTGACCAAAATGGGTTCACTGTGAACTGAGGATGGTATAGGTACGTATGCCAAAATCCTCCGGCCGGATATGCACAACAATTGGGTTTTAGATATAGTTGGGCTAAAGAAGTAGTAGAGCAACATATAAGCTCAGATAATGGAAAATTTTTCATTTTCAGATACTGTTAAAGTAACCTGGTTGCAATCTTTGGCATGGTTTTTTAACACAAAATGGGTTCACTTCCAAACTAATTCCAAACTAAGTATGCTGCTAGCATCCCCATTTTCTTTCACTGTTAGTGAAGCTGATTTTATGCACCTGATGGTCTTCTTGGCATGTTTTTTGGTCCCATTTTCTTTCACTGTTAGTGAAGCTGATTTCATGCACCTGATGGTCTTCTTGGCATGTTTGTTTTTGAACCCAAAATGGGTTCACTGTGAACTGAGGATGGTATAGGTACGTATGCCAAAATCCTCCGGCCGGATATACACAACAATTGGGTTTTAGATATAGTTGGGCTAAAGAAGTAGTAGAGCAACATATAAGCTCAGATAATGGAAAATTTTTCATTTTCAGATACTGTTAAAGTAACCTGATTGCAATCTTTGGCATGGTTTTTTAACAAAAAATGGGTTCACTTCCAAACTAAGTATGTTGCTAGCATCCCCATTTTCTTTCACTGTTAGTGAAGCTGATTTCATGCACCTGATGGTCTTCTTGGCATGTTTTTTGGGTCCCATTTTCTTTCACTGTTAGTGAAGCTGATTTCATGCACCTGATTGTCTTCTTGGCATGTTTGTTTTTTTGACCAAAATGGGTTCACTGTGAACTGAGGATGCTATAGCTGTATGCCAAAATCCTCCGGCCGGATATGCACAACAATTGGGTTTTAGATATAGTTGGGCTAAAGAAGTAGTAGAGCAACATATAAGCTCAGATAATGGAAAATTTTTCATTTTCAGATACTGTTAAAGTAACCTGGTTGCCATCTTAGGCATGTTTTTTCCCCCAAAAATGGGTACACTTCCAAACTAAGTATGCTGCTAGCATCCCCAGTTTCTTCTTTTGTTGTTAGTGAAGCTTATTTTCATGCATCTGTTTGTGATCTTGGCATATTTTTTTGACCAAAACGGGTTCGCTGTGAACTGAGGATGCTATAGGTACGTATGCCAAAATCCTCCGGATACGCACAACAATTGGGTTTTAGATTTAGTTGGGCACAGTGAATTAGTAGAGCAACATATAAGCTCAGATAATGGAAATTTTCATTTTCAGATACTGTTAATGAAGCTGATTGCCATCTTTGGCATGATTTTTTAACAAAAAATGGGTTCACTTCCAAACTAAGTATGCTGCTAGCATCCTCATTTTCTTTCACTGTTAATGAAGCTTATTTCATTAAGATCCAGGATGGCAAATTTTGATTGGGCTATGATTGGATTGTTTAGTGGATGTTGTCTATGTTCTTAATTGAGCTGTGATTAGAAAGAGTGGGCTCGAGTGGAGATCTGGAAACCCATATAGAGACATCTTGTTCATAATAATTTATTATTATTGTTGTTCTTGTCGCTCTTGCTGTTGTTGCTGATGTCTCTTTGTGTTCGTGTGCTGAAAGGAAACAAGGGATGAGAGAGAGATGAGAAAAATGCCGCTATGTTAGCCTGGTGTATCCAAAGTCTCTACCTTTCTTCTTTCTGTTTCCATTTCTGGCTTCTATATTTGGTTTCCTTCCACGATGACAGTTCCCTAAAAATACACTTGATATGAGTCCTATCTTATTTTTCTTATTTTTCTTATATTTGGTTTCCGTCCACGATGACAGTTTCATGGATTGTCTGAACAATCCGTGAAGGACATGCTTAGATACTGAATTTTCATTTGTTTTACTGTTTTAGATATTGGATATTCCCAATCAGAGGAGAATATAAAGGTTTCAAGTTAGATACTGAATTTTCATTTGTTTAGTTATTTTAGATATATTTAAAAACAAAATTAAGTACTAGATTTTTAGCATTGCAATGTAATTATTTTACCTCTGTATATATCATTAACAATTCCATTTGCAGTTGGCACTTTGATCTTATAATTTAAGATACAGGTAGTTCTTTTTGCAAGTTCAAAAAATATGTATATTCTGTATTGGGGTCTACTGTTCAATTAAACTATTGTTTTTTTTTCACAGAGCGGTCGTCCAGATGAAGAAAATTCTGATGATCAGAGCTGAAGCTACTCGAGGGGTATGAATCTACGGTCCTCCTTGCTGTTCTTATGTCCTCCTTGCTGTATGGTTGTTGTTCTTATGTCCTCCTCCTTGCTGTTGTTATGTCAGACTGGTTTTTTTTATGAGAGTTATGTCAGACTTTTAATTTGGGATATTTTGGATATTTGTCAGACTGGTTTGTTTGGATATTTGAGATGTTAGTCCCTATATTAATTTGTTAATTATGACACTGTTAATTAATCAATGAATTTGGACGTTGATATGACACGTGTGAAACTTGATTATCTTTAATTATTCTTGTGTTTGGTTGTGATTTGCGCAGTAATATGCAACGAAATTAATTGAATCAGTTGTGAGAATTAGTTTACAGGTTTTGTAAATAAAACTGTGAATTGAAATCGAACGGAAAAGCGGAGTATCGAAAATAAACGGGCATAGCCAGACCGGCGTTTTAAAAAATGCCGGTCTATCTAATCTAATTGTTGGAGTGTGTGATACACCGGCGTTCTCACGAACGCCGGTGAATGTTGTCAGCTGTAACGGCACAGACGTACACCGGCGTTTTATAAACGCCGACGTATATAACTACACCGGCGTTTTTTGATCGCGCCGGTGCTTGTAAGTAGGAAAAACCAGGCACTCAGAAACGCACATACACCGGCGCTCCTTGACCGCCGGTATACTTTCGTTCTACACCGGCGTTTTCATAAACGCCGGTGAATGAATAAATACCGGCGGTTTACGACAGCCGGTGAATGTATATAGGGTGCAAAAGAACGGCACTCAGAGACCGACATACACCGGCGTTTTATGGCCGCCGGTATAGTTATCACATTTACCGGCGTCCATCAAAACCGCCGGAGTAGACCCCTTCGTTTCCGCGACGCCCGCTTCGGCGGCATTTGGACCGGCGCTATTATAAACGCCGGTGAAAGTTTCACCGGCGTAAATAAACGCCGGTAAAGACGTCAAAAAGCGCCGGGAAAGCCAGTTTCTTTTGTAGTGACAGTCATTTTCTAAAAACCAAAATATTAGAATAGGAGTGAACAATGCTTCGCTAAACTTAGGAGTCGCTTTAGCGAAATGCTAAATATAGAAGACGGATGAAGTTCATCCGTATGAGAAAAAAAATCGAAAGGACGGATGAAGAAGCTCCATCTGTTGTTAAATTTTGAAAAAAACCTAGATGAGAGACGGATGAAGGAGCTCTGTCTCTCATCGATTTATAATTTCTAATAAATGCAATTTATCTAATATGTGGGTGAGAGACGGATGGAGTTCATCTTTCGATCAAAACCTTAAAAAAAAAATCAAGGAAACACCCCAGACGGATGATAGACGGTGTGTTTTTTTGATTTTTTTTTCTTACCGACAAAAAAAAAAAAAAAAATTAAACCCACAGACTTATGAACAACCTCTGTCCAATTTAACTAAAAAAAAAAACGGAGGATGAAGCTCCTTCCATTCTTTTTTTAATACAAAAAAATTGGAATTGGCAGTAGGCGGATGAACAAGCTCAGTCCTATTCATTTGATTGTGAAATTTTAGAAATAACGATAGCAGCGCTTCATTCTGAAAGCTAAATCTTAATAGCTTAATATGGAAAACTTAGATAAAACGACAGTGAATACCCTAAGAAGCCAAGGCGGGTAAGCAGGTAAGCAGAGCCATTAGGTAGGTATAAGTAGAGTCACGCTCAGCTCAAATGGAAGCCCCTTTTATAGCTCCGTTTTTCTTTTGAGAGCATCCACAGTGGTTTTTTATAAATGCCAATTTGCCATTTTTTAGCAAACGAAGGGCTGCAATGGTTTCTCATTTTGCCATTTTTTAGCAAGTTTGCTATATTCGTTTCTCATATTTGAGAAACAGAATAGCGATTCTCAAATTATAAAGGACGGGATATCATATACCGTCTCTCGCATTTTAATACATTCTAATAGCTTCAGACGGGATATCATATACCGTCTCTCCTTTTTTTTTTAAAAAAAAACTCCTCAGACGGGAGATCATATCCTGTCTGAGCGGTTTTTTAATTTGTTTTTTTTTTTAATAAATGAACGGCCAGGATTGGATGATTAGAAAAAATAAATAAATAAATAAAATAAAATTCACCAGACGGTACCGTCCGTGAATTAAGGGATGAGTGGAGAATTAATGCTGATTGGGTAGGTTTAGGAGTAGTAATTAGGTTTAGGTAGTTAATTAATTAGGTTTAGTTATTATTATATTATTTAATTTAGTTAATTAATATAGTTTAATAGTTTTTAATTTATTTTAAACGATGAGACGGTATATCATATACCATCGCTCGCTTATTTCTAAAAAATGAGAAACATATAGCAAACGACCACTACAGCGATCGATCTTATTTGCTATTACTGTTGCAGCCATTTTTTGGCCAAATGAGAAACACCACTGTGGATGCTCTGAGAAATTTATATTTCTTATTATTTATATAAATAAAAAAAATTCGAGCAAAAAAGGGACTGTTAATTGTACTCAAACTTGAAAAAATAATTTTACATGCCACTTTTAAATTATTTACAGAAAAATGACAGTTACCAACGTATTTGTGCATATGGACTCAACAACTAAACTTACTATTTCCAACGACGAGTTTAGTTGTTTTATACTAGCTGTTGGGACATGATAAGTTTACTGTTAATTTTTTGAGAAACTTGTCGTTCCCAACGGCGAGCATGAAACAACTACTTTGACAACTGTCTATAAATAATTTCGAAAAGTTGCATGTTAAAAAAAATTCCTCAAACTTTTGTATTTTATTTATATAGACTCAAAATGTACTTAAAATAGAAACACTGAGCTCCACAAGTGACTAACAAAATATGTTATTTGCATGGTATTTTTGCGTTATTCAGTTACAATTTCAGTCTACAAAAGTTGAGTACACTAGCACATAAAGCATTATTCAAAAGTAAATAGATTTTTTTAAAAAAATTTTAAATTTTTTTTTGGAGATGGAGAGAGAGAATATAAAACCCTTATTTTTCTCGCTTAATTTAGGTTTAAGTTATGAAATTTCAAGTTGATGTAGATATAAAAATGTGTGATTAAGATTTAACTGGTAGTGGGGATAACTCATACACCTTGAACTTAAAACTATGTAGTTGAGATTGAATTGGTTGATCATGAACTTAAAAGTGTAGTCTAGATTAGATTTGAGCGATGCATATTGTTCATATATAACTCCCAACTTAAAATAATTCATCCACAATAATTAAGATGAGCTGATTGTCCATACTTTGCACGACCCCATCATTGTGCTTATAATAGTAGAGATAGATATATCCAACTAATATCTGTATTTGTACCGATCGAATTCGAATCAAATATCTTTATTGAGATACCTGTATAAGTAGTTTTCACACTCGTATTAGATTATGCAAGAAGAAAGTGAACATGGATATCGGTATACCTATATCTGCTCCGTATTCCATCCATTTGCAGTTTTGTACCCCTTTTTAGCATCCCAATTGCTTTTATTTATTTATTTTACAATAGAAAATTGGAAAGGCCGCCTTTCAATTTTCTTTTCATCTCCTCAAAATTCAAATATACAACCCCACATTATACATTACATTACAAGCTCCCCTTAATTCTTCTAAGATCCTCTAATTAGTTCCTCCAAGTTCATAAAGCTGTACCTTAATTAATATTTCAGTCTCTCCTGAATGTGGCTTCTCTTTACATTCTACACCTCTGCTCCCTTCCTTGTACACTTCCATGAGTTACTTTACTTTTGAAGTCCCTTGTGCCAATTCCATGATCAACTCATACTCGAAATTCAGACTTATCATCTTTTCAGAGCAATTTTAAGCTACCAACCGGATTTTGACAAGGTTTGATATGTTGCTGTTGAGAAAATAATTAGTAGACCTGAAAATCCAAATTAACCTTCTGATAGCACCGCATGGTTCTGGAATGCATTTTCCTGACATTTCAAAAGATGTATAACATTAACAAAAATAACTCACCCAATCTCCTAAATAACCCACCACACTGTGAAACCTTATGGACACAGTCTATACGCTTCATCCCGAAGGTTATTGACCCTTTGTAATTGGACATCTCTAGTGGAACCCACGTCAAGACCTAGTAAAGTAGCATATTATCTGAAAAGAAACTTAGGATAGAAGACGAACCTCCGCAAGCTGACGTGGGTAGCTTCGTTTTTGCCGCCGATCTAATGTGATCTTCTTCACTCGGTCCCTTTAACCCCCCATCTTTCGATTTGCCTTTTGCTCTTCCTTTTCGCTTCATCGATGAACCTCCCCATGTTTTGTAGGATTGGTTCCAAGACATCTTCGAAAATGTTATCGTCGAAACCCGAAGTTAAATCTTTAACTCTTTGTTCCCACTTTTCATTTTCCGTGAAAGAGTCGTGAGAACCTCCCCCCAGACCATCTAGTGCTGCGATCTTCTCGTTTTCACTCATCGACCCTCCTATGAATTGAGTCTCTTTGTCACCTTTAACCTCTAGCCCTTCTCCTCCAACAGGATCTGAGGCATCATGCTCACCCTCCTCCTGTTCTATTCCCTCGACCAAATTATCGAATTTGTGCGAAGGAACTATAGATCCAGCAAAGTCTGCAAGAGGCCTCTTATCATAATCATGGCCCAAAGGCCCAAGGCTCGAATCAGGCCCACAGTTAAAATTATTCGAAATCGATTTAACCACTAATTCTACCGCCTCTTGGAATTGGAATTGGTCATCATCAAAACCTCGGATTCTGCCTTCGGGGGACCCATCCTTCGACCCCCCACGTCATCACACAATTTCTCTTTCCCTATTGCGTGTTCTTCCCTTCTGATAATTGAGTTCACCACACCCTCACCCTCTTTAAAGCCATCACCACTTTTGAACTCTGCCATACCTTCCCTGACACGCCACACCCCTGCAGGCCCCCCACTCTAATCCTGACAGCTGTTCCCTCCTTCATTATGATCTGCTGTGGCGTGGAGATCCTGTGTTTGCTGGACTGGACGGCTGTGATTCTTTCTCTGTCGAGCTATCGATAAGACATCAGTGCTTCGAGCATCGATCTTCCCTTTGAAAGAGAGGTTTGGATTAACGCACAATGGATCCAACGGTGGCTGGGTATCTTCATCCTCTTTCTCACCAAAGTTTCGAGCCTCCGACTTGGACCCTGACGTCTCCGGTGACCCCCCGAAAAGCGACCCTCTTTTTATTCTCAACAATGACTTTAGTCTCATGCCTATCCTCCTCGAACTCCGTTATGATTACCGATGGAATTAAACTGAGATCATCAACCCCTATTTGTAATCTCGCATATTCTCTTACGGTTTGGAGATTAGTATTCTTATCTATGGCAATCAAGTATCCAAACCCACTGATAACACACACACACACACACACACACATATATATATATATATATATATAGAGTTAGTCTATTAAGAGATGGAGAGCTGAGCTCCTTATCTGAGCTGGGAGCGATCAGCCGTCTGATCAAACTTGATGAAGATCGGACGGCTGATCTCTCTTCCGCTCTATCTTCAGATTTTAAGAGGGGTAAAAGGGGAATACCCCTTATCTCACAGCCTTATCTCTTCTCTCCCTTCGATTCCTTATCGAAGAAGCCTTATCTCTTCTCTCCCGCTCTCTCTCTCGTTCCAAACCCTAATCTGAGCTCTCCACTCCCGCTCTCGAATCCCGCTCTCGATCTGCTTGGAATCCTCTCTTTGGATTCCTCTCTTCTCTTCCTCACCCGATCTGAAACCCTAATCACGGCACCTTCGAAACCCTAATCGAAGGATCCTTTCGAAACCCTAATCGCCACCTTCCTCTTCGAAACCCTAATCGCCACCTTCGCTCCTCTCCCGCTATCTTTCTTCACTCACCCGTGACAAACCCTACCCCTACCATGAATCCAGTATACACCTTCGATTCCTTATCGACTAAGCCTACCTCTCTTCTCTCTTCTCTCCCGCTCTCTCTCGTTCCAAACCCTAATCGCTCCCAGCTCGGCTGAGCTTTCCTCCGCCTTTCTCTTCAGATTTTGAGAGGGTTAAAAGGGGTATACCCCTTATCTCACAGCAGATCGCGTAAACCACTTGGATTCCTTATCGATTAAAGCATCGATTGGAGTGGTGCTTTGCTTTGAATGTCTCATCGATCGGAGGTGGAAGTGATTAGCCGTCTGATCTCTCATATTCCGGAGGGAAGTATTTGACTCTCATAAATGCTTTAATGATATCTGTTTAATTTCTTGCATTTTCTTTCGGTTTTGTTCGTAGGCAATGATGAGATTGATTTGGATATTAGTTGGTCAAATAATTTTGGGGCATTCAAATTATGATTTCGAAGAGATTTTTGATTGTGTACCATGATATTTATTCAAAGTTGAGTACACACCTTTGAGCGGGAGAGAAGAGATGAAGGCTTGAAAGTACCAATTTTTGAGTTTTAACAATAGCTCAATTCACAAAAATTTTGGGCACCAATGACTCACAATGGTTTAGGCAGTGATGCAAAACACTTTATGATCTGAATAATTATTTCAATCCTGTTTTAAGTATTCTTGATTATTTATCTATCATATTCTAGTTGGCGTGGCAGTCCAATGCAGCCCTACTTATGATGACTGTTTTCTGAGCCTATAATAACCCCCCCCTGTCCCGATAAGGCACTCAGTTCCCCAACTCTTAATAGACTTACTTTATATTTGATCTGCACAGTTGATGATAAGCTCCAACCAACACAGACAGAACATGAAGTATCATTTTTTTCCAGCCCAGAACAAACACAGATAGATCATGAAGTATACAAAAACAAACTGTATATTAGGCAGTGATGCTAAACACTTTATGATCTGAATACTTATTTCAATTTGTTGTATTTATTCTTGATTATATATCTATCATATCCTAGTTGGCGCGGCACCCCAAGTGCAGCCTTTGTTATGGATAGTCTGTTCTGAGCCTATTTGTTATGGACAGACAGAGCATGAAGTATGCAAAATTTGTAATGCTCCAAACAACAGAAAACTAGATTATCTAGTAACTGACGTTGGATGTGTATGCGTTGGGTACTCATCTAAGCCTTTTGGTTTTTGAGTCTCTCAAATGCTATGGTTGGTGTAGGCCGTGATGCAAAACAGAACATGATCTGAATATTTACTTCAGGATTGTTGTATTTGTTCTTGATTGTATATCTATCATATCATAGTTGGCGTGGCACCCCAATGCAGCCCTTGGTATGAATAGTCTGTTCTGAGCCTACTAGTATTATTTCAACCACAATTATAGTTTCTGTTGTTCAGTATGAGCATAACAAATTTTGCATTCTACATGCTCTGTCTGTGTTTGTTCCCAACTGACAGATTTTGCTTGCTTCATGATATATCTGTGTCTGTACTGGGCTGATAAAATCTTTAAACAACATGCTCTATACATCATAAGGTGTTTGTGCTTGTTCTTGGCTGTTTGAAATTTGTATGCTTCATGCTCAATCTGTGTTTTCTCTGGTCTGGAGGGAAAAATGAGACTTCATGTTCAGTCTGTGTTGTTTATGAGCATTTGAAATTTTGAAGCAAGCATGGTCTGCCAGTGCTTGTTCTTGGCTGTTTCAAAATTTAATACTTCATGCTCAATCTGTGTTTGCTCTGGTCTGGAGGAAAAAATGAGAGTTTGTGTTCTGTCTGTGTTGTTTAGGAGCTTTACAAATTTTGCATACTTCATGGTCTGCCTGTGCTTGTTCTTGGCTGATTGAAATTTGTATGCTTCATGTTAAATACTGTGTTTGCTCTGGGCTGGAGGGGAAAATGAGACTTCATGTTCAATCTGTGTTGTTTATGAGCTTCACAAATTTTGCTCAATTCATGGTCTGCCTGTGCTTGTTCTTGGCTGTTTAAAATTTTTACACTTCATATGCTCCATCTGTGTCTGCTCTGGTCAGGGGGTAAAAGTGAGAGTTGAAGCTCTATTTGTGTTGTTTATGAGCATTACAAATTTTGTAAACTACATGCTCTGTTTGTCTTAGCTCTAAGCTTACAAATTTTGTCATTCTTCATGATTTGTTGGTGTTGGTTTTGATCGAGGAGGAATATTTAACACTACATGAATTTTGAACTTCAGGTTCAAACGGTGTTTTCCTGAGCCTACATTATTTATTTGAAATTTTGTTCTCTTTTGGAATCGACTATCTGTTATCTGTTTGTCTTCGTCTTTTCCATGTTCACTAATTTCAGATTGCTTTGGATTTCAGGTAGAATTCAGCATGAAGTGCATTTTGGAGTGATTGAAGACTGCAGTACGGCCAAATTATATATTCGGAGCAAATTTTGTAAATTTTGTCATCTACAGACAGTTATTAATAAATGTACTATGCTGTAAATGGCCATATTTCTTATGCTGTAGAAAATTTGTGAACACTCACTTTGCAATTCTAAGGTTGATCCAATATCTTGCAAATAATCTGTTCGTTATTGTCTTAATTTAATGATTCAAATTATGTGTTTTTTTGGGTGTATTACGCAGTATGGCGTGTCCACCTGATTTTCATGCTCAAAGCTTCAAGTAACCAAGTAAACAAAATAAGATAAACTGAGAAGCAACACAGACAAAACATGATGTATGCAGAATTTGTAAAACTCACAAACAACACAGGTGGAGCCTGAAGTATACAAATTTCAAACAGCCAAGAACAAGCACAGGCAGAACATGAATGGAGCAAAATTTGTGAGTCTCATAAACAACACAGACTGAACATGAAGCCTCATTTAATACTCCAGACCAGAGCAAACACAGATTGAGCATGAAGTGTACAAATAGCCAAGAACAAGCACAGGCAGACCATGAAGTATGCAAAATTTGTAAAGCTCATAAACAACACAGATTGAACATGAAGTCTCATTTTCCCCTCCAGACCAGAGCAAACACAGATTGAGCATGAAGCATACAAATTTCAAACGGCCAAGAACAAGCACAGGCAGAACACTAAGTATGCAAAATTTGTAAGGCTCATAAACAACACAGATTGAACATCAAGTCTCATTTTCCCCTCCAGACCAGAGCAAACACAGTATTTAACATGAAGCATACAAATTTCAATCAGCCAAGAACAAGCACAGGCAGACCATGAAGTATGCAAAATTGGTGAAGCTCATAAACAACACAGATTGAACATGAAGTCTCATTTTCCCCTCCAGACCAGAGCAAACACAGTATTTAACATGAAGCATACAAATTTCAATCAGCCAAGAACAAGCACAGGCAGACCATGAAGTATGCAAAATTTGTAAAGCTCCTAAACAACACAGATTGAACATGAAGTCTCATTTTCCCCTCCAGACCAGAGCAAACACAGATTGAGAATGAAGCATACAAATTTCAAACGGCCAAGACCATGAATTGGCAGACCATGAAGTATGCAAAATTTGTAAAGCTCATAAACAACACAGATTGAACATGAAGTCTCATTTTCTCCTCCAGACCAGAGCAAACACAGATTGAGCATGAAGCATACAAATTTCAAACGGCCAAGAACAAGTACAGGCAGAACATTAAGTATGCAAAATTTGTAAGGCTCATAAACAACACAGATTGAACATCAAGTCTCATTTTCCCCTCCAGACCAGAGCAAACACAGTATTTAACATGAAGCATACAAATTTCAATCAGCCAAGAACAAGCACAGGCAGAACATTAAGTATGCAAAATTTGTAAAGCTCATAAACAACACAGATAGAACATGAAATCTCATTTTTTTCTCCAGACCGGAACAAACACAGATTAAACATGAAGTATTAAATTTTGAAACAGCCAAGAACAAGCACAGGAAGACCATGAAGTATGTTGAAATTTGTGAAGCTCATAAACAACACAGATTGAACATGAAGTCTCATTTTCCCCTCCAGACCAGAGCAAACACAGTATTTAACATGAAGTATAAATTTTCATAATGTGTTCGGCGCTGACGATCTCCTCGTTCTTTCTCTTCGATTCCTGCACCAAAATATTCATCAAATAGAAGAAAATTCAAGTACGTATGACACACGTTCATGGTTAAAAATTGTAGGCTCAGAAATAGTGCAAAAAAAAAACATTATCTCATTCACTTGGATTTTAAAAATTCAAGGCGGCTCAGAAAAACAACAATTACCACTTTAATATCTCGTAAAAACTTACACGGTTGCATTGTTAAAGGAAAACATCTCCCGAAAAAGCATTCAGCTTCTGATCTCTTAATAGACTTATCGGAGCTGGAGAAGATCAACCGTCTGATCAAAGTTGATCACGATCGGACGGCTGAGCTAGACTCTGCCTTTCGGGTCAGATTTTAAGAGGGTTAAAATGGGTTAACCCCTTATCTCAAATCAGATAGCGTATACCACTTCGATTCCTTATAAATTAACCCTTCCTCTCTTCTCGGGTCAAAACAAAACCAAAATAAACATGAGGTTGAGCATACATCAAAATAATCATGAAACATGAAATCATGCATAAAATTTTCATCACTGCCGCATTGAAGTTAAATCAAATTGCATATAGAGTCAAATTTGAAATTTTGAATTTGACACTAGGGCCGCTTTATTAAGGCACACCGGCTAGTGTTCAGGAACAAAATTCAAGTTGCATATGCTTTTCATCATTGCCTACTAAATAGAGAATATATGAACTTCAAATTAGAAATTTTTTACCGACTTGGGCATCATTATTTTTCTGAGAATGATTTACCTGCAAACAAACAAAACAAGTAGGTTAAGTTAATAATTGCGTTAGAATGTAATAAACTAATATAACGGCAGTTATATATGACACTTACCTTGCAAAAGACACAGAGATAAGTCAACAAAGTTCATGCTATATTCGGAGGATCCTCTATTATAGGTTGCATTGTTGGGACTGTAGTAGAAGCTTGTGACTCATTTATAGTAGAGCTACACGTTTAATGTTCACAAAACGAAATTAAAATTATACTAAGTACACAAATGCAAAAAAAATTTAAACTTTGTATTTAATTACTTACCTTTGCTTTAAAGGACAAGTGCGACTGTCGTGATTAACCATTTTATTGCACAAGCGACACTTTCTCAATGGCTTCGCAGCCATTTCCAATGCTTTCTCCCTACCCCCTTTGATGCGCTTTCCACTACCCTTGGTTTTTGCAATATCGGGTACTTGAATATGGACTGTTCTAGGTAGTGAACTAGTTGTTGGTTGTTGTGATTCGTGGGGCATATCTTGTTGCAATTCTGCAACAACACCAACTAGTAATGTTTTCGCCTTTTGGCGCATCTCCTTTGATGAGCGAGCAATCCTCATCACTTTGCTGAATTCATTGGACAATTCCACCATGTCCAAATCTTGTGGACTACCGTAACTACCGATTATTTCAGCACCAGCATCATCATATACAATCTCGGTAGTTACAGAGGCGGTCCACCTCTTCAAAATATAACATTGAGGCAGGGAATCAACAAACTCATTCCTCAATACCACGAGGATGTGTCTACAAGGAATGCCCTCAACTTCAAATTTACTACATGTGCAAGTCCCAGCAATATCCATCCCCTTGTAAACTACATCTCTTGTTTTATCATGCTGTACAGACTTGGCCATTCTCCTGACAATATAGTGTCGCACACTACCATCGTCAGCTTTCATTAAAGATGCGTAATTCAAGCTTTCAACTAGTTCAGCCTGAAATATATGAAATTTGGACCGGGTGTACTGTTCAGACATTTGGGACTCAATTTCAAAACCTGTTTGCAGCTTTGGTTTGGTATGCAGAGTGGTGTAGTCAGCTGCTAACTGATTCTGTCTTTGTTTCCTTATTGCCCTTTCAAATCTGGTCAGAAATTCATGTAGAGAATTTTTACTGCTAACATACTTATCAACAAAAGCATTCATGCTTTCTGATCTCTGAGTTGTGCGAATACCAGCAGTAAAAATATGCTTGGCATAAGCCGGTATCCACTTCTCACGAAGCAAATAAATGTCAGAAAGCCAAGGACAACCTGTTATTGGGATATGTATCAAGTACTAATAAAAAAGAACAAAAAAGTTCAAACATAAGAATAATTTATCAAAACAAGTAATACCTGCAATTTGCACGTTAGCGTGCATTACGTCATTCCATCTCATCTCAAACTCTTCTGGGGTCTCAGATTCCCAGATGCAGCTGTGGAATGGAATGCTAAAATCACTATTCAAACCCGGGCCACCAAGCTTATCGGGAAGCTTTTTAAGAATGTGCCACATGCAAAGCCTGTGGCTCGAACCAGGAAAACAGATCCGAATTGCATTATCCATTGCAGGATCTTGGTCCGTGATGATCACTTTTGGTGGAGACCCACCCATTATTTCACCCCATTTTTGAAACAACCAAACAAAAGATTCGGTGGTCTCCTTATTTACAAATGCCGCACCAAAATTTACAGATTGCCCATGATGATTAACTCCGGTGAACGGCGCAAAAACCAACTTGTATTCGTTGGTATCATATGTGGTGTCAAAAATTAGCACGTCACCAAAATGTTTGAAAGCCTTCCTGGCAATAGCATCAACCCATAATACATGAGTTAATTTGTTGTCTTCATCAACCTTGTAATGAAAACTGAAAGAAGGATTCATCTCTTTTTCCTCTTGGAAGTGCTCCAACAATATATCAACATCATAAGGTCTCATACCATCCCTCTCTCTTTGCAAGGAATTTCTAATATCTTTTTCAGTACAATTAATATTACTGAAACCTTCATTTTCTATTTCCATGAAGGACATAAACTCTGAAGTTCGTATATTAGCCTCTTTGAAAGTACTGAGTAAGCTTTTTTGCGCTTCAGATACATTTCTATTCTGTCTTAGAAATTGTTGCTTTCGAGGCGTGACACAAATATGACTGTGCTCTTCAACAAACCTACGGATTGACCATCTCCCGTCAACATCCCTTTGGATTCGTATTTGAGCCATACAGTCTTCTTTCGTTATTGCCCGTTTCCTTCTCTTGATCAAAATTGAAGAAGATTCTTCATTATCACCGGTTGTATCAACCGGCTTGCCTTGTTTTGAACAAACAAACTGTTGTGAATATCTATCCTTTGTGGTAGGATCAACCATCGTTGCAGACTTTCGTACTGAAAAGCCGCATAATTTTGCATATGTTTTGTAAAATTCAAATCCATCTTCTAAGGTTGCAAATACTAAACCAACAAGTGGTTTAGATGCATCATCAACATCCCTCCAACTGGACTGAACATCCTGGCTTAGTAATTCCTCATTTTCAATCTCCATCCTTCATAGCAGAATGAGACAACAAAAATTAAAAATAAATAAACTCTCTAATCTTTAACTGTCAAATAGAAAAATTTTGGCCCCAAAAAAGGTAACCAAAAAAACTACATCTTAACACAATCTACTCTATTCACCAAACCCTAAAGGACCTTTTCTGGAAATGATCACAACCACCTTAGTGGTATTGTATCTCACACCCGGTGTTCGAGCTTAAAAAAAAATCGACTATAGTCTCCCCTGTATTTGGCTATCCGTTCAAGGAGATGATGATGGTAAAGGGTATTTTGCTGATGAAGAGGAATCGGCCGAATACTGAGCGCGTCGTGCTGTAACTACGGTAACAAGAAGATCATTGATGACTCATGAACTATTCTGTTCATGACTACTAATTATCACTTATCTCATAATAATAATAATAATAATAATAATAATAATAATAATACTAAACTAAAGAAACAGTAAAAGAAAAATTACATGGAAGAAAATTTACAGGGAATAATAATAATAATACTACTACTAATAATCACTTATATGCATGTGTTAATCACTTATATGCATGTGTCAAGTCCTGTTAGCAGTGATTGAAGCAAGTCTCGAAATAAACAAAAAACTAGACTAAATATTACATGGATTTTGTGTGCTTATATGCATGTGTCATGTCCACATATAAGAATTCCATATACCAGTACGAATATTATTTGCTAATCTAAATGTACTAGTCCGAATACTAGTGCGAATATTAACATAGCATAATTTAAGCTCGAAGAATATAACAACAACCTAGAAGCATCTATGAAGGAAATAAAATTTCAATTCAAGGTGAGAAATTTAAACCCTTGTCGCAGTATCGGTATTCCGTCAGGATCAAGAGAACGAACTCTCAAGTGCAATGTTAAGGTGCAGCTCACGGCAATCGAACAAAACGATCTGTGGATGAGCGAAGCACAAATCGAAGAGAAGATGATCGAAGCACAGGTACTGCGATCGGTCGCACAGGGGTAGGGTTTGTCACGGGTGAGTGAAGAAAGATAGCGGGAGAGGAGCGAAGGTTGCGATAGGGTTTCGAATAGGATGAGCGAAGCACAAATCGAAGATAAGAGGATCGAAGCACAGGTACTGCAAGTGGTCGCACTAGTAGGGTTTGTCACGGGTTAGTCGATAAGAAAGATAGCCGGAGAAGAGGAAGGTGGCGATTAGGGTTTCGAAAAGATCCTTCGATTAGGGATTCGAAGGTGCCGTGATTAGGGTTTCAGATCGGGTGAGGAAGAGAAGAGAGGAATCCAAAGAGAGGATTCCAAGCAGATCGAGAGCGAGATTCGAGAGCGGGAGTGGAGAGCTCAGATTAGGGTTTGGAACGAGAGAGAGAGCGGGAGAGAAGAGATAAGGCTTCTTCGATAAGGAATCGAAGGGAGAGAAGAGATAAGGCTGTGAGATAAGGGGTATTCCCCTTTTACCCCTCTTAAAATCTGAAGATAGAGCGGAAGAGAGATCAGCCGTCCGATCTTCATCAAGTTTGATCAGACGGCTGATCGCTCCCAGCTCAGATAAGGAGCTCAGCTCTCCATCTCTTAATAGACTAACTCTCTCTCTCTCTCTATATATATATATATATAGCTGTAACCGCTAAATCTGGTGTGGGGGCAAACAGATAGAATTTGTGGATTCCTTGGGACGTTGAATAGTCAAACCTGAAATCTTTCCGCCGGAGTTGATCCCGGCGACCGACGCTCAAGTCAGTAATCAGAAAGATTATGAATAAGCTTTTACTGGCAAAAGATTGATTACCTGTTAATGGTGGGGGATGGGAGGTATTTATAGCCGCCTTAGGAACCAGTTTCGGGATAAGATCAAATCTCTACTTCCCAGTGAATGGATAGAAGTGAATCAGGGCCGTTGATTAGGTATAATCATAAACCCTAATTCTACTTAGCTGGATCGGGTTTCTTGCGGGTTGAAACCCGCACCCAGTTGAGATGGATCCGCTCGTGGATTATTGGACCTTTGGAATTACAATTACCCACTTCAGACCCGTTTGTAGGTGAAATTACCATTTTACCCCTGATCTAGTACCCACTTCAGAACCGTTTGTAGGTGAAATAACCATTTTACCCCTGATCTTTAAGATTTGCGCCCGATTTGGACGGTTCCGATTTAACCCTATTTTCAGCCATATCACGAGCCCCCCACTCCCGAAGACTGAGTTTAATCAGCCTTTGAGGAGTAGTTTTACTGTTTTAATGGTTTGCGGAGTTGTATCGGAGTCCAAATGAGGGGTGTCCAATCTTTGTATGAAGTATTATGGTGATTTTCAGAGCTAGTTGCTTGCTCAAGGTTATTCTTGAGCTCTCCTGAACCTTTGGTGATTTTTCTTAATTTTTATCAATTTTTTGGAAAATTTATTTAATTTTGTGAAGTGGTGATTCGTTATTCGGGGGTCTTAATTAACTATTTTAAGCAATAATTATTTACCCAGGGGCTCAAAAATATTTCTCCGAATTTATAATTATTTTTTAGAATTTTTAATTAATTTTCCTGAATTTTTAATCATTTTTTCGCAATTTTTTAGATAAATAATTCGATTTTAATAAATAAAAATTAATTTTTAATCAGATTTATGACATGGCACGATCTGAGCCCTTCATCAATGTTGGGCGTGAATTTCTGGAGGATCGGACGGTCGAAGTAGCTCGGTAGCGTATTTCTCCGCTTGCGAAGGTCGGTGCCTCGGTAGCTCGGCTGGTCGTCCTCGGTAGCTCGGTATGTAACACCCCGCAAAATTGAAAATTACAATTTTGCCCCAGGGTGTTACGCACGTATATTTTGTAATGTGTTTCACTACATATTTTGGATTCATACTATTTATACATTTTTCGTATTGATTTTAGTCAACTACAATATAATATTTAATCTCTGGGATTTACGTGCTTTGTACGTGTTTTGATGCACGTGTTTCCACCACTACGTACAATATTTTCTATAGGTTTAAATTATTTATTTTTATGTATTTAAATCTATTTTATAAAACGAAAATTTATTTTCCCCCTATTTTGATTAAAATGCATTTTTCGATTTTCCGCACGTATAATGCACGTGCTTTCTACGTGTTGTGATTTCATCATGAAATATATAAAATTGGTAAATATGATTTTCTCATATTGTTTTGATTATATTTTAATAATTTTCCGTTGATAAAATCGATTTTTCGCATTTCGAAATTTTACGTGCAACGTACGTATTCCGGTGCGCGTGTTTGGGCGTATCTGTTTTCAAAATAAATTTTTAAAGTAAAATTTTATTTGTGCATGATGTATTTTTAAATTTTGATAAACTTCCCTACTAATATGTATAGATAGTGTACATAATACATATAGATAATATATATATATATATATGATATATCTCTACTACTATAATGGGAGAACCCCTTAGTCAGTTACCGCGTCAGTAACCCAACCCGTGCAACGCACGGGTTAGATTACTTTGGTAAATATTTTCGCAGGTGGACCTGTTTGGTAAATATTTTCGAAAGTGGATCAGTTTGAAAATTATTTTCTTTTTAGTTATGGACTAACTTGGGACAACATTTTCGAACGTAGACCTGTTTTGTAAATATTTTCTAAAGTGGATCGGTTTGGAAATTATTTTCTTCTTACCCTTTTCATGATCCTTCAATTTTTTCCACGTGCACGTGTGCACGTGTATAATACTAGTAGGTTGAGTGGTTTCTTAGAATTGGAAGAAATAATGAATTTTTATATGTAATTAATGTATAAATGATTAGTGCAAGTGGTGGTGCTGTTATGATTTGGAAACTTAAGTAAAAAGTTAATGGGTTGGAAGGTGGGCCCACGGGATTAATAGCACAGATATGTGCTGTTTGAATGTGGAGGTTGACTTAGTCAACCTATGCCTTGACGTGGCATTGTGTGAAGGGGTGGCCGGTTATAAGAAATGGAAAAGAGGCCGGTTTTGAGGAGTTAGAAAATGAAGAGATGGAGTGAATGGGTAGTGGGAATGTGGGCCGCACTTATGTGCAGGAGAAAGTGGGGAGAAAATCATGGGGGGAAGTAATTACTTTAAATGACTTCAAATTTGTATATATACCCCTTAGAATCCCTTCACTGATAAAAACAAAACAATTAGAAATCTAATCCCTATTAGCCGAGAGCAAAATTAAGAGAGTGAAGGAAGAACACTGTGCTTGCATGGATGGCTTCGGAGTTCGTTGTTCGGCTTGGAGTTTGGTTCTCCGTTGAAGGCGAGATTAATTTTATGCTCCTTATAGGTGGGTGATCCTATGCTTTCTAATTGTAGAAATTGTATGCTAATTATTTTATATGACTAGTATGAATTGAATAGAATGTGTAGAGAAAAATCCATGTTAGAGATAACAAATGAGAAATATTTTCTTATTGCTAATGGACATAGAAAAATATATTTTTCACAAATTATAGCGAAAGTTGAGTTACTCTTCACGCGGTAGAAATTTTCAATTGTATGAACTTATTGTCGCCCTAGAGTTCAGTATACTGTTCTCGAATAATTTTTAGAGTGTGTGGGTTCGACATTTGGGATCGTAAATTGTTTTTTTCAGAAAAGAGAAATTTTAAACAGAGAGTATTTAGGCAGAGTCTGGGTATTTAAAAGACCATGTGTACTTTAATCATGTGGGAGCACTTGGCCTAGCGGCTTGGTGTCTGGGCTTTTTTCTTGCGGATTAGGGGTTCGAATCTTTGCCTCTGACTTGGGGTTCTAAACAGTTTTTTTTTTTTTTTTGTCAAAATGAATTTTTTATTACAGTAACATTTGGAAATTTAAATGGTTACATAGAATGATATAAAGTTTTTTTGTTTTGGTTTCTTTTAAGTCAGAATGGAATTTTTTTTATTACAATAACATTTGGAAATTTTAAATGGTTATATAGAATGATATAAAGTTTTTTTGTTTTGGTTTCTTTTAAGTCAGAATGGAATTTTTCTATTACAATAACATTTGGAAATTTTAAATGGTTATATAGGATGATATAAAGTGTGCTAAAAATATTGTTTGAAATTCTTCATGGAATCAAGATGGAAAGTGAATTCTTTTACTTAAATTTTTAATAAAATTTATATTTTTGAAAGAAAAGAATGTGTTTGTGTGAAGTGAATTCTTTGAAAAAGATTGTATACTTATTCTGCTTGAAATTTTCATTGTTGTGGTTGAGACACATTGTATGAGTTTGAGTTTAATCAAAAATTTCATGCGATGAAATTATGCAGTTGAGATGAATTATTTTGCTTATAAAGATGATGAATGAATGAATAGATCATGAATAGTGGCAAGATAGGATTTTTGTGAATGAATTTAAAAATGGAATTTATGACGAGCTTAAGACTTTTGATTATTGAGGGTATGAATACCCATGATGCTTATACATGAAAACTGAGATTTAGAATTAGTGAAACCCTCATTACCGGCATTATTGAAATAAAAGAATGTTGAGTTGTGATTTTGAGATGTGGTTATGGAGCCATCTCGTATTTGTTGACTAAGTCCGGTAGGAGGTAACAACTAATTCTACATGTGGAGATTATTCATGTCTTGAACTTAGGAAAATTTAGGCACATAAGTGAAGATGTAGTAAACTTAGGGAAACGTAAGTGGGGTGCTCTATATAGTCGGCGGTGGACTCCAAGACTATAGACCCAGTTGGTGGACTGAGATTGCCCTGTGGGAGACGGATTATTATATTTTAGTCCGGGACTATGAGGACGGGTCAGCGGTGGACTCCGGGATCTTGAGTAGTCGGACGGATGGATTTTTGTGTTTACCGTCTCCAATGTATATATATATATATACTGGGCTAGAGGGTCACATACGGGACGGTTCGTACGATGTGGAATCTGTTATAACAGCTGGCAGTGGACTCCAAGGCTGGGATTCACATTCGTGGAATAGTCTGAACTTTGTTTTGCTACCGGGTAGTTTTCATGGCCAGGGATCGAGCCCTGTATTGTGAAGAACGTAGGCACTTGCCCTCGGACCTATGTAGTATGGGATGCATAGAATCCGAACAAGTGTGCATTAGTGTCATCCTAGTGTAGAATTGTGTGCATTAGGCATTAAGGCATGACATACACTTATATTTAGAATAATCACTTTTGACACTTTATATGTTCATTCAATCTTTTTGTGATTTGTTAAAGTATGAGATCGTTATACTATTCCCGGCATAGAGAGGATGGCCGTGTATAACATTTCGTCAGTTGTAAGTAACTGACGTGCCCACAGATTGACATGCAGGTAATGGACTATTTATGAAGCTATAAAGTGGATATGCTGGTGCTGTTTTATTTTAAAGATGTTGTAAATGTTTTATTGTAAATTTCATTCTTCCGCTGTGTAAAACCAAGTTGTAATTGAACTCTGATGTATTGTGAATGAAAAGTTTTAAATTCCTTGTAAAATTGTACGAAGTGAAGTAAAGATCCTGTGAAATCTCGAATTTATCCTTATTTGAAATTCAGGGTGTTACACGGTAGCTCGGCGCGTAGCGAGCTGCCAAGCTACGTGGCAAGATCTGGAGCGTTCATCATGGCGCGAATCTTGTTGTTTTGTGGACGTGGCGTGATCTGAGCCGCTCATTATATTCCGGCACGATTTTGAAACGATCCGACGGCTAGATTGGTTCGGCGTCATTTTTCTTCACATGTGAGGGTCGGTACCTCGGGAGCTCGGCAAGTCATGCTTTGGTGGCTCGGTAGCTCGTCCTCTACTCCTTAGTAGCTCGGTGGCTTGGCTAAGCTGTTCGGTAACTCGGCTGAGTGCTTCGGTGGCTCGGTAGATCGGGATGAGTCTCGAGCCACGTGGTTGGATCTGGGGCGCTCATCCTGGCGCGGATCTCGAAATTGGAGGTTCAGATCACGAGAAAATGTTATCTTGTCGTTTTATGGGCGTGGTGTGATCTGAGCCGTTCATCAGATTTGGCCATGAACTTTGAGACAATCTAATGGTGAAAGTGGCTCGGCGGTATTTTTCTCCATATGTAGAGGTCGGTGCCCCGGTAGCTCAGCAAAGTGCCTCGGTGGCTCGGCAAGTTACGAGTCGTCGAGCCACGTGGTTGGATTTGGAGCGCTCATCATGACGCGAATCTCAAAGTTGGAGGTTCAGATCATGAGAAAACGTTATCTTATCATTTTGTGGGCGTGGCGTGATCCGAGCCGTTCATCAGATTTGGCCACGAACTTTGAGACAATCTGACGGTGAAAGTGGCTCGGCGGCATTTTTATCCATATGTGGAGGTCGGTGCCCCGGTAGCTCGGCAGAGTGCCTCGGTGGCTCGGCAAGTTACAAGTCGTCGAGCCATGTTGTTGGATCTGGAGCGCTCATCATGGTGCGGATCTCGAAGTTGGAGGTTCAGATCACGAGAAAACGTTATCTTGTCATTTTGTGGGCGTGGCGTGATTTGAGCCGTTCATCAGATTTGGACACGAACTTTGAGACAATCTGATGGTGAAAGTGGCTCGGCGGCATTTTTCTCCATATGTGGAGGTCGGTGCCTCGGTAGCTCGGCAGAGTGCCTCAGTGGCTCGGAAAGTTACGAGTCGTCGAGCCACATGGTTGGATCTGGAGCGCTCATCATGGCGTAGATCTCGAAATTGGAGGTTCAGATCACGAGAAAATGTTATCTTTTCGTTTTGTGGGCATGGCGTGATTTGAGCCGTTCATCAGATTTGGACACGAACTTTAAGACAATCTGACAGTGAAAGTGGCTCAGCGGCTTTTTCTCCATATGTGGAGGTCGGTGCCCCGATAGCTCGGCAGAGTACCTCGGTGGCTCGGCAAGTTACGAATTGCCGGACTACGATGTTAAGTAACCGTTGTGACCTTCCTCTGAACCGTTGCAGCTTTCCCCATTCTGTCGTTCTGTCTCCCTTAACGGGCCCCCAAGCGTTACAAAAGCCCAACCGTTGTCTCTTTGGCTATAAGTTCTCACCCCCCACCCCTTAGCTCATTCTTTCACTTTTACTCTCAAATTCTACTTTTGCTCTCGAGTTGCTCTGCTAGCGGAGATTTGAGCTCAAGGGCGGTTGTGCTAGCTGTCGTGATGGCCAGGCAATTTCTGGCGAAGTTTTTTCCAACCGTAGACGTCAAATCAAAGGTCAGTTTATTTAACTTCAGTTAATTGTTCTACGAGGTGTCACGGGTATCCTTGGGTAGTGAGGCATCATCCTCGGGGGGTCGGAATGCCGAGGAAGGGAGAGAAGTGGTAAGCTGAAGGAAGGGGAAGGAAATAGTAGGGTCGTCTGTGGCCGAGGAGAAGGGGAAAGAAGTGGTCCGGTCTTCGGTCGTCGAGACGGTGGTGGAGACTGAGAGACGAGCGGGCGCAATGGGTCAGTTACCGACCGTGTTGTCCGAACATGGAGGGATAAGGCAGTACAGCGGTGAGCTACTGGCTAAGGCTGTCATTGGTCGTTCGGAGACCTACGAGGAGAACGATCCGAGGAGGTCACTGAGGTGGAAGACATCCCCTCAGTTCTGACGGAGCGGGACCTACTCCGGACTAGGAAGGGTTTCGCCATTCCCCAGGAGTACACACTAGTTCTCCCCGGCCCCGGGGTGCAAGCGAACACCGTCTTCCCGCCGAACACATGCTTCTTCGCCTTCGACGCGTTGAACGCTGGCCTGTGCTTCCCCCTCCATCCCTTTGTGACGGTAGTCCTTCGGTGGTGTGGGCTGTGCCCCATACAGTTCATGCCGAACACGTGGCACCACGTGCTCGGTTTTCTGCTGCAATGCCGAATAGCCAAAGTGGAGCCGGAGCTCATCATCCTCTGAAGCATATATCGAATCAACAGGATGAGCAAGCTCGAGGCTCGCTACTATCTGTCGCCACGGAAAGGAGTTAGGCTGATAGGGAATCCCGACTCGATAAAGTCGTGGAAGGGGAAGTTTTTTCTGATCAAGAGCCCTTCGGCGTGGGACTTCCCGACTCGGTGGAAGGAAGAGGTGCCGAAGTATACGAAGGCCGAGCCAGTGTTGACCCCGGCCGAGGTAGAGGTGGCAGCGAAGCTGATCGGTCTTCCGATGTTGAGTTGGAGGGAGATGACCGAGGAGGTGTTGCACGGGTCGAGCCTTAGTCCGATCGACCCGAGTACGCTCCTGACATCTCTATTTTTCTGCTTTACTTTCTTTGATGCCTTGTATATATATATATATATATATATATATATATATATATATATATATATATATATATATATATATATATATTAACTAGTTTTTCCTTTCACTTGGACAGAGGCTCCGAACATGGACTTCATGGATATAATGGCTGAACGAAGCAAAGCCGCCGACGGCAAGAAGAGGAAGAGGACGAGCACGGGTCCCTCGTCTGGCCGACCCACCAAGGCACCTTCGGTAGTCATCACCACTTCTCCTCGGGAGCCGTCCTCGGCGGTTGTGTCCAGCTGACCCTCTCTGCCCCTGTAGGTGAGAGCTTCTCCGTCGCAGTGGCGCTGGCACTTGAGGCCCCGCCCTTGACCGAGCAGGTCGAGGCGATACTGACCGAGGCTCATAAGAAGCTGTTCGTTCCTGATTGGCGGGTGAAGAACCACGACGGCTTCTTAGGGGACTCGGGGATGAGCATGCAGGCTGTTCGCCACCTCCCGACCCCGAAGGACCGAGTTGCCCTGAAGGCGGGGACGATCGGTGACGACGCTCTCGAGGTAGCTCGGTCGCTTGTATCAGTAAGTTTTCCTTGCTGTTTCAAATTTTTCTTGAAAATTTTCTAAGTCTTTAGCTCGGTTTTTGTTGTGTTCTAACCACCTCTCCGTGCAGGCTACTTGCCATTTCGGCCATCTTCTCGTGGAGTATGTCGAGCAAGAAAGGGAGCTGAAGGCCCTCAGCGACAAAGACCGAGCGGAGAGGGTGAGGGCTGTAAAGCAGCTTGAAGCAGAGCAGCATCGCTCGGACGCTCTGGCCGCCTAGGTCGCCGACCTCGAGGCAGCTTTGGCGCAAGCGAAGGAGAAGCTTGCTTCGGGGATCGCAAAGGCAGCCGACGAGAGGGCCGCAGCGGCGAGGGCTTTGGAGGCAGTAAGGCTGCAACAAGCCGAGGCCGTGGAGAAGGCGAGGGTGGAGATCGAGGCCGAGGCTAAGAAGCACATGGCGGCAAACATGGAGCTATCTTATGCAAGAGCGCTCGATCACGTCGAGGCTCGAGTTCTCGACTTCGACAGGTCGGGATACAGGCTGTGGCTTGGTGCCGAGGAAGAAGTCGAAGGGGAAGAGGAAGAGGACAAAGGAGAGGAGGGGGATGAGCCACAAGGCAATGATGTTCCTGCCAACCTCGAGGCTGTGGTGGCGGAAGAAGGGGGTGACCAGGTCGTAGCCGACCCCCAAGGCAAAGCGGAGGAGGACGAGGGGCCATTTACCGAGGTGCTTGTTTCCGAACTACCGCCCAAGGAAGCCCCTTGATCTTCTTGCTCTTGTAGTAAATTTTTTTTCTTTTCTTGTACTGACTTGTAGCGGACTGGCCACCGCTTTTTGGTATCAATAACAATTTGGTTTTTGGCAAACTCGCTAAGTGTTGGGCACCGCCTCTTGTTCTTTGTGTTAATATGCCTTCGTTTTTCAGGTTGTCAAGTCGAGTTCAGTGGCCGAAACCTCTCGTCTTCGTGCTGACTTGAAAGCAGCGAAGCTGGCCCTCTCTCGTAACCGAGAGTGTTTCCTCAAAAGCAAGTTGGATCTGGAGGATCTCAAGGCAATGTCGATGGAGTATTTCTCCGAGTTGAAACAACTACGAAAGCGATCTCGCGAGGTTCATCTTGAAGGCGAGGTGGAGTTGCTTAGGAAGACGTTGTTTGACGTTGAGAAGAAGAAAGGTGAACTACTGGTGGAGGTTCATCACCTGAAGATAGAAGAAGAAGAACTTTTGGCGGAGGAAGAGGAGTTAGCTTCAGCAGTGGGTAAGTTGATGATCGAGCGCGACGAGTTGACGACGAAGGTTAACGAGCTGAGGAGGGTTACAGACGACAAAAGCATCGAAGTGACCCATCTTCGTCGAATTACAGCCGACAGATCTGGAGCCACAGGACCCGCTCAACTGCCTCGTTTCAAAATATTTGTGAAGGAGGCTACTCTGAAGGATCGAATCGTTGAGCTTGAGGAGAAAGTGGCCCGACTCAAACCTCAGCCTGAACGGATTAACGTCAAAAACACGTCGTGTACTCGCGAAGAGAGTGAGAGGGGAATCTCGTTTTATGAGCTCGCGACTCGTTCGCCTGCCGTTAGGCAAAGTCCGGTAGACGCTCAAAGTGGAGTGGCTGCTTCGTCTAGTGGCTCTTCGGTTGGGACCACGGTCAGAGGCAGTGCTGAAGAGGCATCTCGGTTCGTTGGTCTAGAGACGAGCTCCGAGGTTAGGCGATGCCGTTCCCGGTTGTCTTTGAACCGAAACGTTCCTGTTCCGAAGAAACGCTGATCAAGTTGTTGTAATTATGCCTCTTTGAGTCTTTGTAGTCCCTGGTAGCAGAGTAGTTTGGCCTTGTAACCTATGTTCCTTTGAACTTTAATAGAAGTGAAGGCTTGTTTTACTCTCTAGCATTTGTGTGTATGCATGTTTTGTTAGCACTTGTTATTTGTTTGGTACCACTTGTAACTCGCTTATGAGCAAGGGATAGAAGCGAAGTTGAACCAAGCTTTGAGCTCCGCATTCTTTGCCAGAGCAGGTCCTGACGGATGTGGGAGAAATTCCGAATGGCGAACCACTTCTAGCCCGCTCGATGTAAAAGACGGTGTGGACCACGAGAAAATGCTATCTTGTCGTTTTGTGGACGTGGCCATCTGATCAAGGTGTTTCTCCCTAATACGCAGCTCGGAATGCGAGTTGCTCGGGAATGTATGCTTGAATATCTTCATCAGTTATCCAGTCAAGTGAAGCAATGGGGCATTCATTCAAGTACAGCTCCTCCAACTTTTGACAACTACTCAGAATCAGAAGAAAATCTTCCTTCTTATAGGCTCGGAATGTCAACCTCGTGAACTTGAGGTTGATAAGCAGCACTATGGTTTTTGCAGCCTCCAATGTTATGGCCGCTCCGTATTGTAAGAGAAGCCAGTATCTTGCAGTGGGGAGCGGCCTCTTGAAGAATTACTTCATCTTTAAATGAATCATAAGAACCAAAGGTCAGTTCCTCCAAGTACACTTCTCCCATGTCTAGTATAGTTGTAGAAACGATCAGTTATCCAGCCAAGTGATTTGGATTCCGAACGCGTTGTTTGAGTGAATCTCAACGGTTGTGGGAGCAATTCCGAATGGCGAACCACTTCTAGCTCGCTTAAGAGTGAGCTTGGGATGCTGAATCGAGCCAAGTTTTGGACTCCGAACTCGTCGTTTGAGTGAATCTCAACGGTTGTGGGAGCAATTCCGAATGGCGAACCACTTCTAGCTCGATTAAGAGCTAGCTTGCGAAGCGGAATCGAGCAAAGTTTTGGACTCCCAACTCGTCGTTTGAGTGAATCTCAACGGTTGTGGGAGCAATTCCGAATGGCAAACCACTTCTAGCTCGCTTAAGAATGAGCTTGCGAAGCAGAATCGAGCAAAGTTCTGGACTCCGAACTCGTTGTTTGAGTGAATCTCAACGGTTGTGGGAGCAATTCTGACTGGCTAACCACTTCTAGCTCACTTAAGAGCGAGCTTGCAAAGCAGAATCGAGCCAAGTTTTGGACTCCGAACTCATCGTTTGAGTGAATCTCAACGGTTGTGGGAGCAATTCCGAATAGCGAACCACTTCTAACTCGATTAAGAGCGATCTTGCGAAGTAGAATTGAGCCAAGTTTTGGACACCGAACTCGTCGTTCGAGTAAGAGTGATTAAAGGCCTTAAATAGAAAGATAAAAATAATTCACAAAAAAAATATGGGGAAAAGAAGATCTTTATTGATAACTGCTAATCGGCTGCTTCTAAGTTGCAAGTCGTTATTACAATGACAAAATAAAGAAGCAAAATACAAGTGAAAAGATGGAAATGGCTCGACACTTGAAGTTACTTAGAGAGGCATTAAGGCGCTCTCTTGGTACTTCAGTAAGTGGTCGGCATTCCAAGTTCTGGGTATCTCTCTGCCTTCAAGGTCTTCAAGACGGTACGTCCCGGGCCGAACTACCTTGGTGAACTTGTACGGTCCTTCCCAATTGGGGGCTAGCTTACTCTTTTGGCTGGGGAAGGAGATAGCTAGTTTTCTGAGGACCAAGTCCCCTTCCTTGAGATTGGTGGGACGGACCCTTTTGTTGTAGGCCTGCTCAATTCTTCTTTGGTAGTTTTGCTGGCGGATTGAAGCTCTTTCACGGAGCTCATCAACTAAGTCCAAATTTGCCCGAAGCTCTCTGGCATTCTGCTCTTCTTCATAGGCCATAAAGCGAGGAGATGGTAGACCGACTTCCAAGGGGATCACAGCTTCGGACCCATAGGTGAGATTAAATGGTGACTCACCTGTTGGGGTCCATTTCGTAGTGCGGTAGTTCCATAGTACGTTGGAAAGCTATTCCGCCCATAAGCCTTTGGCCGCCTTATCTAGCCTCTTCTTGATACCGGAGAGGATCTGCTGGTTGGCATTTTCCACTTGGCCATTTGATTGAGGATGGGAGACAGAGGAGAAGCGTTGCTGGATGGCGAGGTCTTCACACAGAGATCGAAATGCGGCTCCCGTAAACTGTGTTCCATTATCTGTTATTAGGACCCGAGGCACGCCGAACCTACAGATAACATTTTTTAAGAAGAATTGCAGTACTTTGTTCTCTGTAATTGTAGCCAATGGTTCGACCTCGATCCACTTGGAAAAATAGTCGATTACCACGACTAGGAACTTGAGCTGACCAGGAGCTGGTGGAAACGGGCCTAGCAAGTCCATCCCCCACATTGCGAAGGGAATCGAACTTGATAGAGATATGAGTTGTGTTTGGGGTAGGCGACGAATGTTGAAGTACTGCTGATAGGAGCTGCATTGTCGCACATGTTGTTCGGCATCGCGAAGCAGGGTAGGCCAAAAATATCCGTAATTCAACACCTTCCTGGCGAGGGACCTCGACCCTGAGTGGGCTCCGCCTACACCTTCGTGGAGTTCTTGCAAGACATATGAGGCTTCTTCCGGGAAGAGGCATCTCAAGTAGGGTTTGCCATCTACTTGGGTGTAGGAGCATTTGTACAAAACTCCTTCAACAAGGGTGTACCGCTCTGCTCTCGTTCGGACTCGACGAGCTTCTTTAGGATCTCCGGGAAGGAGCCCATTCCTGAGGAATTCTATCAAAGATTTCATCCAGTTATCCTGAAGTTGGACGGGCAGCAACTCCATCGAGTCGGGGGCTTCTTCTTCTATGCTTGGTCTTAGGAGCACTTCAATCAGGACGGTCTGCTCGAGACCTTGAAGGGAGGAGGAGGCCAATTTGGAGAAGGCATCTGCTTGGGAATTTTCTTCTCTAGGGATTCGCTGAATTAGCGCCTCTTCGAATAAAGCCATGAGACTGTGGACCTTGGCTAGGCACTTAGCCATTCGGTCGTCTCGTGCTTCGTACTCCCCTAAGACTTGATTCACGACCAGCTGCGAGTCACTGTATATCCGGAGATGTTGCGCCCATGCTTTGCGAGCCATACCGAGGCCGGCTATAAGGGCTTCATACTCTGCTTCGTTGTTGGAGGCCTTAAAGTTGATGCGGAGGGAGTATTGGAGAATGAAGTCGTCCGGGCCTGCCAGAATGACCCCGGCTCTGCTCCCTTCGGTGCAAGAGGACCCGTCTACATATACTATCCAGATGGGAGGCTCGTTCGCTGCTTGACTGACCTCTGGGATGGTGCTCTCAACAATAAATTCAGCTAAGGCTAGAGCCTTGATTGCGGTTCGAGGCTGGTAAGATATGTCATGCTGACTCAGCTCGATCGACCATTTCATCAGACGTCCGGAGGTCTCCGGCTTGTGTAGAACTTGCTTAAGCGACTGGTCGGTAAGGACGACCACCGAGTGGGATTGAAAATAAGGACGGAGCTTCCTGGCTGCCATAACCAAGGCATATGCTATCTTCTCCAATCTTGGGTAGCGGAGCTCGGCATCCAGAAGTACCTTGCTCACATAATAGATAGGCTTCTGAGCCTTGTCCTCTTCCCTCACTAGTACAGTGCTGAGGGTTTGCTCGGAGCCAGCTAGGTAGAGGTAGAGTGTTTCCCCGGGGATAGGCTTGCTGAGGAGAGGGTGATTGACCAGGTAGGCCTTTAGCTGATCGAACGATTCTTGCTGCTGTTGGCCCCACTCGAAGCCCTTAGCCCCCCTGAGGGCCTTGAAGAAGGGAAGACACTTTTCTTCCGACTTAGACAGGAAGCGCCCTATGGCCGTGAAGCACCCTGTGAGCTTCTCTACCTCTTTCACACTTGTAGGAGGAGCCATATCCAGTATGGCCTTGATCTTCTCGGGGTTGGCTTCGATTCCTCTTTGGTTGACCATGAAGCCTAGGAATTTTTCCGACGAGACTCCGAATGCATACTTGTTCGGGTTGAGCATCATATCATGCTTCCTCAACACATCGAATTCTTCATGGAGATCGGCAACATGGTCGGCCCCATAGATGCTTTTAACTAGCATATCATCCACATACACTTCCATGTTGCAGCCGATCTGATTTTGGAAGACTTTATTGACAAGGCGCTAGTAGGTGGCACCGGCATTTTTCTGCCCGAAGGGCATTACCTTGTAGCAATAGAGCCCTTGATTGGTAACGAAAGAGGTCTTTGGGATATCGGGGGGGGGGGGGGGGGGGACATTCTAATTTGATTGTATCCGAAGAAGGCATCCATAAAGCTTAGCAGCTCATGGCCCGAAGTAGCGTCGATCAAGGTATCGATGCTCGGGAGAGGGAAAGGATCCTTCGGACATGCTTTGTTCAGGTCCGTGAAGTCGATGCAAATTCTCCAGCTCCCGTTGGCCTTCTTAACCATAACAATATTGGAGAGCCACTCGGGATAGTTGACTTCTTGTATGAATCGGAGCTTGAGGAGCTTGTCCACTTCTTCCTTTATAGCTTGCTGGCGCTCAGGGGCGAATTTATGCCTCTTCTGTTGGACCGGTTTGGACTCCGGAGCAATGCTTAGGTGGTGGACGAGGAGCTCCTCGAAAATTCCTGGCATATCGGCAGCCGACCAGGCGAAGTGGTCATGGTTCTTCCTGATGCATTAGACTATGTTGGAACATAGGGCAGATGGGAGGGTCTTGCTGATGAAGAACTTGCGGTTCGGATCTTGCTCGGAAAAGAACACTTCCTCCAGCTCATCCACCAGTTCGGACATAGGTTGGGCATTCCCCTGGGGAATCTCAAGAGTCTCGAGGGAGAGGACAGGTCCCCCGATGGAGGTTATGTAACACTTGCGGGCCATCTCTTGACTACCTCTTACTTCCCCTACACCTGACTTGGTGGGGAACTTCATTTTAAGATGATAAGCCGACGGGATGGCCTCTAAAGCAGCTAGGCCAGGTCGGCCAAAAATCACATTGTAAGCAGCTGGGATGTCGATGACCATGAAGTCCATCGACTCTGTCCGGGTAGTAGGAGTTTTGCCAGCGGTTACGTCGAGGGTGATCACCCCTTCGATAGTCACTGGCACTCCCGTGAACCCATGGAGCGTGTCGCCAGCGGGTTTGAGCCTGTCCCGCAATAACTTGAGTCCTCAGAAAGCCACCAAGAAGAGGATGTTAACGGAGCTACCATTATCCACCTGAATCCTCTCCACTTTAAAATTTGCCATATGGAGGTTGATGACTAGTGCGTCACAATGGGGGGTTCGGACTCCTTCCAGGTCTTCATCTGAGAAAGTGACCGGGACTCCGAGGCCTTTGGGAGGGGGTATGCCGTGAACCGACTTCTCGTATGAAAGCCTTCCGGGAAGAGTTGGAGGTTCCTCCCATGGGACCTCCATGAATGAGATGCAAGATGCATTTCTTTTCAAACTCGGGAGTCTCATTGCGCCTTTCGGGATGCTTGTTAGCCCCTCTGGGGGGTGGAGAAAGATCAATTCGGTCCTTTCTCACAAACTTAGACAGCTGCCCTCTCTGGATGAGGGCCTCAATTTTCATTCTTCAGGGCCCGACAGTCGTTGGTGTCGTGACCGGGTCTCGATGATATCGGAACCACTTTTCCTTGTCCCTCTTTTTGCCTGGGGTATTCATCTTCGGGGCAGGAGGCAGAACTCCTTCCTTCTCGACTTCCATGAGAATGGTAGAAATGTTGACGTTAAGAGGGGTAAACTTCTCAAACCTGGGAGTGAGCAGCGCTGGTCCCCGTTGTCCTTCTGGAGCTTCTTAGTTCCTTCTTCTTTAGCTGCCTTTCTTTTTGTCCCGGAGGAAGACCCCTCAAAAGTGGGTCGATGTTCAGCTTCCTCAGCCCGGATATACTTCTTGCTTCTGAGAAGAAGGTCAGAAAAGTTTTACGGGGGCTTCTTGGCTAGAGAGGACCGAAGGCTTGAGTTGAGGACGTTTGACCGGAAGGCTGCAGCGGCGACCGATTGGTCGAGGGAGGCAATGGACCTAGCTTCCGTAGTAAACCGCTTCACATAATCTCTCAGCTTCTCACCCTTCTTCTGACTGAGGTAGAGTAGCGAAATACTAGTCTTCTTGGCGCGGCGGCTACTCACGAAGTGGGTGACGAAGAGGGTCTCAAATTGTTCAAAGGAGAATATGGAGGATGGGGCAAGATGAGAGTACCATTCTCGGGCCGGACCCTTGAGAGTAGCTGGGAAGGTTTTGTACAGTAGAGCATCGGAAGCTTGGTCGATCAACATAAGGGTCTTGAAGCTCTCGATGTGGTCCACAGGGTCTGACTCCCCTGATTAAGTCTCAAACTGCGGGGGCTTGAAGCCCATTGGAACGGGTGCCTCCATAATTTTTCGAGAGAAGGGAGGTCGGCTTGGACGGAGGGTCCTTCCTCTCAGCTCTTCTTCCCTGCCTAGTTGGCCAAGGCGCCTCTCCATCTCGTGGAGATGACAATGGACAACATCATCCCTCTACGGTAGCCATATGAGTCTCTGGACTCATCTTCGTATGAAAGGGAGCGGGGGCTACAGCGACGGTAGCTCAGGGAATGGCGAGGACTGTGATGTCGGTGACTCGAAGCTTGAGGAGGGGTTAGGGACCGATGGCGAGGATTTTGGACCGGAGGAGGAGTGGGGACCCTTTGAGCATTGTTGTTGTTGTTTGGTCGGAGGTTGAGGGCTTGCAAAACTGTGGCTTGGAATTGTTGGAATTCGGCTTAGGTGATAGGCCCGTTTTCGTCCCTTGGGGGCTGCCAACCAGTGGGAGAGTGATGCCTTCTTCGATGGTTGTTAAGGGACTCTCTTCGCCTTCTGTAAGGAGGGGACCTCCTGTGGTCGCGGCGACGAGGAGATCGCTCATTTGGACGTTCTGAGCGGGTGGCTCCCTCACGGGCCTGCCTTTCATCCAAACGGCGACGAAGGTCCTATTCTTTCTACCGGTTGATGAGGATGTTGCGGAGGTCTTCGGAAGGCCGGGGGTTGTGAGATGCCATTGAGTCGGTTGAGGGGTTATGTATGGAGACGTGGTCACGGTGAAGGGGTTGTTTTTGAGGACTGGGATGAGAGGTCCCTACACCGGCATTCTGGGGCCCGAGCAGAGCCCTTTGGGATTGAAGGTTCTAAAGAGGAGGTTGCTCCTGCTGCAGGGACTGATCAGGCTGAGGAGGGAGTTGCCCCTGCTGCTGGACGGTTTGGAGGGGGACCTCCTGTTGTGGTTGAGGAGGAGAGGGTCCACGGTTGGACCCTTTGGATCTCAGTTTTTGGGGAGGATTGGCTGGAGGTGATCTTAACCAAGGGAAGAGGAAGGATTGCTATTCGTGGTTTCCCACAAACGGCGCCAATCTGCTACCGCTAAATCTGGTGTGGGGGCAAACCGATAGAATTTGTGGATTCCTTGGGATGTTGAATAATCAAACCTGAAACCTTTCCACCGGAGTTCGACCGTGATCTCCCGCCGTTCACCTGCAAAAAGTGCGAAACACCGGGGTTGATCTCGGCGCCGCACCCTCCGACGCTCAAGTCAGTAATCAGAAAGATTATGAATGAGCTTTTACTGGCAAAAGATTGATTACCTGTTAATGGTAGGGGATGGGGGGTATTTATAGCCGCCTTAGGGACCAGTTTCGGGATAAGATCAAATTCCTACTTCCCAGTGAATGGATAGAAGTGAATCAGGGTCGTTGATTAGGTATAATCATAAACCCTAATTCTACCCAGCTGGACTGGGTTTCTTGCGGGTTGAAACCTGCACCCAGTTGAGATGGATCCGCTCATGGGTTATTGAGCATTTGGAAAAAAAGACTCAGTACCCACTTCAGACCCTTTTGTAGGTGAAATTACCATTTTACCCCTGATCTTTAAGATTCACGCCCGATTTGGACGGTTCTGATTTAACCCTATTTTTAGCCATATCAATAGCAAAACACAACTATATATGGATATATATACATATAGATATATTTTTAGTTTGGACTTGAAGAGCCCAAATGAAACAAAACAAAACAAACAAACAAACAAACAAAAATTCAAATGGCCCAAGATTTTGGCCGACCAAGGATTTGGAGGGGGAGAGTGGAGGGAAAATTGAAAGGGTACCTAGGGTTTTTGGGAAAGAAGCAAGAATCCACTTGACTATTGTAGAACCCCATGAGTTGTACACTCCTACACTCCATCTCACCTCCCCTCTCACCCAATCCCTCCTCATGCACCCCCGGATCAAATCGTCCCCTCTCTCACTTTTTTGCATTTTAACCCCCCTCAATGCAATATTAGCCATTTACACCTCCTATCTTCTTCTACTTTAAATCCTACACTCTTCTACTATCATTCTCACCCCCAAACAAACTCTATACTGAAATTTGGAGCCAAAGAGAAGGAGAACAATGGGTCAAGCAAGGAGGAGAAGCAAGGAGCTCAAGTAAAGGCAAGGAGAAAGACCAAGGAGTAAGGTGCTTGAAGATTTCGATTTTTCGCTTACAATACTAAGGTGAGTGTTTCTAACCTCTATGTTTGTTCTTTGCTTGTTAAATGATGATTTTATTGATTGAAAATGACATGCATGCTCTAGACTGAATATTAATAACTCGGTTTATATTAAGAAATCTAAAACAGAAAATCTTGTTGAAAGCTAAAATGTTTGCTGTCAGTTCGTAGCTCATAACTTGAAAACAACTGGTTAGATTAACTTGAAATTTTTAGGTGATGACCATTCATGTTTCGTGCACCTTCAATAATTTCTTTATATTTTTATGATTTTTTTTCTGCTATTAAAATAAAATGCAAACATGCATGCTGGTCAGATGAAAAAGAACCAAAATTTGTTGTTACTGTTGTGAGAAAAGTGACTTATATCTTGCTGCATGCTTATGAGAATGATCTGAAATTTTAGTATGTCAATGTTGAATGTATCTAAGACATATGTTAAAAATTTCATGAGTTTTGGACCACTATAGCTACGTTAATAAAATCATGCAAACTCAGCTAGTTATTTTAATAAACAGAACTGCTGCTGTTATTGCTCTATTTTTATATGACATTCAAAGAGACATAACTCAAAATCCACTTGGTACAATCATCTGGTTTTTGGAGGTATTGTAATACCATTTTTCAGGAGCTAGATTCTGAATTTCATAAAGTTCTGACACCATATGCTATTTTAAATTTATTTTATCTCATGACTGTGTTAATGTGATGTGTTTTTCTGAAAATCTGTATGCATGTTAAAGATGGAACCATAAGAGCATGTAAACGAACTTATCTGAAGAAACTTGAAACTAGGAAGTTGTAGTAGACACACATACCTTTCTAGAATGTCTACGAAATCATGATTTGGATAAGTGTACGAATTTACATGAATTTTGCAAGTAACAACAGAAACACAGAGAATCATAAAGCTCACTGTTTGCACTATGTCCATGGATTGACTTTGAACTTGTAGAATATTAGCTTTGAGTTGCTGTTTGAGGTCATAAATCATGTTATAGATATGGATATGAGTTAGGACTTAAATTATCTAAAGTCTCTTGCTATGAGTAGCTCGTAATTGCTTGTAGGCCCAACATAGACAAAGTTGTTCACTGTTTTGAAGTAGAAATTGTAAGGGATGTTTAGGTGTTATTGTTGACCACTTTGGGGACGAAATTCATGCCTAATGTGTGCTTGTACTTGCTTTCTACTTTGAGTAGAAGCACGGGAGCGCCCGATCGCGATTCTTCAAAGGAACTGGACCGGGAATGCTCCGTTTTGGCATAAACGCCAAACGTATGCTTGCTGTTTGAAATTGTAAATTGTTATTTTTAGGACTTTTAGTGCCCCCTTTTTGTGTATTCATGGGTTATGACTTACTCCTAGCGTAGTGTACTTGTTGGGATACATCGGTTGAGCATTAAGACTCTAGTATTAAGTCTTGTTGGCTAATCTAGATGGGTAAAATAGAAACCCGTGTCGCATCGAACGCGTTGGAGGAGATGACTTGTGCGCCGAAGCACTCGCCATGCACGGATGAATTCTATGGTTTTGTTTGGAGCTACCACTTGTCGAGAACCATGGAGCGTGAAGGTTCGCGGGAGCTACGTGTTGGTCGGGCCGAGGTTGCGATCGAACTCCAAGCGTAGATGGCGATTGCGGCAATCGACGGAGTCGGTTCGTCTTTGGCCGAGGCGGGTCAACCCTTGGGCCGGACTTGAGGGCTAGTTAAGTCTTATTGTGGGATGAGTTAAGATCCATTAATGATAAAGGTAACTAACTAGAAAGAGTCTACTAGTCGAACTTAACCAGCTGTTCATAGCAAACTAAGTTGATTACCAAGTTAGGGATTGGAAATGGTAGATAGATCGCCTAACTAAGGGAATGGGTAATATGAAATAGTTCTAGGCTCGCCTAGAGATTCATACATCTAATAAGAAAATGAAAGAGGATTAGAGATTGGTTAGAGTCATGGAATAAATGCTGGTAATCATGTAATTAATCTCATCCTTAATCTTAGAGTGGGTTAGCATTGGTACTTTGGTAGGAATAAATTGAGTCTTGGATAAATGTAAGGACATGCACCAGTGAGTGGTGTTTGCCTGTCAGGGGGATGCGTAGCGTCATCATGCCTGGCCGAATCCTAGGTTCGTTTAAAGCGGATAGGGACCGCGAGCTACCTTGGGGAGTGAAACTCTGTAGGGACTCCGTTGTCTTCAGCATGAATGCCTTTATGTTCTTAAAAACCTTTGAGGAGGTTTGAAGTGGTAACGTTGTCTCGACTGCAAGTTCTGGTCTAGTGTAAAGACGAGGGTAACAGAGTTGGGGAAACCCTAAATCCGTCAGGTCCTTTGTTGCTCAATGCGGGCAGAAGGCTTAGAGAAATGCCCGGTGACCGAGACTCCGCAGAAGAGGCTTTATATCCTTCGGCAATGGGCCCTGGTATCCGTATATCAGCTTTTGGTGAGGTTCGGGGAGGCAGAATTATAACAACCTGCCATGGGTTCAGTCGTGACGGAGTAAGCCTATGACTGCAACCCCAGCCGTGACGGAGTAAGCCTGCGGCTGAGATCCCGGGCATAGTGGGTAAAACATGAGGTAATGCACACCACTATTGACAGCATCGACTGGAGTAAACCAGACGACTGCAGCCTCACCATCACTAGAGTATCAAAGACAGGAGAGAGCACAAGAGTAGGATGCATGACGGGAGATCGATCCCATCAACTGAAGAACGTCGTTTGGTTGTGGGATGTGTAGTATGAGATGCGTATCTTTCAACCAAGCGTGCATTAGCTTTAGGAGCATGTGTGCATAGTATGTGCATTAGATTAGGCCATGGCATATACCGACACTTGTTTGACATAACCCTTTTTCTTCGCATCAAATATTAGTGGCTGTTGAGGTTTGGAATCGTTATATTATGGCATAGAGAGGATATCCGAATATAGCATTTTATCAGTTGTATTCAACTGACGTGCCCACAGTTATCAGTTGCAGGATTGCCGATTTGGGGAGTGCGGAAAAACTCTAGCAGGGGGAAACATCCAAGTGAAAGTTTACTGTCCAATTCCTTGTATATTCATGATGTATCAAGTTGTTATAATCGTTGTAACCAATGAACATTGTAATAACAATTTGATGTAATAAAAGTTTTTAATTTCCTGTGATTTTTGTTGTGTTGTGACTCATTTGAAGAAAGATCCTAGAGTGTGTCACGAGTTCCTATGATAGGAATTCGGGGCGCTACAGAGTGTAACACGCCGTACTTAAGAGTGTATATATATACTATTATATGAAAATATAATAATAACTATATAATAAAACACAAAGAAAGCTATCAAGTGGCTCTCCTTCAATCCCCCCAAAATCAAAGACCCAGATCTAATCTCACAAAACACATTCCCCCCTCCCCCCCCTCCTTTCCTCAAAAGTTTCCCCCCAAAACATGTTAGAACCTGAATATAAAATAATACTAATTTCCAACAAAGTTGTGAAGACTTCAAATACAGAAAGGAAAACAGTAAGGAAATAAACTTGTACAGAGTCGAGATTTTTAAGAATCTCTGTCCTTAAAGCAGAATTTGCCCCGTAGTGCGACGGTTACCGGCAAATCGCTTCCCAGGATACAACTATACCTTCTCTGAAGAATGCAGCACCCTTGCTTCAGAGACAACGAACTGCTGTCTGTGTGTACTCTCAGTTGACAGACACTGACTCAGAGCAGAGGAAGAAGAAGAGGAAGACTCAAGTGGAAAAATTTTCTGTCACTGTATATCAGTTGATGTCTGGGTCAGGATATATAGATAAGAGATGGACTGGAGACTGTTCAGCAGCCATTACTCTGTAACAGCAGAGTAATGGGGACTCTTCAGTTTAGTAACTGGTGAGCCATTACTCTGCTGTTACAGAGTAATGGCCTCAGTTACTGAATCTGAAAAGTCTTTTCAGTTCAGTAGGGGAAGAGGCTGTCTGGGCAAAAAAGTAAAATAAAAAATTTAGGGCAGACCAGACCAGACCGAACCGAACCGGGGCCGGGGCCGGAGCCGGAGCCGGGCCGGGCGCGCGCGTGTGTGTTTGTCATTTTGGCTAAGTCCTCTCTCCACTACACGTTAGTGGTAACCCCCGGGCCACGCCCTCTGGTCCAGTTTTCTAGTATATATACTAGTAAAAATCTTTCCCAATTTCCGATATGGGACTATCCATTTGTTAAGTTGGTACCTTTCAAGTACCCAACTTTGGATCAACATTTCTCATTCATACGGAATTGGTTTTTGGCAAGTGAGTATACTACGGAATAGTACTCGACGAGAGGATCGCAATCCACTCATTTTCCGGCGCCGCCGGTGGCCGGAGCTCGCCGGAATCCGGCCCGGAAAACTGCAAAAACTAATTCCAACAAAACACTCCTTTATTAATTTAATTCTCTCTCTCTCTCTCTCTATATATATATATATATATATATATATATATATAGAGAGAGAGAGAGAGAGAGAGAGAGAGAGAGAGAGAGAGAGAGAGAGGTGAGCCGCATATAGAGTATGAGAAAATTTTCTTTATACAAAGTGATTATACTTACTTGGTTGAGCCATTATGGAAGATCCACTTCGTCCATCATGTTTATCATGCTAATAGATGTATGTGTAGAAAAAGTCAAGTGGTTTGGAGATCATTCACTCATGCATCATGTGGTTGAAAAATGAATGATTTCAATAGTAATATAAATCGAACCACAAATTAGACCCACTTGATGCATGGGTGAATGACCTCCAAACAACTTGATTTTTTCTACACTTACATCTATTAGCATGATAAATATGATGGACGGAGTAGATCTTCTATAATGGCCCTACCAAGTGAGTATAATCACTTTGTATGAGGAAAATTTCCTTATACAAATATGAGGCTCACATTACTCATATACATATATATATATATATATATGGAAACACAAACTTTTATTTACAACTAATTATTGTCATACTATTCAAACTTGAGCTACATAATTTTTTATTTACTGTTTACAAAGCTTTTCATATGCTCTATCGTTCTTAAGACGTGCCGTAGGCACATGCCCACGGGCAAATCTAGTATATATATAATAAATAATATGAGTGTGAGAAGTGGTAGTTGGCCTATAGGAGGATTCTATGGGCTATGGATTAAATGGGATTGATTAAGGAGCCTATAAAAAATTCTATGGGGCTTAGGAAATCATGGCATTAAAATAAAAAAATGAATGAAAGGAAGAGATGAAAGAAAGTGGCTGTTGTGCTTGGTTGGCGTGGGTGGATTAATCCCACATCGAAGGGATAGAAGAGAGATTGAGTGTCGATCTAATTCGAGAAATTGGAGCGGAGACTATGCTGTTTATTCAAAAGAGTCATTTGTATATATAGAAATTGCCATATAATAGGGGTACTTGATGGTTAACAACCTTTTTTATAACAGTTTACAGTGGACAGTTGTTAGGATTTTATTTGTTCACGTATTGCACGTACGTGTAGTCGTGCGGGCAACCAATCCGGACTCGGGGCGTTACAATTTATGGGTAAAATTGCTATCATGGCATTACAATTTACGGGAACTAACCTTCCACGGGTTAAGCAACATAGTGAATTTTCCTTTTGTTTATATATTTGAACAAAATCTTCATGGACTTATTGTCCAAGGACAGATTTGAAATATCTGTAACGATTTGGTCTCAACTGAATTTTGGAGCATTGGTTCTATAATTTGGACTTTTTAAAGGGAGTTTGGCACAATTCTATAAATGGTCGTGTTGGCTTCATAATGAGCAACAGAAATTTGTTCATGTTAGAGCATCTCCAACCGGGAGCCCAGGGTTGTTCCAACCGATCTTCAAAGTAGCCTTCAAAATGAAGGAGCTTCAAAAAAATTTTCAAATTTGGAGATTTTTTAGAGCTTCTTCAAATCACTATTCACTATTTACATTTTTTATTTTACCCTTTTTTACCTTAATATCATTTTAAGAATTTCTTCCATATCCTTTAATTAAAATGTGTAACTATATATTTCGTGAATGTATCTTATAAAATATTAAACCAAATTTTATTATTATGGTACTGTTGGAAATGTCTCGACGATACCTTTAAAATGATACCAATTTTGAATATTTTTTTATTGTTTGGAAAAAATAATTGATACAATATTTATAGTCAAGATTATTTAGTTATTTTGTATTAGCTTAACATATTTTAAAAAGACTACTCACTCATACAATGTAATCATTAATTGGAAATAGATAAATGACAAATACATAGACTCATTAATTGGAAATACAAATGTTGGACATTGAAATTCCTAAATAATTTTACACTTGATTATTTTACATTGTTACTACAAGTAAAAAGTTCATAATTTAAAATTAGTTCCAAAAAGTACTAATATTAGGTTCGTTTTAAAGCTTTCGGCAAAACATTTCCAACAGCATAATTTTTTTCCCAAATAGATTATTAATATAAGCAATTTAATGTAAACTTTATTACAATAAAACTAATTTTAAACTGTTTTTTTGCCAAAAATTTAAATTGTATAAATTATAGAGGAACATGATTGGAGTGCCCATTTATTTTCTCATCTCTATAATAGAATATTTTCAGAAATATTCCATTATAGGGAAGAGAAATAAAGGTCCCCATTGGAGATGCTCCTAGGCTTAGATAATATTGTTCCTTTGTGCTCACCTAGCTTATATATACTATATAGGGAGATGAAGTCTATTTTCATAGGCAAATAAATTTTCTCCTTTTCTTTTGGGTCATTAAATGCTTGTAATTGACAAGACTTTTAGCCTACAACTTCTCCCTTTATGTTACCACTTGAGCCAGGGGAATTAGGCAAATAATTACGAGTCTGATTGTTTCGAGAATTATATGTCATCAATTTCATTAGTTCTCCATTTTATTGTTGTTTTTGATAAAGATAATACCCTCATCGCTTCATTAACAAACTATTAACGAAACATAGTAGTTCATATTACAACAATCACTAAAATACCAAATCTGAACCAACATGTCTCGAATTCAAAACATCCACTAATCTAAAACAAAAGAGATACAAAAAGATCTTTAGCTGAAACAGAAGTCTACTGTTATAGTTCCCTGAGTGTCTCTTCTATTTTTCCTCCTCTAAGCGCAGCTTCTTCGTACTCCCACATGAATAAAGGAAAAAATATTATGGATCATTACCTTAAAATTATTATTGACATTACGAAAGCATAAGTCAGTTCGATCTAGCCATAATCCCCACATCATAGCTGCAACGGAACTATCCCATGCTATTCAATCATCTTTACTACCTATTTGGTCTCTTAGTAACGTTCAAAACCTCGACGCTAGACTTAGGACATTCTAAAATACTGAATCTTAAGCATACAACCTCCCAAGCAAGTCTAGCCCTGACGCAGTTAAAGAGTAAATGATTAGTATCATTTCCTTGATTAAACACTTGAGACATTTGGCATCCAATTGAAACCCTCTCTTCTGCATGTTTTTTTTTTTTAGGGAAAAGGTGGAATCTGGCCACCCTGTTTCATTAATAAGAGTTTAACGAAACAAACCCAGGGTATTGGGCCCAGGTACAAACTACAGACAGAAAATAAAATATACATGAAGCAACATGACGCGTACAAATAATAATTCCCTCCAACAATTAGAGGCTCCTAATCCTCTCTTCACATCATTCACGGCCTAATTGAAGTTCCTACATACCTGAGCGGAAATTGATCGCGCTCGCACCCAATGACATTTTTAATAGTCTCTATAGGCATGGAACATTGATTACTGATTGGAATCACACAGCTCTTATTCAAATTAACTATCATCCCAGCCCAAGCTTCAAAACACTTACTGACTACCCCTGTTGTGATAGTTTCCTCTTCCGTTGCCTTCCCAAACATTAATGTATCATCGACATATTGTAAAATTGAGATTGGATCCGGAATCCCCTTAACCACAATCCCGCTGATAACATTTTTATCTCTACCCATCTTGATCATTTCTGATAGCCTGTCTGCCACAGTAGTAAAAGGCAATGATGATAGAGGATCTCCTTGCCTTAAACCCCTACTGCATTTGATTTCTTTTCCCACTTTTCCATTTACTTGGACAAATGATTTCCCTCCTCTGACGCACATATTAATCTATTTCCTCCACTTCGTTCCAAATCCTTTAAGTTGTAGGGCCTCATCTATACAATCCCAATCGACAGTGTCGTAGGCCTTTTGAAAATCCAGTTTCAGAAGGAACCCGTCAATTTTATCTTTATTTCCTCTATACACAATTTCATGTGCTGAAGCCACATTGTCCATGATGTCTCTTCCTCTGATGAATCCACTCTATGATTCCCCCACTACATCATTCAAATGCGGTGACAACCTGTGTGCCAGCACTTTTGTGATGATCTTGAAGGACCCATTCAAGAGGCTAATAGGTCTGAAATCATCAATCTTTGTCGCCACGCTCTTTTTCGGGATAAGAATAATATTCGCGTAGTTAAGACTTTCCAGATTTGCGCTTCCCTAAAAGAACTCTTGGAAGATATTCATCAAATCGTTTTTGATAATTTTCCAGTATATTTGATAGAAAAACAACGGGAACCCATCAGGTCCCGGAGCCTTGTCCTGTCCTAGGTTTTTAATGGCCAGAAGCACTTTCTCCTCAGTAAAGTTGGTCTCAATGCCTTCGCTTCCTTCTATCCTCATTGAGTTCCACATAGCTAGCCTTATTTTACATCTTTGTTTCACTCTACCGCTTAATAATTCCTTGAATCTCATGTCGAAATGTCATCTAATAATTATCTCATTCTCACACCAATCCCCTTCCACGAATAATCCCGTAATTTGATTTTGCCTCCTTCTTCCGCTGGCAACCTTATGAAAGAATTTCGTATTAGTATCACCCTCCTTCAACCATTGAGTCCTTGATCACTGCTTCCAATAATGCTCCTCCATATCGCCTATGAGTCTAATCTCCTTTCCGCAATTGAACATTTCTTCATACTCTGGTCCACTGAGATCCCTCTCTTTCTCTAACAATTCTATTTGATGAACCTTCTCTCCTAGATCCTCTCTCCTTCTTTTAACTTGTCTGAATTCCTGTTTTTCCCTCTCCTTCAGTCGTTTACGCAGTCTTTTCGTCTTTTCATTCCAAATACCTATTGCGGAGATTTCTTCTGTACTAGCCTTCCAAGACTCTTCTATAATCGTCCGTAATCTACCACTTAACGTCCAGGCTTTTTCTAACCTAAACCGATGTGTCGACCTTCTAACTCCATCACTATAGTCTAATATCAGCGGTGTGTGATCTAATGTGAATCTAGGAATTGACCTCACCTGCGCTAAGGAACACGCCTCTTCTCAATCCGTGGATACAAGTATCCTACCAAGTTTAGCCAAAATTGGGTTCTCCTGCATATTTTTCCATGTAAACTTCCTATTGGCTGGTTCTAACTCCATTAATTCTAACTCGTTGATAACGTCATTGAACGCCCCCCTTTCCTTCCCCGAGGCCTCTCTGCCTCTGTTTTCGTATTGTAATCTAGTGATGTTGAAATCCCCTCCTAACACCCACGGACCTGTCCATCTATCTCTCACGTATCTAATTTCCCCCCATAATTGGCCTCTTAGTCTAGAATTGTACGGCCTGTATACTGATGTGACCATGTGAACCCAATTATCACACCTCCGTCTGATTCTAACAGCAACCGAGAAGACTCCTATAAATTCGTCTACAACCTCGAAGACATTGGGGTCGACACCTAATGCGATACCTCATGAGTAACCAATGGATGATTTGAGACTCCAGCTAAAATTCCCCAACACTCTAAGACCCCTTAAATAATTTATCGTAGGATTATCAATCCTAGTTTCTTGAAGTCCGCAAATAGAAGGTAATTTCTTAATTAAAGTATCCCCGATGAGTCTCTTTTTTGTTTTCTGCCTCATAACTCTTAACATTCCAAAAGATGTACGACATTTAACAGCAATAAGACACCTATCCTCTATACGTCTATAACAATCCTACCGGTCTACTCGCATATTCTGTTGACCTCTCCTCTAATAATATGGACTTGTTTAATTTGATCTACTCTGTTGCCCCCCATCTCTAGCTCATAAAGACTTGCAAAATATATAAGGGAATCATCATTAAGGTAATTCAAAATAGAATTAGAAATACCTATGCAGGCTGATGCAGGTTCCCTTGCCTTCGCTGCCGCTTTTATCAAATCATCCTCGCTCGGACCCTGCGATCCCCACTTCTCCATTTTATTGTTGCATGATACTGATCTATCTTATTGTTTAAGATCTTACACTGTCAAATTCTTCATTGTCACATTTCTGTACTATATAAGACACCAAATTTTCTAGCGAAGAGAAATCTAGATACAAAAAGGTTTGTCTTAATGTAATTACCTCAAAAGGGTGGAGGTGGAAATTCGGAGGACACATAATTTGAGAATTAGATCGGCATTTTTATCATATCATAGCATTCATACTACAAAAAGATATACTATAATTAGATGTTACATTGATTTTCTTCAACTTTTACCAGTAGTTGGAAAGAAGTCAAACTTGATGTTGAATTGGCAATTACTTCTTCCGCTCTATCGTGCATAATCTGTAAGTGGTACACGGAGGCTCCAATATAAAGTCGCTCAATGTAGGATTTCTCGGATACGTACGTTTTATTGATTACTTTGTAATAAAGTAGGATTTCTATGGTACAGACAAGAGTTGAAAACAGTGTGCTTTTTAATCATTAGTGGTAGGAAAATTAGGCGCGTACACTTGTGCCATATAGCTCGAGTCGTCGTTGTAATTCTGAAATATGAAATAGCATACGCTGCCCTATGCTATTTGTTGTGTAGTTTTAAAGTATACACTGATTTTACCACCCATTTTTCTGCTTCTCTTTTGCTGGTTTGAGTAATGTTACAAAGGAAGATAAAAAGGATCATTTGTTTGTTCTAGATTGGAATGTTCTTCATTTCTTTGACTTGATTTTCTGATGCCGTTCACCTATTCTAAGGGGAGTTTTTTCTTTTTTCTTTTTTTTTTTTTGCCTTTTTTATTTTTTGATTTGTTGCTATGTTTTTTCTGTAGATTTCGAATACTGCTTCCTTAGAGCATCCACAGTCGTTTTCTAAAATTTTCATATCTCCAAATTATAGCAAACGAACCCAAAAACCACGCTGCAGTCGTTTCTCAAATGTCCATATTATGGCAAAGCTGCTATTTCCATTTCTCAAATATGAGAAGCCATCTGAGCTTTTTCAAAATATAAAGGACGGGGTATGATACCCCGTCTCTTCTATATAATATTTTTTTAATCTTATCAAACGGAGTATGATACATCGTCCCACATAATTTTTGATTTTTTTTTTATTTTAAAAATAGGTCGGACGGAGAATGATACCCCGGACGGGGTATCAAACCCCGTCTCTCTAATTAACCGATTTTTTTTTTTAAAAAAAATTGTTCAAACGGGGAATGATACCCCGTCCGGGGTATCAAACCCCGTCCCACATATTTGACCCGAGTTGAAAATCCCCTCAGACGGGGATAGATACCCCGTCCGGGGTATCATTCCCCGTCCAAGGATAGAAGCCCAGAATAGCATTAAATGGTGATTGCAATTAATTGGGTATGTTTAATTAGGTTTAGTTAGGTATTAATGCTGATTAGGAGTAGTTAGGTATTAATTGATTAGATTTAGTTATTATTTTATTATTTAATTTAGTTAATTAATATAGTTTAATAGTTAATAGTAATTAACTTTTTTAAATTTGTTTGAAACGATCGGACAGGGTATGATACCCCGTCTCTCTAAAAAATAAAAAAAAATATAGCAAACACGACTGCAGCCTACGATCGTATTTGCTATTACTGTAGCTGCCATATTATAGCAAATGAGAAAAACGACTGTGGATGCTCTTACAACACCTGAATGTTGGTGGCACATTCATTACCGATGAATCTTTATTTGCAATTGCAAATCATTGCCCACATTTGAAGGTATGTTCAACAAGATTTTGTTTCGTGGGACTTTACTCTTGTTTATTATGATATGTAGCAAATGATGATGTTCAAAATGGTTATATATTCAGAACTATAACCGTGCAATCAATTAAATTTACCCAACTTTCATCCTGAAATTGTGGCTTCTATTTTATTTATTTTTTTTTTTTTGATTAAAAGATGACCGAAGTCATCGCTTCATTAAAAAGGACTTAACGAAACAGTACAATAAAACTACATCCGACCCGAAGGCCTCCAAAATCCAAAAGCATCTACCAAAGCAGAAAGAAAATACTACAACGGACCCTAAGGTCGCAAGTAACCAAAAGCTTCTAATTCGGGCAGAACAACCCGAGAACTAATGAACCACATCATGAACATCCACAAAGATACAGAAAAAGAAGAGAGGTAGGTAACACTTCCAGCCCTCATCTGAAAGCTCACTGCCCAAAGTGAACTCTCCACCTGCCTGTAAACTACTCTGCCTCCTTTCCTGAGCGCATCTTCTTCCTTGAGCGACTGAGACCTGTCCAATCAAAGCGGCAAATGTGAATCTTTTGAATCAACGAGGAAAGAGACTGACGAACAGAATTGAAACAAATTTCGTTGCGATCTAGCCATAGGTTCCATAACACGGATGCTACCACAATTTCCCACTCTATTCTATCCTCATTTGAATTCCTGTTTTTTCTAAGAAACCCCCAAACCTCTGAACTAGACCCCGGACAATGTGACACTCTGAATGATCTACACACCTCCCCCCAGACCCATCTAGCTCTAAGACAATGGAATAAAATATGATTCGTATCCTCTTCGTCGGTCAGGCAAGTACAGCATAGTCCGCTTTCCGCTATTCCCCGCTTTATCAAATTAACCTTTGATAAAATTGCGTCATTCTCCACCAACCATAGAAAGGCTTTCACCCTGTTCGGAGCGGAAATTGTGGCTTCTATTTTCTCTGTCCTAAAGGCGTGCAAACTGAAGACAGACATTTTCACTTTAATATTTAATGCTGAATTGTTAAATTTGCTATGACTATGACAATTAATCCATTCACGAAATTTACTAGTGTTATTTGAGGATTAACTTGCTCTTGAACTTTCTCTGTCCTAGCTGGCTTTAGTATATATATCCTAACAACTTCTGGAAATGGATGTCCAGTCAGTATATACAATCTATAAATCATGCATTTCTAAAAATTCATATTTTATAACGCAAAATGCTAGGCATACATGAGTTTTTACCCCAAACATATAATATAAATGCATTGGGGTCCACTTCTCACTGACATGGTGGCGCATGAAAAATGTTTTGTTCGTCTCACATCTTATTTAGAACATCTTTCACATTTCTTCCTTAAAAAATGTGTTTCAGGTGGCCCCACTATTTTGTCTTAAATATAGAAGAGAAAGTTTTATTGTTATATAGTTGGAGACATGTCTTGAACTCAGGGCCGGCCCAACACTTATTGAGGCCTAAAGCGAACTCCAAAAAAAAGGCCTTTTAGAAGTTTATAATAATATTTTGTTAAAATTAATATATTTTATTAAAATGTTATCTTTCGGGCTTTTTGAGATGCAAAATCATTTATTATATTATTGTAATCAATTTCACTTAACATTTCTTTTTCAATTGATAATAAAGCCAATCCATTTAATCTTTGTTGAGACATTGTTGATCTTAGATAAGATTTTATTAATTTTAGTTTTGAAAAACTTCTTTCCGCCGAAGCAACAGTTACGGGAACAGTTAACATTATTCTATAAGCAATATATGCATTTGGAAAAGAATCAAGTCTTTTAATATAATTAAGTATGTCAATTGGTGTATCATTTTCCACTTGTATAATTTCTCTTAAAATTTTCAGCTCTAAAAATAAATCTAACCCAACAATATCTGAGTTGTCCTCATATCTTAATGATCGTTCAAGGTTAACACAACTTTCTTTTAAAATTTCAATTTCTAATGACCTTAATTTCTCAATACTAAATAGAAAACCAAAGGTATCTTGATATATTTTAAATTGTTCAAATCTACTTTCGAATGAAATAATTGCTTGATCTATTATGTACAAGAAGTAGTCAGTTTTAAATGATTCTTCAGGAGATTTTAAAACTTCATTGTCCATAATCTCATCAAATTGTTTCTTTCTACGAATAACACGTTTTTCACGAAACTTGGGTTCTATATCCATTTCAATAGCAATTTCTTTAGCATAAATTATAGCATTATCTAATCCATCTTCCCTATATTTTTCAAAAAAAGAAATAAGACCTTTCAATTGTTCTATAGCAACATCTACCCGCATATCCTTTGATTGAAAGTTTTTACTAACTGAATTTACCGCAAACAATATCTCATACCAAATAGTCATGCCTAACAAAAACTCAAAATTTTCAAGCTCATAAATCGCTAAACATTCAGCTTCACTTTTTATTTTAGGTTCATCATTAACTTCTACTAATTTCAATAAAGCATCTCTTATTTGTGAAGTTTGAAATCTTAAAGCTTTTACACTTTCAACACGACTTTCCCAACGTGTTTGTGACAATGATTTAAGAGTTAGGCTAGGGATATGATCCTGTAGAATTTTCCATCTTTTAGTTGAAGAAGAAAATAGTGTATATATACGTTGCAACACTCCAAAAAAAGATGTAGCTTTACTACAACAATTAGCCATATCACAAAGTACCAAATTTAAACTATGACAACCACATGGAGTATAAAATGATCTAGGATTAATGTCTAAAAATCTTTTTTGAACACCTTGATGTTTTCCTTTCATATTAGACCCATTATCATAACCTTGTCCTCTCATATTACTAATATCAAGTCCAATAGTATTTATTTCATTGATAATAGCATCAAATAGACCTTTTCCAGTTGAATCATCTACTTTTAAAAATTCTAAAAAATATTCATTGATTTGTACTTTGGTTGAAGAAGTATCCACACAGCGTATTACAATAGACATTTGTTCTTGATGACTTATATCAGGAGTGCAATCAAGTATGATTGAAAAATATTTCGCGTTCAAAATTTTTGTTAAAATTTTAGTCTTAATTTCATTTGCTAGCAAATTTATTAATTCATTTTGTATTCTATGTCCAAGATAATGATTATGAATTTCATTATCTTTAATTCGACGAATGTGTTCTTGCATTATAGGATCAAATTCTGCAATCATTTCAATTATGCATAAAAAATTTCCATTATTTTCTTGATATATCTTTTCATTTGTCCCACGAAAGGCCAAGTTATTTTTTCCAAGAGTTTTAACAACTGCAATAATTCTAAATAATACATTCCTCCAATGCTCCCTATCTCTATTTATTTTTTCTTGAACATGTTTGTCAATTGTTTTATTTTTTAACAATCTCATTTCTAAATCACTCCATAAACTCATATTAGTGATATGCTCATTACTTATCTCATGATTCTTCAACTTAGAACTAATATTTCTCCAATCCCTACTACCTTCACTTGCTAATTTACTTGTACTAGAAAGAGCATTAAATAATTTACAACAAAAACAAAATACTTTATCTAAATCTTGGGAATATACCAACCATCTTCGCTCACGCTTTTCTCCGTTGGACAACTTTTGAATGTAAAGTGATGACGAAAAATGTCTTGCAAATTCATCCTTAGGAAAATCTATATCGGTAATTTTAAGAGGACCATTTTCTACTAATAAATCTCTCAAACTTGTATCAATATTTGTCCATTGACTTGGATCAAATATATTTTTAATAGTGGATTCTTCTAATATTTCTTCTCTATCTTCACTATGGGTATGAGAATCAATACAATCTTGTTCATTAACTAATACTTCTTCTCTATTTTCATTTTCATTAGTAACTTGTTCATCAACTACCATTTCTTCTCTATTTTCATTTGTGTCTATATTGTTAACTTGTTCATTAACTAAATCATTATCTTTTTTGTTTGTTTTAACAAATTTATCTAAAGCACCTTTTTGTGATTCAATTAAAGCTTCAACTCTTTTTTTTTTTTTTAGTTTCGAATAACCTGATTCAAACTTTCTAGTTGACATTTATATATTTTTAAAAAAAAAATTAACACTAAATAAAGGCGCCACTAAATTAACACTAAAAATTAACACTCAATAAATTAACACTAAAAATCAACACTAAATAAATTAATACTAAAAATCAACACTAAATAAATTAACAATAAAAATTAACAGTATAGAAAATTAACAGTAAAATAAAAATTAACAATAAATTAACAAAAAAATAAAAATATAAATTAACAATAAATTAAAAATAAAAATTAACAGTAAATTAACCGTCGTCCGTCGCAGTCGCAGGTTGTGGGCGCGGCTGCACTCGAGCGGAGCGGGGCTGCGGTGGAAGCAAGGCGGAGCCGCGGAGGCGTGGTGGCGGCGTAGCGCTGAGTCGCTGACTGTGGCTGTGGGAGACTGGGAAGGATCGGCGAGACGGCGACTCAGGGAGGGCGTAGCGCTGAGTCGCTGACTCAGGGAGCGATCGGATTCGGAGAGAGGGAAGATCGGATTCGGCGAGATAGCTGAGAATCTGAGATCAGAGTCAGAGAGAGGGAGACCAGAGAGTTCGGAGAGAGGGAGACTGAGAGTTCGGAGAGAGAGATCAGAGAGAGATCAGAAAATGGTGAGATGGCTGGATTGGGAAGGATTTGGGGATTTTAATGGAAATTTAGTTACCGTTCGTTGATTAACGGAAGTATTGGAGTTATTAATGGAGTTATTAATGGAAGTATTGGAAATCTAAGGACTAAGGAAGGTGAATAGCCAGAATAGGCAGTATAGGCGGGAGACAGACTGGGGAAAATTGGAGGCCTAAAAACAAGGGGGAAAATTGGAGGCCTAAAGCCCTTGCTTTAGTAACTTCCCCCTTGGGCCGGGCCTGCTTGAACTTGTAACCTCTCATTTACTAGACACATATTTTACCGAGTCCTTGATTTTTTCTCATTTTTATGAGGTAATAAGCCATTGCACACTCTTCCCTAATGCAGACAAACATGTCCTACTATCTGAAACTCCTTCAATATAAGGAGAGCTTCAGTCTGCCCATCCTTCATTTTTGGGAGAAAAATCATCTCATAATTTAGGGAGATATATGCTTGGAGAGGTTATCACCTTCTCTCACGATTTAGCAAGAGCCACATCCATACCATTTCTTCTTTAGTTCCTGTTTGTAAAATGAACTAAAGTTGACTCATGACCTGTTTCTTTCCCTGGATTTGGATCGTCTCCAGTTTCACTTTGCAGAAAAAGTTGGGAGACCAATTACACTTACACTTACAATTAGAATGGTCGTTATCAACATGGACTGTTTTTTTTTAATCATAAAAGGTGGATCCTAATTAAGACTTCCCGCGCTTTATTAAAAAGATTTTAATAAAATAAACAACCAAATAAAGAAAAATGATGTTCATGAGTCCCCACACGTGGGCCATTAGCCTCATTCCCCATCAAAAGAGAGAACGCATCCCATTCAAGATAGTTCCCGTCCCAAATCATAGTAATTACAAGTATTTACAGAAGTTGTGGTTCCGCCCCAACAACAAAATGATCCCAAAAAGTGGCACCGCCACCGGCCCATGGACTGTTGCGATACACACTTGAGAGGAATCAATAGGAGACAAGTTTTTATTATCAAATGTCATATCAGATTAAGTGATCCCTCCACTTAAATTTCTAAGTAGAGAAGGTTTTCTTCCCATTTGCTCTTCTAATGCAATAATGTTTGCTCCTCCCCTAATACAATTATGAGGGATAAAAGAAAAAAAACTAGTAAAAGAATTCACAGGTCAGGTGAAGGTAGCACAAAATAAGCGTAACTTCAAATCAAACTATTAATCAAATAATTTGATCATCTCTATCAAGAAGACAGTGCTCCATAATCTCTCCAAGGAAAGTAGGGACCTGTGCTACCTGTTGCATAAGTCACCTGTATGTCTACTCAATTAAACTGAAACCTTTGTATGTATATATCGCTCTTTTATCATTTATTTAAAAAGCTTTATATATGTTTGTTTGTATTGTTTTGTAAATTTGTAAATAATTCTTGTCAGTGTAATAATCAACGGTGATTGCTGTAGGATGTGATCTGAAGGTCACCTGAACGGAAATAAATGTTCATGTCAATTGGTTTTTTTATTTAAAAATAATAATGGCCGAAGTCACCAATCTTATTAATGATAATTAACGGGATTACAAAACTACTCCAAATACATCATGTAGTACTCTACGGTACCACTAATCATTGAATCACAAACAGTGCTCATCGGCACAACAAAAAGCAATCTAAAAAAAGAAAAGCAACATAGCATCTATGCAACATCGCGGGTCTCTGAAAACCGAACTAGTTGCTGACCAGCGGTTCGCATCTCAAACCTCCCTGAAAGAGCAGAAAAAGAAAAGGTACTACTCCATTTGTGCCCGCTGCGTAGCCCCCCCCCCCCCCCCCCCCCCCCCCGATCACACTGCACCGTCTCCTCTACTTTTCTTCCTCGGGCCTGTATTACCTGCCCAATCATGTATTAGAACAACAATTTTCCACAGCAATGAATGAAAATTACATCTAATATTACGAAAGCAAATGTCATTTCTATCCCTCCATAAAGACCAGATAATCGCCCCCGCAGTAATATCCCATAGATCCTTGTGTTCTTTCCTAATATTGTTATTTCTCCAGTCTCCCCAAATGTCTTGAACCCTTTTCGGCGTCTCTACCGTATTAAAACCCAACCCAAAAACTTCCCAAACTAAGGCTGCTCTAGGGCAAAGCTTCATGTCAATTGTTGAGTTGCTGTTTTATGTCCTATAAGTCCATTTTTGTGTAATATTATGGTGTTTACCATCATACTATGGTCATATGATTGACGCTGAAGTGAATGGTTTGTCAATCATGCTTGTTGAAAATGGTCCATAGGACTGGCTCATTGAAGTGTATATACTTGTTACACACAGGGAAATATGCAGTTTGTTCATGCTCCCGCTGAAGTGAAACTGTATTAGTAACTAATAATCACGCTCCCTACTTTCCTTGAAAACCCATTTTAACTAGTCAGTTTAGATCCGCGAGAGGTAAGTGTTCACTCCTACCATCCCTGTATCAGAATGGAATTAGTCAATTTCAAAGTTTCTTCCGGCGGAAATGTCTTCGTATGTCTAAAACATTAATTTATTTCGAGATAACAAGCCTCGTAAAATTTGTATCTAGTTGTTTAAATTATTTAAGAGCTGGAGCCGTCCAACTCTATCCTGTTCTTATCAACAAAAAAAAATTGTTAATAGTTGATCAATTTCTCCCATGTGAGGGTCATTTCCATCACCACGAACAAAGATACTAGGAAAGGAAAAGGAAATTAAAAAAAAAAATGTTGGGTTATGTATGGTTCGGTCATTCTTATCCTTGAACTGGTGCTGGCTTTGAGGGTGTGGATCCTTTCCGTTCCTGGATGGTCCTTCAAACATTAGGACCCTCCTCTCTTTCTTACACTTGAATTTGCTTTAGAAAACATGCCTTATAGAAGATCCCCCTCTATCTGAAGGGGATTTTATAGCGGGTTTGTTTTCTGAAGTAAATCCACATGCGAAAAGAGTGGATTGGTTCGTAGAGCATAATCTAGTTAAAAAGTTTTGAGGAAAAGAATCCCAACATCCATTTTCCAAGTATATTCTATTATAGCTAGTCAGAAAATGATAATAACACGTAATATATATTTCGGATTATATCCTAATTTCATTTCAGATAGATTTAATCAGATTTGGAAAAGAAGAAAATCTTCGATGAATCTGGCATGGACCAATTAAACTGAAAATGACTTTGACCAAAACGTTCCATCCGCCGTTCATGACGCATCAACTCTCTACTTCATTAAACAATAGAAGACATTCATTGTCCCGTGCAAGTTACAACCACTCTCATTATAATATAACAGAGAACCAAAGAAACAAGCAGACATGGCAAGTAAATGAAAAACAATTATAAATTGTATGACACATTAATTATCATATTCATTAATGACTCATTTGACACGTCTGCAGAGGGTGATCCCGTCGCCGACCGGCAACTGACAGATCTCGATCCGAGGGTCGACAGCCAGCGCCTTGTTGAGCTCCAAAACAAAATCTCTGTAGTAACGGACATATTTCCTCAGTGGTGCATCGGGTGGGGCCACCACCGACCCGTTCCACAATGTGTTGTCGTAGCCAATCAGCCCACCCACCTTCACCAGCTCGATGATGCGCTTGTGGTAGTTCAAGTAGTTGTCCTTGTCAGCGTCGACGAAGATGAAGTCAAAGGATCCGTGAAACTTCGGCTGCAATTAAAATCAAAGTAACTGAAATTAGAAATTGACTTTTCTCAGTGATATCAATATAATTAATTCGGACATGAATCACGTGAATTAATTAATATCTAGCACAAAAATTATTAAAACTTGGGCAATAGGACAAATATTGGATCTTACATCTTCGATCATTTGGTCGAGGACAGGTAGGGCAGGGCCTTCGCGGAAGTCGATTTTGTGGGCCACACCAGCCTTCTGGATGACTGGGAGACCGAGCTCATAGTTCTCACGATTGATATCCATTGCAAGGATCTGAATATTACCAAAAACAAGTTTATGACATCTCTTGAAAATCAAATAAATTAAAAAGGCGTGACGTACGCAAGTAAATTTTTTATATATAGCGTAAAAAGAGTAATCAGTGAGTTAACTGATAATTAATAATAAAGATACCTTGCCATCATCGGGAAGGGCAAGGGCAGTGGCAAGGAGGGAATATCCAGTGAAGACACCAATCTCCATTGTGTTCTTCGCGTTGATCAGCTTCAACAACATGTTCAAGAACTGTCCCTCATCAGCCGATGTTGTCATAAGATTCCTAAATTTTTCCACACACAAAAACAAATTTCAGAATTCAAAATCTTTTAATCATCCAAAATCAAATTATTAATATATTTTTTTTAATATTAATATATATAAAAAAAGAAGATATGAACGTACCATGGGTGCTTGGCTGTGATTTCACGGAGTTCTTTAATATTATTGTCATATTTTTTTTAAAATATTATCTTTTTGTACTTTTTGTTTTGTTTGGCTAAGGCTTCATCCCTTCTATCAAAAAATAAAAAATAAAAATAAAAAATAAAAAAAAAGATATGAACGTACCATGGGTGCTTGGCTGTGATTTCACGGAGTTCTTTCATGCTCTCCGGCTCGCGGGGGTACACACTGGTCTCCAAAATATACTGCACAAGAATTGGGAAACTCCATTTATGAGTCAACTAACAAAAACTTGAAATTAGGTTAATTTTGAAATTAATGATAATTAATATATAGATTTACTTGATAGAGTTCATCGCTTTTGAGCAGACTCTTGTGCCCGACTTCCTGATGCTTGCTAACTTGCTCTCCGTTGGTCGTCTCGGTGGTGGTGATGGTGGTGGCCATTATATATTTAATTTAAAAAATGAAATGAAGTTAGTATGTAATTAGCTTGAGACTATGCTGAGTTAATTGTGAGGAGAAGTGGAGTTATTATAGGCGGGGAGGTTATGGGGTTGGTGAAAGAAAAAGAGAGGGGATATGGCATTGGTGGAGTGGCCACCAAATTGGAAGTCTCCTCCTGGAAATGGGTGGGCCCAATTGGGGGGGTTGGTGAGTGAGGTGCTGGCAATACTCCAGTTTTTTTATTCTGATCGTGCAGTCTCCATCTATATAGGGGCCCAATAGGGTAGGGGAGTGGGTGTACCGTTTACTTACCTACCGCAACCTGACTGTGGTCAGTTCACCGAACGCACTAACATGTTTGTAACGTTTGTTTTTTATAAGATTTTTTCTCTTCTTCTTTGTTAACTTAAGTATGGTTAGAATGCTGACCATGATTTGTCCCCTTTATTTGCTTTAACATTTGCGCCGGGATGTCATCTAACAATTCGAAGGCTTTCCTAGGGTTTGCATTAGTCTGTGAGAGCATTCTCAGTCATTGTAGGTATAATATATGCATATTATAAAATAGCAATTTAATATTTCGCTGCAGCAGGAAAACGGCAAAATTTAGCATGCTTGTAGCCTTTTTTTTTTTTTGGTTTTTTCATTAAAGGGTTTTTACAAAAAAAATAAAGAATTCGTGTGGGACCCACATGAGACGAAACATGATATTTCGTTCCACGGTGCCCAGTGGATTTTTTTTTTGTTGAATACCCAGTGGATTTTGTTTTAATTAAGTTGTTAATTATGTTTTTAATTAACTAAACCTAATTAATTTACTAATTATTTAACTAAAAATTTATTTAAGATACTAACTAAACAAATTAACTAACTAACTAAATTTGGAGTTTTTAAAAAAAAATCTTTGGCTTTAAATTAAAAGCCAAAGATTTGAGTTTTTTTTATAAAAAAAAGTTCAAGATTTCATTTGATGCAAAAATGAAATAAATATTACGGACGAAACAATAAATATTACGGATGAAATAAATATTACGGACGAAAAATATTTAAATAATCCAGATGAAACTTGATTTTTCCTCACGCAAAATATGCATATTGCTATATCTCATGCTATGTTTGGCTTTTTACTGTAGCAAAAAATGAAAAATATGGAAAAATAGCTAACGAGTGCAACGACTTTTGGGGAAAAATATGCATAATATGCATTTATAGCTAACGACTGTGGATGCTCTGAGCTCTTCACTCCTTTAGCGATAATTTATTTATCTATAGATAAATTAATCTCTACTACTATAATGGGAGAAGGCCTTAGAATAATTTGTCCATATCCCAACCCGTGCAACGCCCTTAGTATAATTTGTCCATATCCCAACCCGTGCAACACACGTTTAATTAAACTCTACAATATAAACCAATAAAATATACTAAATATCCATCATTATTGGCTAGAGATGAATTAAATGCTGAATGTACATGAATTTTTGGGTAGTTCGTCAATGGGGATGTTTTTGTAACGCATTAAGGGTTAGTTGAGGTTAATTACTATTGTCTATAATCTAATATTTTAATGGGAGAGTTGGGGTTGTGTAACCAAATAAACACGTGCATTATAACCAAATAAATACATGCAATGCACATGCATAATTAATATAAATGAGATATTAGGTTCGGTGTCAGACAACATCGAAATTTTTACTTTTAAAAATATATATTTATAAAAACGTGCATTGCACGTGTAAATTACTAGTATTTATTATTTTAGGGGGAGTTTTTCAATTTAGGTAAGTGGTCCAAAAAATCAAGAGATAACAATTAATATATTAATTTGAGTCTAGGGAAGTTAAAAAGAATTGGTGAAACTTACTATATATTTTCAGAAATTATTCAGTTAGTAATGAATACACCTAATGATGATGAACATGATCGTGATCCAGATGATAGTTCTGTTTTACCACATGTTACGTCAAAAGAAGCTTTTCATGCAATAATCACCTTAAATAATTACTTGCTACAACATGAGCAAAATATTCCGAAAGTTATGTATGCACTATGATGCTGTTTGTTTTTGGGGTGTGGGAGCAACAAGTGTGAGTTCTTATAATTTGTGTAGCAGAAGATGTGGTACTGACGTTAATTCGATCTTAGGCAGTAGGGCCGGCTCGGGGGTAGCATGAGAGAGGTAGAGGCCGGGTGCTCGGGTCAGATCTAGTAACTCAGCTCGGATCTTCGATGCTCAGCTCGGACTCTTGTACCTGCACACTGCCTAGAAATATCGGGAGAAGTCCTGGTGACAGACCCTCCGACGATCTAATCAGTCACTGAGAAAGCAACAGTAGCTAAGGTTCCGCGCGCGCGGGGGGGGGGGGGGGGGGGGGGGGGGGGGGAGTTTATTACCCTCTGCAGCGAGCAGGGAGGCTGGTATTTATAGTCAGGGGTAAACGGTTCTGGGGCCTTAAAGGGCCGGGTCGGACCCGTTTACCTGTGGGCCTGATGCGGCAGAAGCCCGTTGGACTTCAGTTGACTTGATGATCATGGAAGAGCGGGATTTGAGGGGATCTGATGGCCCAGGAGGGGCCACGTCATCTTATACCATATCACACTACAAAAAGTTAATGATTGGGTTGAATTTAGTTTAGGTGTAAAGAAAAAACAAGTAACTTTGGATGCATATTTTCAGAAAAAATGATTTTTTATATGGATATTGTTAATTGACTTAAAAGTTTGGGTCTATTGTATGAATGTTATTACACAAAATTCAAGAATACGTGGATTATATATATAATTTTTTGTATGGAATTTAATAATTACTAGTTTATATTTTAGTTGGGTCTTGAAGGAATTTTAAAAAAATTAATACTTCATGCATTTAGCGATGTTATTACTTTAGTACACATGCCCATGTCGGGATTGGAAGAAATTATTATCTAAGCGAGGTTATTACTTTATCGAACATTCATTTGTCGAGGTTTTACTATTCTATGAAGAATGCTAGGATTACGGGCCGGCTAGTCGATTACTAAACTTTTAATGACAGATTTCTCTTTGGAAGATTGACTGTTATAGAAAACGATATGATGCAAGAGAACTTGTTCGTGAGAATCATGTTCATGCAAACGAAATCTACTGAGGAGGGTTTTTTTTTGGTGAAGGATGATACTTCATTACAAGAGGCAAATAGCTCATCCCACAGACAGGTAGGCAATGCGAATAGACAAACTTCCAAACAGGTTAAGTCTAAGGCAACACATCACAACAAATTGAGCTGCAAAATTTTCGGTTCTTCTCACAGACTGGATGGAGCACCAATGAGTGGCGAATAGTCTGTGCCTGCACTCAACGGGATGCCATGGGGAAGTGATGGTGCAATCCTTCGGCCGGTTAACGATGTTCCTTGCATCGCCTTCGACATTCCACTATTACTGGGTAGGGTAGGGCTAGTTGTGCATTTGATAACATACAGTAATGCAATGGCCTGCGCTAGGTCCGGGCTACTAATTTCGATCATCCTCAATTGACAGAATGTTACTCATTAGGATAAAATATCACTTCTGTTTATTAATGACACATATCATGATATGCAGGGGTAAAATTGTTAAATTTGACATCAATTCGGATTACAACTCGATATTGGTCAAAACCCAGAATCAACTGCGGGTCAAAATCCAAAATTCATGTCAGTAGAAATCCAAAACCCAATAAGGGTAAATTATATATATATAGGTGATTGGATAAGTAATTCAAATAATAGATCTTATCCCCTAAATATTGGATCTTATCTCTAACCTATGAATTTACTTCTTATAAAATTCCAAGCCTAGTAATAGGTAATGAATCATTCTTTCTCTCTCTCCAATGCCCAATATTCTTTTGCTGACTGGAGTGTTGGAGCCGGAACCATTGCAGGTACTCGAAGGAGGCGATGGTCAGATTCCCAACTTCATCAACTTCAACCATTCATTTGTTGCGCCAACACCGATTTTTGCAGCAACAGCTACCACTTCATCCCTAGTCACTGAGCTGACACACGCTGTCGATGGACTGAGTGCTGCATCCACGTTGACCTTTACTGTGCCTGCTGGTGGGCACTGCCACCCTTGGGGTTCTGTATTCGGTCGCGGTAGTGCTCCTGGCTTGGGCACCGCAGCGGAGTTGTGGATTTGGCCTATGACAGCATTGATGATCGAGGCATGTCGAAATGGTTTGTTTTCAAATATCACTTTGCATATGGCTTTCCAAATGTGCCAAAGGAAACAAAGTGCCCACGTTGAGGTCTTTCGGATGGTCATGGCCACAGTGTCATTGCTAGAGATGTTGTGGGCACGCCTTGAGGATGAGGCTGATATGCTTCAGATCACGAAACCCAAGGCCACAAGTAGCTTTTGGCTTCTTCATGGCACTCCAAGCTTTTGGGAGGTAGCGTCCGCCTCTTGTTGAAATCTCCAAAAGAAGTTTCTCATCCTGCTTTCTATCCACGGATTAAGTAGAGACCTCCCTCTCTGCAAGTAGAGAGTAATAATCGAGAAAGGAAGTTAAAACGGACAATTCTGGAAAAATTTTGCCGAAATGCCCTCTTTTTTAAAAATAATTAGTGACCTTCCCTATTTTCCAAAACAATTAGCGAGATGCCCTCTTTTGTGACACGTCAGCAACAAACGCTATTGGGAAAAATGGCATCAGCTATTTCTATGCCGTTCTTCCCAATAACGGCATCTCTTTTTGAAAAAATTGTCATGCCGTTATTCTCAATAACAGCATAAGTTATTTTTGTCTATAGAGATCTACAGTATCAATTGTGGCTCGAGAAAGAATTGCAAATTGAAAGCAACAGATGCCGTTCTCTAAGAGAACGGCATAGATAATACTGATGCCGTTTTTCACAATAACGACATCAGTTATTATCGTTTTGCACAACTTCCTATAATCGAAAAACCCCTCTTCTTCCCTTTCCTCCCCTTCTGATTTGTAAACATCTCTCTCTCACATCGCTCCTGTTACCCACAAACCCTAGATCTAAAAAAAAAAAATTTCAACCATTTGAGTCCTGTAAAATTCCATACATCCAACCTCCTCACTCCCACTCTCATTTTCAGTCTTCATCCACAACGAAATTTTTGCTAGTGGTTTTTTTGGTTTAATTTGAAGGTATTATCATCTTAACCTTATGTTTGATTTTTATTTCAATATTTTGTTTATTGTGAGTAGTGAATGACTTGAATATGTTTTAATTTTTATGCATAAGTATGAAATTTGATATCCCTATTTGGTTATATTATTGGGGTGAAGTAATTAAGGAACCAAAAATTGGATATTCTTATAGTGATGTTGATCCGGTAATTATTTGGGCTACCCCCAATTTTGGTTACGCAGAATTAATAGATAAGATATATGAGGTCACCAATTGGGATAGAAGTGAAATGAGTCGAAACTGAGAGCCCGTTATTCTGCTGGTAAAGGGGATGGGCAGTACTTCATGTTGGTACCCATAGACAGTGACAGTTCTCTGAGGTCTTTCTTGCTAAGGACACTTCATCCAAGTTGTGGTTGGAATATAGTTGAGTTATATATTGATCAAACGAGGCTTCCAAATACTATAAGAGTTGTTATCGAAAGTCCAAGGCCCACAAGGACTTTGAAACCATCTGCAGAGTCACACGCAAGGATTTCAAATACAATTGGAGATACTAGCACAACTCCAACGAAACATGTTTCCTCCGAATACGAGCAGGTACATCCGACCCTATTGCCACAAAATTTTTTGGTAGCTGGCATTGCTTTGGAAGACTTTGACAACGCCGTTGTAAATAACGACTTGGTAGAAGAGGAAGAAGATGAGGTACGCGGTCTCGAGGATGATGATGAGGAGATTGCCGTTGAAGCTCCAGTTATTGATGCCAATGTTGATGTGCCGGTTAACAATGTCTGCGTGTTGCCAAGTCAGGACACAAGTACAGCTATGCGTGGATCGCAATCAAGCGAATGGATGTCCCGTGCAACCGTACATGAACATGGCCAGTCTTCCATTGGTTCCTCCAACTTGGATGAACTCTTCATTGGTCAAAGATTTCCATCCAAAGATGCTCTACAACATCAAGTAAAGATGTACGTCGTGAAGAACCACAGAGAATTCGTGACAGTAAAATCAGATCGTTGTCTATACCATGTGAAATGTAAATACGCGCCCATCCACCATTCAGCCGAGCAGATTGCAGAAAATCCATCACTTCAAAATGAAGTTGGTTGTCCATGGCGCTTGGGTGCAATTGTTCCCAAAGGTGGTGATTATTTTGTGGTGAAAAAGCTTGAAGGTGTATACACATGTGTGAATTCTACATTGACTCAGGATCACTGTAAAATTGACTCGACGGTCGTATCGATGATGATAATGGATACTCTGAAGGAACAACTCTCAATAACACCAAGAGCCATAATTGGGCAGGTGAAGGGTAGGCTCCAATACACAATATCATATTGGAAAGCTTGGAAGGCAAAACATAAAGTAATTGAGAAACTATATGGTTCTTTTGAAACAGCGTACACTAAATTACCATATCTACTCAATACAATTCAAGCTTCAAATCCGGGTACGGCTGTACATTGGGCGAAGACTACGACCGGGCCGGGTATAGAAACATTTAAGGGTGGTTTTTGGGCATTCGGTCCTTCCATCGAAGGATTTAAATCATGTAGACCAGTTATAAGTGTAGATGGTACTCACTTGTACAGAAAATACAAAGGCTGTTTGTTGATTGCGGTTTCACCAGACGCAAACGGGAGGTTGTTTCCGTTTGCGTTTGCACTGGTTGAAGGTGAAAGCATAGAAATGTGGACATGGTTTATGAACTGTATTCGGTGCTTTGTTACAGATCGTGAAGGTCTTTGTGTTATTTCTGACCGACATGCCGGTATTTTATCAGCAACGGGAAATGAGTTTGGCACGTGGAGGGAGCCATTTGCATATCATCAGTACTGTATGCGGCATTTTGCCAGCAATTTTCATAAAAAATTTGGTTCGAAATTTTTGATGAATAAATTGAAGGTAATTGCGTGTCAAAATCAGTGGAAAAAGTACGAGAAAAAGATGGCACAACTTGAAGCTAGCAATGCTGATGCGGCTAATTAGGTAAAGGAAAAAGCAATTGAGAAGTGGGCACTTACTGCTGATGGTGGGCGTAGATATGGTATTATAAAAACAAATCTGTCCGAAGTTTTCAACTCGGTTCTAAAAGGTGTTCGTAGCTTACCTGTCACCGCAATTGTAGAACAGATATTTTTCCGTCTCAACATGTACTTCATCGACCGCCGTGAGGCCGCGCAGACACTTATCGCTGAAGGTAAACTATGGGCACCCCGGATTCAGGACCTTATTGATGTCCGCCGTGAAAATTCCAATTTACATGAGGCCATAATGTTTAATAATCGCGATGATGTTTTTGGGGTGAAAACGGGCATTAGAATGGACGGTGGATATCAAAAGGGTGGCCATTGGCATACGGTGGACCTAGATGGCCGAACTTGTACATGTGGCAAATTTCAACTATTCCACGTTCCATGCTCTCATGTGTTAGCGGCATGTGCTTCACGTGCGCTTGATTAACAACCGTACATAGATCCCTTCTACTCTACGGATTCGTTAGCAAAAACATGGGCACCAGCTTTCAATCCTATACCAGACGAATCTTATTGGCCTACCCAAACCGCACCGGTACTAATAGTTGATTCTAGTCTTCGTCAGGTGAAGGGGAGGCCTAAGAGTACTCACATCCGCAATGACATCGACGCTCGAGAAGGTGGGAGTAGTGGAAAAGTATGTTCAAAATGTGGTGTGAGTGGACACAATAGAAGGAGTTGTAAGAATGTACAAAGTGTGGGGAGTTCACAATCTACCTGCACTTGAATATTTTTCTTGTTATTGGATGTTAGTTATATATTTTCCTTTGTAAGTGTTAGTATGAAATTATAAAGTTGTTTTTAAATGTTGAGTAATTTAAGTTTAAATTCTTTGGAATGAGATTTGTGGTTTGAATCGGTGGTGGATATAGTTAAATTAGTTGTATATACAAAATCACAACAAAACATGCACAGAAAATATGCACAATTGTTCAAACAACAGATGTCGTTGTTGTGAATAACGACATCTTCTATCTATGCCGTTATTCTCAAGAACGACTGTGGAGACAGAAAGTTTGGTAGAAAACTCAAATTTTGGAATTTTGATGTTTAACTGATGCCGTGATTCTGAACAACGGCATAGTTAATAGATGTCGTTATTTTGGAAAATGGCATGATCTGAAGATGTCGTTATCTAGGATAACGACATACTTGTGACCATCTTCAAATATGCCGTTAACTTGGAAGTCAGATGGAATATACAAAGATGCCGTTATCTTAAATAACGGCATCGGTTTAGGATGTCGTTAAAGTGGATAACGACTGTGGACACAGATTTATTGGCAGTAAACTCCATATCTCATAATTTTCCATCCATACTTATGCCGTTATTCGCAAGAACGTTACAGGATTAAGATGTCGTTATCGTCAATAACGACATCTTTTATCCATAGTTTTTACTACACAGACATGCAGACTTCATCAATTCAAAATAAATTTCACATACAGGCTTGATCAATTCATCAATTCACAGACATCCATATTTCAAGATCATTGTAATTCAACCTCTTTAATATCCAATTCATCTTAAATCTTCACAAACCATCAAGTATTAAGTATCATCAAGTTCACAAACTCATCAAGTTCACAAACTACACAGATACTTCAAATGAACATGATGAATTAAGTTCACAAACTTGATGAATTTTGTTTCGCAGACTTGATGAATTTTGCAAATCAGATACTACACAGATACTTCAAATTCATCAAGTTCACAAACTTGATGAATTTTGCAAATCAGATACTTCAAATTCAGACATGCACAGATACTTCAAATTCATCAAGTTCACAAACTTCAAATTTTGCAAATCAGATCCTACACAGACATGCACAGATACTTCAAGTTCATCAATTTTTCATTAAGTTCATCAAGTTTCGCAGACTTCAAATACTAAATGCACATCAAGTTCCACAAAATGCACAACTGAAATCTTTGAAAACATGCACTAAATAAAGTGTACAATTACAAAAAAATTAGAAAGACCAATAATACATAAATACTTCTTCGGTTTAACTCGGCGTGAAGTGTTGGGGTGCTCTTCTCCTTCGAGCGGGAACTTTCCGCCTACGTTCCCGTGTCTCTTGCGTTGCGGGTTCACTAGGACCAACTCCTTCTTCTTCATCACCTCCTCCTTCTTCAATCTCCGGATTTGCCAATTCGCTTTGCGGATGAGGGAATCGAACGGTCTTACCCCTTCGTGGACGATGGGATGGAGTTTGCGGTTGAGTTTGAGGTGCGAGGGGATCTCCCGATTCCAATGCTTGTTGTGGTGGTGGTGGAGCTTGGCTTGCGGTAGGTCGTACTTGTTGGCGTTGCTCTTCGGTTGACCGCATTAGTTCATTGAAACGTGGACCATCTCCAACCTCTTCAAGAGAGCTACGACAATTGCAAAGGAGGTCTCTTGCTAATTCTTTGCATGCCTTATTGGCGTTGCTCTTCAAGACACCCGCACATTTTCTTGCCATGGCCCATGTGTTGTCGATATATAATAGTAAACCATATATGACATAATTAAAGAAGCATAAGTAAAATTAATCAAAATAATTGAAATTGAACAAACAATCTTATTTACCATTAGACGGTATGATGATGCTTTCGGTTGATACATGGGTTGTGATGATGAATGTGCAGGTGGTGGTTCAACCTTGTGCGCGGGTATTGGTTGTTGGATACCCGCGGGAAGATCCGTTTTTGGCGCGACATACAATCTTGTGATACGTCGGTACCATGCCATATAAGTTGTGTGCATCGATCCGTCATACGGCCGTACAATACCCTCAACTACCAACTCGTACCTCTGCTCATTCCAAGCTCCAACATAAGCACGGTGGTGATCGGCCCAATCCATGTTTGGTAAACAACCTTGACCCGTGATGTTGTGTAGCCTACGATCGTACAATGAGTTCGCCAGGATGGGTTGTTGTGCATTGAATTAGCGAAGAACACGTCCGGGGTAATAAAACTCCACAACTGAGAAGTTCACAAGTGGAGCTAAGGTCAACCACAACTGATTGTTGGCGGTGCAAATGGGTGGTAGACGTTGCAGCCTATCGTCTGTGTACGGGATCCAATTGACGAACTCTTCCCTCAACTGATCGAGTTCGTCCCTGTAATAGGTGAGGACACCACGTGAGTTATCCCTCCATGTACGCTTCCCCACCCAGTAGGCACCGATAGGAGCTCTCAGCACTGGATTATCCTGTAGTACTCTCTAACTCTCTGATAGTACCGTGACACGGGGTCGGCCAAGGTGTATTCTTTCCCAACACCATATTTGCAAGATGGACATCGGCCCGGTCATTTGAATCAACCCTATAGAACAGTTACAGAGAGCACGGTAGAGGGAGGCTAGAGCCGCACTTCCCCAACTATATCGGCCGGCCGTCTGCAGGTCAGCTATGAGTGGAAGGTACATGAGGTGGACTATATCACCTGAAGAGTTAGGGAATAGGATCCCTTCAATCATCGACAGTAGATATGCGCGCGTATAGTTCCGGAGTTGGATGTCCGTCGGCACAGGTGGCAATTGATGAGTGAACTGATCGTTAAGGTATGAACGTCTAATGGATTCCCCAACGAATATGTCGTGGTCCTCTTCAGGCACCTCCAAGCCGAGATAGTCTAGTACCAATGCAACCTTGTTGAACATCAAATTGCCAGTGACGGCCACCCCATTAATCGGAAGACCCGCAATCACAGCTACATCTTGTAGGGTGACCGTCATCTCTCCAACCGGCAAGTGAAACGTGTGTCTCCGGCCTCCATCGCTCCACAAGTGCGGTAAGTAGAGCGTGGTCACACCTGATTTTCGCCAGCTTCGACATTCCGTAGAATCCGCTGCTGACCAAGTAATTTTCAATACCGGGGATCACCGGCATAATGTTGTGCATCCGGAAACTCATCTTCTCTACATCCCCGGTCCAAACGGCCTGTGATCTGTGGTTTGGTTGCAGATATAGAACGGTAGGATCTAATGGACCCGGATGTCCCTGTGGTCCAAATGAAGAAGTAGAAGAAGCACCAGCACCATGCGAAGAAGATGGTTGTGTAGGATCCATTGGCCTGCCAACAATAACAAACAGTAATCAACAACAATTTTAGTAAAAGAATTTTCAACTAAGTATGAATGGTTCATAAGATTGTAAAAAAATGGTTCTTTTATAACCTAAGTATGAATTTCGAACTACTTGCAATCATCATAATGACAACGTAACCCCCTATCCCCCCCAACAAAATATCCCTCCAAATTCATTGTTTTCCTATCAAAATGAACAGTTCCACCTTTCTCAACAATTCAATATTTTGTAAACCCTACATCACTAACAATACATAAAGTTATTCCCAAAATTACTACTTCAATAACAGTATATGTACATTACTTGTACTATACTACCAATGCACACATCTATCATACTATCAAAATCAACTTTACAAAATACAAATTAGGATTTTTGGATACTTACAATAATTTCAGATTCGGAATGATTTGGCATTCTTAATGAAAGATTGAAGAGTAGACTCCCAAATACAAATCGATTACACAGCCGAAGATTTTAGGATTTTTTTTTAAGGGTTTAGGGTTTCGGAGTCGAAGTGGGGAAGGAAAGAATCGCAAGTGAAAAGGGGAAGAAGAGGGGTTTTTCGATTATAGGAACCTGTGCAAAACGATAATAACTAATGCCATTATTGTGAAAAACGGCATCAGTATTATCTATGCCGTTCTCTTAGAGAACGGCATCAGTTGCTTTCAATTTGCAATTCTCTCTCGAGCCACAATTGATACTGTAGAGATCTATAGACAAAAATAATTTATGCCGTTATTGGGAATAACGGCATGACAATTTTTTCAAAAAGAGATGCCGCTATTGGGAAGAACGGCATAGAAATAGCTGATGCCATTTTTCCCAATAACGTTTGTTGCTGACGTGTCACAGACAAGGGCATCTCGCTAATTGTTTTGGAAAGTAGGGCAGGTCACTAATTATTTTCAAAAAAGAGGGCATGTCGGCAAAATTTTCCAATTCTGGAACTTTGAACTTGAGAGAAGAGACTGACCAAGTTAATTGAAGAGACAAAGACCGAGGCTTTTTTTTTTTTTTTGATAAACCAAAGACCAAGTTATTTAAGTTTGAATGTAGCCCTAGCTCGATCGATTAATCCCTTAGTACATGGGCACAGGGTCGGATCCAGGATTGAAAAGTGAGGGGGACTGGTAATTTTTTTTTCTCCATACAATGTAACATTCAAAAATCAAAAAATATATAAAGTTATTATAAATACTAGAGGGATATACCAAATTCTTCACATCTTTCAAAATATACATTCTTAAATCATTTTAGTTGCACCCGACGATATTTGATAAAGTAAAATTCATCAACAATCACATCAAAATCAATATCTTCAACAAAATCTCTCTCAATAAAGATTGTCAAACAATCTGTAAGAAAATCATCTTCCATCTTGCTTCGAATTGGCATTTTAACAAGTTTCATAGCGGAGAATGCACGCTCTATTATTGCCGTTGAAACAGGAAGAGTCAACACCAAGCGAATGAGTTTATCAATCAAAAAATAGATCCTTGATTTTTTTTGTTTCCACCAACTTCTGACATAATTCAGAAAGAGAAGACATATTCTGAAACAAAGGACGACGAATCACATCGACCTCATAATGTTGTAACTCCACTCTCAAAGCATACAACTCAGTTGTGGTGAAATCTTCAGGATAGAACTTATCTGCAAGAGTACAAATATCATCTATCTTGAATGATTTGAACTCATCAATAGGATCTAAAGCTGTACTTAGAATAAGTAGTTCAACTGTCGACTCGAGAAACCTGCTACACAACTCCGAAATATGAAAATCTATTACTGCATTGAAGATATCAACATGTTAGTAATGTTGAAATGTGATATTATCTCGTTGTTGACAAGAGAGACTAGTACCATCCATGTATGGTGCATTCATATCAGGTATTAAAATACCATGTTTCTCATAAAATGAAATCAAATCCTGGATAAAAGTCTCCCAACCATTTTCCCTCAACTTCTGAAGTACTGCTTTTGTTGATGAGACTAAATCCATTGCATTTAAGATGTTTAAAGATTTGCGCTGCAATTCTAAACAAAGAGTGTTGGTAATACCCATCACTTTAAACATCAAATGCAAGATAAAACAAAATTCAAAGGACCTTACTGCCTTAAATAGACCTTTAGCTTCACCTTTAATTTTAAAACCGTTTCCATTATGAATAATGTTACCAAGAATTGTAGGAGTTGCATCAAACATATCAATCAAGCTACTTACTGAAGCAAAGTGGGTGCCCCAACGGGTTGTTCCAGCCCGTTGCAAAATACATTTCTGATTAGCACCTTTTCCCGAACCAAGTTCCGCGGATGCTAGTTTATCTGCTATCTCTGCTTCTCGAACCGATTTTAATTCCATACGACGTTTAGTAGAAACACCAACGAAGTTAACAATTGCACCTAAACTTGAGAAAAATAACCAAACATCATGTACTAGCTGAGCCCCTGCAAGTAATGCTAGTTGCAACCTATGAGCAAAACAATGTACGAAATAGGCATATGGGCAGTCTCTAAGAAACAATGCTTGCAGTTCATTCCACACCCCACGCATATTGCTAGCACCATCGTATCCTTGACCACGCAGATTTTCAATTTGAAGATTGTAACGAGCAAGAACATCACAAATGGTTGTTTTGAGTGTTAATGCCGAAGTTCACAAATACTGACAACCTCAAAAAACCTTTCTCGAATAAATCCGGCAGAATCAACAAACCTTAAAATCACAACCATTTGTTCCTTACCAGATTCATCAACAGCTTCATCAACAAGAATACAAAATTTGTCATCCCCTACTTCTTCTCGTATCCTCCTCTTCACAATATTGGCAATAATGTGCAAGATCTCTTTTTGGATATTTGGTACTATATATTTTGCATTTTCAGGAGCATTTTCTAACACTACTTTGCCAATATTTTCATTCACCTCACCAAAAGCCTTCACCATTGCAATAAAATTCTCACGATTTGAAGACTCAACAGATACATCATGGCCTCTAAAAGGACATCCTTGCAATGCAAGCCACATAACACTCCTTATTGTAGTTTTCAGTCTCAATCGATTTTGCCTAACTTGTTCAGAAGACATAGCATTCAAGACTTTATCAATATGTTTAGTAGCAGTCTTCAAGCTATCCCATTTGTGCATAAAAAAATTGTGTGCAGAAAAAGGCCCGCCTACATGATGCAAAAATCTACATTTATCTCCATTGTTAACCCTCTTTCAATTTCGGAATCCTTCAATGGTAAATGTCGGAAATTTCAATGGATTAATGTCAAAAAGATAGCATTGAAAGCAAAATTCTTTATCTTCTGATTTTGAATACTCGAGCCAAGAGAATTGAGTGAACCATTGATATTGAAATCGCCGATATTGTTTTCCATTTAATGAGCATGGATATTCAACTAATTTCGGTTGGCATGGTCCCATATCTATATATGATCTTCGAATATTGTCTTGTTGATTGATTGGATAAGACCATATTGGACAACGTAATGCCGGGTCACGCTCAAGAGAATTGAGATCCACATCTATGGATGATTCTTGTTGAATGGAAATTGAAACATTATCCGATATTGAAACATCATCCAAAATTGGAACTTGGACACTTGATGATTGACCAACACTTTTTTTACTAAAAAAGTTGAGAAGGGAAGGAGTAGTTTGTTTCCTTTTTGCATTATTCATATTATCAAATTGCAAAAGTTTAATTCCTGTAAATAGCATAATATGAACATATTAATCCTACTTTCAAGAAATTTCACTTAAATAAATAAAACTCCAAGAACATTGGGTGAACTTGAAACAAATAAAACAAATAAAAACTATTGTGATAAGCTCAACTAAGCTCTAAAATTCTAAAAACTAATTTATTTCCAACTATTAACATAAAAAACTAACTTATAAATCTCTAATTTAGTATGAAAACTTAATTTAAACACCTAAAGTAAGTGGTTTTCTTTATGGCAATTCAATAAACACCTTGTGTGCCACTTCAATAACGGTCAAATTTAGTAAAGCTTCAATTTGTTTCTCCGTTCAAGGAGATGATGATGGTGTTGTTGGGAGGGATGAGTAATGGGTTGGGGGTCGGGACTTGAGATAGATTACAACATCACAAATAATATTTTCAAAACACTAAGTTTATAACAAAATTTACTATGTAAGAATGAATTCAAACTATCAATCACATCAAGAAAAAATAGTAGAATACTAAGAAATTAGTTAATTGGACTTACTTGATCTTGGGTTTAAACAATCAAGCTTCAACTCTTCAAGAATCAAGAGCTAGAAGAGAGAAAGATCAATGACTCAAAATAAAAGTTAAAAACTGGACTGGAAGGAGACAGAGAGAATAAGGTAATAGGAAAGAAGGAAAGATAGGCCTAAACAAATAATGGGCTTATACATAATGGGCTTTAAAAAAATAATAGGGAAGAAGGGAAGAAGGGAAAGATAGGCCCAAAAAAATAAATAGAATGGGCTTCAAAAAAATGGGGGGGCTTAAACATAGGCTGTTACTAATAATCTCCAAAAAAAAAAAAATCATGTATACCCAAAATATTTGGGGGGGGGGGGGGGGGGGGGGGGGGGGGTAGCATACCCCAGCCCTCCCAGATCCGCCCCTGCATGGGCAGTTGGGCCTAAGAGCATCTACAGTGGTGCATGCTAAACAATGACAAAATGACAAAATAGAAATAACAATTCTTTTGTTTACTGCAATGGTGAATTGCTAAAACTAGCAAAGGAGATGAAAAATGGAACGGTTTCGTCCAAAAAGTTTGTTTTGCATAGTATATTTTATTATTTTTTGAGTAGATAAAACATGTTTCATCCGATAATTTTCTTCGATGGAGCCACTCCAGAAGTTATTTGGTTTTTTCCATATAGTTTAGTAACTCATAGAAAAGTCATATGAGTCGATATGAGTCAATCAGTAATTTATAGAAAATCCAATGGTCCCAATCAATAATTCATAAAAAATCATATGCAATCAAACCCATAGAATTTCAAAATATTCAAAAAAAAAAAATTGTAGTCAAAGCTCGGGACGATGTTTCGTCTAAGCTTCTTTTATTTTTTTACGGGGTTTTTCTAATTATAAAAATTTCTAATTTTATTGGACGAAACATCGTCTGATCCAAAAAAATACTATAAAATATTTAGAACGAAACATCATGTTTTAACCTATATTGAATAAAAATATTATAAAATATCATATTTCGTCTGTTATAATATGCATTTTAGTGTTTTACAAAATATTCTCTCAAATAAAGTTGTGGAATGTAACGATTTTGCCAAAATAAAAATAAAAATGCCAAGATAGCAAATCACTACAGCATATCAATTGCTAAAAATTGGATAAAAGGATAAAATAACAAACCCTGTGGATGCAAAGAAGACAGGGCAGCCATTAGGTAGGTAAGTAGAGCCACGCTCAGCTCAAATGGAAGCCCTTTTATAGCTCCTTTTTCTTTTGAGAGAGAATTTTATATTTCGTATTATTTATAATAAAATGGAGCAAAAAAAAGGAGAGAGTGAATGTACTGTTAATTGTAACTTGAAAAAAATAACAAAAATCCATGCAACTTTTTAAATATTTACAGAAAAATAATAGTTGCCAAAGTATTTGTGCTCGTGGACTCAACAACTAAACTTACCATTCCCAACAGCGAGTTTAGTTATTTCATGCTCGCCGTTAGGACATGGCGAGTTTAGTGTTAATTTTTTGAGAAACTCGTCTTTCTTAACGGCGAGCATGAAACAACTTTTTTTGATAATGAAGCATGAAACAACTAAATTTTATGTGCTCGCTGTTGGGACATTTATACTAGACTCGTTGTTGGGAACGACGATGATGTAAAAAATTTCACAGGGAGTGAAAACATTCTATTGGATTTAGTGAATTTTTTAAAAAAACACCATATAAAATTTTTTTGAACTAAATTCGCCGTTCCCAACGAGTATAGTGTAAACGTCCTTGCCGTTGAGAACGACGAGTTTCTCCAAAAAAAACTACACTCGCCGTATTCCAACTGCGAGCACGAAACAATTAAACTCGCCGTTGGGAACGACATGTTTAGTTATTGAGTCCACGAGCACAAATACTTTGGCAACTGTCCTATAAGTACAAATAATTCCGAAAAGTGGCATATTAAAAAAATTCCTCAAACTTTTGTATTTTATTTATATAGACTCAAAATGTACTTAAAATAGAAACACAGAGCTCCACAAGTGACTAACAAAATATGTTTTTTTTTTCTTTTTTTTTTATTAAAAGATGACCGAGTCATCGCTTCATTAAAAAGACATTAACGAAACAGTCAATAATAATACAACAGATGGCCCGCAGGCGATCAGCATCAAAGTTCACCTGAGTATGAAACTACAGTCTGAACAACAACCAAAATACATCAAAACAAAGTTACATCAATAAAACCCAACGTAGAGATATCTCAGTCACTGATAGGAAGCAACCCCTTGTATGAGAACTACTCCTCCTCTCCCAAACGCATCTTATTTCTGGATCTGAGGAGCCCTGTCCATTCATAACAACATAATTTAATTTTGTGCATCAAAAAGGAAAGTCTATGATTAACGCTATTGAAACAATAATCATTACGATCTAGCCATAGGTTCCACAAAATAGAAGCCACATCCGAATCCCACTCTAATCTTACATCCTTTCTAATCCTGTTTGATCTAATGTCCCCCCAGACCTCTCCACTAGACCGTAGACACTGTAACACCTCCCCTAGACCCATCTCGCTCTATGGCAATTGAACAGTATGTGATTCGTATCTTCTTCATGATTAAGGCATCTATTACATATGACGTTGACCGAAATTTCCCGCTTCCTCAGATTAACCTTGGACAGAATCGCGTGGTTCTCTGCCAACCACAGAAATACTTTCACTTTAGAAGGAACGTCAATACCCCATATAACATTCGTTGCTTCATTTCTCAATCCTCCATCATTTAACCATTTATATAGTGAGGATATCGAAAACTTGTGATTAGCCTCCAACATCTACCATCTCTCGTCTTCCAACTGTTGGGTGTAATTGCCTTCTCTACGGATGAAATTGTTGACCATCTGAAGTTGGCCAATTGAATCTTGATCCAGAGCATCCTTGACCTCTAGTCTCAATCTATTGTTCTTCCATATGTCATTCACAAGGGTGTCATTGTTGAGGACCGCTTTTGCAGCTAATGGGAAGTTATAACCACACCACTTGTCTTTCCAAAATCTCGTGTCCTTGCCATTCTTGACCCTACATAGGGTGTTGCTATGGTAAACATCGCCAGTTTTGAACACCCCTTTCCAAAAAAATGATTTCCTGATGTTGATACCCTTTCCTCCATATCTGAATTTCTTCCTCGCCCGATAATTGGTGAGGGACTTACACCACCAACTGTTGCGTCGGTTAGCCAACTTCCACCACCACTTACTTAACAGGGCATTGTTCATATCCCTAAGGTTAATGATTCCCAAGCCCCCATACTCTTTCCTTTTGCAAACTCTCCCCCAGCTAATCAGGTGGATCCCTTTCGCCCCCTCGTTTTCTCCTTTCCAAAGAAATCTCCTTCTACATTTGTCTATTTTGTGAATCACCCATACCGGTAACTCGTAAATGGACACGAGATAGATAGGGATGCTGTTGATGACTGAATTCAGCAGAGTGATCCATCCTCCTAGAGTTAAAAATCTCCCCTTCCAACCCACTAGCCTTTTCTCAATCCTATCTATTAGGGGTTGCCAATTGATGCAGTTTATTTATGGGGGGAGTGTGGATGCACCAGGTGTGAGTTCCTACTCGATTTGTATTGGAAGAAGTATGCGGTGCCGGACAGTATGCCAGAGATTCGGCTCGGCAGTGGAGGATCGGCTCGGATCGGGATGCTCCGTCTCGGGTCCCTGCAGACGGTCTAGGAACACCGGGGTTGGTCCCGGTGGTAGACCCTCCGACGATCTAGTTAGTATGCCGTGAGAGAGTAACAGTAAACTAGGGTTCTAGTTGGAGAAAGATTGATTACCTTTAAAGGTGGGAGAGAGCCTTGTATTTATAGAGAAACCCAACTGGGTTTGGACCCGTTTGGAGGCCGGGTCTGGATCCGAAAGCCCGTGGGCCTGACGTGGCAGGAGGCCTAGGGGGTTTATGGCAGACGTGGCAGCACCCCGGGTAGTTTAGGGCTGACGTGGCGAAACCCTAGGCGGTTTTGGGGATGACGTGGCAAATCATGTGGTTCCTGTGCTTCTGGGAGAATTGGATGGCCCAGGCAGTGTCAGGTCATCTTTATCTCGTACTAGGTTGATGGGAGGCCCGTGGGGCCGTCTAGGCTCGGAGGCCGAAGGTGGGTACGGGTCTCCGGGATGGGGCGGCAGAGTTCATGGGGGTTTGATTGTCGGCTCGGTCCCGACACCATAGAGGCCCGGGGCCGGGACGACGTGCCTTTGAGATGAGGCAACCCCGGGCCTTGGCTTGATCCCGGGTCATTTTTATCCCACCTCACCAATCTTCCCTCGTAAGTTTCCCTGGTCGGATAGGAATACCTAGATATGTAAGAGGGAACTCTCCTTTATTGCATCCTAGAATTTGTTGGATCGATGTGATTGGAATGGAACATTTGTCACTAAGCTGGATGACACAGCTCTTATTGAAGTTGACCTGCATGCCAGACCAAGCCTTGAAACACTTCAGGACCGAACCCATAGCAATGATATCCTCCTTCGAGGCCGAACCAAACAATAACATGTCATTGGCATACTGAAGAATAGAGATAGGCTCTGTAAAACCTTTGATAGTAATGCCGAAGTGACCCCTCTTATTTTTGCCATTAGCAATCATCTCTGCCAACCCATCTGCTACTAAGGCAAATAGCATCGACGAGAAAGGATCCCCTTGTCTAAGCCCTCTCTTGCATCTTATTTCCTTTCCTTGATTGCCGTTAACTATGAGAAAAGATTTACCCCCTCTAATGCATTGAAATATCCATTTCCTCCACCTTTCCCCAAAACCTTTCAGTAGCAACGCCTCATCTACCGACTCCCATTCGACCGTGTCATATGCTTTCTTAAAGTCCACCTTAAACAGAAAGCCGTCCGTTTTGTCTTTGCATCCTCTGAAGACGATTTCATGAGCCGAGGCAACGCTATCCATAATGTCTCTTCCTTTAATAAAGCCACTCTGTGAATCCCCAATGATATCCTTTAAGTGCGGCCCCAGTCTATTAGCCAATACCTTGGTGATGATCTCAAAAGATCCATTGAGAAGGCTGATAGGTCTCAAATCTCCGCCTCTTTTACCTCAGTTTTCTTGGAAATCAGAACAATATTCACATAGTTCAGTCTGTCTAAGTCTGCCTCCCCCTTATAGATGTCCTGGACAATGCGCACGAAATCCTCTCTGATGACTTTCCAATATAACTTATAGAAAAATAGCAGGAATCCGTCTGGACCAGGCGCCTTATCTGACCCCAGACTTGTTGGATCCTGTAGGCTAAGCAACAAATACTAGAGGGGGGGGGGGGGGTGAATAGTGTTTATCAAAAATAAATTGCGGAATAAATAATTTCTCTCGGCACAGTCGACTTAGTGGTGAACCAGTCGACTGATATAGCAAAAATAACAGAAATTTAAACTCTCGATGCAGTCGACTTATAGATAAGGCAGGCGACTGATGAAGCAAAGAGAACAACTAATACAAGACTGTGCAGTCGACTGATACGAATCTGAGTCGACTGGCCAGACAAGTTTTGCAGAGTTTAAATAAGTAAAAGTAAATGCAGACACAAGATAATCAATCACAGAGTACACAAGATATATCCTGGTTCGGTCCTCCCGACCTACATCCAGTCCCCAAGCAACCCACTTGAGATTTCCACTATTCTTGAAAAGTTACAAGAATACCCTACGGCGTTACGACAACAACCTTGTCTAACCCGTAGTCCTTTCTCTCAACCAGAGAAAGCAACCCACTCTACTACCAAGAGTGAAAAGACACTGACTCTACAACCAAGAGTCAACAACCACTCTCCAACCGAGAGCAAAAGTACAAGAAGAATTTTTACAATCAACCTATAGCCTTGTTGGTGTATGTGTTGATGCACGAGGCTAAATCACAAGGTTGACTTCTATACTCAGTCCAGAGCGAATTCAATGCTATACTGGACTGAATGTAGAGAACCAAAGTGTATGAACTTTGAAAGCTTTGTTTCTCACAGAAAAATCTCTTAAAAAGTTTTTCACAGAATGCTCGGGTGTATGTAAAATCAAGTTTCTTTTCAGAGAGATATGAAACTCTATATAAGGAGTTTTGATCTTCTGAACGTTGGAAAACAGTTACATAACTATCAACCAACGGATCAGAACTTTTGAGTTTGAAAAAATTCGATTTTGAAAATCAGAAAAACGGTCAAAAGCTCTCGAACAGTCGACTGGGTTGCCATATGAGTCGACTGATCAGAGTTTGAAAAATTTTAAACAATTTTGTACTTGGCAGTCGACTGGCAAATAGCTTAAGTCGACTGGTACTTAAAAGTTAAATTTCTTCAAACTGTTTTGACTTCTTTTTGGGGGTTTTTAAGAGACACACATTATGAAATTTTGAGTATGTGTGTGTGTGTGTGTTGACAAGGCTTTACATCATACTAAGACTCAGTAAGAAAATAAAATACAATGTTTACAAGACAAAATAATATAACACATTTGAGCTTGAAGTCTTGAGTCTTGAATTAAAACTTGATCCTTGTCTTCTTCATCTGTATCTGTTTGAGCTTGTTTGTTTGTTCAGCTAGAATTGTCTTTAGTCTCTGCACTGCAATGTCAGCTGTATAACATAGACACATGTTGCACTGTGTTGTGATCATCAAAATCAAGAATCAACATTCTCCCTCTTTTTGATGATGACAACACAATAGCTGATAACAGTTTATAAACAGACATACAAGCATAGATTTTGAAAGCTCCCCCTATTAAAAACACAATATGCATACATAAAATAAAAACTTGATATACAGAATGTATCAGTCGACTGGAAAATAGATCAGGCGACTGACCAGAGCATGAAAGCATTTTAACAAATATCACAGATGCAGCAAGTATCACAGCTGCAGCAGCAGTCGACTGTATCCTTGGATAAGTCGACTGACCAGAGAGATATTTTGAATGTAACAAATGTAGCACAGATAAAATGTAACACATAGATAAAATATAACTGAGAACATTCTTTCTCTCCCCCTTTGGAATCATCAAAAAGCATAAATTAACCAGATTTTGCATTAAAAGAGAAAGTCTAATACATAGAAACAAAATGCATTTAGAAAGAAAATTACATAAATAATAATAAAAAGAAGTAATCTTCAATCATCTTCTTCGGAGTCGTCGTCATCATCTTGAGAAGGAGGATGAAACTGAGAAGTGAAGAGATGAGAGAGATGGGCTACCTCAGAACCAATATGGTCTAGTTTGGAACCAAGGGAAGAAAGATGTCTATCGACTGTGACTGAATGGTTCATTAGGTAAGACACACAGTCGTACATGGTTCGAGGGTCATCATAATTGGCTTGAGGGAGAGGTGGATCATCAGATGTAGAAGGTTGAGAGGCTCTAGGTCTAGAAGATGAACCTAAGGGAGCTTGGGACATTAGAGGAGACCTAGGGGGTGAGCGAGTAGGAGCATCAAGGAGTTTCATGCGTGCCAAACTAGCACGATCGAAACACTCATATCTAGAAACAACATTTGTCTCCGACTCAAGATCAACTTTAAAAGCAGTAAAGACTCTAGTAAGGAAACCTCCAAAGGGTAGAAAATGAGTGTGGTCTTGATAAAGTTTTGAAAAAATAACTTGACCCCAATCAACAGCTATCCTACCAAAAATTGCATATATAGCTTTTTGTAACTCAATAGAATATTGGTCATAACTCTCCTTTTTAGGAAGGATGTTATAAGCTAATATTCTACCGACAAGCTTAGCAATTGGTCTTAGATTTCTGCTTGTCATTGGAAGTTGAGAATTAGGTAAGAGAATTTTAGACAATATAGAAGCATCATCTAAAATAACTTCATCAAGATGAATTCCACCATCATCTATACCCAACATCGCATTAATCCTAGTCGGTGTTATAGTCATTTTAATATTTTTCACTGACGAATGGATTAATACATCCCCATTTGTTTTTTGAACAACGGTCATATTTGTATAAAACAAATAAATGAGTTGGGGATAGTAATTTGGTTGGTTAGATAAAGATAGAAAGTCATAAAGACTACAATTTTGAAAAAGTGGAATGAGGTTAAAACGATCTAAGTCATCAAAATTTACAAATCTTCCAGGAAAGATTTGAATGGTACAAAAGAGATACCAACGATCAAGAAGATCGGGACTCAAGAGATATTGGGTATATTCTGGTGAAGAAGAAGTACCCTCGTGAGTTCTCTTAGATCTTTTGGGTGCCATTAGGGTTTTGGAAGGAAATCGAGATTTACCAAGATGGAAGAGAGAGACAACCACAGATGAGAGAATTAGCAGCCAGCAGTCGACTTGAAATCTGGTCGAATTGAGCTTCTTCTTCTCTTGCCTTAGGGTTTGGGGGTGAAATGGGAGATCGGTAAAAGTGAGAAAGAGGGGCTGGTAAAGGGTTTTTAACAGAGAATAGACGGCTCAGATGCAAGGAAGAGATATCAACGGCTGAGATAAGGAGTCACGGGTGAGAAATTGAGCAGTTTTATCTCAAAACTGTGATGAAGACTTCGCTGAAAACAATTGATCTCGAGACAGTCGACTGGTAGGGGTTATCAGTCGACTGAGTCGAGAAGAAAATAAAAAAGTTATATCTACTAATCAGTCGACTGGTATATGAACCAGGCGACTGGTAAGATAAAAAATGTATATGTTTAAAAAACAGTTCAGTCGACTTATACACAAAGACAGTCGACTTAGCAGAAGCCATGTTCAACAAGTATCAATAAAATCACAAATTCCATGTTCTCTCCTTAACTTAATGAAAGTATCTTCTTTAAGGGGCTTGGTAAATATATCTGCTACTTGTTTATCAGTAGAGATAAAGTCTAAAGATATATCTCCTTTTAAAACATGATCACGTAAAAAATGATGTCGAATATCAATATGTTTCGTACGTGAATGTTGAATCGGATTTTTAGATAGATTAATTGCAGTGGTATTATCACACATAATTGAGGGTTTCTCAAATGAAATACCATAATCTAACAAGGTTTGTTTCATCCATAAAATTTGTGCACATGCCAAACTTGCAGCGATATATTCAGCTTCTGTGGTTGATAGGGATACGGAGTTTTGCTTTTTACTGCACCAAGATACTAGGGAATGTCCCAAAAAGTGACATGTACCACTAGTACTCTTGCGATCAGTTTTGCTTCCAGCAAAATCGGCATCGCTATAAGACAAAAGTTGAAAATTATCGGTGCGTGGATAAAATAAACCATATTCAGATGTGCCTTTAATATATCTTAAAATTCGTTTCACTGCTTTTAAATGAGACTCTTTAGGACTAGATTGATATCTAGCACATAAACATACGCTGAACATAATATCTGGTCTACTTGCAGTAATATATAAGAGTGAACCAATCATACCTCGATAGAGTTTTTGATCAACACTCTTACCTAATAAGTCTTTGTCAAGAGTAGTAGTAGTAGCCATAGGTGTGGATTTACTACTAGTACTATCCATGTGAAAATGTTTGAGTAATTCCTTTGCATATTTCCCTTGATTGATAAATATGCCATTTGAGGACTGTTTAATTTGCAATCCAAGGAAATAATTGAGTTCACCCATGTGACTCATCTAAAATTCATTTTTCATGGTATTAGCAAATTCTTGACATAGATTATTATTTGTAGAACCAAAAATTATATCATCAACATATATTTGTATGATTAAGATATCATTCTCAACTCTTTTGATAAACAAAGTAGTGCCTACTTTACCTATTTCAAATCCTGTTTCTAAAAGAAAAGTTTTTAAACGATCATACCAAGCACGAGGTGCTTGTTTAAGACCGTATAAAGCCTTTTTCAATTTATAAACATGATCTGGAAATTGTTCATGTTCAAAACCTGGTGGTTGTTTAACATAAACATTTTCCTTAATAAACCCATTAAGAAAAGCACTTTTCACATCCATTTGATAAAGTATAAAATTCATGAAACAAGCAAAAGATAATAAAATTCGAATAGATTCTAGTCTAGCAACAGGAGCATATGTTTCATCAAAATCTATACCTTCTTCTTGATTATATCCTTGGGCAACTAATCTAGCCTTGTTCCTTACAACTTGTCCTGATTCATCTAACTTATTCTTGAATACCCATTTGGTACCAATGATAGTCTGATCAGGAGGTCTAGGAACTAAATCCCATACATCATTCCTTATAAATTGGTTTAGTTCATCTTGCATGGCATTCATCCAATATTCATTCTCACAAGCTTCTTGTATATTTTTCGGTTCAAAATCTGACAAGAATGTTGTATGAGAGATCATATTAACATGTGAACGTGTCTGAATACCATGGGAGATGTCACCAATTATTAAGTCATGAGGATGATCTTTAACTTCAACAAATGACTTTGGTAAAGTTGAAGATATCTCAATCGGATCAGTCGACTTGACTGGTTCTTCAGTCGACTGCTTTACGTCAGTCGACTGGGAGACCTTATCAGTCGACTTATCAGATAGATTAGTTTGCTCTAAGGATTTAATCACATTATCTAACGGTGATAAATCAGTTTCATCATCTTTATTTAATGTTGATGAAGGTAAGGATTCATCGAATGTAACATGCATTGATTCTTCAATAGTCATTGTAGACTTATTGAAAATTCTATATGCTTTACTCCTATTTGAGTATCCCAAAAAGATACCCTCATTAGATCTAGGATCAAATTTGTCTAAATTATCTTTTGTGTTTAGAATAAAACACTTGCAACCAAATGTCTTAAAGTAAGAGACTTTAGGAATTTTATTAAAAAATAACTCGTAACAAGTCTTCTTTAGTTTAGGTCTTAGAAGAATTCTATTCAAAACATAACAAGCTGTAGCAACAGCTTCAGCCCAAAAATGCTTTGGTAGATTGCTTTCAACAAGCATAGTACGTGCGCATTCTTGCAAAGTCCTATTTTTCCTTTCAACCACTCCATTTTGTGGTGAAGCTCTAGGAAATGCAAATGAATGTGTTATACCATTCTTGTTGCAATATTCTGTAAATGTTTCATTTTCAAATTCTCCACCATGATCACTTCTAATAGTGACTATGGTTAGAGATCTTTGATTTTGAACACGTTTACAAAAATGTGCAAACTCTTCAAAAGCATCGTTTTTATGTTTTAAAAAGAATGTCCAAGTGAATCTTGAAAAATTATCTACTAAAACAAACACATATCTACTTTTATTTAAAGAAGCAACTCTAGTAGGGCCAAATAAATCCATATGAATTAATTCAAGTGGCCTACTAGTAGAGATTACGTCTTTTGTTTTAAAAGTGGATTTGATTTGTTTTCCTAGTTGACATGCATCACATAACTTATCCTTTTTAAAGGATAGTTTTGGCAGTCCTTTAACTATGTTATATTTAGATAATTTTGAGAGATTTTTCATGTTCACATGTTCAAATCTTCTATGCCATAACCAAGATTCATTGTTAGAGGCTATCAAACAAAAATCATTTGAAAAATCAATTGCATTCAAACATAATTCATAAATATTATTTTTACGAAAGCCTTGAAAAACAACATTTTGCATAGTAGAATCATAAATTAAGCATGCATCTTTTTCAAAAACTATTTTATAACCTTTATCACACAATTGACTAATGCTTAAGAGATTATGCTTTAAACCATTAACCAATAGCACATTTTCTATAATAGGGTTAGATATTTTACCGACCATGCCAATACCGATGACTTTGCCTTTGTTGTTATCTCCAAAGGTGACGGTTCCTCCATCTATACTTTGAATGGTGGATAGTAGGTTGGCATGCCCTATCATGTGTTTTGAACATCCGCTGTCTAATATCCAGCGTTCTTTCTTGGGTACCTATAAAAAATTTAAGGTAAATATGGTACCCTTTTTATTGGGTCCAAAGCACATTAGTTTGGGGGAAACCAAACCCATGAAGAGTTTGATCTTCCTCCATAAGCAGGAATATAATAGGTAGAATTACACACATTTAACATATATGAGTGAATATAAGCAATTCTATCATTCTGATTAAGATTGACTGGAACCCATACTAGTTTGTTCTGTCCAGTCGACTTACCAGTGTTGCTCAGTCGACTTGTGGTGTACATCAGTCGACTGGTCGATACACTAGGTCGGCTTATAAGAGGTTTTGATCTCGTGAAATAAGATCCACTTTCTCTGGACAGGCGACTGGTTGTATGGTTCAGTCGACTTAACCGAATGTTAGTATTACTTTTATCACTGAATTTAACAACCTTTGGCTTTGCAAAGAAATCATACAACTTGTGTGTAACACTAGAAATAGATGCTGATTTATTCTTACTAGTGTTTAAAACAGGAGATTCTTTTACAGAAGGTTTTTTAAAACCAAGTCCAAATTTTTGACTAGATGTAACTTGATGATGAAGCATATCATTTAAATTCTCTTTGCCTTTGTTAAACTTAGATACGTTCTTTGAAATCTCTTCATAATTCTTTTTGAGTGTTTCAAGATCAGTATCTAAACTTGCAATGCGAGAATTTAAGGATTTTACTTCCTTATCAAGGTTAAGATTTTCTTGATTAAGTGTTTGATTCACTTTCTCAAGATTCTTAACTCTAATCTTTTCTTTCTTTAACTCTTGGAATATTTCATTAAACGCATCAAGAAGATCTTCGGGATCATAATCATTACTTACATGTTCTTGTGCAGCCATAAAACACACATTTGCCACTTCGTTATTTTCATCCGTTTCTTCTTCGGAAGATAAATCACTATCATCCCATGTAGCTTGATAGGCCTTTTTGTTCTTGGCAAATTTGTTCTTTGGATATTTGTCCTTTTTGAAGTTGGATGATTTTCCCTTGTTCTTTGCATTTTCTAAGGGACAATCCTTCTTCATGTGACCTATTTTATTGCACCTGAAACATGTAGGAGGGTCATTAGAGTCTTTACTTTTAGAATGAAACTTACCCTTCTTTAAGAACTTCTTGAATTTCCGAGTGAACATTGCTATTTCTTCTTCATCTTCTTCCTCATCTTCTGAGTCAGTCATGGCTTTAAAAGCCAATGATTTCTTCTTTGCTTGGTGTGATTCAGTATCTTTCTTTCGATCTTCAAGTTGGACCTCATATGCCATGAGATTACCAACAAGATTCTCGAGAGTAAGTATTGACAAATCATTCGCCTCCTCTATTGCTGTGGTTTTCTTCTCCCATTCTGGAGTGAGTGCTCGTAGAACTTTTCTGACCATCTCCGCTTGGGTATAAGTCTTTCCAAGCGCCACAAGAGAGTTTGTGATGTCTGTGAATCTTGTAATCATCTCGGACACAGTCTCATTGTCCTTCATTCTGAACATCTCAAACCTGTGGACAAGAACAGAAATTTTAGACTCTTTTACTTTATTTGTTCCTTCATGTGTTACCTCGAGTGTATGCCAAATTTGATGTGCGGTTGTAGCATTGGATACACGGTTGAATTCTTCCTTCGTTAGTGCACAAAATAAAGCATTCATTGCTTTGGCATTGTTCATAGTCTGACTCTTTTGATCATCATTCCATTGTGCATATAGAATGGTAGGGGCACTATATTCCATTTCTGTCATTTGCCATATCTCGTAGTTGATTGATTGGAGATAGATTCGCATTCGGCATTTCCAATAATTGTAGTTCGTTCCATCAAATAGTGGTGGCCGTTGTGTAGATTGGCCTTCATGGTACTGATTTGTATTTGAAGTAGTTGCCATAGCCTGTAACCTTGCTCTGATACCAAGTGTTGGATCCTGTAGGCTAAGCAACAAACACTAGAGGGGGGAGGGGGGGTGAATAGTGTTTATCAAAAATAAATTGCGGAATAAATAATTTCTCTCGGCACAGTCGACTTAGTGGTGAACCAGTCGACTGATATAGCAAAAATAACAGAAATTTAAACTCTCGATGCAGTCGACTTATAGATAAGGCAGGCGACTGATGAAGCAAAGAGAACAACTAATACAAGACTGTGCAGTCGACTGATACGAATCTGAGTCGACTGGCCAGACAAGTTTTGCAGAGTTTAAATAAGTAAAAGTAAATGCAGACACAAGATAATCAATCACAGAGTACACAAGATATATCCTGGTTCGGTCCTCCCGACCTACATCCAGTCCCCAAGCAACCCACTTGAGATTTCCACTATTCTTGAAAAATTACAAGAATACCCTATGGCGTTACGACAACAACTTTGTCTAACCCGTAGTCCTTTCTCTCAACCAGAGAAAGCAACCCACTCTACTACCAAGAGTGAAAAGACACTGACTCTACAACCAAGAGTCAACAACCACTCTCCAACCGAGAGCAAAAGTACAAGAAGAATTTTTACAATCAACCTATAGCCTTGTTGGTGTATGTGTTGATGCACGAGGCTAAATCACAAGGTTGACTTCTATACTCAGTCCAGAGCGAATTCAATGCTATACTGGACTGAATGTAGAGAACCAAAGTGTATGAACTTTGAAAGCTTTGTTTCTCACAGAAAAATCTCTTAAAAAGTTTTTCACAGAATGCTCGGGTGTATGTAAAATCAAGTTTCTTTTCAGAGAGATATGAAACTCTATATAAGGAGTTTTGATCTTCTGAACGTTGGAAAACAGTTACATAACTGTCAACCAACGGATCAGAACTTTTGAGTTTGAAAAAATTCGATTTTGAAAATCAGAAAAACGGTCAAAAGCTCTCGAACAGTCGACTGGGTTGCCATATGAGTCGACTAATCAGAGTTTGAAAAATTTTAAACAATTTTGTACTTGGCAGTCGACTGGCAAATAGCTTAAGTCGACTGGTACTTAAAAGTTAAATTTCTTCAAACTGTTTTGACTTCTTTTTGGGGGTTTTTAAGAGACACACATTATGAAATTTTGAGTATGTGTGTGTGTGTGTGTTGACAAGGCTTTACATCATACTAAGACTCAGCAAGAAAATAAAATACAATGTTTACAAGACAAAATAATATAACACATTTGAGCTTGAAGTCTTGAGTCTTGAATTAAAACTTGATCCTTGTCTTCTTCATCTGTATCTGTTTGAGCTTGTTTGTTTGTTCAGCTAGAATTGTCTTTAGTCTCTGCACTGCAATGTCAGCTGTATAACATAGACACATGTTGCACTGTGTTGTGATCATCAAAATCAAGAATCAACAAGACTATTGATGGCGGCAACCACTTCCTCTTCACTGAATGTGCTTTCAATGCTGTCACACCCGTTAATTCTTGATTCCATCCACATATCCTGATTTAGCGAACACCTCTGCTCTCTCTTCTTACCCAATAACTCCTTATATTGGTCATTGATGTGGGACCTAAGTCTATCCTGGTCCTCGCACCAAACTACATCCACCTTTAACCCAAAAATATGGTTGTTTCTCCTTCTTCCATTGGCCATCCTATGGAAGAATTTGATGTTTGCATCTCCCTTCTGCAACCACTGAATTCTGGATCGTTGCTTCCAATAATATTCCTCCATCTTCCTGATTTGTATAATATCTTGTCTATGTCTATATAGCTCGTCGAATTCGCTATCTATTAATTCTCTTTCCTCTTCTATAAGCTCTAATCTCTCGATCCTAGCCCCTATTTCATCTTTGATTCTTTGGTTATGTCCGAATTCCGACCTGGCCCACTGTTTTAGCTTTATTCTTAATCTCCAGATCTTTTGAATCCAACAACCCACCGCTGAGTCGACCGTGATCGGCGCATTCCAACACTCCTCAATAATCTTTGGCAACCCTTCGCACAACGTCCAAGACTTCTCGAATCTAAATTGATGACTGTTCCTTCTTTCTCCCTCTCCGCTATCCACTGCTAGGGGAGTGTGATCTGAAGTGAATCTGATCATTGCTTTGGCCCTTGCTAATGGAAATTTGTCTTCCCATTCGGTCGAAACTAGAATTTTGTCTAATTTAGCAAAAATTGGTGCCTCTTGTAAATTCGACCAGGTGAATTTCCTATTCGTAGGCTCGATTTCCAGTAAATCTAAAGCATTAATTAACGCGTTGAACTGCTCCCTATCTCCCGTAGACGCTCCTCTACCAAATGTTCGAATTGAAATCTTGTAATATTGAAATCACCCCCTACCACCCACGGACCCCTGCATCTACCTCTAATGTCCCTAAGCTCGTCCCAGAACAGATTCCTTTGAGCGGACTCATACGGACCGTATACTGTGGTAACCGTATTGATCCAACTATCGGCTCGTCTTTTGATAGTAATAGTAACCGAAAATGACCCAGCTATTTCGTCTATAACCTCAAACTCTCTAGAATCTACCCCAAGAGCTATAACACCAGAAAACCCTCTCGACGGTTTAAACCTCCACCCGAACGCTCCTATTCCTTTAATGTTCTGAAACTCTTCCGCGGTCGGAGCTTCAACCCTAGTTTCCTGAAAAACGCAAATGGAAGGCCTGTACCTAATGATGGTATCGCTAATTAGCCTCTTTTTAGATTTCTGTCTCATCCCCACACATTCCAAAAGATGTATAACACAACTAACAATTAAAAATGACACCTATACTCTAGAATCCTCTGCACCTCCCTCATTATTCTATTCGTCTCTAACTCTCTCCTCTAATAATATTCACTCTACACAGTTACTCCTCTCTACTGGAACCCATGGCTAGATCGTAAAGACTAGCAAAACATATGAAAGAATCATCATTTAAAATATTTAATAATAAAAAATTAGCCAAAGAATTACCTTGGCAAGCAGAGGTTGGCTCTCTAGTCTTTGTCGCCGCCCTAATTAAGTCCTCCTCACTAGGACCACTCGAGCCCCATTTATCCAACTGCCTTTTGCTTTTCCTCTGGGCATCTACTTGATATTTTGCCACACCGTCGCCGTTGCTCCCCCCTACACCTCTCCCTGCCAACTCTCTAACTTGCTTAGCCCATTTTTCATGCTCTGAGTCGTAAGTGCTTCCGCCGCTTTGAAGCCCATCTAAAGCTCCTATCATCCCATTCAAAGGCTCCGATTCAAACACATGGGCAATCTGCTCCAAAGAGAGCTCCAAATCAACCTCGACTCCTTTAATCTCAACGTCAGTCGCAAGAGTTGCATCAATATCTCTATTTGAATTCTCTCCTATTTCTTCTTCAGCATCGATATTCCCTACTGTCTCTAGATTGCACTGCGGCCCAAGCCCACTCGCGGCCCGTTCAGACCCTACATCATCTTCCAGAAGAGTAATAGCCTTGTTGGGCCTTTGATCAAAAACTTCTAAATTGATGGGCTTAGACAGACCGCCCACCTCTTCCCTTCCCTTAATTTCCTCTCTGTGAAATTTGGCGGCAACTTCGTCCCTGCGCGCCAACTCCTCTATGGCCCTTTGGATAGATACCTGTAGGTCGTCCTTCGACATCAGCAAGAAACCTGGGACATCTCTCAAGTACTGCTCCGTATCATCGATATCCACAGTCGATCCCTTCTTGAGGATTCCTCGTTTGCGTGTATTCAGCACATCCCCCCCGTACCTTCTTCCTGACCCAACTTCCCATCGCGCCGCTGCTGCCTTAGACTTCCCATCGGTAGCTCCTTCGAATCCAGATCCCGTACTCTTTTTTGAAAAACAGCATCAAGATTAGATCCATACTCATCAGCGATATGGAATGAATCCTGAGCATTGATGCGTGATGAACGGCCATGATGTTGATCTGCAGAAATGGATGGTCCTCTGTCATCATCTACCTTGGGTCTCTTGATCTCCGACACCTTCTTTCTGTCATCCGAGTGTTCCTCTTCCTCCCTAATCGAAACTTTCCCAAATGAAACATTCTTCTTCTTCTCAACAATAATTTTAACATCGAAATATTCCCCTTCGAACTCCGCTTGAACCATCGACGGTATATCTGAGAAATTTTTGCAGCCAATCCTAATTCGCGCGAACTCCTTCCGCTCCTGGATCATGGTGCTCTTGTCCACTTCCTGAAGGAATCAGAAAGCTCGAACGAGGTTTTGGAAGCCCGAGCGTAGCCAATAGTGGAAAGGGAAATTGAAAAGTCGAATCGAGATAGACGACATCTCGATGGTCTTAAGAGCTCCGTATTTGCGCGACCATTGGGAGAACGTCACGAAGAAGTTGTCGGAACCCATGCCCCTTTTGCTAAGGAGCTCATTCAGCCTAGCGCCATCGTGGCAATGAACAAAGAAAACACTGATATTTAGTCGCTGAACTCGCCATTAAAGCGTCGCTGACGGCGTAATGTTGGCATATAGCAAACTTTCGATCTCCTCTGCTGATGGATTGCTGCTTTGCACTTTAATAATGCTGCACATTCAAAAGCGTCGCTCGAATTCAGCCATTAGAGGAGTAGGTGTAATAATAGCCTTAACCATTGCTCGGCCTCCTGCAAAGCTTACTTGTGTCTTGCTGCTATTGGAAATGGTGGGCGATAGTCCCCTTGGAGCTGCAGAGGATGGAGTCGACACCTTCTTCGACCTTGGACAGTCTCTGGAAATATGCCCGGATCTTCGACACGTGTAGCAGAACCATGGATTGGTACAATGCAATATGGTGTGCCCCCATTGTGCACATTTGTGGCACTGCTGGCCAGAGTCAGCGGACGCCGAGTCTTCCGCCGCCTGCCTTTTCTCAGCTTTGATCAGCTTACGAGAACGCACAAGAAGCCACTCTCCGTCTTCATCGTTCTTGGTAATCCTTGTCTTCTCCGGCGGAGCTATCCCTCTTGTGCTGAACCTCTCCGGCGATGCCTTCCTTGCAGACCCTCTGGCAACGTCTGCGTACGAGGGGCGCTTGTGCTCCGAGTGTGTCATCTCTTCATCCCTGACCAGCACATCATCTCTCTTCGCCTTCCCCCTAGTTCTTTCATCTTCGACTCTATGACCATCTCTCGTCTGATCTCTATGGAAGGAAAAGTGAGCTCTGTGGACTGAATGATCCCTCGATCTATTCGGGTTATCATAGTCCCTTCTATCGTCTTGCCTTCTCCACGCTCCCCTCTCCGAAGCATCATCTCTCTGCCTTTTAGCCATTCCCCTAACTTCCTCTTGCTTTTTGGGGTATCTCTGGTTGAAGTTGGATTGATGGTTGCTGCTATGATGGTGAGACCCCCTTTTAGGAGAAATAGCTCTCTCTCCAGTCGCACCTCTCGCTCCTCTCATGGTTGCAAACTTGCTATCACAAATCACTAAGAGAGAGAGAGATCTTTCTTGCCATTGTATGTATAGTTATTGGTTTTTGATACAAAATGAACTAAAAACTAATTAGGAATTAAGAGCTAGCAAATGCAATTTCGATTATCTTTAAACTAATTAATTCAGGAAGCAGTACTCAAATCCTTTGCAGATTGCCAGGTGATTGAATTATATATAATGGATTTTTTTTTTATTTTTTTATTTTTTTGTTTGCATGGAATCTATATTTTTGCGTTTATTCAGTTACACTTTCTACAAAAGTTGAGTACAGTAGCACATAAAGCATTATTCAAAACTAAATAGATTTTTTTTAAAATTTTAAATTTTTTATTTTTTTTTGGAGATGGAGAGAGAGAGAATATAAAACCCAAGTTTTTCTCGCTTAATTTAGGTTTAAGTTATGAAATTTCAAGTTGATGTTAGATACATAAATGTGTGATTAAGATTAAACTGGTAGTGGGGATAACTCATACACCTTGAACTTAAAACTATGTAGTTGAGATTGAATTGGGTGAGCATGAACTTAAAAGTGTAGTCTAGATTAGGGGTGGACATCGGTCGGTATCCGACCTAATATGGACCATCCACCACCGATCCAAAGAAGATCGGTTTTTTTATTTTCTCATCCGCAACCAATCCAAACCGTAATTGGATCGGTTTCCATCCAAGCCGATTAAGCTCGGTTTGGATTGGATTGGATGGTCAGTTTGGCGTGCTACTTTTCACCTTCAACATCATTCGTAATTTTGTTGAAATTTAAAAGATCAACTTCAATCAAACTTAAGAAACAATCTGTTATTTGTTATTCAGAAATGAATTTAAAATGAAAATTCATAAAACCACAAGTTGTTAATGAATTTTGCACTAATTGTTTGAAATGATGACGTTTAAATGAGTGAGATAAACTGCTTTTTCACTTGCATACTTCTGTAATCTTAGTTTATTATCATAAAAGAAACATCAATAGTCATAGCTAATTGAATTTCAGGTGCAATAAAAAAAGATTTAGAAAATAATTTCTGCTTGACTTGATTAAAGTAACTATTAAATGTTACATCAACTTTATAAATCTATTAAGTTGGGTCACACTGTAAATCAAGCATTTCTCAAAAACATTACACATAGGATTATGGAGAACCAAAACATAGGTAGAGCAACTGCTCAGTTTGTATTAAAGAAATTAAAAAAGACTGTTTGTATCTCAAGGAAAATGAGAAATGACCATTTGTATATTCAAGAAAATTAAAGGAGAACTATATTTTTTATGGACTTATGCATAGAGGTATGGTCGGTTCGGTTTCATCGGTTATTTGAAAGCCTCATCCAACAACCGAATCGGTCCAATTGGTTATTGAAGATCAAGAACCAATCCAATCCAAACCCCCAATTGGTTCGGTTAAAAACCGGTCGGTTCGGGTTGGATTGGTTCGGATTGGTCGGTTCGGATAATAGTTGTCCACCCCTAGTCTAGATTAGATTTGAGTGATGCATATTGTTCATATATAACTCCCAACTTAAAATAATTCATCCACATTAATTAAGATGAGCAGATTGTCCATGTTGGAAAATAATCTATGTGGGCTCACATATGTGACTAAATGTATAATTGCTATTCTAAAGTCTAACCCAAATTAAAGTGATCTAATCAAGATTAAGTAATGGGTTAAAAGCATATAATTTAAAGTGTGATATAACACGTGTAGAGACTGTAAAGTAAATTTCTTATTTTGTGATGGACAAAATTGAAAATCAATAATTATCAATTAGGGTTATGGTCTCCTATATATACGCATCTTCTTATTCCATATGTAATCCCATCAACAGAAGAATAGAGAGACGGCCTCTCATAGAAGTGTGTATCATATAGGAAGATCCAAACCCTCTGCGCAATCTCCATCAATGGCTTCAGGTTAGTGCTTCCGCTTTTAATATTCTTCTTTTTTTAATTTAGCAAAGATCTATAGTTTCATGAATTTATGATTTTATATTAAAGCACTTCTGCAACATGATTAAGATGTAGATTCATAGAAACATGTATTAGATTGTTATTAATGTTTTATGCATGTTTTTAAGTATATATAAAATTCCAACAGTCCATACTTTGCACAACCCCAACATTCTTTATCCATAATGTTTGGCAAAGAAAAACATGAGAGGCCTCCAAAACTCGAAGTATGGCCTCTCATCCAAACTTCATTCCTCTTCCAACATCCATCCACCTTCTTGGATGCCTAAGAGAGAGCGTGATCAGACCTCCGACCACCGTGGAACCAAGAAGTATAGCGAATACCATGGAGGTCAAGATTACAGCAGAGACAGAGACAGGTCCAGATCAAGAAACCCTCGTCAGGATCATAGAGATCTGGGGAGGGGGAAGAGTCACATTGATGAGAATAGAAGAAGAGTATATAGGGAAAGGGTGAGCTCTCCGATGTCGGAGGAGAGGGATCAGAGATTGACTGAGGTGAAGAGAAAATTATATGCTCAAGTTACTAGAGGAGACAAGATGGACATTCATGAACATAGAGTTCATTCTAGACCTCCTCAAGCCATCACAAAGAGCTCCAAGAGAGGTGATGAGGAAGGAGGGGAGTGGGTGTTAGTGAAACACAAGAAAGCTAAGAGGGAGGATAGAGGAGCTGTTAAGATGAAGAACTCCACATCCATGGAGACAGCAAACCGTGATAACAAACAGCAATGCCACAAGTGCGCTGAAAGAGGCCACTCGATCCATAATGTCCTAATGATTGGTTTTGTTACTCGTGCAAGAGGGTTGGGCATATTTCCAAAGTCTGTCCCATGCTGCAACCGATTCCCACCAGCAACGACGACCGGTCCAAACGCTCCAAATCTGATAACTCGCAAAGGAGCAATACTCAGGAGAGCGCTGCTGGTTTTAGAAGAATAGCTAAAGCTACCATTACTCCGACCCCCATCATGGCTGACTTTGAGTGTCGATATGGTAATGGGGTAGTGGTGAAGGCGCAATCAGGGAATCCTACCTCTAAGGATGTCCCCGAAATCCTAACTGCAGTAGTAATTCCAACTCCTAACTGGAAATTTGAACCTTAACAAATTGGCCCGAACACCTTTTACGTCCACTGCAATAACGCTGATAAGGTTAAAGAAGTCATAGAGCTCATTGGGATAGAAGGGAGAGATTTCTATATCACTTTCAAGAGGTGGACGAGAGGGTTCAGCGCTCTGAATACTGCAACATTGCCATTCGTATGGGTTAGAGTGTTCAATTTCTCATTCCATTGCTGGGTGCGATCGGGGTTTCATAATTTGGTTAGAGAGTTTGGAGTGCTCCTCGACATTCTCTCGCAGAGCCTTTGCAAGATTGAAGACCAGAGTCGAGAGCAAGGATGTCATCCTGTCTATGATCCAAGTTGATTTCGAGCAGGAGCTATACGAAGTTAGGATTGAGGCGGAGTTGAAGAAGTACATTTCCTTCGGTGGAAATATTGTGCCTGAGCAAGAGGTGGAAGATGAGAGTCGGTATCCAGAGGTGGAAGATTGTATCCGACCGTACATCTCCCCGAGATCTGATCGCGATCGCTCGGCCAGAGAAGGGGCACGCAAGTCGAGTATGCCGGTGGATGCAGACGTCGACAGTCATAATCTCACTCGATCACATCGAATCAAAGGGAAAGGAGAGGACACGAGTACAAGGCGAAGCAAGATTGAGGAAGGGTACAGCTGCTCTGACGAGAAGGGGGCGGCTGAAAAGCAGGAACGGCGGTTCACATCCTTAGCTTCTACTGGGTCCCATCTTGCAGTGCCGAAAGGCATTTTGAAGGAAGTACCTGTCGTGGGACTCGATGGGGTAGGGGGAAGTGTACTAGCTTTAATGTCTCTAACTGTGGCCCAGATATAAAGCTCTATACAGGAGGCAATTATGCAGTTGGTTAACTCTAAAGTTTTGGGCGGTAACCTGGTAGGACTATAGAGAGGTAGACGGATAGATGTTTATTAAAATTGTCATTATGTTATACATCTTTGGGAACGTGAGGGGGATGAGAAAAAACTTGAAAATTAGATTTATTAACGATACTATAGGTAAGTGTAAACCCGGTATTTGTGCATTTCAAGAAACGAGGATTGATAATCCCTATTCGAGTGATTTTGAGCGGATTAGGTGGGGTACAAGTTACGACTGGAGATTCATATCGGCCTCGGGTATGTCCGGGGGAATGGTCATTGGTGTTGATAAGAATCTTTTTGAGATTGTCGAGGACTTTTTTGGGTCATTTGTGGTCTCGGTTAGAATCAGGCGTAGGAGCAATAATTGGGAACACGTTGTCACTTCGGTCTATGGGCCTTACAATTCTAGACGGCGTGGTCAACTTTGGGAGGAACTGAGAGGCATTAGAAGACGATGGGACGGTCCGTGGGTTATTGGAGGAGATTTTAATATTACTAGATTTTGGTCCGAGCATAGGGGCATAGGAGCGAGTTCTAGGGATAGGGAGAATTTCAACGATGTTATCAATGAGTTACAGATCACAGAAATTGAGGCCTCTAATAGGAGGTATACCTGGACGAATATGCGTGCTAATCCAATTCTGGCTAAACTTGATAGGATTCTTGTGTCCAGTGAGTGGGAGGACATCTTCCCGTTAGCTAGGGTGATATCTATGAATAGGTTCACATCTGACCACGTCCCACTAGCACTAGACTGTGGGGAGAGGCATAGGAAGATAAGAGTTCCATTCAGATTTGAGAAAGCCTGGACTCTAAATTCGAACTGCCGAAGGATCATCAAAGAGTCATGGAGCACTGATATCAAGGAGGGCTCTTCTGTAGGGGTTTGGATCGAAAAAGCTAGACGGCTCCGCAAGAGGCTAAAGGATTTGGCAGACAGGAATTTGGCCAGATAAGGCGAAGGAAAGATGAATTGGGAAAGAGAGAGAGGACTTTAGAGTTGATTCAAGAGGAGAGAGATCTGTTGGGTCCGAAGGGGGAGGAGTTAGATGCTTGTAGATTGGAGATTCAACGAATAGGCGACATGGAGGAACTATTGTCCACCGCAGACTGCCTCTCAAAAGATGGTTAACCGGATTGGTGACTCTTAATCATAGGCATTATTATTAATATATTATTATATTCTTTTATACTCCCGATGTGGTACTATTCCCACATCCTGTTCTCTTCTTCGAGAAAACACTCACATACCGGTGGGCCCCCTTCAAATAGCCATGTCACTTGGCTATTGACCGAAGTCAACAACTCACTCAAATAGCAAGCTTGCTGTTTACTCTTCACGTGGGGCCCCCATCCATATATTCAATTTCAAATTTTTTTTTACTAATATATGCCAACATACTATTCAATATATTTTACCAGCCAACATATACCTTTTATTCAACATATATATATATATATATATATATATATATATATATATATATATATATATTCTTTCTTTCTTTTTTTAAAAAAAAACTACGGGGTGTTACAGAGGGAGACGCTAACACCAAATTCTTCCACAAGATGGTGAACGGAAGAAGAAGGGCGAATACCGTCCATGGATTAATGATAGGAAACGACTGGGTCAAAAATGAGGACAGGATTAGGAGGCACATAGATGAAAAGTTTAAGGAATTGCTAGGATCCAACAAAACAAACAGATGTCGGTTGGGTGCGGATATGTGGAATTCGTTTCGAATAGAGGGTAGCAACGGTCTAGAGCAAAGATTTACAGAAGATGAAGTGCGATTAGCCATAAAAGGGTTAGGACAAGATAAGGTGCCAGGGACGGATGGAGTGCCGATATTTTTTTACGGCCGATATTGGAATATCATTAAGGGGGACTTAATGAGGATTTTTCAAGATATCTATGATGGTAGTGCAGATTTAGACAGGTTAAACTACGCAAACATCATCTTAGTGCCGAAGAAGAGTGAAGTCACTAGGATGGACGATCTCAGACCAATTAACCTGCTGAATGGATCATTTAAGATCATTACAAAGGTGTTGGCGCAAAGATTAGCACCGCATATGAACGACATTGTGGGTGATGCCCAAAGTGGTTTTATTAGAGGCAGGGACATTATGGATAGTATGGCTTTAGCGCACGAAGTGGTGTATAGGGGATGCGGGGATAAGATTGACGAATTTCTTCTAAAAATAGACTTTGAAAAGGCATACGACTCAATTGAATGGGAGGAAGTCAATGAGGCCTTGGTTCTAAAAGGGTTCGGGGACAGATGGAGATCATGGATCATGTCTTGTGTGAGAGGGGGTAAATCATTCGTTCAAGTTAACGAGAATACTGGGAAAGAAATCAAGTGTCGAAGAAGGCTCAGACAAGGGGATCCATTATCTTCCACCCTTTTTGCCATCGTTGCCGATGGATTGGCAGAAATGATTAACAGAGGGAGAGAGGCGTCTATAATCCAAGGGGTTAAGATCAAAGGAGTTAAGGATTCAATATCTAACCTCCAATATGCTGATGATACGATCATGTTCGGCGCAATGACTTATCAAGAAATTACAGCCATCAGATTGGTACTTAATTGCTTTGAGGCTTGGGCGGGGTTGAAGGTGAACCACAACAAAAGCAGTGTCCAACTTCTTAGCATACAACAGACTATCCCGGTTGACACTATCAAAGACCTTTTCGATTGTGCAATGGGTGAGATACCCATTAAGTACTTAGGGGTCCCTATAAGGCCGGGTAGGTTGAGCAGGGAGGATTGGACTCCATTGATCGAAAAGGTACAGAAGAAATTGGCAGGATGGAAAGGGCGCTCTCTATCGCTTGGCGGAAGAATCACGTTACTTAACGTGGTGATTAGTAGTCTGCCGCTCTATATTATGTCCATTTACGAGTTACCTTGCTGGGTTATCAGAAAGATAGATAACCTTAGAAGGAGATTTCTATGGAGGGGAACAGACGAATTGAACAAACTGTTAGGATTTGAATGGGTTGTGGATTGTTAGGGTTTTGAAAAGATGGAAGAGAAGAGAGGAAGAGGGAGAGCCGGCTGTAGGAGAGAGAGATTAGGGCAAAAATGTTGATTGTATTCATTTGATTCTAAGTATTACATATATGAAGATACTAAGCCCAATGGGCCCTAAGAGCAATTTGGGTCATAACATAACAATCTCCACCTTGAACCAAATTGCATCTAAAACAAACTAAAAACACAAAACAAACATAACCTAAACAAAGGTAAACATAAAGATATACTAGCAACATGCTAGAAACAAAACTAGCTCAAACTAGCTAGAAACAAACCGACATCAAACTTGAATAGAGCTTGAACTTTGCAATTGGAAGAGGCTTTGTGAGCATATCGGCCGGATTCGATTCGGTACCAATCTTCTTCACGGCAACCTTGCCTTCCGAGATCACATCTCGAACAAAATGGTATCGAATGTCAATGTGCTTCGTCTTTTCATGGTACATGCGGTCCTTGGTCAAATGAATCGCGCTTTGGTTGTCACAAAACACCGTAATAGGACCCTCGAGTGAAGACATCTCACCAACAAACGCCTTGAGCCAAATAGCCTCCTTAATAGCCTCAGTAATTGCCATATATTCGGCCTCAGTACTTGAGAGTGCAACGGTGGCTTGAAGTGTAGACTTCCAACTAATTGCACAATCTCCAAGGGTAAAAACATAACCCGTCAAGGAACGCCTCTTGTCCAAATCACCCGCAAAATCCGCATCCACATAACCCGTTAGTTTCTTGCCATTACCAAACTCCAAATGAGCATCAATAGTACCTTTCAAATAACGGAAGATCCACTTCACCGCTTCCCAATGCCCTTTTCCCGGACATGAGAGATATCTACTTACCACACTAACGGCTTGAGCAATGTCGGGTCGAGTACACACCATCAAGTATATGAGACACCCGACCGCACTCGAATATGGAACCTTTTCCATGTATTTCTTCTCATCATCGGATTTTGGGCTTAAAGCGGCCGAAAGCTTGAAATGCGCCACAAGAGGTGTTGAAATAACTTTCGCTTTCTCCATGCCAAAACGGCATAGCACTTTCTCGGCAAAGCTCTTTTGTGAAAGAAATAACTTTCTCTTGGACATATCCTTTGTGATCTCCATCCCGAGAATCTTTTTGGCGGCCCCCAAATCTTTCATCTCAAATGCCGAACTTAGTTGCTCTTTCAACCTCCTAATTTCTTTCAAGTTTGAGGATGCAATCAACATGTCATCCACATAGAGCAACAAGTAAATGAAATTTCCACCATCCAACTTCTTGAAATAAACACAACTATCATAATTGGAACGATGAAAATTAATACTCACCATGAATGAGTCGAACTTCTTATACCATTGCCGCGGTGATTGCTTAAGGCCATAAAGGCTTCAAAAGACACACACGGTCCTCCTTTCCCGCAACCTCAAAACCCTTCGGTTGGCTCAAGTAAATTTGCTCCTCCAAATCACCATGCAAGAAGGCAGTTTTCACATCCATTTGCTCCAATTCCAAATCCTTCATTGCCACCAAAGAGAGCAAAACTCGAATGGAGGTGTGCTTAACTACAGGAGAGAACACATCATTGAAGTCCACACCTTGGACTTGACTGTACCCTTTAGCCACTAGCCTTGCCTTGTATCGAAAATCTGCGGAATTTGAGCCATCAATTTTCTTCTTAAACACCCACTTGCAACCCACAATCTTCTTACCACTCGGAGGCTTCACAAGAGACCAAGTCTCATTTTGTTACAAAGATTGTAACTCTTCATTCATAGCGGCAACCCAATTGGCCGCATCTTTAGAAGAAATGGCTTCCTTGTAGGAAGATGGCTCACAATACTCCACATCCTCTGCAATTGCCAAACAATAAGCAAAGTCGGAGTATCCATACCTTATAGGTGGTCTTGTTTCTCTTCTAGCTCGGTCCCTTGCCAATGCATATGGTTGTACCTCTTCTTGGGCTTCCTCCAAATTGACATCATCATGTGAGATCAAATCATCACCTTCTTGGACCGGTACCTCAAACTCCACCTTCTTCTCAACCTTCTCATTCTCTTTAATAGTCGGCTCGGGTTCAACATCATTTGCCTTCAACATGGCCGACTCATTGAAAATGACATCTCTTGAAATAAGGAACTTAGATGATTCGGGACACCACAACTTATATCTCTTCACATTTCTGGGATACCCAACAAAAATACACTTCTTCAATCTAGGCTCCAACTCTCCTTCATTCACATGTACATAAGCGGGACAACCAAACACCCTCAAATTCGAATAATCGGCCATCTTACCCGACCACACTTCTTCGGGTGTCTTCAACTTAATTGAAGTGGTAGGAGATCGATTTACCAAATAGCAAGATGTGTTAATGGCTTCCGCCCAAAACTCCTTACCCAAACCCGCATTTGAAAGCATACTTCTAGATCTTTCAAGTAGTATCCTATTCATCCTTTCTGCAACACCATTTTGTTGTGGAGTGTTGACCACCGTCTTGTGCCGAACAATCCCTTCAGCCTTGCAAAAATTATCAAACTCACGGTTGCAAAACTCCAAACCATTATCGGTTCTCAATCTCTTAACTTTCCTTCCCGTTTGGTTCTCTAAAAGTGACTTCCATTCTTTGAAGGTGCGAAACACATCACTTTTCTCTTTTAAGAAATAAACCCAAACCTTCCTTGAGAAATCATCAATGAAAGTAAGCATATAATGAGAACCATTACCTTTGGAAGGCTCACGAGAAGGTCCCCAAAGATCCGAATGGATGTAGTCAAGTGTTCCCTTGGTCGAATGAATGGCCGTGGAGAAGCTCAACCTCTTATGCTTGCCAAATATACAATGTTCACAAAACTCCAAGTTGCCCGTGTATTGACCACACAACAAGCCTCTCTTGCTCAAAATGGTCATTCCTCGCTCTCTCATATGCCCCAATCTCATATGCCAGAGTCTAGTAGTATCCTCATCCGACATAGTACCCGAACGTGCAATGGCGGCCGAGCCCGTGACCGTGGAACCTTGTAAGAAATAAAAAGTTCCAATTCTCTTCGCCTTCATGATTATGAGAGCCCCTTTAGAGACTCTAAGGACTCCACCTTCACTTGGAACTTACACCCCTTTTCTTCAAGAGACCCCAAAGAAATCAAATTCTTAGACAAATCGGGTATATGCCTCACACCCGTCAACCTTTGAACCTTTCCATCATGGAACTTAATTGTCACCGAACCAATTCCGGCAACCTTACACATAGTGTTGTTCCCCATAAGAACCTTACCATCTGTAGGCTCATAAGTCTCAAACCAATCTCTATTCGGAGTCATGTGTTGCGAAGCACCCGTATCCATCACCCAACAATGCATATCATCAACATTAGTATCTGTCACACAAAGAGTATCAACCGTGTCACATTCGGCCACATTGGCCTCCTCCTCTGAAGAACCTTTACCATCCGCCTTTTGTTTATTTTTGAGCTTGAAACAATCGGCCTTAATGTGTTCTTTCTTCTTATAATAGTTGCACGTCAAATTCTTGTGCCTAGACTTCGAACGGGTCCTTGTATCTTTCGAGTTTCGGTCCCATGACCTACCTCGATCAACAACTAAACCAACACCTTGGCTCCCTTTCTCATTATTGGTCATCTCACTATCAATGTGCAACTTGGCTTGCAAATTGCTCTTAACATCCTCTAGAGAAATTTTATCTCTACTATAAATCAACATGTCTCTAAAAGCCATATATGATGCGGGTAATGAGCATAATAACAAAAGGGCTTGGTCCTCATCCTCCACCTTAACATCAATCTTATTTAAGTCATTCAAAATAGATGCAAACTCCGTAATATGATCGGAAATTGATGTACCTTCAACCATGCGAAGAGTGTAGAGGCGCAACTTCAACCGCAGTCGATTGTTGAGGGACTTCTTCATGTAGATGTTCTCCAACTTCTCCCACAAAGCCTTAGCGGTCTTCTCCGATAGGACCTCTTGCAATGTCGAATCGCTCAAACACAATTGGATAATATAGAGCGCTTTATCATCCATCTCTTTCCATTTCTTATCCGCCACCGCATCAATCAATTTTTCTCGACCAAAAATGGCATCCTTAACGCCTTGGCTCGACAAAATCGCTGCCATACGCACTTGCCATAATGCAAAACTCGTCTTCCCATCATACTTCTCAATATCATATTTACCCGACATATCCATTCAAATTTCTTGAACCCAATTTAACAAAACACCAAAATTTTCCCCAAAAATTAATTACTCAAATCACAAAAATCAAACCTTCCTTCTTGATATCCTTCTCCTCCGGTGCTCCCGACGACGAAGACCAAGAAACCCGATGAAGATCTGGACTGAGATCTGGACTAAGAAGCACCTGCTGTTCTCTGTGCTGAACTCAAGATCGGTGGGTTCGGAGTTCTTGTCTGCGACCAAACTGGCGACCAAACTGGCGGAAGGGATCGGGAGAAGGGCTCGACGACGGCAAGGAGAACGGCAACGACGGCGCCGGAGGAGAAGGGGATCGTCAACGACGGCAAGGTAGTAAGGTGTGGAGGTTTTTGGTGTTGACTCTGATACCAGTTTGTTAGGATTTGAATGGATTGTGGATTGTTAGGGTTTTGAGAAGATGGAAGAGAAGAGAGGAAGAAGGAGAGCCGGCTGTAGGAGAGAGAGATTAGGGCAAAAATGTTGATTGTATTCATTTGATTCTAAGTATTACATATATGAAGATACTAAGCCCAATGGGCCCTAAGAGCAATTTGGGTCATAACATAACACAAACGTTTCTCTTTAGTAAGATGGGGAAGGATTTGCAAAAAGAAAGAATGTGGTGGGTTAGGAGTAATGGACTTGAGGGACATGAACAAGGCATTGCTGAGTAAGTGGTGGTGGAAAATGAGGACAAGGCACAACAACTGGTGGTGCAAATCATTTTCAAGGTATAGAGCGAGGAAGAAATATAGATTCGGAGGAAGAAGTTGGCACGGAAAAGTCTCTTTCTTGTGGAAAGGAGTGGCGAAAGTTGGGGAATGGTACAACGCTAATACTAGGTGTAGAGTGGCGAATGGAAAGGACACTAGATTTTGGAGAGATAAATGGTGTGGTGAGAATACGCTCATTAGCCTGTTCCCTAGGGCGGCGGCAGTAACACTGAATACAGATACGGTAGTGGCAGACGTATGGAAGAACGGCACACTGAGGCTGGAAGTTGAGGATTCCCTACAAACAGAAAGCATTGAGGAATTGCAGAACTTGAACAATTTCATTAGGACGGAAGGGCGCTACACCAACGAGCTAGAGGACGAGAGAGTCTGGCCAATGGAACTATCGATGTCCTTCACGGTAAAATCCATGTACAAGAGGCTTAACGATGGAGGAACTACTTGGATGGAGGATGGATACATTTGGAAGATCAAAGCTCCCTTAAGAGTTAGAATCTTCCTCTGGTTGGCTAAGAATGATGCAATTTTATCTAGGACGAACCTTCAAAAGCGTGGATTACAGATAGGTACCAAATTCCCCAGATGCAATGCTCAAGATGAAGATTGTAATCACATTTTATTTACTTGTCATAAAGCTAGATTAACCTGGGAGGCGGTTTGCGCACAGTTCGGTGCATCGGTTTGTCCTAGGTCAGTATTCGAGGTTTTAACTCATTGGAGGTCTATTGGTATTAGAAAGGAGGATAGAGTAGTATGGGATATCACAGTGGCAGCAACTCTATGGGGACTATGGCTTGACCGTAACGATTTGTTCTTTCGTAGTATCAATAATAAATTTTCTGTGACTTTGCATAACATCTTCTCTCTTATTAATGCTTGGGCAGGACACATAGGAGCCAGAAAGAGGCTTCACATGGAGGAGGAGTAGCCTAAAGTAAGGAGGACTGTTACAGCAGGATTGGTGGGCCAACTATCTAGTAGGCTAGCTGGGGCCAGTTACTCATGCTGCTTGTATCTTACTTTCCTGTTTGTAGTAGTAGATGTTATTCACATCTTGTATCTTACTGTTCGATGTTTTGAATTTTGGATGGGCCACTGGATGATACTTGTAATTAGAACTACTTGTTTCTTTAATTTTGCATTAATGAAGCGATGACGGGGTTATCATTATTATCAAAAAAAAAAATAAATAGTAGAGATAGATATATCCAACTAATATCCGTATTTGTACCGATTGAATCCAACTAATATCCGTATTTGTACCGATTGAATTCGAATCCTATTTTATCAAATATCTTTATTGAGATACCTGTATAAGTAGTTTTCACATCGTATTAGATTATGCAAGAAGAAAGTGAACATGGATATCCGTATACCTATATCTGCTCCGTATCCCATCCACTTGCAGTTTTGTACCCCGTTTTAGCATCCCAATTGCTTTTAGTTATTTATTTTACAATGGAAAATTGGAAAGGCCACCTTTCAATTTTCTTTTCATCTCCTCAAAATTCAAATATACCACCTCACATTATACATTACATTACAAGCCCCCCTTAATTCTTCTAAGATCCTCTAATTAGTTCCTCGCTCCAAGTTCATAAAGCTGCACCTTAATTAAGATTTCAGTCCCTCTTGAATGTGGCTTCTCTTTACATTCTATAGCTCTGCTCCCTCCCTTGTACACTTCCATGAGTTACTTTACTTTTGAAGTCCCTTGTGCCAATTCCATGATCAACTCATACTCGAAATTCAGACTTATCATTTTTTCAGAGCAAGTTTAAGCTACCAACCAGATTTTGACAAGGTTTGATATGTTGCGAATGCCAGAATAAATTTGATCACCTCCGATGCGATCCCCTGAAGCCACCCGGATTATATCCTCAATTAAAGCATCACTCCTCATAATATCTTGGGAATTTTTAATGTACTCCCTCACATAGGTGCGCATACCTGAAGGGTTAAACCGGGTTTGCCCATACCAACCTTTGGCACACATGAACCCAGCACTCAATAAAGCATAATTTTCATCATCATTTACGTGCAATCGATTGTCAACCCCATATAAGCAGTATATCTCGGTATCAGGAGCATCAGGCAACCTAAATTCAGTACATTTTAATTAAGTGTTACACTTGGTATATATGTAATATTTTGAAGGGAGAAGAAAATTAACTAGATAAAAGGGCTAATAACTTACTTTGTTTCTAAAGGATTAGACCAATATTTGTAGTGGGAGTACTTAAGATCGTCGAGATCATCAGCTAATCCATCTGAGAAGTGAGAAGTGGCACGCTGAGTCAACTTTGGGGTGATGAATTGTAACAGATCATGAACGGTTTTAGATACAGGGAGTTTCTTCTCTACAATGATTTTAATGCTAGTATCATCCTTTGCGTCGGGTACTGGCTTAACTTGGATCACTGATGATTCCATTGGATAGTAAGAAGAAGATTCTGTTGATAGTCTATGCTGCTAATCACAAGAGCATACGATAAGAATAGGTTCATTAGGAGGAAAAGTATGGTAGTCAACAATATTTTTATAGCCCTTATTGAGATTCATAAATTTAAGAGAGGCATTAATTAAACAAGAGATCGAATGACAAACCTTGGTTTCAGCAGTTGAAAACACCAAAGATATCCATGAAGCTACATTGAGCAAGGATAAAAGGCTTCTATATCGAGCCATATTTCTTGTCCTAATGCCTTCCTTTCCGTCACTCCCATTGCTTTCTTCTGGCTGACTTCTCAATGAAGATAATGTCTCCGTTTTTTTCATCCTTTTGTCAAAATCAGAACTTGTCCAGACTGACTGATCTGATACTCCAAGTAATGCTTTTCCACCTTTAGGCAGTAAATAATGTACTGAATCCCATGTTTGAGATACTCGCATAATTTGTTTTAGGGTTTGAAACCCAAGAGCATTTGTATCCAATACACCAGGAGACATTGCCCTGTAATACATATAGTGGAAAGGCCAAGAAAATGTGAGTACAATTTCCTATGTTTAATGCACAAGTATGGTTACAGAATGTCAGAAAGACGATCAAACCTTATAATATAGATGTCGTAACTCCAAAAATTATATTCAGATATAGAGTCATGATAGGTTATGTTACTAAACTACTCACCTTACAGATAAGGAGGGTGAATCTATAGACTATCAATTATTCTTAGTGCCATATAATAGAGACTAAACTAATTAATGTTCAAAAGTACATCATCCAAGTTGCAATTCGACCAAGATGAAAGGTAATCTATTTAAACATTAACCTTATGGATACCCTCTTGTGAAAGGATACAGAAAGACTAACCTAATAGCGGAAGATATAGCTTTAGCTTCATCAGATAAGATCCCACTCATAGCCTTGGGAGCACCGAGGAATTGTGGCTCGATGTTCATAATGGCTTTGATGTGCTTGGAACACCAATCCCTCCCACATCCGCCTCCCATAGGAGGGTAGGCTTCAACCCATTTGAGAAAATGAAGGAAATAGAGAGCCCCCATGGAGTACGGGACTATTACAACCTTCTTGCCTCCATGTGTTCGGACCATGAGTTCAATTGTACTTTTCAGTCTACTAAGGGACTGATCGCGAACCTGCTAATCACCCGTTTTATTTATATTTTGGTTAAAAAACGAACTGGAAATGTGTAGTGCACTATGAATTCAGCAGGAAAGTCTGCTGGGTAAGAATTCTGCAAGGAGAATAAATAACAGAAGAACGAAAAGTCTTACCTCAGTATTATGAAAGGAGAGTCTCCAGTCGTAGGCAGCCATATAGACATTCTTCCCCTCGTAGCCAATTCGCGCCAGGTTCTCGATCAGGCCCATGAAGTAATTGTTCGCAACCAGGCCGGACACGTGTCTTACCCGAATGCCAGGAGGATCCAACCCTGTCTCTCTCTCCAGGGACATGTGCTCCATCCAGCATTGAGGCCTGCAGCCATTACAATTCTTATATAAGTTAATTTCCATATATCATGATCTACTATCACACGACCATTGCTTGTGTTATTTTACATTTTACAAATTATTTTGAACAATATATGAAATTAAATGAACAACGATTGGAACAGATAAATGGCATGTATATGCTATCTCCCAAATCCTAGTATAAGATTGAGAAACAGAAAAACATGTATTTTACGCGTAATGCGTGCAAGTAGGCTACACGAGACTATTCTCATGTAAGAACCGTAAAAATAATACTTAAAAATTTTCAATTTAGATACCTTCTTGGTCATATAAATTGCACGTGCAACTTATATATGTTGACTTTTGATTCACTAACCAATTTACTTTTTTTTTGTTTTTTGTTTTGAATAAAAGGTGACAGCGTCACCGTTTCATTAATGAAAGATTAATGAAAATAAGAGTACCGCATCTAATCAGTTTACTTTAATCTGTGGCATGTAGCTTTCCTACTCTGAATCAAGTTGTAGTGAATTTCATCAATCTATATGAAGAATTTTTTTTTTTTTTTTTGAAGGAAAAGGTGAAATCTGACCACCCTGTTTCATTAATAAGAGTTTAACGAAACAAAACCAGAGTACTGGGCCAAAGTACAAACTACAGACAGAATCTATATGAAGAATTGATGGAATCATTACTATGCTTTGGAAATGATTGAGGTTTAATGAGCTCAAGTTATATATACATATCATATAGTTCCAAGAAATTACTAATTAGGATCTAAATGCCTAACAATATGAAGTGTACTGACATATATAATCATGACATTAATAATCCCTGTAAAATACAGAATGAAAAGACATTAATGATAATAAACACTCAAAAGGAAAAATAAATAAATCAACATGCAATAAAAAGTAATGTCTAAAATTCCTCAACTTGGCAACAAGTTTCAGATTCTCGGCCCACTAATTTAATTTGTACAAGTTTCTAAAGTAACATGTCATTTTCCTACAATAAATATATAGATCATTAGCATATTCACAGATTATATTATATGCACTTAAAACAACTAAATCATAGACTATCACCCACCAACATTCTAATTATATACCCACTTAATTTTTTCAGATCAGAACGCTTATTCAGGAGCCATCAATTTCTTTCACAGTGGACACAATTACAAACCGATCGACGAGACGAACAATGGAAAGCACAACAAATCTAGTTTTTAACCACAAACAAAGAAAGCACTGATGGTCATGCACGAGAAAAAAAATAAAAAATAAACCAATTACTCTGCCGCCGTTACCATTACCTCCGGTAAATATCTCCGAACCCGCCACCCCAGAGCCGCTGCCTGAACAGCGCCTCCGCGCACGACTTCCCCTGCCACACCTCCAGCTCCCCGCCGCCCACCACCACCACCGGATGCTCCGCCCTCAGCCCCTCCCTCCTCAACCTGTCCCCTACCAACTCAACCCCACTACTCACCATCGAATTGTAAACAAACAACAAAAACCACCACGTGGTGCAAATGTAACCCACAGACCAGCACCACAAATCCACGTGCTTACACCACCAGTTCCTGGTTGTCCTTCGAGTTAAAGGTTTTGGGTGGGGGTAGTGGAGAATGGAGAGGAGGATCTTTAAGATTCGGACTATGGGTGACATTTTGAGATGGAGCTGAGAGTGATGAAGGCTAGCTTTTTATGGGGATATGAAATTCAAACGAGAGACAAAACGAAACGACAAGTAGGTGTTTGCAATTGAAAAGGAGGCACAATTTATGTTGCTCGGTGAGCAACGTGGCAGTGAGCTGCTGGTTTGCTGGTCGAGAGTGAGGGGTTTAAGAGAGAAGTACACTAAGGGAGTGTAACAATCATGTACGGGAGCACAGTTTTTTAGGCGATCGAAGGGTGTCTCTTCTGTTCGTGTATGATTTAAATGGTGGACTGTGTATAGAATATTTTTGTGGGAATTATGTTAGTCGGTGAAGGGTTTCAACAAAATGAGGTCTCCAAAAAAAAAAAAAAAAATGATGTTGAAGTGATACGGAGATTGGAAATGGAAATCACTATCCGTGGAAAGTAAAGTTGTATGCCTTAACGGAGAGTGGGTCCCAGAATTTGACACGTGTCATAGTGCCTTAGGGAGCTTGACTGTTGTGTTGAGTACGGTTAGACATGTTGTTTGACCGCTATTTATATTAGCTTCTTGATTATTCCTTTTTAATATGGACGCTCCCGATGTAAAAATTTACACTTTTTTTTATAGGAAAAGGTGGAGACTCAATCAAATATACTGTTGCTGCTGCTTTCAGGTGTAGGAGGAAACAGACGAATTTGTAAGTTCTTTTAAGAAAAACAATAGAGCGAACCTACACAAAGTTCGAAATACCGGGATAGATCCCGGCAACGAACCCTCAGACGCTCTTTGTCAATAACCAGTAAGATTAAGAAAGAGCTTTAGGTAGGCAAAGATTCATTACCTTGTAACGGTAGGAGGGAGAGGGATATTTATAGTCGCCGTAGGGATCCGTTTCGAGATGAGAACAAATCTCTACTTCCCGGTGTGGATAGATAGAAGTGGTTAAAACCACCACTTAGGGATAAGGAGGAATTTGGATTTCTCCATATCCTTCTGAACTGGCTTGTAACGGGTTGCGACCCATATCCAATAGGGCAGATCCGTTTATGGATTGTTGGGCCCTGAAAAAGAGACTCAGTTCCCATTTCGGACCTGTTTGTAGGTGAAGTTACCGTTTTCCCCCTGTGAGCTTAAAGATTCGTGTCCAATTTGGACGGTTCCGATTTAGTCCTATTTTTAGCCATATCACGAGCCCCCACTCCTAAATACTGTGTGTTACAGCCTTTGGGAAGTAGTTTTACTATTTCAATGACGTACGGGACTTTATCGGAGTTCGTAAAGAGAGTTCGGATCATGTTCGAGGAGTAACAGTGTTTTTCTGAGCTGGCAACACGCTCAAAATCATTCTTAGGCTCTTCTATATTTTTGGTGATTTTTCTCGATTTTTTAACTATTTTTCGAATCATTTATTTAATTTTGCAGAGTGGTGATCTATTTTAATTAATTATTTTAAAGATTACGAATTAACCGTTCTAATTAATAATTATTTATCCATAGGCTCAAAAATATTTCCCTGAATTTATAATTATTTTTTGAATTTTTAATTAATTTTCCTGAATTTTAATTCATTTTTTGCAATCTTTAAATAATTAATTCGAATTAATAAATAAGAAAAATGAATTAATCAGCAGAATATCGATGTGGCTTATCTGGGGCGTTCATCAACGTTCGACACGAATTTCTGAGCCATCGGACGGCTGCTCTGGCATGTAGGCGTTTTCCCTTATTTGGGGGTCAGTGGCAAGAGCGCTCGGCGCTAGTTGCCGACCCCCTCAGCTACTTAGGTAGGTTGACACGTGTCTGGGAGGAGGCCGAAGTCAAGGAGGTTCGATGAATGCTGCCGAAGTCGAAGTGGACCTCGAGAGGATGACACGTGTTGAGTTGACCGTTGACCAGTCAACACATTTTCTCGTGTTTGGACGTCGGTGGCAAGAGTGCTCGGCACACGTTGCCGAAGTCCAAGAGAGATTTTTTCTCACATTTGGACGTCGGTGGCAAGAGTGCTCGGCACAGGTTGCTGAAGTCCAAGGGCGCGACATGTGGCACTTTGACCGTTGACCAATCAACGCATTTTCTCGCATTTGGACGTCGGTGACAAGAGTGCTCGCACACGTTGCCGAAGTCCACGAGAGATTTTTTCTCACATTTGGACGTCGGTGGCAAGAGTGCTTGGCTCAGGTTGCTAAAGTCCAGGGGAGATTTTTCTTGTATTTGGACGTCGGTGGCAAGAGTGCTCGGCACAGGTTGCCGAAGTCCAGGGGAGATTTTTCTCGTATTTGGACGTTGGTGGCAAGAGTGCTCGGCACAAGTTGCCGAAGTCCAGAGAAGATTTTTCTCGTATTTGGACGTCGGTGGCAAGAGTACTCGGCACAGGTTGCCGAAGTCCAGGGAAGATTTTTCTCGTATTTGGACGTCGGTGGCAAGAGTGCTCGGCACACATTACCGAAGTCCAGGAGAGATTTTTTTCTCACATTTGGACGTCGGTGGAAAGAGTGCTCGGCACACATTGCCGAAGTCCAGGAGATATTTTTTCTTCCATTTGGACGTCAATGGCAAGAGTGCTCGGCTCAGGTTGCCAAAGTCCAAGAGAGATTTTTTCTCTCATTTGGACATCGGTCACAAGAGTGCTCGGCACAGGTTGCCGAAGTTCAGGAGAGATTTTTCTCGCATTTGGACGTCGGTGGCAAGAGTGCTCAGCACAGGTTGCCGAAGTCCAGGAGAGATTTTTCTCGCATTTGGACGTCGGTGGCAAGAGTGCTCGGCACACGTTGCCGAAGTCCAGGAGTGATTTTTTCTCGCATTTGGACGTCGGTGGCAAGAGTGCTCGGCACACGTTGCCGAAGTCCATGAGAGATTTTTTCTCCCATTTGGACGTCGGTGGCAAGAGTGCTCAGCTCAGGTTGCCGAAGTCCAAGAGAGACTTTTTCTCGCATTTAGACTTTGGTGGCAAGAGTGCTCGGCACAGGTTGCCGAAGTCCAGGGGAGATTTTTCTCGCATTTGGACGTCAGTGGCAATAGTGCTCGGCAAAGGTTGCCGAAGTCCATGAGAGATTTTTCTCAAATTTGGAGGTCGGTGGCACGAGTGCTCGGCACACGTTGCCGAAGTCCGAGAAAGATTTTTTCTCACATTTGGACGTCGATGACAAGAGTGCTCGGCACACGTTGCCGAAGCCAAGGAGAGGTTTTTGCTCACATTTGGACGTCGGTGGCAAGAGTGCTCGGCACAGGTTGCTGAAGTCCAGGAGAATGACATGTGGCACGCTGATCGTTTGACCGTTGACCAGTCAAAGGCCTATTGAGTTTCCCCATTTTTAGTCTTCTTGTTGTAAATGGGCTGGGCTTTTGAGTTTCTTGAGGCCTTTTAGTCTCATTTAGTGTGCCCCCTTTATAAAACTTCACTCCCCTTTCACATTTGCTCATTCTCTAGTTTTTACTCAGGCGATTCTTCTTCACTAGCGGGAGCTTCAGGCAAGATTTTACTGATTTCCGGTGATCTTTCCGACCATCGTTGTCACATCAAGGTAATCTCACACTTAGTTTATTTTTAGAGAATGTCTAGCTTTTCCTCAAGGCCAGAGTCCTCTCCTATTCTCGCTCATGAGTCGACCTCGAGCCAAGCTCCATCAGTCGACAAAGGCAAGGCCGTAGGAGGGCCTTCTTCGGTCGTAGTGGAGACCGTAGTTGAGAATTAGAGGAGGATAGGGAGTTCGGCAGGATGCCCGGGGTGCTGACCGGACTTCAGAGGGTTCGGGACCTGTCAAACAAATATGTCGAACGTATAATGTACGACATGGGGCGGAGCTTCGAGGAGAATGCCGCCAGATAGACTTCGGAGACCGAAGAGACGATTTCCATACTCAACGAGGCAGATCAGGCATCTATTCGGCAGTGTTTTCAGATCCCTGAAGAGTTCAAACTGATGTTGCCAGGGCCCAGAGTGAAGGCCAATTCTCCGATGCCGGTGAACATGTGCTTCTGGCCTGTCGACGCCTTCATAGCCGGGGTGCGGCTGCCTCTTCATCCTTTCGTCGTCGAGGTGCTGTGGTAGTTTCGGATCAGCCCAGTTCAGTTCATGCCGAACATGTGGAGGCTGATCAACGGGTTCATCCTTCACTGTCAGGCGGCGGGGCTCGAGCCAGATTTGAGGGTGCTGCAGACTATATACCGGCTTCATCAACAACATAGGTCAGAGTTTAGGTTCTACCTGGCTCCGAGGCATGGGGCCAGGCTCGTCAGCTGTCCCGACTTGATAAAGCATTGGAGGGACAAGTACTTCCTTGTCTAGAGTCGGGAGTCATGGATCATCCCGACGACTTGGGTTGAAGAAGTCTCGAGGAGGGTGAAGGAGAGCCCGATGCTCAACCCTGACGAAGACGAGAAGGTTTGGACGCTTCTCTATTGGCCAAAGTTCGATTGGAAGGACCTGACCGAGGAGGTGCTCTTCAGGGGGGGTCTCAGCCGTATGAATCCTAGTATGCAATTTATTTTTAGCCTTGCGTTCTTCTTCTTGAGTTTGGTTTATTTTTGCATAATCCTCTTTTCTTTTTGTTGTTGCCGAAACCATGGACTTCGATGTCAAATTGGCACAGCGCGGGGTCCTGAGCAGCAACGCCCCGAGGAAGAGGAAGAGGGTCATCTCCAAGGTGTCCTCACCGAGGGTGAAGACGGTCGCCGCTGCCTTGGAGCAGGCGGCAGTGCAGGCCACCGTTGTTCAGCGATCGTCGACCCCCGCAGCGACTTCGGCTTCGGTAGAGTCGGGGGCCTTACCCTTAGTAGCTGCTTTGGGTTTGGAGGCCGCGCTTTTGATGGCCGAGGCCGAGGTGTTCCTGACCAAGGAGCACAAGAAAATCTTTGTCCCGGACTGGCAAGTCCGCAAGCTCGATGGGTTTCTAGGAGACTCATCGTCTAGTATGTAAGCTGTTCAGCATCTCGCGATGCCGAAGGACAGGGCTGCTATGGACGCCGGCAGTGTTGGTGATGACGTGCTCGAGATCGCACGAGCGACCGTATCGGTAAACAGTAGACTTGTGATTTTCAACTTTTATATTCTTTACGAGTTCCTAATGGTGCTCTGCCTTCTTTTTGCAGATAACTTGCCACTTCAGTCATCTGATGGAGAAGATGACCGAACTAGAAGAGGACTTGAGCAAGAGACCGACCGAGCTCGGGCAGAAAAGGCTCGGATCTCCAAGGAGCTCGAGCAGTTGAAGGCCGAAGCCGAGGGGAAGGCGGCGAGGTTGGAGTTCCTCGAGGGTGTTGTGGCGAAGCTTGAGGCTGAAAACACTCTGCTGCTCCAACAAAGGGAGCTGGCGGTGAAGGATAAGGAGGACGCCGTTGCCGCCGCCAGGGTCGCCGCGACCAAAGAGGCTGAGGCCGAGGGTATGAAGAGGGTGAAGGGGTTCCTCGCCGTCAATATGGCGAAGGCCTATGCACGTGCCATTGCGCAGGTGAAGGAGACCTATCCAGAGGTAGACTGCGCCGGATGGCACCTATTCCCCGACCCCGTCCCGGGGTTCGACGACGCCTCCGAGGAGGGTGAAGAAGAGAACGGGGTCGAGGTGGTCGAGGTAGAGGTCGACGAGGCCGAAGTAGAAGCCGATTCGGAGGCCATGCCCATGGCGATCGTTGCCGCCACGCAAGGGTCGGAGCCTACAGCGACCGGGGAACACGACAAAGAGGTCTGCCCTTGACCTAGTTGTAGTTCGTATATGTTTTGAACCAAGAAATGTTGCCTAATCGCAGACTGGACACCACTTGTACTTGTTGAATTTCAATGAAAGAATTTTTTTTTGACAAGTGTTGACTTCTAAACTTGTATTTTGCTTTACTTCCGAGCTGTTCCGTAGTAGCTTCGTTTAGACATAGTATCTTCCTATTGGCTCTTCGGACTTAAAGATTCACCCCCCCTCCCCCCTTTTTTGTTCGACTTTCACAGATTAGCGAAGTGTCTCTTCTACGGTCTAACCTGGGCATCGCCAAGTTGGGGCTCGCGCGATCTCGATAGAGTCTTTATAAAGCTGAGTCAGAGTTGGGTCATCTAAAGCTGACATTGGCCCGTCGAGACTCTGAGTTGAAACGCCTAAAGGAGAAGGCTCGCGGAGTGCCCCCTGAAAGGGAGGAGACATGTCCCTCAATGGCCGTCAGCCAAGGCCTGAGACTCAAGTTCCTTCGTCAGTCTCTATTCAATGCTAGGGCTGAGAGAGATGAGTTGAAGAACGTAGTGCTCGAGAAGAGTTTGGAGGCGGCACACCTTCGGAGGGCTATCTTCGAGGCTTCTCGTGGGGGCAGCTCGAGCCGAATGCCTCGCCTGAAGGTCAGAGTGAGACGATTCGCTGAAGGAACGAATCGTGGAGCTAGATGCAGAGAACCTTCACCTGCGATGGCTTTCTGAGGGGAGTAACGTCAGAAGCACTTTCTGCTCCCGAGGTAAGTACGCACAAGGAAGGTCATTTCACGAGTTAGCACTACGCTCGCCCCCCGTCATGAGACATCCTGGAGATGCACAAAGTGGGGTGACCGGCTCGTCGAGCGGAGCATCTGTTGGGGTGAATCTAAGGCTCTTAGGTGCCGACGACACTACTCGGCTCACCGGCTTGGAGACTTCTACGAAAATGAGGTGACAGCAACACAGCGCTCGCCGACCTCGCTTATCACTTAATAGAAGCATCCCACTCCCTAGGAGGGGTTAGGTTGGAGTTTTGTAATCTGATAGTCTTTGTTTCATATGAGTTGTATCTCAAATAATGATTTTTTGGTCTAGAACTAGACTTGTACCTCAAATTTTGATGAAATAATATACTTCTCGAGCTTCTTGTGAGAGTTTGTGTTTTGCTAGGTTTGCGAGTGTCAACAGTTGTGGGAGCAATTCCGAATGGTGAGCTACTTTGTACTCGCTCGTTCGCAAGTAGCAAAAATTGCGTCGAACCAAGTGTTGGACTCCGAACTTGTCGTTTGGGGAGTATCAACAGTTGTGGGAGCACTTCCGAATGGTGAGCTACTTTGTACTCGCTCATTCGCAAGTAGCAAAAGTTACGTCGAACCAAGTGTTGGACTCCGAACTTGTTGTTTAGAGAGTATCAACAGTTGTGGGAACAATTCCGAATGGTGAGCTACTTTGTACTCGCTCGTTCATAAGTAGCAAAAGTAGCGTCGAACCAAGTGTTGGACTTCATACTTGTTGTTTTAGAGAGTATCAACAGTTGTGGGAGCAATTCCGAATGGTGAGCTACTTTGTACTTTCTCGTTCGCAAGTAGAAAAAGTTGCGTCGAACCAAGTGTTGGACTCCGAACTTATTTTTAGAGAGTATCAACAGTTGTGGGAGCAATTTTGAATGGTGAGCTACTTTGTACTCGCTCGTTCAGAAGTAGCAAAAGTTGCGTCGAACCAAGTGTTGGACTCCGAAGTTATTGATTTAAAGAGTATCAACAGTTGTGGGAGCAATTCCGAATGGTGAGCTACTTTGTACTCGCTCATTCGCAAGTAGCAAAAGTTGCATCGAACCAAGTGTTGGACTCCGAACTTGTTGTTTAGAGAGTATCAACAGTTGTGGGAGAAATTCCGAATGGTGGGCTACTTTGTACTCGCTTGTTCGCAAGTAGCAAAAGTTGCGTCGAACCATGTGTAGGACTCCGAACTTGTTGTTTTAATGAGACTTTTTTTTGTAAGCCCAAAAAGTAGTACAACCAGAATCTTCGGAATAGGGAATTTCCAGGGGGTAGATCACTTTTATTGAAAACAACTAGGCGGCTGCTTCTAAGTTGCGAGCCGCTATCACATTTGATAAAGAAAAAGAGAAACTTTTAACATGTTTTAAGGAGAACACTATTGGAGAAGTTGCTTGGAGCGGTATTTAAACACCCTCTTGGTACTTCAACAAGTGCTCTGCGTTCCATGTCCTCAGCACCCTCTTGCCCCCGGGTCTTCAAGTTGATAAGTGCCCCGGTGGACAACTTTGGAGATCCTATACGGTCCTTTCCAATTGGATGCTAATTTGTCTTTCTTGCTGGGGAAAGAAATAGATAGCTTCCTGAGCACTAGATCTCCTTCTTTGAGATTAGTAGGGTGAACTCTCCGGTTGTAGGATTGCTCGATCCTACGCCGATAGGTTTCTTGCCAAATGGAGGATCTCTCACGGAGCTCATCAATGAGGTCCAAGTTTTCGCGAAGCTCGTTCGCATTTTGCTCTTCGTTGTAAGCAATCAAGCTGGGGGACGGTAGACCCACCTCCAAGGGGATAACGGCTTCGGAACTGTAAGTGAGGTTGAAGGGCAATTCTCCCGTGGGGGTCCTCTTCGTAGTGCGATAGCTCCAGAGCAAATTTGGGAGCTGCTCTACCCATAACCCTTTAGCTGACCTACTAAGCCTCTTTTTCAGGCCGGAGAGAATTTGTCGATTGGCGTTCTCTTCCTGACCGTTGGACTAGGTGTGGGAGACCGAGGAGAATCGTTGCTGAATGCCAAGGTCCATGCAGAAAGCACGGAATGCTGCCCCTATGAATTGAGTTCCGTTGTCTGTTATCAAGATTCGGGGCATGCCGAATCTGCAGACAACGTTCTTCCAAAAGAAGCGCTACACCCTATTCTCTGTGATCGTTGCTAGGGGCTCAGCCTCGATCCACTTAGAGAAATAGTTGATCACCACAATGAGGAACTTGAACTGTCCTGGTGCTGGAGGGAACGGCCCGAGCAAGTACATTCCCCACATCACAAAAGGGGTTGGACTTGATAGAGAAGAGAGCTGAACTTGCGGTAGGCGGCAGATTTTTGAGAATTTTTGGCAGGGGCCGCATTGACGAACGTATTTTTCGGCATCGCGAAGGAGAGTAGGCAAGAAATATCCATAGTTCAAGACTTTACGGGCGAGGGACCTTGCTCCCAAGTAAGCGCCACATATCCCTTTGTGCACTTTCTTCAAGGCATACTGGGCTTCGTCCGGGGAGAGACACCTCAAGTAGGGTCTGCCGTCTACTTGGGTGTAGAAGCATTTGTACAGGACTCCCTCGATGAGGGTGTACTGCTCGGCTTTGGTTCGGATCTTTCGGGTCTCTTTTGCATCTAAGAGAAGGATCCCATCTCTGAGGAAATCGAGCAGAGGCCTCATCCAATTCTCCCCGAGTTATAAGGGTAGTGTCTCCATCGGCTCGGGGCCTTCTTCCTTGATGCTGGGCTTCATTAGAACTTCTATCAGGACAGTCTGCTCAAGCCCTTGGAGTGAAGAGGAAGCTATTTGAGAGTGCGTCCGCCTGCGCATTCTTTTCTTGGGGGATCCGCTGGATTTGTGCCTCCTCAAAAGAGGCCATCAAGTCTTTGACTTTGGCCAAGTACTTGGCCATGCGTTCATCTCGTGCTTCGTATTCTCCGGATACCTGGTTCACAACCAGCTGCGAGTCGCTAAACATCTTGACATGCTTCGCCCCTGCCTTGCGAGCCATGCACATGCCTGCTATCAGGGCTTCATACTCGACCTCGTTGTTGGATGCTTTGAAGTTGAGGCGGAATGAGTACTGGAGGATGAAATCATCTAGTCCCGCCAGGATGACTCCTGATCCACTCCCATCGGCACACGAAGAACCATCCACATACACTGTCCAGAAGGGGGGTTACTCTCTTGCTTTGCTGGCCTCGGGAATTGTACTCTCCACTATAAACTCAGCCAGTGCTTGAGCCTTGATAACGGTTTGAGGCTGATAGTTGATATCATGTTGGCTTAGCTCGATGGACCACTTCATAAGGCACCCGGAGGTCTCGGGCTTGTGGAGGACTTGTTTGAGTGGCTGGTCGGTAAGAATGACCACCGAGTGAGACTGAAATTAGGGGCAGGGCTTTCGGGCCGCCATAACCAAGGCATAGGCCATCTTCTCTAGCTTTGGGTAACGGAATTCATCGTCCCTAAGGACTTTACTCGCGTAGTAGATGGGCCTCTGCGTCTTGTCTTCTTCTCTTACCAAGACAGCACTGAAGGTCTGCTCCGAAGCGGCGAGGTATAGGTAAAGGACCTCCCCGAGCCTTGGCTTGCTCAATAGTGGGGGGTTGGCTAAGTACGCCTTGAGCTGGTCGAAGGACTCTTGTTGTTGTTGCCCAAAGCTAGAGACTATGTCTAAACGAAGACAGGAGACGAAGACAAGGTGCATGGCTCCCCCTATAAACCTATACATCCTTAGGGACCTATACATGGCTCCCCCCATTCAAAGCCTTTATCCCCTCTGAAGGCCTTGAAGATGGGCCTCCTCTTCCTAGATGTTCGTTCTGAAATCTAGTGATATTGAAATCTTCCCCTAAGACCCAAGGACCTATACATCTACTTCTAATATCCTTAAGCTCGTTCCAAAACAAGCCCCTCTGTATCGACTCGTAAGGACCGTACACTGAGGTAACCGTATGAATCCAGTTATCACTACGACGTCTAATAACCACTGTGACAGGAAAAACTCCTACAATATCCTCTATAATCTCAAACAGTGTAGGGTCAACTCCAATAGCAATTCCACCAGAGAACCCTCTTAACGGTTTGAACCTCCACTCAAAAGATCCTATGCCCTTAATGCTTTGGAACTCTTCCCTAGTAGGGAATTCGACCCTCATCTCTTGAAAGACGCAAATACTTGGCCTGTTCCTAACGATAGTATCACTAATAAGTCTTTTTTTTGTTTTCTGACGCATCACCCTAACGTTCCAAAAGATGTATAACATGAAAATGTTAAAAACCCTACCTCTAATCCCTACACGTCAATACGGACCGCCGCATTAGTCTTCCCTATGATAACACTCCCCTCTAATTATGTTAACATGATGCAGTTGCTCTTCTCTATTGGAACTCATGGCTATACCTTACAAACTAGCAAAGTATATGAGAGAGTCATCATTAAGTAAGTTTAAAACTGAAAAATTGCTTGAAGAGGTACCTCGACATGCCAAAGCTGGCTCCCTAGTCTTTGTCGCCGCCTTAATCAAATCTTCTTCACTTGGACCATTCGACCCCCATTTATCCATCTGCCGCTTGCTTTTACGTAAATATTCTACAGTACTTCTTGATAAGCTTGCCCCTTCTCTGCCTCCCATACCATCTCCTGCAAGCTCACGAACCTGCATAGCCCATCTTTCGTGCTCGGAATCGTACGGACTTCCTCCACTTTGTAAACCATCTAGCGCTCCTATCCTCCCCTCCGGTGATTTGATGTTAGAAATAACCAACCCCCGCTCCGCACACTGCTCCACAGAATAGTCAATCTTCTCCTCCTCTACCTCCATAATAACTTCTACCCTGTCCACGCTCCCGCTGTAATGAACCTCATCCCCCACACCTTCTCCTGTTGGCAATTCAGTAACCGAAACTTCTTCTCCTAAACCGCTGCCACCTTCATCTATAAGCTGAAGTCTGCCTGTAATACCCCGATTGTTCCTAATATATGAAAGGATAATTATTTTTCTTATGATAGTCTATTATCATTACTTTTCTCCATGATAAATAAAGTGTAGCATTTCCTATGAAACATTCTTCTCAAAGCCCAAATGTGACTTGTTTATTTTCCTTTATAAAAATGCATATTTTGGCCCAAATGTATTTAAACCCATAAACTTAACCTTTTATTTTCACAACTTGTATATATGTAGTTTTTCCTCTTATTTTCCCGGATTTGATGTACTCTTTGGAGTTTTGTGTGTGTACACGTGCACTTCATGTACACGTGCACAAGACACTTAAGCTTGGCCGGATTGGTGGAGAAGTGGCTAGGGTCATGGGCGGTTACATCTTGAGGTGTGGGTAGTTTCCTAACTTCCGATTAGATCTCAGCCTTTGATTCTCCAACTCCCCTATTAATCCTAGCCATCTATTCTCTCTATTTTCTAGTATAAATACCCCCTCCTATTCCATATCTCTTTTACACTAAAATTTCCTAAGTTTTCAAGAGAGTATCTGTGAGTTGTGTGGGAGCTTTTCTGGAGGCAAGCAGCATTGCTGAGGAGCCGGTGCGGGACAAAGGAGCAAGAAGTGCTGAGCTATATTGAAGGACTTGCGGGATTTCGTTTATTTCTTCGTTTAAGGTGGGTGTTTCTCAGGACTTCTAATGTAGGAATAATGCTATAAATATCGTGATTGATACTATGTGATAAAAAGTAATTTGAATGCCGTAGAAATTGCTTGCACATGCTAGAATGTTGAGACGAGACTGTCGGTACGGTCGACTGCCATGTGAGCCAGTCGACTGGTCCGAGACGTATTTTTTATAATATGCTGATAAACATGCGTGTGAATAGCCATGATGGTGTGATTATTAAATGTATATGATTTTCCCTATGACACATATGATGGAGGGAAGATAAGTGAGAAGAACTAATAGTGATAAATATCTGAAGTTGTCGGCGCAGTCGACTGACTTGGTGTTAAGTCGACTGGTACTTCATTTCTGAATATGACTGTTGAAAGTTCCCTGAATAAAAATACTTCATTTATATAGACCTATTATGACTGTAAGAAAGTATGAGCAATGTGAATGCATGTTTAGAGTAGTTTTCTCTAAAAGAGCATGTTAATAACTGAGAAAATTGTGCTGTGAATGCTACTGAACGAGAGGAACTTTGCTTATGAAACATGAATTGATGCATACTGTTAATTGATATCATGATGCAAGTACACGTAAGAACTGGAAATAAATTCCCTAATTGAAATGGATCTGTCCAGTCGACCAATGCATATAGTAAGTCGACTGATCTGGACTTGGAAATTATGCTGTTTGAAATCTCCAGGACAGACGACTGATTAATGAACAGTCGACTGTTATGTGGACAATGTTGTGAATATGGAAGGTTGCGGGACAGGCGACTGGTTGAGTGCAACAGTCGACTATCCCGAGCTTTTATGAGGAACCTGTACATGACTGTATAAGTTGACTGGTGTTCTTCCAAGTCGACTGTACAGAGTGGACTTTTGATAATTTGATTCATGTTATTTACTGTTGGTAATGATGAACTTTATGCTTTTAAATCAATGGATTCTGTTTACGGCTGTATGAATTATGTGAAAGGAATCATAGATGAGAATTGAGAATTAAATGAATAATTATGAAAGATTAAATCATGATGAGAAAGTCTGTGGGACTCAAAAATGAAATCATGAGCTGATGGCGCTCAATTGGATATTGTGAACTTGAAATTGAACGAAAGAGTAGCTAAGTCTCCCCGGCAGTGAAATGAAATGATACTGAGAAATAGACCAGGTTGGTCACGTGAAATGAAATGATAAGTCCGGTTGATGGAGAGGCTAACTCTAGAGCTTGATTTTTATTCATGATTCTAATGTAACTTAAATACATAGTGTGGAGGTGATGAAGGTGAGAGAAAAACATGAGTATGAGAGCTAGGGTACGGTGCGGGTGTGTGAGCCGCAGAATGCATGCTTGATGCGTCAAGACATGGCGCGGGCACAACTCAGTAATGATCGGACTCTAGTCACGCTTGTGGGATGTTTTGGTGACTGCAAGAGGAGTGTGTTCAGGGAGGAGGCTGAATTGTCGCAGAATGCATGCTTGACGAGTCAAGACATGGCGCGAAATTCTACTCCAGGGGCCATGATACATGCTTGTACTCATAGAATCATCTAAGATACTCATTGGAATTACAGAAGTAGAGTAAGTCATGGCGGGGGATTGAACCCTACAGAAAATGAAGAACGATTAAGAGGCTTGCCCTCGAACCTATGTAGTATGGGATGCATAGAATTCGAACAAGTGTGCATTAGTGTCATGATCAATTAAATGAATTGCATTAAGGATTAAGTGCACAATCACGACACGACATCTCTAAAAGTTCCCCTTTTGGTTTTATATGCTTATTATGAACAAGATTGTTGATTTGTTAAGAAATGAGATTCATTATACTGTTTCTGGCATAGAGAGGATGGCCATGTATAATTATCGTCGGTTGAATAAACTGACGTACCCACAGTTTTGTATGCAGGATAAATTACATGTAAAGAGGAATGGATGCATAAAGATCTCATTATGTTGTTATTCATTTATGTAAATGTTGTATATTTTGCTTCCGCTGTGTAAATTTTAATGTGAGATGTTGTAACTCTGATGTAAAAAGAAAAGTTTGAATTTCCTTGTAAAATTGTACTCGAGAAAAGCGAAAAGATCCTGAAGAACATCTCGAATTCAGTGTATTTGGAATTCGGGGCGTTACACTGCCTTTGGGCTTTTGCACCAAATTAATGGGCTAAAGGTCTGACGCTTCAGGCCCACTAATATTGACCAGGTCAGAGGCTCCAAAAAGCCATTTTTTACTAGCTCTTCAATAACATTCCTGATTGAAACCTGTAGCTCATCTTTGGTTAGCGTCAACATCGCTGGATCCTTCAATGACTGAGCCATTCCCTTTTTATCCTCCATTAATGCTCCTTTAAGAATCTCGTGCTTTCGACTGTCGAATGTTGTACCTTTGCAGCTCTCGTACGTAACTCTAAGCCCCTCCTTCTTGTCACCTTCGAGAAGTGGACCTTTCTCGTAGTGCCGCTCGACTTTATGAGTAGTCTCGATCATAGCTAGCATCTGTACTACAGCATCCAGCAGGTCCTTGTGAATTGCATGTTGGAAATTAGACCCATATTCATCCAACTGTTGGACGGTCTCTGTCGATTTTTTTTTTTGATGATGAACGCTCGGGATCCACTCTTTTGCAATATGACGGTGCTCCGTCGTCTTCTTCCTTGCGATTTTTCCTATCATCCGAAAACTCGTCTTCCTCCCGCATCGAAATCTTCCCAAAAGAGACGCTCTTCTTCTTCTCAACGATGACTCTCACTTCGTAAAACTCACCCTCAAGCACTACTTGGATCATTGAAGGGATGTCGGATAATTTTTCGATGCTTACTCTAATACGAGCGTACTCCCTCCGTTCTCGGGTTGCGGTGTTTTTGTCCACTTCGACAACAAATCTGAAAGCTTTAATCACATTTTGAAACCTCAAGCGTAAGCAATGAAATGGAAGATTGAACAATCTAATCCATGTTGTGGGCATTGCATTCACCTTGAGCGCACCGAACTTGTTGGACCATTGCGAGAACGTGAGATAGAAGTCGTCCGTACCCATACCTCTTTTACCAAGGACCTCCTTCAATCTATCTTCGTCGTGGAAATGGACGAAGAAACCATTGTCGTTTAGTCGTTGTACTTTCCATGTAAGATGGGGGACGACCGAAGTGTTAGCAAATAGGAGACTCTTAATTTCTTCGTTAGAGAGGTTCCCGCTCAGCACTTTGATGATGGCGCACATACGAAACCTACGCTCAAATTCTGCCATAAGCAGCATCGGAGTGATGAGAGCTTTAATCGCCGACCTACCCCCCGCAAAGCTCTCTTGAGTTTTGCTGGTGTTAGACGTTGGCGACGCTAACCCACCGTCGACAACGCCGCTGTGCGTTTGGGGCAGTCTTTGGAGATGTGGCCGGAGCGTCGATACGCATAACAAAACCAGTCGTTAATGCAGTTCGTGATCGTGTGTCTCCTCTTAGCACACTTGTGACATTGTTGGCCTGAGTCCGCCGACTCCGAATCTTCTTTGAACTGCCGCTTCTCTGCTTTGATCAGCTTTCGGGAACGAACTAGAAGCCATTCTCCTTCTTCATTGTTCTTCGTTTTGGTTTCTGGCAAAGCAGGAGAGCTCTTCCTTGTCCTGATTTGATAGGGAGCTCGCTTCCTGTCCGATCCCCTAGCCACCTCTACATAGGATCTTCGATGACGTTCTGAGTAACTACGTTCTTCGTCTTCCAATCTTAGCGAGGTGTACCTCGTCGTATTCACCCCTACCCTTTCGTTTTCTCCTCTCAACCCCTCACTTGCCATCCCTCTATGGAATGTTCACGAGGGCCTCAGGACTGAGCAAAATTTTGATCTATTCGAGACTCCGTAGTTCGAATTGTCATCCTTCCTCGTACGCTCGTTCCTCTCCGGCGCCTCTTCCCTCTTATGCTTGTCAATGATGTGCTCTTCTTCGCCCCCAGATTGTTTGCCGCGTTGAAGGTGGGAGCTGCTCTGATGGGGGTTGCTATGATGGAGGCTACTCTCTTCCCTTCATTTAGTTTTCCTCAATATCGTTTAACAGTTAGTAAGGCACCATTTGTGAAGTTAATTAGGAGGTTATCCACGGCATTTGTTAGTATAAGCCCAAATTACTTTGATGTAATATATCGGTTTTCTTTGATGTTGCGAGTTTTTCATAAATTGCAAATTTTTCTTCTTTGGTTTATACATATCAAAAAGAAAGAAATCAATTACTTCTACCCCTTCAAGGGAATCCCTAGCTCCACCATAACAAAGTTACAGTGTTATATTAGCTCTAGATTAAAATTTTAGCTCAATACTAGACTATAATGCCACACTATAGGATTGATCATTAGCTTGTGAAAGCTCAAGACCAGATATGCTTGTTGCAGGTAGTCGTCAGGGCCATTTCTGAGGTATTTAAGGCCGGGGGCGTAAAATAAGATTGTGCCCATTATAGACACGTCTGTATTTTATATATATACTAGATTTGCCCGTCGCCACATGCCTACAGCACGTCTTCAGAATGATACAACATATGAAAAGTATTGTAAACAATAAATCAACAATTATGTAGCTGAAGTTTGAATAGTATGACAATAATTAGTTGTAAATAGTTCATGTATCCATTAGTATATGGTGAAAAATAATTTTAAATTGGGGTATAAAAGTCCATGTTTTCATATATATATATATATATATATATATATATAGAGAGAGAGAGAGAGAGAGAGAGAAAATTAAATAAATAAATGAGTTGTTTTGGAAGGAAATTTGAATTTGAGTTTTGGGAGAAAACTTTTGGAGAGAGGGTTTCGTAAGGTTAAATCTGGACCTTTGGTTTTGGAGGGATTGAAGGAGAGCCACTTGATAGCTTTCTTTGTGTTTTATTATATAGATATTGATAAAATATTGGGGGGGGGGGGGGGGGGGGGGGGGCATAAAACAAAAGATTACATTGTTTTGTTTTAATGTTTGTGACACTAATTACTTCATATAGTCCATTAAGCATACCAACAACTCTTGCACCTATAAAAAAAATCAATCTATACCAATCGCATTTCATCTAAAATAATTTTTCTTGCATTTTTTGAAAACAAAATCATCAATTATATGTTCAACCTTTATATTTTTCAACATATTCTTTTCAATACTTAAAATTATTAAACTATTTAACCTATCTTGAGTCATAGTTAAAACAACATTACTTTAATTCATTTAACTTATTTTTCAACATTACTTCAATCTAGAAATTAAAATGAATTTAATAAAGCATAGAAGTAGAGAACAGTTGAACCTGAAAAGTGAATCTGGAAAGTGAATGTAAAGACATGCACTTCGAAAATTCTCAACCGAAAATTTTGCATTCAAATCAATTAGCAAATGTGAAAATTGAAATCCCCAAAATTGGGCTTAAGAGAAAGCCAAGAGAAGGAAAAATTAACATAGAATACTTGACTATTTATCACTACTTTGAATCGTTCAATCGACGGGCGTCAGTCAATGATTGACCGAATAGCTAAATAAGAAAAAGAATTGAAGAAAAAAGACGAAGATCAAATTTGGAGGTGGGGGGAGTCTGAGGAGATATGAGATTGAGATGAGCCATTTATAGTGGGAAAATTATAGATTTTTGTGTTTTGGAGAAGATTAATGGTCTTCTCCATTATTGTTGCTCCAGTGGTTTACAGAAGAAGATGAATAGATGAAATCGAGGGGTCTGAGGGCTAACAAATCAATTGTGTTAACTTGTTAAGAGGTTAAGTATAGTATATTAATATTAAAAAAAATGTTTAGGCAATAAACAAATAAATAAATCTAAATCTAAAATTTTATGTGCCCCTCGTCTGATTTGGGCCGTGGGTCGTCGCCCAGCCTGCTCTAGGCCAGGGCCGGCCCTGGTAGTCGTACGTACACTAAAATTCGATGGGAGGGTTTTTTTTTTAATAAGAGAACAGAGTCGATAAAACTTCAGCCCACGAAATTATTAAAAAATCATAAAAAATGTACAGTTGATATGTTTACAAGCAGTAAAACAAAGACAAAAGGAAGGAAAAACATCATTACAAAAAGGAGAGAAAATCCCCAAAGGCAGATGAGATGTCTGCCCAAAAGAATCGACACAACGCAGCGTAGCACGCACCAAAGCAGCAGTAAGACTTTGTGCAGCAAGACAATCGGTACATGGAATCAACGACACAACAGTAACAGCGACAACTCAGGAGCAAAAAAGCCCAAAAACATGGAGATGGAGACAGCAATAAGACTCGACACAAGAAGCAGCACAAAACCCCAACACAGTTGAATCACAGACCAGCTCAAAACAAACCGGGCAGGCAACAAAACAAGACGAGATAAGCATGAACAGCACATAGGCATAGTCAAAACCAAGACATAACACGGAGAATAAATACTTGTGAAGTAGAAACTCTATACACAAAGAGCAAAATATAAATATAGATAGATAAGGGGAAACCACACAACCCGGGATCCAGTGGAAAGAAATCCCAACTCGAAGATGGAGCAGACCAGCAAAAGAAAGAGAAAAAATCCACCTGCAAAAGATGAATAGATGGCCAAGATAACCACCTACATTCAAAAGAGAGAAAAGAATGAAGCCCAAATATGACGATCACCTCGAAAACAGCAGCCTAGTACTACAAGGCAAACCAAAATATCATCAGAGATGATGAGAAAATTAAGCGAGTGCAAGCAATAATAAAATAGTGGAATACTATAAGAATAAATCATGAAAAACATTCATGCGCATGCAAGAAATTGTTGGGAGGGTGTGCATTGACTGGCTAGATCAAATGAGTTGAGTAAAGAGGAAAACTAGGAATCTGGGTTAAAGGGCAGCATTCCTAATCCACCAGTGTTCGTTGCTGATTTGTTTTCTCCATAACCAATGGATAGGTTGGAAGTTTGTAATGTCTGTAGATCCCCAAACAGATACATCGGACGAGCTGTTAAACCGTTCCTCATTGATAACATCTGGATGCAAATTCACCCATAACAAAGTAAGATCTTGTTTGCACGCATGTATATTAAGAAACCAAATAGCTAGTTCTAATAGTTATTCACTTGGCGAGCATATGCTATAATTCCTAAAGCATTCCCATGTAAGAATTATAGAATGACAAAATACTGTTTAGGTTCAGTAGTGTATCATCAACTACAAATGGTGAGTAGAAAAAAGAGAATTATTGAAATCCTCCAACCTTTAGAACACAACCTACTTTCCATGATCTCCCATGCTTTAACTTCCAAAATCCTTATTTGAATGCTGGTGGCCAAATTTGCCTTTTTATAAATTCATTTGGCAAAATGCGGCTCCTCTTAAAGTTAGAATTCTTGTTTGGCTTACCATACATAATCGTTTACTCACTGTTGATAATCTGAACAAGAGAAATTTGGCTTTATGGCAAAAATGTGTCTTATGTTCTTGTGCTAATGAGTCTGCTTATCATCTCTTTCTTAATTATTCCTTCGTTAAACAAATTTGGCTTATTCTGAAATTGGCTTTTCAGTTCAGAGATTTTCTGCCTTCTATTAAGTCTTGGTGGGGTATTTGGAGAAAGAAGAGAATTAAAAAGAAAGTTTGTATTCTCTGGGATATGATTATGATGGCTTTGATTTAGGTTATTTGGAGGGAGAGGAACAATAGAATTTTTATTAAGAAATCTATGGATATTGTTTACATTCTGGTTTCCATTTGTTTTTTTTGTTTCATTTTGGACAGATCTTCTGCCCCCGTCTAAGAAGGCCAAGGTTGACTTAAGTGTGTTCGCTAATGCTTGTAAGTCTGTTATCCCTCAAGTGAACATTGATTCGATTTTGAATGCTTCTCCTCCGGTGGTTTCTTCTTCAGAGCATAGTGCTATTCAGAGTAACGTTATTGTCATTGAGGATGATGATGAGATGCCTGAGGGTTTTCAAGAGCATCTCAGTCAGTCGCTGAGTCAGGTTGCTGCTTCTTCTGATTTATCTTTGCCTGAGGTGGACTCTTTGCTTCAGGAGGATGTCACTAACCCTACTTTTGCTGATGAGCTGCCTCCTTCTAATGCTGATGATGATGGTTTAGTCTCCCACACTCTGTCTTCTATTTCGATTATGTCTATCCATCATCAAGAACTTGTTATTGGCATTCTTCTGGTTTAGAATTTTCAAGCAGCCCAAGAGGCTTCTAGAGAGGCCTCTAGTTCGAATTCAGAGGATGATTTCTAAACTGTGTTTTGTCTAAGATAGTTCTCTGTGTGTCTTTGATTGTTTGACTTTTGCTGGAGTCTTGGTCCTCTATGTTTGAGGTTTTTTTGCTACTATGTTGGTGGAGTTTTGATCCTCTCTGTTGGAGGATATTTTGTTTATACTTCACTTCTCTCCTTGTACTTTGGAGTCTGTATGAACTCTTTTTGTACTTGTCTTTTTGCTTTGCTGAAGCCCTTAGGCTTTATCCCTTTTATCAAAAAAAAAACTTCCAAAATCCTTACCAAGTGCAAACTCAAGGTATTGTTTTACAAATACACTTAAAAAGGAACAGATTAAAGGAAATAACATACCAATGCTACATATAACTGGAAATCTGATACTCAAAAGAATCAAGGATCAAATGTGTAGAATAAATGAGAAGCTTAACCATCAGATTAAGGCAAAGGCAATTTTAAAATACAATAAAAAGAAAATATTTCTCTTCAACCAACCATACAAATAATAGAAACTTGCCATTTCATCCGACTTAGCATGATCCCTTAATTAGTAAACTTTCTTGATCTCATAGCAGAGCAGGGGCAAGAATAACTGCGCATTATGTAACTAACTTCTTCTTGGGATATGTAATCTATCCAACTTAGCATTAATTTAGTTTATGCTAGGAAGTCTATAAGTCTCTATATGTAATCTGATTAAACAACTTATAGACATAAGAAGAATGTTGATGAATGTTAGGCCACAAAAAAAAAACACAAAACAAAACAACAGTTCATAGAGGAAAAAAGGGAGACTTTTGAACAAGGTTGGCCCCCAGTGGAGGCAGGGGAGGCGGCCACCTCGAGCCCCCATTTTTTTCCCAATTTTAGGGGCTCCAAATTTTTTTCCTTGTATTTATATATACGTATTTTACGCATAATATTTTTAGGGGCCCCCAAATTTTTTTTTTTTGGCTTTTATTTTTAAAATTAGTACTTGGGAAGGCTTATTTTAGTTGGGCTTGGGTTTGTATGGAATTTTTTTCCCTCTAATTCCTAAATCTCCATCTATTTCTTCATATATATTAGTTTTTAAGAATTGTAGCCAAAACAAATTCCAAAAAAATCCAGTTTTTTTTAAAAAAAATTGTATGGGGCCCCATTTTAGGAGTTCGCCTCGAACCCCCGTAAACTTAGCGGCGTTCCTACTTGTGAATGAGGGTAAAAATATATACTCATATACCTACTCTTTTCGAAAATGATAGTGCCTCTATAATGCTACTAAGTGTGGATTATTCCAATTTCAAAAATAACGCAACGAAGATTGTTTAGTTTCTCCCACAATTAACATCTACAATATCCCGTTTCACTCCCCCCTGTCCCACGTATTGATTAGGTCAACCCTAGACCTCGCCCCCCAAACAAGCAAAAGAAAAAACATCTTTTAGATTTTGTAGTCATGGAACATTTGTAATGTCGGTACATTGTTGTAACTTAATGAGACTTGTTGGAGACCCTCATGTGCAATTGTTCTCGTGCATCTAAACCGACAATTCATACTTTTCTTATGTCCCCACTAATTATAATAAGAGGGTCAAAAAACTTGATTATATTTTTTTAACAAATCAACTACTATTGGAACTTCAATAGATTCTCTGCTCTTAATCGCACGAAAGCTTCTTGAAGGTCAAAAACATGGTTTTTCTTCTTAAAGTTTTTTTACTAGCATATCGTCTACATAGGTTTCCAAATTTTGGCATATCTGTTCTTTGAAGACTTTTTTTGCTATGCGCTAGTAAGTGGCTCGAGCGTTCTTTAGCCCGAATGGAATGACCCGATTGCAGTAGAGTCTTGGTCTGTGGTGAAGGACGTCTTGGGGATGTCGGCAGGGCCGACCCTGAGGTAAAGGTGGGAGAGGCGGCGCACATTCGGCCCCTGATTTGTGCTCATTTTTAGTGGCCCCCAAATTTTTTCCTTATACATGTATATACGCATTTTATGCATGAAGTCAAATTACAATTTGTGCAATTTTTTTAGGGGCCCCCAAATTTTAAGTGTTTAAATTACTTGAGTCGGCTATTGACTGATTGATTTATTTTTAGCTGTTTTGAGATTTTGATTTGAGTTTTTTTTCCTAAATCTCCACTCTATTGCTCCTCATCCGAACAAGCGCACTCAAAAACCCAAACCCGAACACTCTTCCTCCAAGCTCCAACCTGAACTCGATCCCAGTTCCCATCTCCATTCTAATTCTCCCCAAATCTAATCCTCAATCCCTAATTCCAAATCCCAAATCCATTCCATGTTGCCTCCTCATCCAGGCTCCAACCACCTATCCCTGGCTCCAACTACCCATCTCTGACAATCTGACAGTCACTCCAACTCCAAATACCCATCTCTGATAGCCCTGCTCCCGATTCCCGATCTCCCAAGTCCCAAGTCCAACACTCCAACTCTCATTCTCCAATCTCCATCCCCCATTACTCCTTTCTCCAATCTCCATACAAACGCAAGTACCCAAATATTGAGCCCCGTCGTGCCAACTCCCAAACTCGGCTCGCAATCCCCAATCTTCTACTTGTAGCCGCTTGTTATTGTTGTTGTAGCCATTTGATGTCAATGTTGTAGCCGATAGTTTTTGTTGGCCTGTTGCTTGTTGACTATTGCACCCCATTGCTGGTGCTTTGCTTTGTAACTACTGGCCCGACCACCGAGAATCGGCCAAATGGTAGTTATTTCTTTGACTCTTTTAATTTCATGATTGATTGATTTTTTGAATGTTGTAGACTTATAGAACAGTAGAAGCTACAATTTCAAATTGATTGATTGATTGTTGCAAGTCTCAAGCTAGGGTTCCGTCATTTCGAATTAATATTTTATTTTTAAAGATTAGTGTTTTAATGGCCTAATTTGGTATATTATGTCTTAATTAGATAGATTAGTAGTTTTGTAAGTTTAAATTTGATAGATTAGGGATTAATTAAAAATTTTGTTTTTTTTAACTTTATCATGCCTAGAAAGTATGCGTCTAGAGCATCAAAAAAGAAAGATGAAACAAGAGGAAGATAAAATTGTAAAATCTCAAATCGGAGCATTTGATAAGTTTCTTACCAACAATCCTATAGAGAATGATAATGCTAATGAAGAAGAAGAAGTTCAAGAACATGAAGATTTGAACGTGGGTGATCAAAATGCAGAATCAAATCTATTTCCAAGTGAGAATGTTATTTCAAATGTGGGTGATCAAAATGAAGAATACAGACCTACAAATATTTATGATCCAGTGAATTAGGAGAATATTGATAAAAAAAATTAAGAGATTTATTAGTTGAAAGAGAGCCCGTTAGAGTTGCTATTGATTTTTCTAAGGATGATGAAGGCAGGCGTTTTTCTTGTGTACACTTCACTTGACTGTAGTTAAATGGGGAAAAACATTATAGAAGATGGTTTGTCTATTCTACTAGTTTGAATAAAGTATTTTGTTTTTGTTGTAAGTTGTTTAAGAAAGAGGGAACAATAGACAATTGGCTAGCGAATGATTTCAATTTTGGCACAATATTAGCCATAGGATATTGTTAACCATACCTGTTATTTTGCCTTTGTAAAAAAAAAGTTTTTCAAAGTCGGAAATTGTCAAGTCTTATCTTGGTTCAACCATGTCTCAAGAGAGATTGGATAAATTAGGCCTACTATGTATTAAGAGGTGATAATATGAAAGCTTGATTGTGAACATTAAATTAGTGAGCTTGCTGCACAGAATGCGAGAAGAAGTCATACTTTATTGTAATAATAAAATATCTTATTTTGCCTTGAGCAATGTACAATTTATATGTGTGTGTGTGTGTGTGTGTGTGTGATTTTTTTTTCCGATATGTATAGGGGCCTTATTTTGGGAGTTCGCCACGGGCCATCTGAGCTTTGAGCTGGCCTTGGGTAAAATTATGGAAATAGATAGACAAATACAGTGGTTGAACAGAAACAAAATGTTTCAAGATGCACAAAACCTGAGTTAGAACAGGAAGTAGATCCAATCCGAACTGTTGCAAAAGTGCAGGTTGATCCTGCAGTAATTTTTCACGATGGAGCTAAAATCTCAGTACTTGTTGTTGAAGAATCTACCACAACTCGTAGTGCTAATGGCGGAAACACACCACAGGCAATAAAAACTCCCAAGACTTAGATGAACCGAGAACGAGCCACCACAATATATGCAAGATCCCACAAGAACACAATTAATATGCAGAGATAACCAATACTTCTTAAACCCCAAGAAATACAAAGATTACAAAAGAGATTTCAACTCTCAATCTCTCTCCCTCACCTTTGAAACATTCGGCACAATCCCCTCTTGAAGTTGAGCAATGATAACGGCTCACCAAATCTCTCTAATCTGTTACAAATCCTAGATTCTACAGCCATATATATAGCTCCCAAGTAAACCCTAAAAGATAAACACAAATCTAGCTATTGGGCCTTAAACTCGTAAGCCCAAAAATAATCAGTGCCGAAGTCGGTCGACCGCACCCCCAAGGTCAGTCGACCGCAACGTGTAGAGCCTAACCCGAGACATGACCGGTCGACCGTCCCTTCTGTTGGACCCTGTACACTCGAAGAACTCTCAGTAGCTTGGGTCAGTTGACCGCACCCCCCAGGTTGATCGATCGCAACTCTCCAGACTACACTTCTTCTACTTGCTGTTGTCTTCTCTTGCCGTCTTTTTCTCCTCCTCTTTTTCTCTAACTTCAAGTACTCAGTGTCTACGTGTATTTGAGGCCAAAATCCTAACAATCTCCCACTTGGACCAAATACACAATGCTTCAAAGTTATTGAAATCTTTACCTTGCATTATTTCTTCCAATCTCCCACTTTCATGGAAGACCCAAGTGCTCCCCACTCTCATGAAGAGCACATCTGCCACTCCACCACGTGGAGTGCACCAACCACCCCTCATCGCCTCATGAAGGATGTGCCCAACCAATTGCATAGAGCACGAATACCGGAGAAATAACCTCTCGTGTCGGATTTCATGTTACAAGAATCCCCAACTCGCAGAATCTCCATCAACACCGGACATGGTTCAAAACATCTCAATGCACCCTCTACATTAGAAGTTTCCGTGGATGACACCTCCACAAAATCCATAGACTGTTCAACCCCTACAGTCCCATTTTGGTTACCCTCATCGACATCACCCCGCATATTGATAATAGTGCTCTCTATCACACAAGAGTGACTTGAAGCTTCAACTGCCATATCACAAAGTACCCTCACCGCAACAACGTCTTGCTCTCTAGGATCACTTCCATTGCCAGCAACTCCCACTAAATTAGTAACCTCCCCTTTACAACTGAAAGAACTCAGTTGCACCCCGCACAACCTACTACTCGATTCTGGCTAAGATTCGTCTACAGGAGAAATGCCCCTCACGTCTCAAAGAAAATACAGCGTTCCATCACGCTTTCCTTTTGCAATCACCCTTGAACCTGCAGCTATACACCACTCCCTACTACCAACTGTAGTAGACATCCCCTCTTTGTCTAGCAATCCAATCGAGATAAGATTTTCCTTCAAGTCTGGAACATGTCTCATCTCCCGCAAGACAACACACTAATCATCATTGGCTTTCACACGAACAGTACCAACCCCACATACAGGACACCGGTGACCATTTTCCACGATCACATCTTTCCTCGTAGTCATCAAACATCTCTCTCCTCGGAGTGTAATGAAAAGAAGCTCCCGAATCAATACACCAATCTGGAGTACCCAACTCCTCCCCAGCTGATAAGCATAGATCCTCAACGAGCCCCACTTGAGATTCCTTTGGAGTATCTCTCTTCGGTTTCTCCTGCTTTTTCTTCATATAAGCCTTACAACTGTGCATCATGTGACCCTTCTTGTGGCAATACCAGCACATAGGCCCATGTCTCCATTGCTGTCATCAGACCCACTCTCAGATGAACTACTCTGATCCTTTCTTCTTTGACTAAATCTCCCACGTCTCTTCTTAACATACATTGCGGAATCTCTAGAAGATGCTGATGGATATCCCCCGTTTCTCATCCTTATCACCTCCTCATTCAGAATGCTACTCACCACATCCTATAGAGTCGTCGAATCTTTCATAGTACCTGTAATAGTCTGTTCCGCCGTACCATAACTATCGGATAAGTAGATAGAAGTAACAATAACTGCCCCCTCTCTGAAAACTTCAAACATACAGCTTCCATCTGGTTGTAAACCATACAGTAATTGTTCACATGCTCTACTAATGAACCCCCTTCCCTCAACTTCATATTAACCAATTTCTTCAGATGAAGAATTTGATTAGATGCCGACGGTTACATGAACCAACAACACAGACACGTAACCGAGGCCCAGCAAATGATGCAGATACATCATTCATAAGCTGTAAATTTAACTCAACAACAAGATAACAATTTCAACCACGATAACATATAAAATCACAACAGGATAACAAAGTACATGAATATTACATGAACCAACAACTGGAAAGAAATATAGTTACGGGTCAAACACGCCCGGATTACAACAAGAGTACATAAATGAAACATAAACTAAAATAACATTAAATTAAACAAGACTAGAATCTCTGTTCGGCAACACCTTCAGGTAGTTCTCCATCTGAGCCTACAAGTATATTATTACAAGGAAAGAAACAAGTGGTACCCGTTAATGCAAGTCACGGGCCGCAAGGGAACAAGCTACGGGACAAAAACAGAATGAAACAAAAGCAGGAAATAACAGAGAATCAAGACTGATATAATAGAACAAATACAACATGTGAAGGAATCAAGAATAAGACTTCATGGAACAATTAATGTGCATGTGAACAATTAAATAACCCATAGTAACATGTAACATGTAAACGAGTAAGCAAGTAAACGTGTCAACATAAACGAGTAACATGTAGACAAGTAAACAAGTCACCATAACCATGTAACATATAAACGGATCATGCAACTGTACGTGTCATGTCATATCTTTTATTAACCTAACTAGGTAGCACTTCATGCGTCCCATACCACATTGTTGCTATCCACAACCAAGTGAACGTTTAGACCGTGGTGGATTCTATAGGTCACGTACTCGGAAAACATATACAGAAGTCATGTCAAGTATATCTTGTATCAAGATACGTGCAATGTGGACATAGTGTAACGTAGCGTGAAACATAGAACATAAAGTTTGCAAATTTACAATTTGCAACTTGTAAATTTGCGTCGGGGAACCACGAGCCCCCGTCCGAGTACGCTCTTCTATATTGTCCACTACTAAATCTTTTCCCTTTATACCCCGGCTTGTTATCTTTTTAATTTTAATCAAACATGAACAAAAACTATATGCAAGAACAAGGACGGGTAACATGGCAAGGGTAACATAACAAGATCAAGTACCAAGACTTATACGAGGCAGGAAACATATTTCAGGACTTATAGAACATGTGATGCAACTAATGACATGCATAACACTTAATCAAGAATAAAGATATTATAACAATATGCAACCTAAGAACAAACAATTCATGCACAATATCATGTATATTAATATATATGTGTATCGTGTTCATGCAACGGACATGGCAACAAAGTATTCGTGATTTTGTACGAATACGGAATACGGATTATGTATGAAAACAGTTATCAATTCGACTCATGAATGCGAATTGGAGTCAAAAATAATATACTTGCGGTATTTTTACAAAGGCTTGTACTAGAACAAATAAAATTGTACAAGTGACACTTGCCTGGTATTTGACGACGATAAATTTAAAAATAGAATAACGGGATCAGTATCCCGGACAGTAGAATATGTGTGAAATGTTGTATATGGCAGCCACGCCAAATCAGCAATCCAAAATAGTAAGTCCAAACAGCAACTCCAAACAGCAAAATAGACAAATCCCCAAACTACTACTCCTCCTCCTTTTTCTTTTCCAACACCAACAGAGAGTTAATCCTTCTCTTCGACACACACACCCAGAGGGGGGGAGAGAGAGAGAGCCCGATGGCGGGAATGGGGAGCGGCTGCAAACGACGAGGGCGAGCGGGGTTCTTGGGACTGGCGCGTCGACAGAGAAGTCGACGAGGGGGGCTGGGTTCGACAGGGAAAAGCTTCGACTGTGGAGATGGCGAGCGGCGGGATGCGGTGACTGAGCGGGAGGCGCTCGGATGATGAGAGGGTGAAGACGAGGGGAGGCGCGACTGGGCGAAGCTCCGAGGTGACGGCGATGGCGTGAGTGGAGGCGAGCTCGATTGGTGGTGCTGACTTCGACGGAGGTGGAGCAAGGCTGGGCTCGAGCGGAAGGCGACGGGGCTGGCGACGGCTTGCGGGGAGCGCACGACTGGAGAGGAGTGGGAGGTCGGCACAGGGGAGGGCGATGGACGGTGGAGGCGCGTCGAGCTCGGCAATGGGAGGTGCGAGGCGGCGAGGACAGGATGCTGCGGAGTTTGAGCGAAGGAGGAAGACGAGGCGACTGCGGCGAGGTCGGGAGGGTGGCGCGACTGTGGTTCGGAGTGCGGTCGAGCGGCTGAGAAGGTTGGTCGAACGGAGAGAGCGCTCCGACTGGACGAACGGGGAAGACAACTGAATGGGAGGTGAGCGGGGTGGAGTCGAATGTGGTTCGACGGAGGTGCTCGCGACGTCGGGGCTCTGCGGTGGAGGAATGGCTGTCGACGAGATTGTGAGCGAAGAGGGGAGCGTCGGGTTGGAGCAGCGGTAATGGTGACCTCGGAGCTTGAGCGCAGAGGGCGAGGGCGAGCGCAGGCGGGGTGTGGCGGGAGATGGAGGAGGAAGAAGATGAGAGTCGGATGGGTTGGGGGATGAGTTCTGTTGGTTTGTTTTGTTTAGTTTCTTCGTTTTGGTTGAAGAACAGAGGGGAGAAGAAACGGGGAGAGAGAGAGTGGTAACGGGGGAGATGGAGAACGGGGGTAGAGAGATTCTTATAATGGGATAAATAAAGTAACGGGTGAGAAGAGTGGGGTAGTTACAAGGAGAATGGAGAAAGTGCTGGTACGGGAAAAGAGTGGGGAGTTGGAGTACGGGACAAAAGAGTGGGGGTGTGGAGAATAAATATTGTATAGGGATAGGTGTATAATGATTCTGCACAATTATATGGATTCTGGACCTGGGCTTCAAATAAATGGGCTTTAAATAAAATAATATCCATATAGCTTGGGTTGGGCTTTAAAATAGTTTCATATATTTAAATAAAATACTTAGGATGTTGGGCTAAATTTTCTGGGCTCAGATTTAAATATAATAATAAAATAAAACAGAATATGGGATTGGGCTTAAAATAACAAGTAAATAGTTGGACTTCGAATTAATACATAATAAAATCAAAATAGAATTTGGGCTCACATTAATTAGATAATAAAATCAAAATGTAAACTTGGGCTCATATTAACAATTAATAAAACCAAAATACAACTTGGGTTTACAATAAAGAATTGGGCTCTAAAAATAGTTTTAAACAATAAAATCAATTATGGGAAAATAGTTATAAAATACTGAGAATTTAAATACGGAAAAATACTTTAAAAATACGTATTAATGAAAACAGGGTTACAAATCCTACCCACCTTACAATAAATTTCGTCCTCGAAATTTAAGTAAGCGGTATATAGGATAGGGCAAAAGCAAGCTATGGGGTAACAAAATGAAGGATTTCAAAGGGAATGAACAAATGGTGGTAATATCCGAATTGGAGAGAATACGGCAAAGAAGAAGTAATAGGATGATATTCAATATTGAATCAATCAATGGGGATGAATGCAAGTACAGAGGAATGATGATCCAAGAATTGAAAGATGACAAAATAACAAAATACCTGCAATCGCACTCAGGCAGTCTCTGCTTCCACTGCAATCGAGTCAGGGCTTGGCCGCACTCTTCAGCTTGTCCTTCTTTGGGAGCTGCTCCTCCAGTTGGTGCACTTCTTCGTACCCTTCGACAGTTCCGAATCTTGTGGTCCTTCCCTCCACATGCAAGACATCGACGATTGGCTCTCCAGCAATCCTTGTGTCGGTGGCCGATCTTGTGGCAATAGCTACACGTCGGATTCTTCTTCTCATGGGTCCGCTTCATGATGGCGAAGGCGTGATGCTGCTGTGCAAATATATTCAGTCGAGTGAGCTCTGCGTACTCCTGAATCCTTTCCAGACTGGCTCTTATCAGCTCGTTGTGTTCTTTTTGTAGTTCCATCATTCTTCGCATCTCCTGGAGAGTAGCAGCGATATTCACTGATGTCTCGTCCTTAGGCAGAGGAGTCGAAATGTCCTCACTAGCCATAGTCTGCAAAACCAACAAGTTAGTAAGTATCCAGATTGGTTATTCATTATCCATGTGATTAATCGTGGTTAAATGTTGTTGAGTTAACCTGATTGAGTCAAGCATGTCTAATGTATTAGTCAAGCTAACACATTAGCCATAACCTGGCTCTGATACCACTAAAAACCTTGTCACGCCCCGCTTCCCAGAATACGGGAACACAGACACGTAACCGAGGCCCAGCAAATGATGCAGATACATCATTCATAAGCTGTAAATTTAACTCAACAACAAGATAACAATTTCAACCACGATAACATATAAAATCACAACAGGATAACAAAGTACATGAATATTACATGAACCAACAACTGGAAAGAAATATAGTTACGGGTCAAACACGCCCGGATTACAACAAGAGTACATAAATGAAACATAAACTAAAATAACATTAAATTAAACAAGACTAGAATCTCTGTTCGGCAACACCTTCAGGTAGTTCTCTATCTGGGCCTGCAAGTATATTATTACAAGGAAAGAAACAAGTGGTACCCGTTAATGCAAGTCACGGGCCGCAAGGGAACAAGCTACGGGACAAAAACAGAATGAAACAAAAGCAGGAAATAACAGAGAATCAAGACTGATATAATAGAACAAATACAACATGTGAAGGAATCAAGAATAAGACTTCATGGAACAATTAATGTGCAGGTGAACAATTAAATAACCCATAGTAACATGTAACATGTAAACGAGTAAGCAAGTAAACGTGTCAACATAAACGAGTAACATGTAGACAAGTAAACAAGTCACCATAACCATGTAACATATAAACGGATCATGCAACTGTACGTGTCATGTCATATCTTTTATTAACCTAACTAGGTAGCACTTCATGCGTCCCATACCACATTGTTGCTATCCACAACCAAGTGAACGTTTAGACCGTGGTGGATTCTATAGGTCACGTACTCGGGAAACATATACAGAAGTCATGTCAAGTATATCTTGTATCAAGAGACGTGCAATGTGGACATAGTGTAACGTAGCGTGAAACATAGAACATAAAGTTTGCAAATTTACAATTTGCAATTTGCAAATTTGCGTCGGGGAACCACGAGCCCCCGTCCGAGTACGCTCTTCTATATTGTCCACTACTAAATCTTTTCCCTTTATATCCCGGCTTGTTATCTTTTTAATTTTAATCAAACATGAACAAAAACTACATGCAAGAACAAGGACGGGTAACATGGCAAGGGTAACATAACAAGATCAAGTACCAAGACTTATACGAGGCAGGAAACATATTTCAGGACTTATAGAACATGTGATGCAACTAATGACATGCATAACACTTAATCAAGAATAAAGATATTATAACAACATGCAACCTAAGAACAAACAATTCATGCACAATATCATGTATATTAATATATATGTGTATCGTGTTCATGCAACGGACATGGCAACAAAGTATTCGTGATCTTGTACGAATACGGAATACGGATTATGTTTGGAAACAGTTATCAATTCGACTTATGAATGCGAATTGGAGTCAAAAATAATATACTTGCGGTATTTTTACAAAGGCTTGTACTAGAACAAATAAAATTGTACAAGTGACACTTGCCTGGTATTTGACGACGATAAATTTAAAAATAGAATAACGGGATCAGTATCCCGGACAGTAGAATATGTGTGAAATGTTGTATATGGCAGCCACGCCAAATCAGCAATCCAAAATAGTAAGTCCAAACAGCAACTCCAAACAGCAAAATAGACAAGTCCCCAAACTACTACTCCTCCTCCTTTTTCTTTTCCAACACCAACAGAGAGTTAATCCTTCTCTTCGACACACACACCCAGAGGGGGAGAGAGAGAGAGAGAGCCCGATGGCGGGAATGGGGAGCGGCTGCAAACGACGAGGGCGAGCGGGGTTCTTGGGACTGGCGCGTCGACAGAGAAGTCGACGAGGGGGGCTGGGTTCGACAGGGAAAAGCTTCGACTGTGGAGATGGCGAGCGGCGGGATGCGGTGACTGAGCGGGAGGCGCTCGGATGATGAGAGGGTGAAGACGAGGGGAGGCGCGACTGGGCGAAGCTCCGAGGTGACGGCGATGGCGTGAGTGGAGGCGAGCTCGATTGGTGGTGCTGACTTCGACGGAGGTGGAGCAAGGCTGGGCTCGAGCAGAAGGCAACGGGGCTGGCGACGGCTTGCGGGGAGCGCACGACTGGAGAGGAGTGGGAGGTCGGCACAGGGGAGGGCGATGGACGGTGGAGGCGCGTCGAGCTCGGCAATGGGAGGTGCGAGGCGGCGAGGACAGGATGCTGTGGAGTTTGAGCGAAGGAGGAAGACGAGGCGACTGCGGCGAGGTCGGGAGGGTGGCGCGACTGTGGTTCGGAGTGCGGTCGAGCGGCTGAGAAGGTGGGTCGAACGGAGAGAGCGCTCTGACTGGACGAACGGGGAAGACAACTGAATGGGAGGTGAGCGGGGTGGAGTCGAATGTGGTTCGACGGAGGTGCTCGCGACGTCGGGGCTCTGCGGTGGAGGAATGGCTGTCGACGAGATTGTGAGCGGATAGGGGAGCGTCGGGTTGGAGCAGCGGTAATGGTGACCTCAGAGCTTGAGCGCAGAGGGCGAGGGCGAGCACAGGCGGGGTGTGGCGGGAGATGGAGGAGGAAGAAGATGAGAGTCGGATGGGTTGGGGGATGAGTTCTGTTGGTTTGTTTTGTTTGGTTTCTTCGTTTTGGTTGAAGAACAAAGGGGAGAAGAAACGGGGAGAGAGAGAGTGGTAACGGGGGAGATGGAGAACGGGGGTAGAGAGATTCTTATAATGGGATAAATAAAGTAACGGGTGAGAAGAGTGGGGTAGTTACAAGGAGAATGGAGAAAGTGCTGGTACGGGAAAAGAGTGGGGAGTTGGAGTACGGGACAAAAGAGTGGGGGTGTGGAGAATAAATATTGTATAGGGATAGGTGTATAATGATTCTGCACAATTATATGGATTCTGGACCTGGGCTTCAAATAAATGGGCTTTAAATAAAATAATATCCATATAGCTTGGGTTTGGGCTTTAAAATAGTTTCATATATTTAAATAAAATACTTAGGATGTTGGGCTAAATTTTCTGGGCTCAGATTTAAATATAATAATAAAATAAAACAGAATATGGGATTGGGCTTAAAATAACAAGTAAATAGTTGGGCTTCGAATTAATACATAATAAAATCAAAATAGAATTTGGGCTCACATTAATTAGATAATAAAATCAAAATGTAAACTTGGGCTCATATTAACAATTAATAAAACCAAAATACAACTTGGGTTTACAATAAAGAATTGGGCTCTAAAAATAGTTTTAAACAATAAAATCAATTATGGGAAAATAGTTATAAAATACTGAGAATTTAAATACGGAAAAATACTTTAAAAATACGTATTAATGAAAACAGGGGTTACAAATCCTACCCACCTTACAATAAATTTCGTCCTCGAAATTTAAGTAAGCGGTATATAGGATAGGGCAAAAGCAAGCTATGGGGTAACAAAATGAAGGATTTCAAAGGGAATGAACAAATGGTGGTAATATCCGAATTGGAGAGAATACGGCAAAGAAGAAGTAATAGGATGATATTCAATATTGAATCAATCAATGGGGATGAATGCAAGTACAGAGGAATGATGATCCAAGAATTGAAAGATGACAAAATAACAAAATACCTGCAATCGCACTCAGGCAGTCTCTGCTTCCACTGCAATCGGGTCAGGGCTTGGCCGCACTCTTCAGCTTGTCCTTCTTTGGGAGCTGCTCCTCCAGTTGGTGCACTTCTTCGTACCCTTCGACAGTTCCGAATCTTGTGGTCCTTCCCTCCACATACAAGACATCGACGATTGGCTCTCCAGCAATCCTTGTGTCGGTGGCCGATCTTGTGGCAATAGCTACACGTCGGATTCTTCTTCTCATGGGTCCGCTTCATGATGGCGAAGGCGTGATGCTGCTGTGCAAATATGTTCAGTCGAGTGAGCTCTGCGTACTCCTGAATCCTTTCCAGACTGGCTCTTATCAGCTCGTTGTGTTCTTTTTGTAGTTCCATCATTCTTCGCATCTCCTGGAGAGTAGCAGCGATATTCACTGATGTCTCGTCCTTAGGCAGAGGAGTCGAAATGTCCTCACTAGCCATAGTCTGCAAAACCAACAAGTTAGTAAGTATCCATATTGGTTATTCATTATCCATGTGATTAATCGTGGTTAAATGTTGTTGAGTTAACCTGATTGAGTCAAGCATGTCTAATGTATTAGTCAAACTAACACATTAGCCATAACTTGGCTCTGATACCACTAAAAACCTTGTCACGCCCCGCTTCCCAGAATACGGGAACACAGACACGTAACCGAGGCCCAGCAAATGATGCAGATACATCATTCATAAGCTGTAAATTTAACTCAACAACAAGATAACAATTTCAACCACGATAACATATAAAATCACAACAGGATAACAAAGTACATGAATATTACATGAACCAACAACTGGAAAGAAATATAGTTACGGGTCAAACACGCCCGGATTACAACAAGAGTACATAAATGAAACATAAACTAAAATAACATTAAATTAAACAAGACTAGAATCTCTGTTCGGCAACACCTTCAGGTAGTTCTCTATCTGGGCCTGCAAGTATATTATTACAAGGAAAGAAACAAGTGGTACCCGTTAATGCAAGTCACGGGCCGCAAGGGAACAAGCTACGGGACAAAAACAGAATGAAACAAAAGCAGGAAATAACAGAGAATCAAGACTGATATAATAGAACAAATACAACATGTGAAGGAATCAAGAATAAGACTTCATGGAACAATTAATGTGCATGTGAACAATTAAATAACCCATAGTAACATGTAACATGTAAACGAGTAAGCAAGTAAACGTGTCAACATAAACGAGTAACATGTAGACAAGTAAACAAGTCACCATAACCATGTAACATATAAACGGATCATGCAACTGTACGTGTCATGTCATATCTTTTATTAACCTAACTAGGTAGCACTTCATGCGTCCCATACCACATTGTTGCTATCCACAACCAAGTGAACGTTTAGACCGTGGTGGATTCTATAGGTCACGTACTCGGGAAACATATACAGAAGTCATGTCAAGTATATCTTGTATCAAGATACGTGCAATGTGGACATAGTGTAACGTAGCGTGAAACATAGAACATAAAGTTTGCAAATTTACAATTTGCAACTTGTAAATTTGCGTCGGGGAACCACGAGCCCCCGTCCGAGTACGCTCTTCTATATTGTCCACTACTAAATCTTTTCCCTTTATATCCCGGCTTGTTATCTTTTTAATTTTAATCAAACATGAACAAAAACTACATGCAAGAACAAGGACGGGTAACATGGCAAGGGTAACATAACAAGATCAAGTACCAAGACTTATACGAGGCAGGAAACATATTTCAGGACTTATAGAACATGTGATGCAACTAATGACATGCATAACACTTAATCAAGAATAAAGATATTATAACAACATGCAACCTAAGAACAAACAATTCATGCACAATATCATGTATATTAATATATATGTGTATCGTGTTCATGCAACGGACATGGCAACAAAGTATTCGTGATCTTGTACGAATACGGAATACGGATTATGTATGGAAACAGTTATCAATTCGACTTATGAATGCGAATTGGAGTCAAAAATAATATACTTGCGGTATTTTTCCAAAGGCTTGTACTAGAACAAATAAAATTGTACAAGTGACACTTGCCTGGTATTTGACGACGATAAATTTAAAAATAGAATAACGGGATCAGTATCCCGGACAGTAGAATATGTGTGAAATGTTGTATATGGCAGCCACGCCAAATCAGCAATCCAAAATAGTAAGTCCAAACAGCAACTCCAAACAGCAAAATAGACAAATCCCCAAACTACTACTCCTCCTCCTTTTTCTTTTCCAACACCAACAGAGAGTTAATCCTTCTCTTCGACACACACACCCAGAGGGGGAGAGAGAGAGAGAGAGCGCGATGGCGGGAATGGGGAGCGGCTGCAAACGACGAGGGCGAGCGGGGTTCTTGGGACTGGCGCGTCGACAGAGAAGTCGACGAGGGGGGCTGGGTTCGACAGGGAAAAGCTTCGACTGTGGAGATGGCGAGCGGCGGGATGCGGTGACTGAGCGGGAGGCGCTCGGATGATGAGAGGGTGAAGACGAGGGGAGGCGCGACTGGGCGAAGCTCCGAGGTGACGGCGATGGCGTGAGTGGAGGCGAGCTCGATTGGTGGTGCTGACTTCGACGGAGGTGGAGCAAGGCTGGGCTCGAGCAGAAGGCGACGGGGCTGGCGACGGCTTGCGGGGAGCGCACGACTGGAGAGGAGTGGGAGGTCGGCACAGGGGAGGGCGATGGACGGTGGAGGCGCGTCGAGCTCGGTAATGGGAGATGCGAGGCGGCGAGGACAGGATGCTGCGGAGTTTGAGCGAAGGAGGAAGACGAGGCGACTGCGGCGAGGTCGGGAGGGTGGCGCGACTGTGGTTCGGAGTGCGGTCGAGCGGCTGAGAAGGTGGGTCGAACGGAGAGAGCGCTCCGACTGGACGAACGGGGAAGACAACTGAATGGGAGGTGAGCGGGGTGGAGTCGAATGTGGTTCGACGGAGGTGCTCGCGACGTCGGGGCTCTGCGGTGGAGGAATGGCTGTCGACGAGATTGTGAGCGGATAGGGGAGCGTCGGGTTGGAGCAGCGGTAATGGTGACCTCGGAGCTTGAGCGCAGAGGGCGAGGGCGAGCGCAGGCGGGGTGTGGCGGGAGATGGAGGAGGAAGAAGATGAGAGTCGGATGGGTTGGGGGATGAGTTCTGTTGGTTTGTTTTGTTTGGTTTCTTCGTTTTGGTTGAAGAACAGAGGGGAGAAGAAACGGGGAGAGAGAGAGTGGTAACGGGGGAGATGGAGAACGGGGGTAGAGAGATTCTTATAATGGGATAAATAAAGTAACGGGTGAGAAGAGTGGGGTAGTTACAAGGAGAATGGAGAAAGTGCTGGTACGGGAAAAGAGTGGGGAGTTGGAGTACGGGACAAAAGAGTGGGGGTGTGGAGAATAAATATTGTATAGGGATAGGTGTATAATGATTCTGCACAATTATATGGATTCTGGACCTGGGCTTCAAATAAATGGGCTTTAAATAAAATAATATCCATATAGCTTGGGTTGGGCTTTAAAATAGTTTCATATATTTAAATAAAATACTTAGGATGTTGGGCTAAATTTTCTGGGCTCAGATTTAAATATAATAATAAAATAAAACAGAATATGGGATTGGGCTTAAAATAACAAGTAAATAGTTGGGCTTCGAATTAATACATAATAAAATCAAAATCGAATTTGGGCTCACATTAATTAGATAATAAAATCAAAATGTAAACTTGGGTTCATATTAACAATTAATAAAACCAAAATACAACTTGGGTTTACAATAAAGAATTGGGCTCTAAAAATAGTTTTAAACAATAAAATCAATTATGGGAAAATAGTTATAAAATACTGAGAATTTAAATACGGAAAAATACTTTAAAAATACGTATTAATGAAAACAGGGGTTACAAATCCTACCCACCTTACAATAAATTTCGTCCTCGAAATTTAAGTAAGCGGTATATAGGATAGGGCAAAAGCAAGCTATGGGGTAACAAAATGAAGGATTTCAAAGGGAATGAACAAATGGTGGTAATATCCGAATTGGAGAGAATACGGCAAAGAAGAAGTAATAGGATGATATTCAATATTGAATCAATCAATGGGGATGAATGCAAGTACAGAGGAATGATGATCCAAGAATTGAAAGATGACAAAATAACAAAATACCTGCAATCGCACTCAGGCAGTCTCTGCTTCCACTGCAATCGGGTCAGGGCTTGGCCGCACTCTTCAGCTTGTCCTTCTTTGGGAGCTGCTCCTCCAGTTGGTGCACTTCTTCGTACCCTTCGACAGTTCCGAATCTTGTGGTCCTTCCCTCCACATGCAAGACATCGACGATTGGCTCTCCAGCAATCCTTGTGTCGGTGGCCGATCTTGTGGCAATAGCTACACGTCGGATTCTTCTTCTCATGGGTCCGCTTCATGATGGCGAAGGCGTGATGCTGCTGTGCAAATATGTTCAGTCGAGTGAGCTCTGCGTACTCCTGAATCCTTTCCAGACTGGCTCTTATCAGCTCGTTGTGGTCTTTTTGTAGTTCCATCATTCTTCGCATCTCCTGGAGAGTAGCAGCGATATTCACTGATGTCTCGTCCTTAGGCAGAGGAGTCGAAATGTCCTCACTAGCCATAGTCTGCAAAACCAACAAGTTAGTAAGTATCCATGTTGGTTATTCATTATCCATGTGATTAATCGTGGTTAAATGTTGTTGAGTTAACCTGATTGAGTCAAGCATGTCTAATGTATTAGTCAAACTGACACATTAGCCATAACCTGGCTCTGATACCACTAAAAACCTTGTCACGCCCCGCTTCCCAGAATACGGGAACACAGACACGTAACCGAGGCCCAGCAAATGATGCAGATACATCATTCATAAGCTGTAAATTTAACTCAACAACAAGATAACAATTTCAACCATGATAACATATAAAATCACAACAGGATAACAAAGTACATGAATATTACATGAACCAACAACTGGAAAGAAATATAGTTACGGGTCAAACACGCTCGGATTACAACAAGAGTACATAAATGAAACATAAACTAAAATAACATTAAATTAAACAAGACTAGAATCTCTGTTCGGCAACACCTTCAGGTAGTTCTCCATCTGGGCCTGCAAGTATATTATTACAAGGAAAGAAACAAGTGGTACCCGTTAATGCAAGTCACGGGCCGCAAGGGAACAAGCTACGGGACAAAAACAGAATGAAACAAAAGCAGGAAATAACAGAGAATCAAGACTGATATAATAGAACAAATACAACATGTGAAGGAATCAAGAATAAGACTTCATGGAACAATTAATGTGCATGTGAACAATTAAATAACCCATAGTAACATGTAACATGTAAACGAGTAAGCAAGTAAACGTGTCAACATAAACGAGTAACATGTAGACAAGTAAACAAGTCACCATAACCATGTAACATATAAACGGATCATGCAACTGTACGTGTCATGTCATATCTTTTATTAACCTAACTAGGTAGCACTTCATGCGTCCCATACCACATGGTTGCTATCCACAACCAAGTGAACGTTTAGACCGTGGTGGATTCTATAGGTCACGTACTCGGGAAACATATACAGAAGTCATGTCAAGTACATCTTGTATCAAGATACGTGCAATGTGGACATAGTGTAACGTAGCGTGAAACATAGAACATAAAGTTTGCAAATTTACAATTTGCAATTTGCAAATTTGCGTCGGGGAACCACGAGCCCCCGTCCGAGTACGCTCTTCTATATTGTCCACTACTAAATCTTTTCCCTTTATACCCCGGCTTGTTATCTTTTTAATTTTAATCAAACATGAACAAAAACTACATGCAAGAACAAGGACGGGTAACATGGCAAGGGTAACATAACAAGATCAAGTACCAAGACTTATACGAGGCAGGAAACATATTTCAGGACTTATAGAACATGTGATGCAACTAATGACATGCATAACACTTAATCAAGAATAAAGATATTATAACAACATTGTGACAGTGTAAAAATGGCCTGAGGCCCAACCAGGGCCCGATACAATTCCCACTCAGAAAGATAAAGATAGCAACCTGGTTCGGCTCCGGACCACTTCAGGGTCGGTGCCGAACCTCGTGGTTGCCCTCACGGTACTAGCCTCATCGTACCGACGAGCCTCAGTAGCCCTCGGAGTCCGATCCGGGACAGTCCCACAGGCCGTCCCCCCTCTCTGGCGGGGCAGAAGGATGACCTGGCGCAGCCTAGGCCCTCCGATTCCCCCCAGAAGCACAGGAGGCCCACGATGGGCCACGTCAGCTCCAAATACCGCCAAGGGTTTCGCCACGTCAGCCCCATACCACTCCTGGTATCGCCACGTCCGCCCTAAACCCCCTGGGCCTTCTGCCACGTCAGGCCCACGGGCTTTCGGATCCAGACCCGGCCCCCAAGTGGAACCAAACCCGGTTGGGATTCTCTATAAATACTAGACCCCCACCCACCTTTTGAGGTAATGAATCTTTTGCCACTTAAATATACCTAGTTATTGCTACTCTCTCACAGAGACTGACTAGAGCGTCGGAGGGTCCGCCGCCGGGATAAACCCCGGTGTTTCAGGACCGTCTGCAGGTACACAAGACCTCGGATCCGACCCTTCCGATCCGAGCCCAGCCTTCAACATCTTTCCGAGCTCATCGTATGTCCCAGAAGGTCAACCAAAGGTCGGCAGACGAGCGGCATTCTCCTTCAATACAAATTGAGTCCGAACTCACACCTGGTGCATCCACACGTCTCCCAGAAATAAACAGCATCAGGTTGGCGCCGTCTGTAGGAAACGCTGCTCCAGAAGCCGATCCGATCCAGACCCTCAAAGGCCATCGACAGCCGAACCCTCATGGCCTCCAAAGGCAAGGGGGCTGCTTCCTCCGTCAACCAACAGGACTCGCCCCCACCCACTGATAAAGCCAGGCCACGCACGTCAAAACACAAGGCTCCCTCCCGGGAGTCCCAAAGGAGCGTCGGCCGGCCAGTCCAGCCCGACCTCCGGGGAGTAATCCTCAACCGCAAGATTATCCGCAGCAGGGGAAGGGCCGCTTCCAACCCGGTCCCGAACCATCCGAGGCCACCGCCCGAGGTGCGAAGACCCGCGCTCAGCCGAGTCGGAAGACAACCCTCGGACCGACCAAACCGGGTCGAAGGAGCCCCCGTCACTCATAAGGAATTCCAAGACTTCCGAAGAGAAATTCTGGGAGCCCTCCGACGGGCCCCCAGGGAAGAAACCCTCCATTCCCAAACAGGGTCGGACGCCGAAGCCAGTGCGTCCCGCCCTTCAACGATCCAGCCGGAAGACGATGACGTACTCCTAAGACGCCTACAAGAAATGGAGGACCGCCTCGATCACATAGGGGACGGCGACCAAAGGGTGGCTCAGGGGTACAGACCTGTCCGTCCTCCCTTCTCCGCCCCCATCCTCCAAGCGGAAATACCCCGGAATTTCCGACCCCCTCAATTCGAGACATACGATGGCGAGGGAGATCCTGCTGATCACATGGAGGGTTTCAAAACCCTCATGATGATTCACAGCGCCTCGGATCCCCTGCTCTGCCGAGCCTTCCCTGCCACCCTTCGGGGTCCAGCTCGCGAGTGGTTCTCCAAACTCGCCCCCGGCTCCATTTACTCCTTCGACCAACTCGAGGGCAATTTTCTTGCCCATTTTGTCACTAACCGGAAGGCCGAAAGGACCAGCGCCTCATTACTTGGGCTCAAGCAGATAGAGGGGGAATCACTCAGAGTGTTCGTCCGGAGATTTACCGCTGAGGCAAGGTCGGTCTCCTCCCTCGACCCAGGCGTCGCTTCAGCGGCATTCCGACACAACGTCCGCCCCGGACAGCTGAAGGCTTCTCTGGCCAAGAGACCCCCCGTCGACTTTCCCGACCTCCTTAATAGGGTCGAGAAATACATTAGGGCAGAAGAGGCCCTTAATCCCGAAGATGCCAGGGATGCCACCGGGAAGGGAAAGCGGAAGACCGAGGAAGTCGAACCACCAAAGAAAGCTCCAAGGGACCCGGGGGCCATGAAGAAGGTCCCGCCAGTCCCCCGCTTCGAGAGGTAAACTCCCCTGACGCATAACATATCCGCCATCCTCTTGGAAATCGAAGACAAGGGCATTGTCCGACTCCCCCCCCGATCTAATAACAACAAGAATCGAGACCAGCGCTTTTACTGCCGCTTTCACAGAGACCACGGGCACGAAACCGACCAATGCCGAGCCCTGAAAGACGAAATTGAAGAACTCATTTCCAGAGGGTACCTCCGAGAGTTTACCCGAGAAGGCCCACGGGATCGGCGAGACGCTAGGAACCGGAGGCAATCGCCTCCGAACCCTCCTCCAAACCAGACCCAGGGTCGGGACCCCGATTCCGAGGGAGCCGCAGATATCCCTTTCATCTTGCACTGTGTCCACGGAGGGCCGATGGGAGGTGAATCAAACACTTCCAGAAAAGCCTTCATCCGAGAGGTGAACGCTGTCAGAGACAACCCCTCGCCCAAACTGCAATCAAGGCCGGTCTCCTTCTCAGGGGAAGACCTTGAAGGTGTTCGCTTGCCCCACTGCGATGCCCTCGTCATTAACCTCCACATGGCTAATTGTGAAGTCCGCAGGATCCTCGTCGACAACGGTAGCTCGGTGAATATTCTTTTCCTCGAAGCCTTCGAAAATCTCAGGTTACCCCAAGGCAAACTCAAGCCAGCCGGGTACACCTTGCACGGGTTCTCCGGCGTCCCGGTCGTAATAGAAGGGATTGTTACCCTCGACGTTATCGCCGGGTCGACTCCTGTCAAGAGGACCGAATCCATGGACTTCATGGTGGTCAACGTCAAGGCGGCTTACAACGCCATACTTGGCCGGCCTGGACTATGCTCCCTACAAGCGGTGCCTTCGGCTTACCATCTGAAGCTCAAGTTCCCCACCCCTCAAGGAGTCGGCATCGTCCGAGGCAGCCAAGAAGCAGCGCGATCATGCTACATGACCACCGTCGGGGGAGGTGTGTTCCCCCTCGACGCCGAACGAGCATAGATTATGGCCCGGCTAAATGTAAATCTGCTTTTGTGTAAACCCTCGTATGTAAAGGGCTGCCTTAGCGGCCCTCCCTACCTTATACTAAAAATACCCCTTTTTGTCCGAACCCAAATGTCTCGATAGTCTCAGTGCGAGTTCGGACCGAGGGTCCTTCCTAAGGCCCCACTTCGATCCCTCGCGGAGCGGTGGAGCCAGACCTTGCCTCCGACATTGCGCGCTACGCTACTGGCCGGTGCGAGGAAGGAAAAGGATTCTTTGTTCATACCCCTTTATTTTCATTCCAAAGAGAAAAAATAAAACGAAAGAAAAACAAAGACCGTTACAAGACCGCTCCACTCATCTCAAATCAGGAAGATCAGGGCCCCTCGGGCCCAACGAGGGACGAAGAGTACTCCGACCAAGCAACTAGGGGCCCCTCTCCTCGTTGTGGTATTCCTTAGCCTCAGCCCCAATCGACACTCCAGCCACAGAACTCTGGGCATCGTCCGATCGCGTCCGCTGCAATAGCAGCAGCGCAGAGGGAACCCCCTCCGCCTGTCGACCCGCGGAGGAAGAGAACGAGGCACCCAACATCGCCTCGTAACGAGGCATCTCCGTCTCCTTCTCCACAAAGACGTCGCAAGGTAACCCCCCAGGAGAGGGCCTCAGCACCAAGGTACTAAGCCCGGCCTGTCTAAGGTCCGCGCCACCGAGCTCCCGATCCCACATCGCCCTTCTCAACCGGCGCGCCTCCGCACTTAAGACAGCGGACTTATTCCGATAAAAGTTACAAGCCGTATCGGTGTCCCGAGCCCCCCTTCGATGACGAGCCAGCGCGGCCTCCAGGACCTTAACCTTACTCCGGAGCCACGCCACATAGAAACTACGGGAGTCCCCCTCAGGGAGGAGAGCCGCGACCTACAAGATAACCAACCAACTCAACACACATTCTCAAGAAGATTCAGAAATGTCCGAGGTCAAAACAACCGGCCGGTCAAAAAACTTTTCTTGCCACTATAAATCCAGGTGCTTCTTACAAAAATGCGGTGGCCAGTCCGCGGGAGGCAAACACAATCGAGGGAGAGAAAAAGAAAGACAAAAATTACACAACTCATTGACCCACCTCCGCGCCGACGGACGGATCCACGGGAGCGTCGGCCGATGGGTCGACGGCAGGCCCTTCTTCGCCAGGAGTCTTCGACGTCCCCTCGATCTCCATATCATACTCAAACTTGGACAAATCGAGGGTCGGGAAGAAGTGCCTCACGTGGCTGAGGGCCTTCGCATAGCTTTTGTCCTGGGCCGCGATCACCATCAGCTGGCCCGTAGTCAGCACCTCCTTCGCCTCCTTGGTGAACTTCGTCTTCAGGGAGGCCATCTTCTTCTCCCACTCCACATCCTTGGCCTTGAGCTGGAGCTCCAGCTGCTGCTCCCTCTTATGCGAACCCTCGAGTTCGATTCGCATCTCCTTCATCACCAGCTCACTCTTTTCCGCTCGAGCTCGCTCTTGGGCCAGGGACGCCTCGTACAGGTTCTTTATGTTGGCCCCCTGTATGCAAGCCTACAGCCAACGGCAGACAAAGATCAGGCCTCCGCACGAAAATCAACAAGGAGGGACAGGGTCGAAAGACTTACCTGCACAGTGGCCTGCGCCAGGCGGGCGAACGCCACCTCCACGGGCTCACCCTCCATCGCCTTGCGATCGCGAGGGGTCGCCAGCTTTTCCACCACTTCAACGGCTTGGGCCTCCTCTGTCAGGCGGTCCCCCATCAGAACCGACCAGTCCGGAGCCCACCGCTGCCGCAACAACTCCACCACCGGATCCTCTTCCTCGGCCTCGACCCAGGGACCTTTCCCCTTGTCGAGAACAGGGGCCCCCGCTAGGCCCTGACCCTTCGAAGAAGCCACACCCTTGCTCGTCTCGGAGCGACCCCTCTTGGTCCTCGGCTCGAGTTGGACTTCCGAAATGATTAGGGACGACCCCCTCGGCCTCTTTGCCGCCTCCTTCTCAGCCTTCTCCTTCCTCATGGCGAGCCTCTTTGCCTTGATCGACGCCTCGTCCATACCTGCGGAAAAAACCATTAAGAGCAATGAGCAAGAAAGCAAGAAAGGACCCAGAGAAAAGAAACAACTACATACACATAACAGCTGGGCTCAGTCCAGCGCTCACCAGAGTGGTCTCCGTCACCTCCGTCCAATCAATACTAGGTGACTGGCGGAGGCGCTCGACAAACCCCCATTCATCGGCCGACAGATCCCCCTGCCTCGGCAGTTGGTAGTTCGGCTTGGAGTGGTTCCATCGAGTGGGAATGTCCCATGGCTCTTCACTCCGGATCACCAAATATTTCTCCTTCCATCCCTTGATGGAATCCGGGTGGTGGCGAACGACCTTCCCCCCACTCCGGGGAGAGATATAGTATACACCCTCGGCCGACGGGTTGACCATCAGCATCGCGCGGAACACATTCAGCCGCAGGGGTACTTGCTGTTCCTCGCACATCAGCACAAAGCAGATAATCTGCTTCCAAGAGTTCGGCCCGTACTGCATGGGCGCCAAGGAGGCCCAGTTCAACACGTCCCTAACAAACGGGTGGATTGGCAACCTCAGGCCAGAGATAAAAGCGTCCACTGGGAAGACACAGTACCAAGCGGGTAAGGGATCGGTGGGGCGCAGAGTGGAGCTCGACAGCAGCAGTTCGTAACCAGGCCCTATATGATACGCCAGCTGCAGAACCTCCAAATCCCCGTCCTCCAAAACGGTCGAGATCGCGTCCATCATCACCCTCCTCCGGCTCGGCGAAGAGGGTTGCACTCCGAAGAGCTCCCGATCAGAAAGGTCGTCGGGATACTGACGGAAATGCTTCGGCTGAACGGGCGAACCCGTCATCAGATTACGGAAAACAGGTGCCTTGCTCGAACCGCCGGTCCTCGACCCCGGTTTTCTTGGGGCCCTCTTCTCCTTCTTGACTCGCTCCGACGGTCCTCGACCCTGAACGGTGGATCTCCTCGCTATATCACCCTCGCCTCCCTCCTCATCGGAAGACAACTCCAGCACGCGAATGCCGTCCGAACCGACGCCGGCTCCCTCCGACCCGCTACTCTCCACCACAAAGGGACGTCGGGAGCGCGACAGCCTCGTCTTGTGTACCGCTTCCCCCTCACCTACTGAGTCCTCCAAAGAAACCAAGCCAGTAGGGCCCACAACGGGCACCGACTCCTCCTCGAACACGGGCTCTTCCCACGACGTCGACGGAGAGTCAGGCTTTACTTCCCCCCTGGACGACGACGCCGACGAACCGGACTGAGCCCTATCCATCTGTGCCTAAAGATAAAACAAACTTACCAAACTAACCTGGGACCGCTTCGGGAGGGCGAGCCAAGTACGGCAAACTGCAAGAACAATCGCTGAAGGGTTGGGAGATTTTTTGAAAAAGAAAGCAGCAAGATTGAAGTGGGCGAAGGGGAAAAAGGGGGGAATACTTATATAAGGGAAGAACGACTCCTCGACTTCCGCGATTACTGTTCACTGATTGACGCACAACTGCCGCCTGGAAAATCGCGTCGCGTCCTCGAAACCTGTGCTGAGGACGTCATCAGACGCCAGACTGACAGCCCAACTCTGGGGTCAGTTCGGATGGAATAGGCCAAGGAGAAAACATTTTTACTTAAGGTTTAAGACGCCGTCATATGACAGACGCCCCGGGCTCCAGCGCTCGACCAGTTCCCCTCTCACCCTCGAGCAGCCCGGGACTTACAGCTTCGGCAGCCGAAACCCCGAACAGTTCGAGGGTGGGACAGAAACCGCCATCGCCTGCAGCCTTATCAAGACGGACTGGCCGACCCCCGATGGGAGGTGGTCCTACCATCCGAGGCCCTTCAGCCCCAAGACCGGAATACGGTTGGTGCATCTTTTCGTCCGGATCTCTCCCGGGCCAAACATCCATGACAGGATAGTCTGACCCGAAAAGGGATCCAGACGGCAAAACCACCACCAATCCGAGGCTCCTCTTCCACCAGCACGGATCTCGGCCGTTACCCCTCTCGCCCTGATCTCCCATAGATCTGGCTGCCGTATCAAGGTCCATCAGATCCAAGAGAAGATCCGGGCGGCAGAAGTAACCACCTCTCCGACGCTGCTAGGGTCGGAATTATTAGCAAAAGACAGGCGTCCGCCGAAGCAGACACCTCTGAGGGCCAATGGGCCACCCCTGTTTTGATCATACCTACGATGGAGGGGGGAGGTATTTATAACCTCCCCCAGGGACTAACCGTTGGGGCGCGGGGAAGGTCAATCAACGGAAAACCATGCGCCATCTACATTTATTAGGCGACGCCATTAAATGCCCCTAGGAAATTGGACCATCACACCGTTCTCGGAGAGCCTTCAATGCTCCACAGGAATGGCGGGATATCCCCGCTCAATCACTCTAGGGCGCCAACCGATCGCCATCCCCCTTGTTGGCCCGTAATCCCTCGACCAGCTCGAGGTGAGGTCTAGCACCAGGGTAGTCTTCTCAGGAAGGCTTCACGGCTCGCCATCGCCCTTGCCTTCCCGTAATCCCTCGCCAAGCTCGAGGTCAGGTCTGGCACCAGGGTGGTCTTCTCAGGAAGGCCAACGGCTCGCCACCCCCCTTGTTGGCCCGTAATCCCTCGACCAGCTCGAGGTGAGGTCTAGCACCAGGGTAGTCTTCTCAGGAAGGCTTCACGGCTCGCCATCGCCCTTGCCTTCCAGTAATCCCTCGCCAAGCTCGAGGTCAGGTCTGGCACTAGGGTGGTCTTCTCAGGAAGGCCAACGGCCCGCCACCCCCCTTGTTGGCCCATAATCCCTCGACCAGCTCGAGGTCGGGTCCGGCACCAGGGGAGTCTTCTCAGGAAGGCTTCACGGCTCGCCATCGCCCTTGCCTTCCAGTAATCCCTCGCCAAGCTCGAGGTCAGGTCTGGCACCAGGGTGGTCTTCTCAGGAAGGCCAACGGCTCGCCACCCCCCCTTGTTGGCCCATAATCCCTCGACCAGCTCGAGGTCGGGTCCGGCACCAGGGGAGTCTTCTCAGGAAGGCTTCACGGCTCGCCATCGCCCTTGCCTTCCCGTAATCCCTCGCCAAGCTCGAGGTCAGGTCTGGCACCAGGGTGGTCTTCTCAGGAAGGCCGACGGCTCGCCACCCCCCTTGTTGGCCCATAATCCCTCGACCGGCTCGAGGTCAGGTCTGGCACCAGGGGAGTCTTCTCAGGAAGGCTTCACGGCTCGCCATTGCCCTTGCCTTCCAGTAATCCCTCGCCAAGCTCGAGGTCAGGACTGGCACCAGGGTGTTCTTCTCAGGAAGGCCGACGGCTCGCCACCCCCCTTGTTGGCCCGTAATCCCTCGACCTGCTCGAGGTCAGGTCTAGCACCAGGGTAGTCTTCTCAGGAAGGCTTCACAGCTCGCCATCGCCCTTGCCTTCCAGTAATTCCTCGCCAAGCTCGAGGTCAGGTCTGGCACCAGGGTGGTCTTCTCAGGAAGGCCAACGGCTCGCCACCTCCTTCTTGGCCCGTAATCCCTCGACCGGCTCGAGGTCAGGTCTAGCACCAGCGTAACCCTCTCATGAAGGCCCAGTGACTCGCCATCCCATTTCTACAACCATAAGCACTCCTCCACGGCTAGCTCCCGCACCCCCTGCAGGAGTGGGGGGCTTGTGTGATAGTGTAAAAATGGCCTGAGGCCCAACCAGGGCCCGATACAATTCCCACTCAGAAAGATAAAGATAGCAACCTGGTTCGGCTCCGGACCACTTCAGGGTCGGCGTTGAACCTCGTGTTTGCCCTCACGGTACTGGCCTCCTCGTACCGACGAGCCTCAGTAGCCCTCGGAGTCCGATCCGGGACAGTCCCACAGGCCGTCCCCCCTCTCTGGCGGGGCAGAAGGATGACCTGGCGCAGCCTAGGCCCTCCGATTCCCCCCAGAAGCACAGGAGGCCCACGATGGGCCACGTCAGCTCCAAATACCGCCAAGGGTTTCGCCACGTCAGCCCTATACCACTCCTGGTATCGCCACGTCCGCCCTAAACCCCCTGGGCCTTCTGCCACGTCAGGCCCACGGGCTTTCGGATCCAGACCCGGCCCCCAAGTGGAACCAAACCCGGTTGAAATTCTCTATAAATACTAGACCCCCACCCACCTTTTGAGGTAATGAATCTTTTGCCACTTAAATATACCTAGTTATTGCTACTCTCTCACAGAGACTGACTAGAGCGTCGGAGGGTCCGCCGCCGGGATAAACCCCGGTGTTTCAGGACCGTCTGCAGGTACACAAGACCTCGGATCCGACCCTTCCGATCCGAGCCCAGCCTTCAACATCTTTCCGAGCTCATCGTAGGTCCCAGAAGGTCAACCAAAGGTCGGCAGACGAGCGGCATTCTCCTTCAATACAAATTGAGTCCGAACTCACACCTGGTGCATCCACACGTCTCCCAGAAATAAACAGCATCAAACATGCAACCTAAGAACAAACAATTCATGCACAATATCATGTATATTAATATATATGTGTATCGTGTTCATGCAACGGACATGACAACAAAGTATTCGTGATCTTGTACGAATACAGAATATGGATTATGTATGGAAACAGTTATCAATTCGACTTATGAATGCGAATTGGAGTCAAAAATAATATACTTGCGGTATTTTTACAAAGGCTTGTACTAGAACAAATAAAATTGTACAAGTGACACTTGCCTGGTATTTGACGACGATAAATTTAAAAATAGAATAACGGGATCAGTATCCCGGACAGTAGAATATGTGTGAAATGTTGTATATGGAAGCCACGCCAAATCAGCAATCCAAAATAGTAAGTCCAAGCAGCAACTCCAAACAGCAAAATAGACAAATCCCCAAACTACTACTCCTCCTCCTTTTTCTTTTCCAACACCAACAGAGAGTTAATCCTTCTCTTCGACACACACACCCAGAGGGGGAGAGAGAGAGAGAGCGCGATGGCGGGAATGGGGAGCGGCTGCAAACGACGAGGGCGAGCGGGGTTCTTGGGACTGGCGCGTCGACAAAGAAGTCGACGAGGGGGGCTGGGTTCGACAGGGAAAAGCTTCGACTGTGGAGATGGCGAGCGGCGGGATGCGGTGACTGAGCGGGAGGCGCTCGGATGATGAGAGGGTGAAGACGAGGGGAGGCGCGACTGGGCGAAGCTCCGAGGTGACGGCGATGGCGTGAGTGGAGGCGAGCTCGATTGGTGGTGCTGACTTCGACGGAGGTGGAGCAAGGCTGGGCTCGAGCGGAAGGCGACGAGGCTGGCGACGGCTTGCGGGGAGCACACGACTGGAGAGGAGTGGGAGGTCGGCACAGGGGAGGGCGATGGACGGTGGAGGCGCGTCGAGCTCGGCAATGGGAGGTGCGAGGCGGCGAGGACAGGATGCTGCGGAGTTTGAGCGAAGGAGGAAGACGAGGCGACTGCGGCGAGGTCGGGAGGGTGGCGCGACTGTGGTTCGGAGTGCGGTCGAGCGGCTGAGAAGGTGGGTCGAACGGAGAGAGCGCTCCGACTGGACGAACGGGGAAGACAACTGAATGGGAGGTGAGCGGGGTGGAGTCGAATGTGGTTCGACGGAGGTGCTCGCGACGTCGGGGCTCTGCGGTGGAGGAATGGCTGTCGACGAGATTGTGAGCGGAGAGGGGAGCGTCGGGTTGGAGCAGCGGTAATGGTGACCTCGGAGCTTGAGCGCAGAGGGCGAGGGCGAGCGCAGGCGGGGTGTGGCGGGAGATGGAGGAGGAAGAAGATGAGAGTCGGATGGGTTGGGGGATGAGTTCTGTTGGTTTGTTTTGTTTGGTTTCTTCGTTTTGGTTGAAGAACAGAGGGGAGAAGAAACGGGGAGAGAGAGAGTGGTAACGGGGGAGATGGAGAACGGGGGTAGAGAGATTCTTATAATGGGATAAATAAAGTAACGGGTGATAAGAGTGGGGTAGATACAAGGAGAATGGAGAAAGTGCTGGTACGGGAAAAGAGTGGGGAGTTGGAGTACGGGACAAAAGAGTGGGGGTGTGGAGAATAAATATTGTATAGGGATAGGTGTATAATGATTCTGCACAATTATATGGATTCTGGACCTGGGCTTCAAATAAATGGGCTTTAAATAAAATAATATCCATATAGCTTGGGTTGGGCTTTAAAATAGTTTCATATATTTAAATAAAATACTTAGGATGTTGGGCTAAATTTTCTGGGCTCAGATTTAAATATAATAATAAAATAAAACAGAATATGGGATTGGGCTTAAAATAACAAGTAAATAGTTGGGCTTCGAATTAATACATAATAAAATCAAAATAGAATTTGGGCTCACATTAATTAGATAATAAAATTAAAATGTAAACTTGGGCTCATATTAACAATTAATAAAACCAAAATACAACTTGGGTTTACAATAAAGAATTGGGCTCTAAAAATAGTTTTAAACAATAAAATCAATTATGGGAAAATAGTTATAAAATACTGAGAATTTAAATACGGAAAAATACTTTAAAAATACGTATTAATTAAAACAGGGGTTACATTCTCATATATATCCGTGAGAATCTCCATAGCCTCCTTTGTGGTCTTTTCCTTCGAGATATGAAATAACGCCTTCATACTTAGTCCCAATTGAATCTTCTCTAGCGCCTTCTGATCCAAACGATTCCAATCTGTCAAGATCTTCGCATCCTTGTCTGCACCTACGTGCTTCTCATCAAACAACGGACCATCAAGATCTTTCTGACGAAGATACGCTATCATCTTAATCTTCCACATCACGAAGTCACTCCCATCGAATCTCTCGATCTTCGACTTGGTATCGGCCATCTCGAAACTAGTTGCTCTTATACCACTTGTTGAAGAATCTACCACAACTCGTAGTGCTAATAGCGGAAACACACCACAAGCAATAGAAACTGTCAAGACTTAGATGAACCAAGAACAAGCCACCACAATATATGCAAGATCCCACAAGAACACAATCAATATGCAGAGATAACCAATATTTCTTATTCCTCAAGAAATACAAAGATTACAAAAGAGATTACAACTCTCAATCTCTCTCCCTCACTTTTGAAACACTCGGCACAATCCCCTCTTGAAGTTGAGCAATGATAACGGCTCACCAAATCTCTCTAATCTGATGTTACAAATCCTAGAGTCTACAGTCATATATATAGCCCCCAAGTAAACCCTAAAAGATAAACACAAATCCAGCTATTGGGCCTTAAACTCGTAAGCCCAAAAACAATCAGCGCCGAAGTCTGTCGACCGCAACGTGTAGAGCCTAACCCGAGACACGACCGGTCGACTGCACGGTCGACCGTCACCCCCTCTGTTGGACCCTGTACACTCGAAGAACTCTCAGCAGCTTGGATCGGTCGACCGCACCCCCCAGGCCGGTCGACCGCAACTCTCCATACTACACTTCTTGTACTTGTTGTTGTCTTCTGTTGTTGTCTTTGTCTCCTCTTCTTCTTCTTCAACTTCAAGTACTCAGTGTCTACGTGTATTTGAGGCCAAAATCCTAACACTTGTTCCGTTAGCTTCTTCGTGCTTGTTGGAGGTGTTAGCAAGGGTTTTATTTCTAGATGATCCTTTCACAAGGATGTTAGAGTAGATCGGGAGGGAAAATGTTCCTTGAGGCAGTGAAGGAAGAAGTTCATCGGCAAGGGTCACCATTTCATAAATCTGATAGATGGATTGTCATGTAATCAAATGATCACAACATCATGGCCAAATATCTCAAATTTGCACATTAATTATAGTGTTGAAGTTGAAAAAAGAACTACTAACAAAGTGCAATATTTAGAAAGTACAAAATGAAACAAGTGTTTGCGTTGAAGGAAAGACAAGGAAGACGAAGTAAAAAACTCCAATCCTTTAAAAGCAACCACAGATAGGAACTTAGGAAGTAATAGAAATATTATGCCAACAACATAATGAAGCTGCTACAATCTTAAGCTTTACCACGAACAAACCAATGAGGTCACAGGATGAAGGCGGTGGTTGGGAGGCTATGTGATGGTTGTGGAGGTCAGGTGATACAAGAATGATGGATATGATGAAGAGAATGCTCCCCAGAATACTAACTTCATAAGAAAATAGAAGCTATGCTTAGAAAAGGGTCAAAGGCAAAATAACTACCTCTGATTCAGCAATATCAACATCTATTGCTAAATTTTTCTTCTTCTTTTATTTCTTGAGAACACTAGTTTTCTAGTTAAGAATAGTCATTAAAAAAATTATTAATTAGTATCATGAAATTGGCAGCAATTGCACAGGCATGAAAAAGTGACATTCAACTAAGAAGAACAGGAAGAGTTAGGAAAACACACCATCTGTGTGATTAGTTACAGAGTGTTTGTAAACAAGAACATCACGACTCATGCTTGCTCGTGAATGATATCATCACAACTCGAATTAAAAGACTTTAACTTTATTTCAAAAATATCTTCTTTATCTTCTGATAATAGCAATAAGAGGAACGTTGTTTTTTTTTTTTTTTGTTTGGGGACATTGTGAATAATTCAACAAAATGATAACTGGATGATGACAGATGAGTTAAAAGGTTTGAAACATAATGCTTACGAAGATACTACAAGATGATTATCAAACTAATAGACGGACCCTTGTACACAAGCAGAAGACAGACAACTCTTGAAAAGCATTGAAGGAGAACATACATGAAAATTCATTGACATGTTTGTCTTTTGCAGTTAGGCTCATTGCATCTAGTTCTGCAATTGAGCCCAACAAGTACTTCGGAAAGTTACAACGGAAACGTTGTTTCAACTTTGCTACTTTTCTTGCAACTTTTGTTTTTTTGATTAAATTTCTTGCAACTTTTGTTGCCGGTTGTAACCGTTTCCTCTTCATTATTTTACTTACAACTAAAATTTGCAATTGTTGTTGCACGCAAAATAATTGCACTGCAATTGTCTTTACAAGAGACTTTCTCAGTATTTTGCTCCATATTTCATATGGTCCAGGCTTTTCACACTGATTCATTCCGGACCATTATTAAGTGATGATATGCATGAAATAGTCCACTGTACAAACGCGTGAAGGTGTTAATAGGCGCACACTAATGAGCTACTTTAATTTACTAGTAACAGTTGGGTTCGATTACCTAGTAGAAAATAATGCCCATCGTGATAATACCTTCAGAAAGGTTATGAATATGAGCTGTAGACGATGAGAGATTCTCACGAGTACCGGTGGTTTTCACTGATGCAATCAACGGGGGAATGCATACTTCAACTTTGAATCTACAAAATCATACAACAAAGAACTTCCAAATCATGGACAATCTGCAATTAACATCTCCAACATAAAGCACAATCACATCAGTGTTTGTCATACAACAATTCAACAAATAACTTCTAATAATGGACAATCAGGAATTAACAGCTCCAACATAAAGCACAATCACATCACAATTCAACAAATAACTTCTAATAATGGATAATCAGGAATTAACAGCTCCAACATAATGCACAATCACATCAGTTCTCGTACAAGAGTGCAAGAGTTCTACCGATAATCACAATTGGTAAATTCAGTGTACAGTGAACAATCAGCTCAAAGTACAAAAGCATTCGCAAAATAGCAAACTTTCTGTTGATAAGAATAAATAATATTGCTCAATACAAACAATTCCTCTAATGTTTGGTATCTTCAAAAATCAGAAAAAGGAAAAACAAAAGCGCTCTTCAGAAATTCCGCAACATCCTCAATCGCCTCGCCTGGTTGCCTCAATAGAAATTCCACAACATCCAATCGCCTGGTTGCCTCAATATCGCACCAAAGCCTCTCACAGTTTAAGCTGGTTGCCTCAATATCACGCCAAGGCCTCACATTTAAAGCAATATCACGATTCTATAATCTTTAGCATCTTAAAAAATCAGAACCATCGAAAATAGAAGCCCTCTTCACAAACCTGCAATGATGTAAAACTAACCCTAAAATAGAGAATTTTCCAAGAATTTTAATGGGTTAATTTTACCAACATGTAAGTGCGGATTTAGATTGGATATTTTAACAGTTAACAGGTCCGATGGGTTTTCAAGAATTGAATCAAATGCTAACAATCCCAATTAATAATTCAATCTTAATCAATAAGTAAATCCCTACGTGTTTCAGCAAGTAAAAAGAGCAATACCAATTCGTACCCTAATCTAGCATGTGGATCACTCAATCTCAGTATTTTGTGGTCGACAGTCAAATCAGATAATATACTAGATGATAAGGCAGTAAAACATAAATACGGAAGAGATGGAAAGAGTATACCGAATCCGAAGAACAACTGCAACAATCGAAGCGGCTCCTGTTGGAAGAACAGGTCGTGGATCTGCTGTGCTCGGGAAGAGTCGGCGACTGGGGGCACGGCGCTGGTGTCACTGCTATGGAGTTGCGACAGGTAGCACAGGGGAAAGTCGCGGGCACAGGCGTGGCGTGTGCGGCGACCGGTCGAGGCGAGGAGGTAGGAGGTCGGGAGTTTGCAGATGGCGAGGAGTTCGGGGTGAGTAGCAGGCGTTGGGTTTGGGAACTGTGGTGGGGTTCGGGATTGGAGGAGGAAGGAGGAGATGGGTGAAGGCTGTAGTGGTGGTGGGTGTTTGGGGTGATGGTAAGGTGGCGACGGCGAAGTCGGTGAGGGGAAGGATCGGGGACGAAGGTTAGGGTTTCTGGGTCGGGTGTGGGTAGCGAGAGAGGGAGACGACGATGGAGAGGAGGGTTCTTTGGATCGGGATTTGGGGCTTTGGAGTTGGGTTCGTGGAGATTGGAGTGGAGTTGGTGGGTTTGGGAAAAACGAAGAAGTTGGAGGCGGCGGGTATGGGGATAGAGGATTAGGTTTTGAGTTAGGGGTTTAGGGTTTGGATTAGGGGATTATAATTTGTATTGGGGATTTTTTTATTGGGGGATAAATTTTAGAATTAATCACTAACTCTAAAACTAGATTAGGATTTCTCACAAACCCTAATTTGATCTCAATTGTATCACACAAAGGAGAGAAAATGAAGAGCAAAACTCAACGCAGATTTTTTTTTGATCAATAATGGCATGCCTTTCTCATTCATCTCAGGGCCTTTAAATAGGCTCAATTACATCTTGAAACACATCTCCAAAATATTCTCAGAATCTAAAAATTACAAAAAAGATTACATAAAAATAGAAATAAAATAAAAATCCTAAACTGAATAAAACAGCTGATGAAGACGATGCCTGCGCTGATAGAAACGCCCAAATCGTCTGGAACCGATGTCCTCATCATTCTCCCCGGGTGGGAGAAGGCTCGACCCAGTCGAGTCAAAACCAGTCCTCCTGTCATAGTGCTCCAAGAGGTCTGGATCCAAGCGCTGGAGCTCTCCGCGATCTATCCAAGTGTTCTCCGACTCCGGCTTGTTTTTCCAACTTACCAAATATCTATGAATACCACCATCTCTAGTAGAGATTATCTGATCATCTAAAATATTATCCAACTCTTCTGTCGATGGGTAAGTAGTATCTGATAGTGGGGGTAATGGGGGAATCTCACCAGTAGGCTGCAGGGTAGGCTCATCTATAAGAGGATTTCTAGGGTTAAATTCTGGGCCTTCATAGGGTACTAAATCCTCAATATTGAAAGTTTTACTGATGCCAAAGCCTTCGGGGAGGTCAACAACATAGGCATTGTCATTGATTTTATGAAGAATTTTAAATGGACCTGCAGCACGTGCGTTCAATTTCTTAACGGATCCCGCTGGGAACCGTTCCGGACGAATCCGAACCATCACTTCGTCACCCACATTAAAAGTTTTAAATTTCCTTCTAATATCAGCTCTTAACTTGTAGTTAAAATTATTTTCATTAATTTTCTTGGAAATTTCTCTATGTAAGTCATGAATGCGGGATGCAAATGCAGATGCAGACTCAGAGACTCGGTGATGTTCTAACATGGGGGCAAGATCTATAGGCTGCCTAGGGCGATAACCGTGTACAACTTCGTGTGGACTCAAGCCAGTGGTTCTATTCCTAGATGTGTTATATGCAAATTCAGCAACCGTTAATTTTAAATCCCATGTTCCCAAGTTCTCTCCCACTAGAGTACGTAGGAGATTGCCAAGACTCCGATTGACAACCTCAGTCTGTCCATCTGTCTGTGGGTGGAACGCTGACGAAAACTTTAATTTTGTACCTAACTTGTGCCATAGGGTCTTCCAAAAATAACTCGTGAATTTCACATTCCTATCAGACACAATGGTTTTTGGCAACCCATGTAGCTTCACAATATTATCAAAGAAGATCTGAGCCACGCGGGATGCATCAAAAGTTTTCGAGCACGGGAGGAAGTGGGCCATTTTAGAAAAACGGTCCACGACGACAAGAATGGAGTCGTGTTTCTTTTGTGTTTTCAGTAAGCCTAACACGAAATCCATACTCACGTCTTCCCAAGGGTGGCTGGGAACAGGTAGGGGAGTGTACAGGCCTGTGTTCTGTTTTTGTTGCTTGGCAAGTTGACAGGTGTGACATCTGTTAACAAGTCTCACAACGTCTCTCTTTAGCTTCAGCCAGTAAAACCTATGTTCCACAGCATCAATGGTCTTGCTATGCCCAAAATGTCCAGCAAGGCCACCAGCGTGCAATTTCCAAACAAGATACTCTCGTAAGGATGTACTAGGAATGCACAGTTTGGAGCGATAGAAGAGATAATCATCTTTCAAGAAATAATCATCTATCACTCGAGTTATGCCCTCCTTCAAAGAGGTGTAGATCTCGTGAAAATCTGGGCAGGAGGCACACTCATCTCTCAATCTCTCAAAACCAATAATTTCGGTGCGCAGAGCAGATAAGATCATGTAACAACGACTTAGCGCATCCGCGGCCTTATTATCAATCCCTTTTGTATGCCTAATGGTATATGAATATTCTTGTAGGAACTCTACCCATCTAGCATGTCTCGGATTCAACTTTTGTTGAGAATTAAGGAATCTTAAGGCCTCATGGTCTGAAAAGATAACGAATTCTTGCGGCAGGAGATAATGTCGCCAATAGCGAAGTGACTGGATGACCGCATAGAACTCTTTGTCATAGGTGGAGTATTTTTGTCTTGCTTCGTTCAGCTTTTCACTGAAATAAGCAACAGGATGACTCTCTTGACTGAGGACCCCACCTATACCAATACCAGAAGCATCACATGTTACTTTGAAGACCTTAGTGAAATCAGGCAACCTCATGACAGGTGTCTGAGTCATTCTCTTCTTGATCTCTTCGAAGGCATTCGTGGCTTCTTTCGACCAGACAAACTCACCTTTCTTCAAACAGTCGGTTATCGGAGCCATGATCGTGCTAAATCTTCGCACAAACCGACGATAAAAGGTGGCAAGGCCGTGAAAACTCCGCACATCACGAATATTGCGGGGCTCAGGCCACTCTGTAATAGCTCGTATCTTTTCTGGGTCAGCAGATACTCCTCTGACAGACACAATAAATCCCAGAAAGATAGTCTGATCGGAGAGGAAGGTACATTTGGTAGGATTAGCATAAAGCTGTTCCTTCCTCAAAACACCGCAGACCTGTCTCAAATGGTCAAGATGTTGCCCAACGGATCGGCTGTAAATGAGAATATCATCAAAGTACACCACAAGGAACTTGCCCATAAAGGGACGGAGTACTTGCGTCATGATTCTCATAAACGTGCTCGGGGCATTTGTCATTCCAAATGGCATGACCATCCACTCGTACAGGCCATCCTTCGTCTTGAAGGCGGTCTTCCACACATCACCAGGACGAACACGTATTTGATGGTAGCCACTTTTAAGATCAATCTTGGAAAAGATTGTGGCACCAGACATCATGTCCAACATGTCATCCAAACGAGGAATGGGAAAACGGTATTTCACCGTGATCTTGTTTATGGCACGGCTGTCCACACACATACCCCAAGTTCCATCTTTCTTTGGCGTCAATAGGGCAGGGACAGCGCAAGGACTTAAACTTTCTCTGATGAAGCCCTTTGCCAATAACTCATCAACTTGCCGTTTCAACTCAGCATGCTCTGTCGGATTCATCCGATAATGTGGCAAGTTGGGAAGACTCGCTCCCGGAACTAGATCAATAGCGTGTTGGATGTCACGCAATGGGGGCAACTGGTTGGGGAGGTCAGCAGGAAACACATCTGCAAATTCCTGAAGGACAGGAGTAACTTGGGGCGGGATGAGTGACTTAGGATCTTTAGGGACTTCTCTCGCTGTGAGTAAAAGAATGGTAGCCCCCTTTTCAATTTCATTTGTAAGTTCCTTTTCACCCATATACGTTACCTCCTTGCCCTTTCTCAAGGGAGTCGGTGTTGTTTTAGCTGGACTAGTTCGTGGCCTCACGGGAATGAGCTTTATTTTTAGTCCATCGTGCTGGAACACACATTGGTTGGATCGACCATATATGGTCACATCGTGATCATATAACCAAGGTCTCCCTAAAATGACTTGACCCACATCCATTTTAAGCACATCACACCAAATTTCCTCTTTGTAAGCTTTGAAGTCCACAGGGACTAAGCATCGATGTGTTACTTGGAGTGCTGTTGCATCAATCCAAGATACTTTGTATGGGCGTGGATGGGGTTCAGCCTTAAATCCGGTCTTTGCTAAGACCGCAGAAGAGACAGCGTTGACGCAGCTCCCACTGTCAACAATCACCTTGCAGTTTTTGCCACCTATAGTCGTAAAGGTGTGGAATATAGCAGTGCGCTTCCAATCATCTTCTTCTTTTGGTTGGGACAAAGCACATCTAACTACATTCAAGTGAGGTGATTGGATAGACCGAATACAGTGGAGATACTGGTCATCCTCTTCTTCACCGAAGTCATCGCCTTCGATAGGCTCATAAGAAAACTCATTGTCTGAGTCGTCAGCAATGACAGCAGTACCCTCTACTATGTTTTTCCTATTAGGACTGGGACAGTTGCTAGCAACATGACCATAGCCCTTACACTTATAGCACTTAGTGAGAGGGTCAATCTTACTGTAATCTCTTTCAGTGTTCTTACCCTTATGTTCATCTCTATGTGAATTAAAATTTGAATTAGGTTTGTTGGGGTAAGATTTGTTGGGGTGCTGAGAGGGAGGCTTAGGTCTAGGTGGGTCAGTAGAGGTCATTCTAGAGGAATGATCCCTCGAGTCGCTGGACCTAGAATGAGAACTAGCTTTAAGAGAATCCATGTCGAGGACTAGGGCGTAGGCTGCCGCTATTGAGTCCACGTTTCTATAGATTAGCTCGTTCCTAAGGTCAGCTCGAAGTCCAGCTCTGAACCTAGAGAGAGTATGTTCTTCACTCTCTTTACCTAACGCATTGCACCGAATAAGGAAGTCATCGAATTTATCGACATATTCTTGTGTGGATTTACTTCCTTGATACAATAGGTTCCACGAATCTAGCAATCAGGTGTGGAACGATAGCGGTACATACCTCTCAGTGAACTTCTCTTTTATGGCCTCCCAAGTGGCTATGGGTGCCAGGCCTCGGCCTCTGCGGGCATATTCAAGATTGGTCCAATGTTGTTGAGCTTTACCCGTTAATTTCATAGTTGCAAATTTAACTTTAAGGGCTTCGCTCATGTCGAACCACACAAAATAGTGGTCCATGGCATGGACCCAATCAAGGTAAGCTTGGGGTTCCATGTGGCCTTCAAATTGGGGAACGTCAGCCTTAACGTTCTTTTTATATTGTTCGTCAGGGTCACGTTCTTGACGTCGATCGTCATGAACATTCCCTTGAGGGATCTGACGATGACCATGAAGCTCAGGGACACTTGTCTGATTTAGCTCCACTTTCTCAAGCCTCTGATTGATATTGGTAAGAGTTGCTTGGATGGCAGCTAGGGTAGCGGAGATATTAGAATTTTCCATTTCAGGTCTGGGAAGTCTAGGGTTCCTAATTGGGTGATTGGGAAGGGATAGGAAAGGTTCAGGGTCTGTGATGGTGCTGCGAAGACGCATTCACCAAAAGTGTGAAATAGAGTGTCCTAATTTTTTTTTTTTTTTAATGAATCTGAAATAAACTAAAATAAAAGAAAAAAGATAAAAACTACACAATCCTAAATGAATGCAAAAATGATGCCTACGATGCAAGAACTAAGGTTTTAAGAACCTTTGCTCTGATACCAAAATGATGTAAAACTAACCCTAAAATAGAGAATTTTTCAAGAATTTTAATGGGTTAATTTTACCAACATGAAAGTGCGGATTTAGATTGGATATTTTAACAGTTAAAAGGTCTGATGGGTTTTCAAGAATTGAATCAAATGCTAACAATCCCAATTAATAATTCAATCTTAATCAATAAGTAAATTCCTACGTGTTTCAGCAAGTAAAAAGAGCAATACCAATTCGTACCCTAATCTAGCATGTGGATCACTCAATCTCAGTATTTTGTGGTCGACAGTCAAATCAGATAATATACTAGATGATAAGGCAGTAAAACATAAATACGGAAGAGATGGAAAGAGTATACCAAATCCGAAGAACAACTGCAACAATCGAAGCGGCTCCTGTTGGAAGAACAGGTCGTGGATCTGCTGTGCTCGGGAAGAGTCGGCGACTGGGGGCACGGCGCTGGTGTCACTGCTATGAAGTTGCGACAGGTAGCACAGGGGAAAGTCGCGGGCACAGGCGTGGCGTGTGCGGCGACCGGTCGAGGCGAGGAGGTAGGAGGTCGGGAGTTTGCAGATGGCGAGGAGTTCGGGGTGAGTAGCAGGAGATGGGTTTGGGAACTGTGGTGAGGTTCGGGATTGGAGGAGGAAGGAGGAGATGGGTGAAGGCTGTAGTGGTGGTGGGTGTTTGGGGTGATGGTAAGGTGGCGACAGCGAAGTCGGTGAGGGGAAGGATCGGGGACGAAGGTTAGGGTTTCTGGGTCGGGTGTGGGTAGCGAGAGAGGGAGACGACGATGGAGAGGAGGGTTCTTTGGATCGGGATTTGGGGCTTTGGAGTTGGGTTCGTGGAGATTGGAGTGGAGTTGGTGGGTTTGGGAAAAACGAAGAAGAACGAAGAAGTTGGAGGCGGCGGGTATGGGGATAGAGGATTAGGTTTTGAGTTAGGGGTTTAGGGTTTGGATTAGGGGATTATAATTTGTATTGGGGATTTTTTTATTGGGGGATAAATTTTAGAATTAATCACTAACTCTAAAACTAGATTAGGATTTATCACAAACCCTAATTTGATCTCAATTGTATCACACAAAGGAGAGAAAATGAAGAGCAAAACTCAACACAGATTTTTTTTTTGATCAATAATGGCATGCCTTTCTCATTCATCTCAGGGCCTTTAAATAGGCTCAATTACATCTTGAAACACATCTCCAAAATATTCTCAGAATCTAAAAATTACAAAAAAGATTACATAAAAATGGAAATAAAATAAAAATCCTAAACTGAATAAAACAGCTGATGAAGACGATGTCTGCGCTGATAGAAACGCCCAAATCATCTGGAACCGATGTCCTCATCACGCAACCTCCTCAAAAGCCTCATTCTTTAAGCTGGTTGCCTTAATATCACACACCAGAGCTTCACATTTTAAGTTGGTTGCGACGATATTCAGGTTGCAAGTTCAAAATGGAACCACATATGGCAGTTGATACATTTCTAGCTCAGGCAAATAGTAGGCCCTAGGCTGGAAAGAGCTCACAACAGTTCCACAGCCCTTCTCTAAATGGGTGTTGCTGAATCCACAACCCTTGGCATTAGTATGTGAAATCCCATAGAGCCATCCTTGGTTATTATCACCAATATCAGCATCCAAAAGGAAAGGTGTAGGTTTCCAGTCCACAGTAAGATCTCTAAACAGCTTTTCTAATTTTTGAGCCCGGCTATGTCTCTTGCTCTTGGTACTGGACTTGATCCGAGCATTCTCACCCAATTCCACAGCTTTCGCAGATAATTTGGTGGCCCTTGCTGAGAAGCAGGGCTCTTCTTTTGCAGAATTTAGCTCAGAAAGTTGGGAACCAGTCTTGCTTGATATGAACGATTGTTCAATCGCTTTTGCTGCTTCTGGAACTTGGGAAGTGATCATGCTCGATGTGACTAATGTTGCTTCTGCAATTTTGGAAGTGGTTATTTGGGAACCAGTCCTGCCTGATAAGAACAATTGTTCAATTGCTCGTGTTGCTTCTGGAACTTGGGAAGTGGTCCTGCTCGATGTGACTAATGTTGCTTCTGCAACTTTGGAAGTGGTTATTTGATTGTAAGCGATCGATTCTGGATCTCGGCACTTCTGCAGTGGCAACTTCAACCGCAGGGTTGTGCAACCTAAACATAAATACAAAATAAAATGTCAGCTCATCATACATTCTCCATATATTCTCTGTTGCACCTTCGAGAAAAACTGCACATACTCTTCACGCACATAGGGAATTAGTTAACATCATTAAATTCACCACTCTGAATAATAATGAAGAATGCTCTATAGAACTTAGAACTGATAAAAGAAAACGCATAGTGCACATGTGCAAATAAATATAATAAAACAACATTGTAAAGCTCAAACAAACAAACAAGAGTTAGTATCTTACCATGGACAGCACTGGCAGCTTCGAGCTTTCTACTCTTTGAACTGTTCTGAGTGCTCACATGCTTCTTACTCTTCGAACTGTTCTGAGTGCTTTCTGAAGATTCACAAGGTTCCGGCACAGAGCAAGGCAAACCATGCTCTTCTGTGAGCCCACTCCCTTCCAACTGTTCCAGAGATTCTTTAGATTTCTTGTTTAGCTCAATCCTATCATCACATTTTCGCTTCTTCTTGTTACTGTGTTCCCGATGCTTCAATTTCCCATGCTCATCCTTGGGCATCATCTGCTTTTCTTTCCTTTCTTTCTTCTCGCTCTTCGTCCCTTTCCTTTTCTCATTTACATCTTTTTGTTCTTTCTGGTGCACCAGAATTTTGTCAATTCCAGCATAGATGATGAAATGAAAAGTAAAAGTATCCAGCAGATAAACAGGACCAGTAAAAGAATAACAAGAACCATTTCTAAAAGCAGATTGCCTTATATCGAAGTATTCTCAAATATGCATGGAAAATATCTGTTTGTGTACAAATGAACATAAACTGCAAAGAACATAAATTCAAGGAAGCAAATCAAACTTTGGTTAATAAAATGTTAGCAATCTTCCCTAGCTCCTCTTAGGAAAAGAGTAAAAGAAAAGATGGAGAAAGAAATATTTGTAATGACCTCAACCAACACCTCCACCCCTCTCCCTCCCCACTTGTCTAAAATGGTGAAGGCTTTCAAGTCAATGCAGATGAAGAGACAGAAAGATGAAAAGAAAGGGTGAAAAAGGAACCAGAAGTACAAAAAAAACTAGACGGGACGGGAAAAATGACCTTCCCACCTCTCTTGTACATCCTAGTAGGAAAGAATAATTAATTTTAAAAAGGGTGACAAGGTGAAAACAGATCTAGCCAGAAATGTTCAAACATGTAAGACATTTACAAACTGCAGGGCAACAGTAGCGAGAGAACTTCTAAGAGCTACTACCCTCTTGGAAGCAACTACACTGGTGTTAACCGACTCTTCAACACCTAGTGCTGGAGACCTGAAATCAGTGTAGCCAACTTTGGGGTCTAAGTGTTTTGGATCTAACTTGTTTCTACAGGGTAACTCGCATCATTTTCTATAGACACCTTTGACCAATCAGCCCTTTACCTTACTGTCTAGGTGATTTTGGACATTATCAAACTGTTCAATAAACATTTCTCATATACTTATCACCTAAAAAACATCAGACCACAAGCTATTCCTAAAAATATGAAGACATACGATGCATATTACGTACTCCAGTGAGCACGCTGCAGAAGCTTGCTTGCATCATATCACTGTTATTCTGTTGATCAAATCCGAATTGAAAGATCAAAGGTATTCCCACACCATCCAATCTAACATCCACCAACCAACTTTGCAATCTCAACAATGCATATCATGTATCTGTCGAAGTGGCCAAACCTTTCAAAATCAAAATCAGGAATGCATTCCCACAAGTCCTAAGGCCCCATTCCAGTATACAGTAGTAGGAAGCACGGGTACTTTCAAATGCCCAACGTACCCGTATCAGATGCGTATCGGGTGTCAATACTCCTTGGGAACTCCCGGGTGCGTACCCAACGAATATCCAATTTTTTCATACATTTTTGCAATTTTTGGACACAATTATGTTTAGATAAATGTTTAGGCCCTAGTGTAATTTCAAAAAATTGATGTTTTAAGTTATGTTCAAACATAAAACAAGTATACCCAATGTTTTGATAGTTAGATTATGAATTTTTCTTCTCCAAAAATGCTCATAATTATAATGTATTCTTATAATTCTATGAAATGGTTTATAATATGTTTTTTGCTTTATATTTGCTACTTCGATTAATTTCTTGGACCTTCAAAACTATTTTATTTGATCAAACAAGATGCACCGTTTCGAAAACGTGCCGTAGGCACGTGTCAACGGGCAAAAACTAGTAATAAAATACAAAGAAAGCTATCAAGTGGCTCTCATTCAATCCCCCAAAATCAATGGCCCAGATATAACCTCACAAAACACATTTTCCCTCCCAAAAGTTTCCTCCCAAAATTCAAATTCAAATCTCTCTCAAAACAACTCCTTTATTTATTTAATCTCTCTCTCTCTCTCTATATATATATGGGAAAAAGGTGTATGAGCAACTTGCTCATTTAGTAAATGAGCAATTGATGATGTGGCATGCATGTGATTGCAAAAAGCCTTAAAAGAGTTAGTTGTCCAATGTATCACATGCATGCCACATAATCAATTGCTTATTTACTAAATGAGCAAGTTGTTCATATCCCTTTTACCCTCTCTCTCTCTCTCTCTCTCTTTCTCTCTCTCTCTCTCTCTCTCTCTCTCTCTCTATATATATATATATATACTTACGGTAACATGGACTTTTATACCCCAATTCATAATTATTTTTCAACATATACTAATGAAAACATAGACTTTTATTTACAACCAATTATTGTCATACTATTTAAACTTGAGCTATATAATTATTGATTTACTGTTTACAAGGTTTTTCATATGTTGTATCGTTTTGAAGACGTGCCGTAGGCATGCCCACGGGCAAATCTAGTATATACTATAAAATACATTATACTTAACGTACCCACCAACGCACCCGTATCCTAGTTTTTTTGTAAAATCCGTATCCCTATACCTGTGTCGTGTCGTACCTGCACCCTGTACTCGTATCTATGCTTGTACAGTACACTTGAGAACTCCAATAATATGAGTACATGTACTTAAATTCATGTTTGGCTGCATTGCAACTAAACCCATGCAAGTGGCCTAGCTACAATGTCTGGAAGGATGTAAATAAAAGGATCTTGCAACCCACTTCCAAACTTTTGCTTATACATGGCATCATCCACTTGCAGTGGATTGCATGCAACTCGACTACAACTTCAACAGCAACTTCACAACAACCATCCATGAAGTGAATACCAAACTTTCACATTTAGCAAATGTCAACCAGAATTCACCTAGAATCCAATCCAACCAAATTCCTCTCAGCTCCAACCACATCAATCTAAACAAATCATCTCATATCCAATGTAGAATCAAACTAGTCACACGAACCCAAGTAACCCATGTAGAATCAAACTAGATAGATGAACCCATTGTAACCCTATCTTCATGCTTTACTGAAAGGCTTCGAAATCAAGATTCCATAATTTAACATACTATGTCAAATTAGTGTTTAAGGGCACCCGTACACTTTGCTTAATCGCAATATCACAACTTAGTTCTCTATACAAACTTTACCCCATCATATCAAACCCTAACCAACTACATGTCCAAAATATAAAACAACCATTACATATAATTCACTATATGTTACTACTCTATACATATCCATCAATTCTTTTGTATTAGTCTAATCACATGTTTTAATCGATCTTAAACGTTATTATTTTATTTTCTTTATTTTCTTTTTTTCACAATAAAGAGATGCAATCATCATCAATGAATGGATCGATTCAAGGTAGTCGAGCACAAAACGCAACAAATGAATTGCAGTCGGCATAAAGTGCTCGAACAAACCTTAATCGATTCGATCAAAGCCGGGTCCGGCGACGTCGCCTCGCTCCTCCGATAATTCGGCGGTGGGTAAGGGTAGCACCGCGACATCGCGATTCGTGTAGATCCTGATTCCGATTAGGGTCTTAGAAAAGAAATCAAGAAGACAAGCGAGAAATTAGACGGAAGGGGATGAAAACTCGGTTTAACAAAGGGGGGAAAGAAAAAAGAGAAAGGGATTCGAGGGTTGTTATGAGGGGGAAGTTTGGGGGTACTTATATGGGGCGAAGGAGTCTTGGGCGGTGGGTGTCTCGCGGGTAATATCTTTATCTTTATCTTTATCTTTATATCTTTATTATATATATATATATCTATCTATCTATAACTATTATAATGAGAGAGATGATATATATATATCTATCTATCTATAACTATTATAATGAGAGAGATGATATATATATATCTATCTATCTATAACTATTATAATGGAAGAGATGGGGTTGGTAAACAAATAAACAATTTTTTAATTTTTTTTGTATGTGTGCAAACACGTGCAGCGCACGTGTTGGTGTTTTTTTATCCTTTTCCTTTCTCCTCCACGTGCATCGCACGTGCATCATACTAGTAACTATTATAATTGGAGAGATGGGGTTGATAAACAAATAAACAATTTTTATTTTTTTGTGTAAGTGTGTCATCGCACTTACACAAAATTGGAGATGGGGTTGGAGAGATGGGGTTGGTGTTTTTTTTTGTGTAAGTTTGTTTTGGTAAACAAATTGGAGAGATGGGGTTGGTAGTTTTTTTTTTGTCTTTTTCATTCTCCCTCCACGTGCATCGCACGTGCATGATACTTGTAACTATTATAATGGGAGAGATGGAGTTCCAAATAAATAAACAATTTTTTATTGTTTTTTGTATGTTAGTCAACACGTGCATCGCACGTGTTGGTAGGTTTTTTTTTGTCTTTTTCCTTCTTCCTTCACGTGCATCGCACGTGCATGATACTAGTACTATTTTAATGGGAGAGTTTGTAACCAAACAAACTCCCATTCGTAACAAAACAAACCCGTGCACTGCACGTTAATATTTAAAACCCTTCATCTCCCCTCTATTCAAACAGTCAAAAACCCTTCATCTCTCCTCCATTTATCTCTCCCTCCCTCTACCAACTTACGTGCATTGCACATACAACTCCAACTCTACCATTATAGTCTTGACATTAATTTTTAAAAATATTTATTTATTAAGACTAGACCTGGCAAACGGGCCGGGTCGGGTACCCATGGGTACGGGTTGCTTGACCCACGGGTCCAACGGGCCGGGTCGAAAAGTAACCGCAACTTTTTTTTAAAGTTTTTTTCCAACCCGGACCCGGCCCGCGGGTACCCATAAGTACCCATGGGTACCCATCAATATTTCATTGTTTACTTTAAAAAAATGAGCGGGTTCACGGGCCGGGTAAAAAAGTAACCGCTCATTTTTTTAAAAAATTTTCCTTACCCGTACCCGGCCCATACGGGTACACCCGTGGGTACCCACAGGTCACGGGTCAAGATTGCCAGGTCTAATTAAGACATGCATCACATGTATAAATCAAAAAAAAATTACTGTAATTTTTTTCCTTAGATTAACACGTGCATCGCACATGTATATATTACCAGTATGATATAGCCATATAGGGACAGGATAAAGTCATCGGATCTACGCGGTGATTGGGTCCCAACCCAAGTGTGTTTTTTTTACTCGTCTTTAAATGGGCCGAGTTTGTGAGCTCAAATGGGTATCCCCAAAAGTCTGTGCTTGATTAAAATGAATGCATGGTGAAGATTTAGTTTATTGGTTTTGATGGTTCAAATTAATAATCCAACTCCAAAATATGTGGTTGCCATTTAATTAGGCATTTGGGGGGCCAGTGGTTTAACGCCAACTGAAATATTTAATCGTTGAGATTGATTTGAGTAAATCGTTCGTCGATATTTTATGTAACCTTAAATCGCTCTAATTATAATAGTACAGATAATATTAACTCAGGGTATGTAACGGATAATACCAACTCACAATATGTAACGATCACTTCTGAGAATATAGAAACTTAAGTTACTTCAAATAATATAAGAATGAAATTTGTTATTCTTTCGGGTTAAATGCCAAGTATATATTACAGGGCAAATTGCATAGCTTTTATAGATAATGGATGTAGATAGATAATGGATGTAGGCATACAATTCTTACTTTACTTTCCTATAATATATATATATATATATATATATATATATATATATATATATATATATATATATATGGAAAAAGGGGTATGAGCAACTTGCTCATTTAGTAAATAGACAATTGATGATGTGGCATACATATGATTGGAAAAGCCTTAAAAGGGTTAGTTGTCCAATGTATCACATGCATGGCACATAATCAATTGCTCATTTACTAAATGAGCAAGTTGCTCATATCCCTTTTACCCATATATATATATCCTAGGTATGCCCGTGGACATGTGCCTCTGGCATGTCTTCAGAACGATACAACATATGAAAATCATGTAAATAGTAAGGGATGATTTATATAGATGTTTTTTTTTTGGAAGTAGACGTTGATATATTAATGTACTCTGAAGTATGATTATGGAGGGAGTTCGATGTTTATTGGTTTGTATTTTGCAGGAACATTTGTCAGCAGCTCGGGATTCAAAAATAGTATTGTGAATCTACAACAGTAGTGGACCGAAAATCCCTTGCTATGTGTGGCTTGCTCGAGACTTTTTTTTTATTTCGAGTAGCAATTCATTTTCTATTGCAATGAACGCCTCAAACTGCATGAGTTAGTTCATCCTTGTTTGTTTTTTATGTAGTTAACCATATATGAATTTAAAAGAAAAATTTGTTGTGATGTATATGTGAAGTGAAATTGCAGCAAAGCAGATAAAGATACAATTTTGCAGCTACTAAAACCCGAAATACATGGATTAAGCATGGATTTGTTCATAAAAACACGATCAAGCGAGTCAATGAAAGAATTTGTAACGATCTTTCAAAGTAGCAAATGCTCAAATATTCAAAACAAAACAAAACAAAACAAAACAAAACAAAAATCCGAAATTGCATAATAATAAAAAAGCATTCGAATCAAAATCAACTCAATGAAGCACAATTACATCTCCATATTAATAACTCAGTGTATCCATATACTGAAAAGCCTACTGCAAATTTGATCTGAAACAGGTTTGTTGATATGTTTCAGTGTATGAGATATTTTAAATTCTTGAATATAGTTATAGATTAAAAAAAAGGTACATGCCTGTGTGGTGGACAACATTAGCTCCAACTCGCCAAAATAATTACAGAGTGATTAACACAAAACACATAAGCCTAACTATCACACATTTCACAAGTAAAATAGTTGGTAACATAAAGAGAAAAAGAGAGCATAAAAACATTCTGAGAGCATGAAGATTGCAGATGGATAGACGACTAAACCCGCCATAATGAAGACCTGAAAAATCACGATCAAGAATGAAAAATCATTTTAATGAAAAAGGAATCAATCAAGTCAAAAGCAATGAGAATTTAAAAAACCAACACTAATAGTTTGTAGGAATATTTATTTTCAAACCAATACCTTTCAAAATGACTGATGTACAAAAGAAATTTCCTTTAAACTCGATGGTTTGAACCAAAAATGCTCTTCATTACCCCAACATATATGCATAATAAACCTTACTATTAGCATACTATTACCATGTATGATTTATTTATTTTTTCCTACACCTACTCAATTAAATCCTCATTTCTATTCTAGAATACTAATAGGAATTTTAGTAAAAAAATTCGACAGAGTTTCTCCTAAAATATTATCCATTTTACAGCAATTCCTTACGGAATTCTGCTAACAATTAAAAATATCACATCACATGCAGTTAATATCAATCCTCTCCAGGCCAATCCAAGAACATCACACAGGCATCATATATATAGGGCTCTGGAGGTAAAAATCTTTATATGATGCAAGATACAAAATGAAAACCAAGATTTCGTTTGAAAATGTAATAGATTTTTAGAAAAACCTTTGAAAAACCACACACAGAACCCAATAACTTTGTGGGTACGGGTTTTAACATACTATATCCCATCACTATATATCATCATCCCATACATACTTTACTTATATAAATATTACACAGATTTTCTCTCTCATTCTACATAACTTAATTTAACAAAATATACAATTAATAACTCACCCACCAACCATATTACCGAAGAAAGTAAAACTACCAAAATTTTGAATGTAAGTGGACAATTATTAGCTTCACTCATTGTTTTTTCCTTACTGTTTTTTCCAAGTCAACATCGACCTGTAAGGTATGAAAGTAAGCATTATAATGTGAAGAATATAAAAGAAAGAATTTTTTGACCTAATATGAAAGAGTTGTAGATGTCATTAAAAAAAAAAATCTGATGTTATCTATTATTGTTGTTTAATTCTGATGAAGGACTTCATCTAATTATTTTCACGTTCTAATTAATTTAACAAACCAATCAATTACTTACATTAGCTAAAATTTTACACAAAATTTGGATAGCCAGTAGATGACCCAGTTTTAAGCTAAACCAATCAATTACTTACATTAGCATGTTTATTCAAGATTAAGACATTGGAGTTTAACTGTATTCAACAACATAATGTCACTTAAGTAATGTAGTGAAATCGGCATAATTTCGAATGATCTTCTACAGGTATGAACACAAAACTCTCAATCTCAGATATTATACTTGTAATTAAAATTTGGCTAAATTTAAAATAACCCCGCTGATGTATTGGTCATTTTTAACAAAACCCACTGAATTTTTTTTTTTTAAAAAAACCTCATTGAACTACGTTTTCTAGGCATGGGTGAGTGAGGTTTTTTGAAAAAAAATTGTGTTAAAAACATAGTTGGGTGAGGTTTTTTTTTAAAAGTTGAGTGTGGTTTTTTTAAAATGCACAATAGTTGCACTACAAACCGCTAGGCCTCTAGCGGTATAGCTTTCCCGACGTTTCCAATACACACTGCAACAGGTATAGAAGAATTTTATTTTATAAAAAACACACCCTCTATACCGGCGTTTGACATTAACGCCGCTATAGACTCAAATAGTAGCGGCATTTTTAATATACACGTCGGGACAGCCATCTATATCGCACGTTCGCTGATTTTTTTTTATAACAAATTTCTATTCTAAAACGGCGTATTATATATAAAATGCTGTTATATATTCCACCTATCGCGGCGGTTATATATATAACGTTGTTATATGGGTAGGGTAAAATTTTTGTTCTAAAATTAACCCCGCTCTAAACCCCCGTCCCCCTTTTAATTTCCCCCAATTCCCAATTAACCTAACCCCGCTCTAAACCCTCGCCACTTTCTCTTCGAACCCAACCCACGACTCTCTCTCCCCTCACCACTCACCGCCTCACCTCCCTCGCACCGTACCACGCTCGCCGCCGCTCCTCCTTCGCCTTTGCATACCCTTTGCCGCACCTCCTTCACCTGCCCTTATCCATCACCGCCGCCCCTTACTCGAATCCTGTCCCTTGCCATTGCCAGTGCTCTTCATCCCTCCGCCGCCGATCTCCATTGTAGCGCCCCAAATTTCTAATATGAGAGCTTAGAAAATAAGTGGCGAAATCCCAGCAATCCACTTCAATAGAACAATAAACACCAACAACACCACTAAAATTTTTCTTCTTTATTACAACAATTATTACAAATCACAGCGGAAGTCTAATCATCTCAACTGAAATTAATCTTTCATTTACAGCTTAATAACAACTCAAATATGTCTTTACAATTTTACACCAAACACTAATTAATCCAATTATCTCAAATTGCCCACTCAAGCATCCAACCTCCAATCTAGGCAATAACCTGCAACATGTGAGGCTAGAGTTGAACCCTAACCCCCAAACTAAAGGGGTCAGCCATAAAAATGGTGTGAGTGGTAACAAATCAAACCAATAGCATAAATGAACTTAAAACATGATATCCAACAAATAATAATCAAACACTAAAGTATGAAGTAACAATAAAAGAGTAATGGGTGATACCAAAACCAAAAGCCAAGTGTGTAAAAACCGGAAATCCGAATGCATAAAAGTGATTCAAGAAAACATCATGACTACATGCTGACAACGATGACTACTAAGAGATGAAGATAAACTATGATAATTTGCCTATGCTTGATCATTCCGGAGATTGATCCCACATCACAGGTATATTTCCTGGATAATTCAGGAGATCATCCCACATCTAAACATAGATTCCTTATCACAATAATACCCCAAAAGCGTCGCCTCGACTCCGATAATTCCGTAGTTCAATCCCACATCTCAAGATAATTATTTGGATAATTCCGGAGAAGTACCTCACATCTCAGGTTAACTACCTGGATAATTCCGGAGATAAATCACACATCACAAGTTAATTACTTGGATAATTCAGGAGATTAAATCCTACATCAAAAGCCATACTGAGGTGCATAACTCAAGTTCCCATTCGTCATGACACTACTAATGCCTGTCCTTATTAGTTTGGGTTACTGAACAAATCTCCTAGAGTAGTGTACCCTACCGGACTAAAAATCTGAATAACTGAAAATTTGCCTCGATGGGCCTCAACAAATAACTGAACAAACACCGGTATACTAGGGTCACCTACCTCTAGAGACTCAAAAATAAATATCTGAACAAATTCCACTTAACAAGTGGTTCAACAAAATATCTCAAAATCATGTTCTTAACTGAACATCTTAAAATCAAACACTTAACTGAACATCTTAAAATCAAACACTAAACAAAATATCTCACAATCAAATACAAAGATCCTTCAGGACCAGTCGACTGCATATCAGATCAGTCGACTGTCCAGAGGACATATCCCAACATTTTACAAAAAATAATCTAAGGCATGACCAGTCGACTTGACAAGTCATCAGTCGACTGCCCCGAGACAAATTTAAATAATCCTCATCAAAATAATCTAAGTACTTGAGTCGACTGAAAGGTCATAGGTCGACTGTCCCGAAAGGACTGAACAAAATCACAAACAGAGGATCAGTCGACTGACCTCAGTCTAGGTCGACTGTCCCGAACAAAACTCAAAGACTGAAAATACACAGTAGGCTCGTACCAGTCGACTGCTTCGCAGTCCAGTCGACTGTCGGCTACAGATTTACAAAAAGTATAGGTCTGAACACAAATCAAACGGAAGCATTCTAAAGATTCATCGATCATAAAATTAATTTATATCCAGGCAAATAAACAATTCTCAATAATCTCCATCATGGTTACATTACTCAATCAATCAATTTCTCCAATCTCATATTCTCATGATCTCAATTCTTAATTCTCCCATTAGGGTTTTTCTCAACAAAATGTCTTCCATAACTTAATCCAAATCTGATTTACAACCATAAGATCCAGGTGTTTACCATCTAATCATAACAAAATCAATTCTTAATATGTCTCCCAACAATACGATCTCATAGATCAACATTTCCTCAACAAATCTTAATATTTTCTCATACATGGTTCAAATATCAACAAGAGTTCTCATCCTCCATAACCAATAAAAGATCCATACCATACATTCAATGGGAATAACGAAATAATGGCAAAATGATCACAAACAAGCATAACAAGATCTTACGTCATTCATCAATCAAGACGAACAAAACAAGCAAAGCAAAACAAAACAACAAAACAAACCACTCACATTTGATTTGAAGAAAAGATCCACAAAAGCTCCTCCTTGCTAGATCCAAGAATCCCCCTTTGTTCTTCAAAATCCAAATCACCAAAAATCTGTGAGTTCTCAATGACGGCTGGGAAAAAGGATTTCCCTTATATATGCCGGATAGAAAATTAGGGTTATATTCCCTCTTTACAAAATAATCTTTTCCAAAAGTACATCTCACATATATAATCCTTTTCTGGAAAATTAAACCAAATATCATTTAAATTAGGATCTAATAGAAAAATATATTTTTAAACCTCAACAATTACTGATCGGAATGTCCAGCAAATGCATTTTGCACTTCAACCCTCAAAAATGTCACTTTTGCAAATAAGTCCTTCTTTTCTCAAAAATTGCAAATAGTACTAATTAATTTCAGAAAAATCTGGAAAAATACTAAATAATCTTCAAATAATAAATAATGATTTTTCATAAAGAAAACTTAATTTTCCAAACTTCTAAAAAGTCATTTGCACGTGTTTTGCACGTGTACAAAAGATAAATCTTTTAGAAAATATTTATCAAATACTCAAAATCATTTAAAATTCATTTTCAAATAATTAAAATAATATTTGAAAATACGGGGTTCTACATCCATTGGTGCTATCTCCCTCAACGGTCGCTCTCTTCCCTAATTGTCTAATTTCGGTAAAGTTATTATTCACTCTTGTTGATTATATTACTAGTGTTTAGTAAAGTTATTATTCACTCTAAAGTGAAAAATTGCAACTCAATTATATGTCAGGTTTTTTGGTGATTAGTTGTGGTTGATGCTTTACTTTTGAACAGATAATGAACTTGGATTTAATCGGTTTCATTTCACAACAGTTAAAAGTTTCTGCCACAGTTTAATATTTTGAAGAGAACAATCAACTCTATATCAAAAAATTAATCAATTTTGAAGAAATCAATATGTAATACATTTAGCATTTCTCTAATTTTTCTTCATTTACCTTCTTCCACTCAAATATTAAAGACGTGCTTCACAACTAAACGATCACGGTTAATCTCATAGACCAACCCACAAGTCGGCCAAAACAATCGTGTAAAATGAAAAAAAGTAGGTTGAGTTACATAATGTAGCACCATGAAGTGAGTTACAGATCTCCGAGAAAAAAAATTACTTTTTAAGTAGAATTATTTTCCAATCTTCATCATACATATCTAACTCTTATACTAACTGTCACGCCCCGCTTCCCAGAATACGGAAACACGGGCACGTAATCGAGGCCCAGCGAATGATGCAGATACATCATTCATAAGCTGTAAATTTAACTCAACAACAGATAACAATTTCAACCACGATAACATATAAAATCACAACAGGATAACAAAGTACATGAATATTACATGAACCAACAACTGGAAAGAAACATAGTTACGGGTCAAACACGCCCGGATTACAACAAGGATTACATGAATAAACATGAATTAAAATAACATGAAACTAAACAAGACTAGAATCTCTGCTCGGCAACACCTTCGGGTAGTTCTCCATCGGGCCTGCAAGTATATTATTACAAGGAAGGAAACAAGTGGTACCCGTTAATGCAAGTCACGGGCCGCAAGAGAACAAGCTAACGGGACAATATAGAATAAAATAAAAGCAGGAAAGAACAGAGAATCAAGAATCATATGATAGAACAAATACGACATGCAACAGAAACAAGAACAAGACCTCATGAAACAAATAGCATGTATGTAAACAAGTAAATAATCCATAGGAACATGTAACATGTAACGAGTAAGCAAGTAAACGTGTCAACATGAACTAGTAACATGTAAACAAGTAAACAAGTCATCATAACTGTGACAGTGTAAAAATGGCCTGAGGCCCAACCAGGGCCCAATACTATTCCTACTCAGAAAAGCAAGAATAACAACCTGGTTCGGCTCCGGACCCCTTCAGGGTCGGCGCCGAACCTCGTGTTTGCCCCCACAGCGCCGGCTTCCTCGTGCTGACGAGCCTCAGTATCCCCCGGAGTCCGATCCGGAGCAGTCCCTCAGGCCGTCCCCCCTCTCTGACGGGGCGGGAGGATGACCTGGCGCAGCCTAGGCCCTCCGATTCCCCCAGAGGCACAGAGGACTCACGATGGGCCACGTCAGCTCCAAATACCGCCAAGGGTTTCGCCACGTCAGCCCTATACCACTCCTGGTATCACAGCAACCGCCCTAAACCCCCTGGGCCTTCTGCCACGTCAGGCCCATGGGCTTTCGGATCCAAACCCGGCCCCCAAGCGGAACCAAACCCGGTTGGGATTTTCTATAAATACTAGACCCTCACCCACCTTTTGGAGGTAATCAATCTTTTGCCACTTAAATATACCTAGTTATTGCTACTCTCTCACAGAGACTGACTAGAGCGTCGGAGGGTCCGCCACCGGGACAAACCCCGGTGTTTCAGGACCGTCTGCAGGTACACAAGACCTCGGATCCGACCCTTCCGATCCGAGCCCAACCTTCAATGCCTTTCCGAGCTCATCGTAGGCCCCAGAAGGTCAACCGAAGGTCGGCAGACGAGCGGCAATCTCCTTCAATACAAATTGAGTTCGAACTCACACCTGGTGCTTCCACACGTGCCTCAGAAATAAACAGCATCAGGTTGGCGCCGTCTGTGGGAAACGCTGCTCCAGAAGCCGATCCGACCCAGACCCTCGAAGGCCATCGACAGCCGAATCCTCATGACCTCCAAAGGCAAGGGGGCTGCTCCCTCCGTCAACCAACGGGACCCGCCCCCACCCTCTGATGAAGCCGGGCCCCGCACGTCGAAACACAAGGCTCCCCCTCGAGAGTCCCAAACGAGCGTCGGCTGGACAGCCCAGCCGGACCTACAAAGAGTAATCCTCAACCACAAGATTACCCACAACTGGGGAAGGGCCGCTTCCAACTCGGCCCCGAACCATCCGAGGAGGACCCACAGGGATGACGGCCCACGGGATCGGCAAGGTGATAGGAACCGGGGATCACCAACCCCGAAGCCTGACCCAAACCGCACCCAGGGTCAGGATCCCGAATACGAGGTATCCCTGGATACGCCCTTCACCCTACACTACATCCACGGGGGACCGGTGAGGGGAGAAAATGATACTTCCCAAAGAACCTTCACCCAGGGGACGAACGCCATTCAGTACAGCCCCTCCCCTGAGCTACAACCGCGGTCAGTCTCCTTCTCAGGAGAGGGCCCCGAAGGAATTCACCTCCCCCACGGCGGGGGCCTCGTCGTTAGCCTCAGCATGGCCAATTGTGAAGTTCGCCGAATCCTTGTTGACAGCGGCAACCCGGTAAATATTCTCTTCCTCAGAACCTTCGAAAGCCTCAGATTGCCCAGAGGGAAACTCAAACCAGCAGGAGGCACGTTGCTCAAGCTTGCGGGCGTCCCGATCATGGTGAAGGGAATTATTACCCTCAACGTCACCACTGGACCGGATCCTGTCAAGAGGACCGAGTCCTTGGATTTCATGGTCATCCACGCCAAGGCGGCCTACAACGCCATCCTCGGCAGACCCGGGCTAAACTCCATCCAGGCGATACCTTCGGCCCACCATCTGGAACTCAAAGGGAGAAGGGGCGTACCCCCCCTCAGCGCGGGCGTACTCCCCCTCAGCGCCGTTGAACTCGAACCCGAGAAAGACGGCCCCGCCCCCGAGCCCGTGGACGAGCTGGAGGAGATCCTATTCGACGCTGAAGATGAGTCCAAATGGTTCCGGGTGAGCCGCTCACTCGCCGAGGACCTGAAGGCGGGCATCATCGCTTGCGTCCGCCGCAACGTTGATCTCTTCGCTTGGAAGCCCTCCGATATGCCCGGAATCTCCGAAGACTTGATCATGCACCGACTGAGTGTCCTCCCTGACTCTAAACCGATCGTCCAAAAGAGGCGCAAAGTCGCCCCGGAGAGGCAACTAATTATAAAAACAGAAGTAGACAAGCTCTTGTCCGCTCGATTCATCCAGGAAGTCACCTACCCCGAATGGTTGGCCAATGTCGTCATGGTGAAGAAAGCTACAGGGGGTTGGCGAATCTGCATTGACTTCACGGACCTTAACAAAGCGTGTCCAAAAGATCCTTTCCCCCTCCCGCGCATCGACGCTTTGATAGACGCGACCTCAGGGCACGAGCTACTGTCCTTCATGGACGCTTTCTCGGGGTACAATCAGATCCGGATGTTTCCGCCAGACATCTCCAAGACCTCATTCGTCACCGACCAAGGTCTTTATTGTTACCGTGTCATGCCCTTCGGGCTGAAAAACGCCGGAGCCACGTACCAGCGACTCGTCAACAGAATCTTCAAGGACCTGATCGGCCGCAACGTAGAAGTTTACGTCGACGACATGCTTGTCAAGAGCCGGGCTGGGCCGGACCACGTCGCCGACCTCGAGGAAGCCTTCGGTGTCCTCCGACGCCACAACATGAGGCTTAACCCGGCTAAATGCGCCTTCGGCGTCTCCACGGGGAAGTTCCTAGGGTTCATTGTCAGCCAGCGCGGCATCGAGGCAAACCCCGAAAAAATACAGGCCATCATCAACATGTCCCCACCCCGGAATGTCAAAGAAGTTCAGAGGCTCACGGGTCGGTTGGCGGCGATCGGCCGTTTTCTCTCCAAGTCAGGGGAGAAATCTCTCCCCTTCTTCAAGGCCTTGCGCGGGAAAGGGGGCTTCGAGTGGGGTACCCCTCAACAAGAAGCCTTCGAACAGCTGAAACGGTACCTCGCCAACCCGCCTCTCCTCAGCAAGCCCGAACCAGGCGAGCCGCTTTGGCTCTACCTGTCCGCCTCGGACCACGCCCTCAGCGCCGTCCTCGTCCGAGAGGAGGCAGGAGTTCAGAAACCCCTGTACTATGTAAGCAAAGTGCTACACCCGGCCGAGACGAGATACGCGAAGATAGAAAAGGTAGCCTATGCCCTGGTTATGGCAGCCCGAAAACTCCGACCTTACTTCCAGGCCCACTCCGTCCAAGTTCTGACCGACCAACCGCTGAAGACCGTCCTCCACAAGCCCGAAAACTCCGGCCGATTAGTCAAGTGGTCGATCGAGCTGAGCCAGTTCGACATCAGCTATCATCCCAGGGCAGCCATTAAAGGGCAGGCCCTCGCCGAGTTCATAACTGAATGCACTGTCTCCGAGCAACCTGACGTAGAAGAGCCGGATCCGACCTGGGAGGTCTTTGTTGACGGCTCATCCTGCGAAACGGGGTGTGGGGCGGGCGTCATCCTTCGTGGCCCCGACCAATTCCTACTTCAATACTCCCTGCGCCTCAACTTTCCCGCCTCCAACAACGAGGCAGAATATGAGGCCATGATCGCCGGACTGACCCTCGCCCACCGAGCCGGTGCCAAGCGAATCCGGGCGTTCAGCGACTCTCAACTCGTGATCCACCAGATCAACGGAGAGTACGAAGCCCGCGACGACCGAATGGTGAGATATTTGGCGGCGGTCCGACGACTCTTGGCGCTCTTCGACAACACTGCGGTTGTCAGAGTCCCCAGGGAACAGAACGCCCAAGCCGACGCGCTATCCAAACTCGCCTCTTCTTCCTTCGAAGGCCTCGATCGTACGGTGCTCGTCGAGGTCCTCTTGGAGCCAAGCATCCTTAGCCCAGAGCCGGAAGCAATGTGCGTACAAGAAGGAACCAGCCCGGACGACTGGACCACTCCCATCCGAAAATTCTTGAGCCAGGCCGAGCTTCCTGAAGACAAAGCCGAGGCCAGGCGAATCAGAATCCGAGCGGAAAGGTTCGTCATAATCGATAACATCCTCTTCAAACGCTCGTACACCCTGGCCGACGGCAAACCCTACCTCCGCTGCCTCGCCAAGGACGAGGCCAGCTACGTCCTCAAAGACCTGCACGAGGGGATCGGCGGATGCCACATGGGGAGTAGGACGCTTGCCCGAAAGGCTCTGAATCAAGGGTACTATTGGCCCACCATGCTCCAAGACTCACAAGACTTAGTCAAGAGGTGCGGCCCCTGCCAAAGGTTCTCTCCCATCAAAAGGCTTCCTCAAGCCAACCTCCGATCCTTGGCGAGCCCTACGCCCTTCGCCATGTGGGGTATGGACCTTGTGGGGCCCTTCCCCCCAGCGGTAGGACAGAAGAAATTCCTGATTGTCGCCATCGACTACTTCACCAAGTGGATCGAAGCCGAACCGCTGTCCAGCATCACCGAACGCCAAGTGCAACAATTCTTCTGGAAGAACATCATTTGTCGATTCGGGATCCCCCGAATCCTCGTCACGGACAACGGAACCCAGTTCCAAGGGCAGAACTTCCAATCTTTCTGTCAGGACATCGGCATCCAGCAACGTTTCTCCGCCATTTGCCACCCTCAATCTAACGGCCAAGCAGAAAATGCGAACAGGCAAATCCTCGATGGCCTCAAAAAGCGCCTTGACAGTTCCCCCAAGGGGCTCTGGGTGGAGGAGCTGCCCAGCGTACTATGGGCACACCGAACCACGCAGAGGATCCCCACGGGGGAGACACCCTTCAATCTGACCTATGGGACTGAGGCAGTCATCCCCGTCGAAGTCGGATTGCCTTCCCCCCGGATCATAGCCTTCGATGAAGACGACAACGCGTCCGCCCTGAGGGCTAACCTGGACTTCGTCGCCGAGGTACGAGAAAAGTCCGCGGTCCGAAGGAGCATTTATCAGCAACGGATCGAGAGATTTTACAACAAGAAAGTCCGCCCCACCAGCATCCAGGCAGGGGACCTAGTGTTGCGAAAGCTATCTGTCTCTGACCCGACCAAGAAGAGGAAACTGGCTCCCAACTGGGAAGGCCCATACCGCGTAGTCGAGGCTGTACGCCCGGGTACATACCGACTGACGGATATGAATGACCGACCCATCAGCCGACCCTGGAACGCTGAGCACCTCATGAAATTCCGGGGAGAGCAAGCTTAGGTTCCAGCGTGGCTTAAGTAAATTAAAGCTTTTGTAAACATTCATGTGTAAAGGGCCGCTTCAGCGACCCCCCCCCCCCCTCAGTCTGGTATAAAAGAAGTCTCTTCTGTCAAAAGTTAAATACCTCGGCAACGCCGACCCGGTACCGGGCAAGGCGGGCGGCATCAGGGTTCTCCCTCGGGTCTCATCCCCAAACGCCTCGGCAGGTGCGACCCAACTACGGGCAGGAGGTCTCCCTGTCGCCCCGCATCGATTCCTCACGAATCAGCGGAGCCCGACCTCGCCTAAACCGCCCTTCACCACCCCGATAACCAGAGCAAAGAAGGAAAAGAAAGCTTTATTCATACTCTTTTATTTTTGTACGGAGAAAACAAGCAAATACCGTTACAGAACCACTCCCCTCATCTCAAACTAAAGGGGATCTCCGACTTAGGGCCCCTCGGACCCGGTAAAGGGAGGAATCACTCCGACCAAACGACTGGGGACTCTCTCCTCGTCATGACGATCCTTCGGTTCTGCCACCGTCGACACCCCGGCCACGGAGCTCTGGGCATCCACGGATCGAATGCGCTCCATCAGTGGCAACGCCGAGGGAGCCCCCTCTGCTCGCCGATCCCTCGAGGAAGATGTCGAAACACCCAACATGGTCCTATAGCGGTGTATCTCCATCTCCTTTTCCACTATCACATCGCGAAGAAGCTTCTCGGAGGAAGGCCTCTGCACCGAAGAACTTGACATGGTGTATCCAAGACCAATGCCCCCTAGCTCCCGATCCACCATCGCCCTCCTCAGCCGGCTCGCCTCCTCACTCAGGGCTTCAGACTTGTTCCTGTAATAATGGAAGGCCGCATCAGTGTCGCGAGCCCTCTTTCGATACCGAACCAAAGTGGCCTCTAAGGCCTCGACCTTGCCTCGAAGCCACGCCACGTCGGAACGAAGGGGGTCCACCTCAGGAAGGGGAGCCGTGACCTACAAGAGAACCAGCCCGCTCAAGACATATATGCAAGGAGGTTCAGAAATTTTTCAAAGTTGGAACACTTAGCCAGCCAGAAAACCCTCTTTTTATAAATTCAGTTCCCCCATACAAAAAATGCGGTGGCCAGTCCGCGGAAGGCAAATACAATCGAGAGAAGGAAAAAGAAGGACAAAAATTATACAGCGGGTTTTCCCACCTCGATATCAGCCGGATCCGTTGGAGGGTCGGCAACCAATTTGTCATCTGACCCTTGTCCGCCAGGAGTCTTCGGTGTCCCCTCAATCTCCATATCATACTCGAAGTTGGACAGGTCGATGGTCGGATAAAAGTGCCTCACATGGCTGAGGGCCTTCGCATAACTACTATCCTGGGCATTGATCACCAGGATCTGACACGACTTAGTCACCTCATCCTTCTCCCTCTCCGACCTCTCCTCCTGAGCCGCCCTCGCCTTCGCCCATTCCTCCTTCTCCTTGTCAAAAGCCACCTTCGCCTCCGCCTCCTTCTTACGAGAGCCTTCGAGCTCTCCCTTCAATGCCGTCACCTCCTGCTCGGCCTTGTCAGCCCGATCTCGCTCTCGCTGCACCGCCGCCTCGTAGAGGCCCCTCACATGGGCCCCCTGCACGGTCGCCTGCCAGGACCAGACACTACTAAGAAATCTTCCTTAAATAACATCACCTGAAAGCTAGGAGGTTCGATCGACTTACCAGCACCGTGGCCTGCGCAAGACGAACATACGCCTCGTCCAGGGTCTGGGACTTCATATCCGAGCGGTCCCGAGGGGTCGCCAACTTATCTGCAACCTCCACGGCCTGGCGCCCCCGGACCAGGCAATCACCCTCGCGGATCGACCAATCCGGCACCCACCTTCGCCGAAGCCTCTCCTCAAGACCGGGATCCACCGGGGGACCCTTCCCCTTATCAGGCGCGGCGGCCGCACCCTGATCCGAACCCCCCTGGACCACGGCGTCCCCACCCGTCTCTGATCGAGTCCTCTTCATCCTCGGCTGAATGGGGGCCTCGGAGACAACCTGGGACAACTCGGTGGTCTTCACCGCGACATCCTTCTTCTCGACCTTCTTCTTCTTCATGGCGAGCCTCAGCGCCTTAATCGACTCCTCATCCATTTCTGTAAAGAGATCCATTAAGAACAAATGAGCAAAAAAGTACAAGAAGAGTGTGAGGAAAGAAACAACCACGTACGAGGCACGGCCGGGCTGGGGCTCAGTCCGACGCTCGCCAGGTGGGCCTCCGTCACCTTCCCCCAATTAATGCTATGCGACAGACGGAGGTGCTCAACGAGTCTCCACTCCTCCGCCGTCAAATCCCCTGGCCCCGGTGCTAGGTAGCTCGGCTTAGTATGGTTCCACCGAGTAGGGATAGCCCAAGGGTCCTCACTCCGGATCACCAGATACTTCTTCTTCCAGAACTTAATGGAATCCGGATGACCGTGGACAACCTTCGCCTTACCTCGAGGCGAGATATAATATACCCCTTCTGCCGATGAGCCAATCAATAGCATCGCTCGGAACACGCCCAGCCGTAAGGGTACCCTCCGTTCCTCGCACAACAGCACGAAGCAGATGATCTGCTTCCAGGAGTTCGGCCCGAACTGCATCGGCGCCAGGGACGACCAATTTAACACCTCCCGAACGAATGGGTGGATGGGCAGCCTCAGGCCGGAGATAAAGGCGTCCACAGGGAAGATACAATACCTGTCCGGCAGGGGATCGGTCGGTCGCAGAGAAGAACTCGGCAGCATAAGCTCATAACTGGGCCCTATGTGGTAGGCCAACTGCAGAGCCCCCAAGTCGCTTGCCTCCAGAGCGGTCGGGGAGGCGTCCACCATCAACCTCTTCCGGCTTGACGACGACGGCTGGACCCCCGAGGACTCCTTATCGGAGAGATCGTCGGGGTAGCAACGGAAAGGCCGGGGTTGTGCGGACGACCCTATCCCCAAGTCGCTCGGGCCGCCAATCTTCGATTTCTTCTTCTTCGGAACCCTCCTCCTCTTAGTCCGTTCCGGCGAAGGTGTAGACAAGCGCCCCAGAACGGGCGGATTCGGAGACCCCACGGAACCATCTCCCTCGGAGCCACCCTCCTCTTCGGAAGCCGACCCTAGGGTTTGGACTTCGTCTGAGCTGCCGCCCCCCTCCTCAGAGTCGCTGCTTTCTACCACGAAATGCCTCCGAGATCGCAATGGCTTCACGCTGTGTACGACCTCCTCCTTGCCTACCGGCCCCTCCCCAGAGGTCGACGCCAACGAGCCGGACTAAGCCCTATCCATCCGTGCCTAAGTTAAAACAGGATTACCAACTAACCTGAAATCACCTCGGAAACACGACCTTGCTGCCGGAAGCTGAAGGGGCGAGCGCTGAAGAGTTGAAGGATTTTTTCAAAAAGTAAGAGGCAGGAGAGAAATAGGCGACGAGAGGAGAGGGGAGAACATTTATAGGGGATAAGAACAACTCCTCGATTTTCGCAGTCACTATTCACCGATTGACGTGCAACTACCGCCTAGGAAATCACGCCACATCCTCGAAGCACGTGCTGCTGACGTCACCCAGTGCCAGGCTGGCAGCACGGTACGGGGCCGGTTCGGGCAAAATAACGACTCGCCTTCGCCAGCACTAAAGTACTCTTCTTCAGAAGATCCACCGGCGGGCCATCACCCTTACCAGCCCGTAATCCCCCCTCGTCTCGAGGTTCGGCTTGGCACCGGGGTACTCTTCCCAAGAAGAAACTACGGCTCGCCTTCACCCTCACCGGCCCATAATCCCTCGCCAGCTCGAGGTTCGGCTCGGCACCCGGGTACTCTTCTTCGGAAGATCCACCGGCGGGCCATCACCCTTACCAGCCCGTAATTCCCCCTCGTCTCGAGGTTAGGTCTGGCACCCGGGTACTCTTCTCAGGAAGAAGCAACGGCTCGCCTTCACCCTTACCGACCCATAATCCCTCGCCAGCTCGAGGTCCGGTCTGGCACCGGGGTACTCTTCTTCGGAAGATCCACCGGCGGGCCATCACCCTTACCAGCCCGTAATTCCCCCTCGTCTCGAGGTTCAGCCTGGCACCGGGGTACTCTTCTCAGGAAGAAACAACGGCTCGCCTTCACCCTAACCGACCCACAATCCCTCGCCAGCTCGAGGTTCGGTCTGGCACCCGGGTACTCTTCTTCGGAAGATCCATCGGCTAGTCATCACCCTTACCAGCCCATAATTCCCCCTCCTCTCGAGGTTCGGTCTGGCACCCGGGTACTCTTCTCAGGAAGAAGCAACGGCTCGCCATCACCCTTGTCGACGCGTAATCCCTCGACCCCTCGAGGTTCAATCGAACACCAGGGTACTCTTCTCCGGAAGAGACAACGGTTCGCCATCGCCTTCACCTACACCTTGACCCTCGACTAGCTCGAGGTCCTATCCAAGCTTCAGGACAGCACCACCAGAAAGGCCCTATGATCCGCCCTCCCATTTTTTACAATCATGAACACTCCTCCACGGCTAGCTCCCGCACCCCCTGCAGGAGTGGGGGGCTTGTGTGACAGTGTAAAAATGGCCTGAGGCCCAACCAGGGCCCAATACTATTCCTACTCAGAAAAGCAAGAATAACAACCTGGTTCGGCTCCGGACCCCTTCAGGGTCGGCGCCGAACCTCGTGTTTGCCCCCACAGCGCCGGCTTCCTCGTGCTGACGAGCCTCAGTATCCCCCGGAGTCCGATCCGGAGCAGTCCCTCAGGCCGTCCCCCCTCTCTGACGGGGCGGGAGGATGACCTGGCGCAGCCTAGGCCCTCCGATTCCCCCAGAGGCACAGAGGACTCACGATGGGCCACGTCAGCTCCAAATACCGCCAAGGGTTTCGCCACGTCAGCCCTATACCACTCCTGGTATCACAGCAACCGCCCTAAACCCCCTGGGCCTTCTGCCACGTCAGGCCCATGGGCTTTCGGATCCAAACCCGGCCCCCAAGCGGAACCAAACCCGGTTGGGATTTTCTATAAATACTAGACCCTCACCCACCTTTTGGAGGTAATCAATCTTTTGCCACTTAAATATACCTAGTTATTGCTACTCTCTCACAGAGACTGACTAGAGCGTCGGAGGGTCCGCCACCGGGACAAACCCCGGTGTTTCAGGACCGTCTGCAGGTACACAAGACCTCGGATCCGACCCTTCCGATCCGAGCCCAACCTTCAACGCCTTTCCGAGCTCATCGTAGGCCCCAGAAGGTCAACCGAAGGTCGGCAGACGAGCGGCAATCTCCTTCAATACAAATTGAGTTCGAACTCACACCTGGTGCTTCCACACGTGCCTCAGAAATAAACAGCATCAATAACCATGTAACATGTAAACGGATCATGCAAGTGTATGTGTCAATGTTATGACTTTTATTAACCTAACTAGGTAGCACTTCATGCATCCCATACTACATGGTTGCTACTCGCAATCAAGTGAACGTTTAGACTAGTGGTGGATTATATAGGTCACGTACTCGGGAAAGTTGTATCTTGTTCGAGATACGTGCATGTGGAACATGTAGTGTAACTTGTAGCGTGAAACATGTCAAGTAACCTGTATTTAGCAAACTTGTAACTTGTAACTTACAAATTGCAGCGAGGAACCACGAGCCCCGGACCGAGTACGCTCTTCTATATTGTCCACTACTAAATCTTTTCCCTTTATACCCCGGCTTGTTATCTTTTTAATTTAATCAAACATGAACAAAAACTACATGCAAGAACAAGGACGGGTAACATGGCAAGGGTAACATGACAAGATCAAGTATCAAGACTTATACGAGACAGGAAACATATTTCAGGGCTTATAAAACATGTGATGCAACTAATGACATGCATAACACTTAATCAAAAATAAGATATATTATAACAACATGCAACCTAGTAACAAACAATTCATGCACAATATCATGTATAATAGTATATATGTGAATCGTGTTCATGCAAAGGACATGACAACAGAGTATTCATGATCTTGTACGAATACGGGATACAAATTATGTATGGAAACAGTTATCTATTAGTCTTATGAATGCGAATTGGAGTCAAAAATAATATACTTGCGGTATTTTTACAAGGGCTTGTACTAGAACAATAAAATTGTACAAGAGACATTTGCCTGGTATTTGACGACGATGAAAATAAGGATAGAATAACGGGATCAGTATCCCGGGCAGTAGAACAAGTGCGAGATAGTTTATGGCAACCACGCCAAAGTCAGCAATCTTCCAAAAATAGCAAACTCCAAATAGCAACTTCACTTCAACAAGTCCAATGCAGTAAACAGCAACATCCACCTTTCACAATCGGATCTCCCCAGTCCCAACAACACCAAACACCCATAAAAAAATAATTCCCAATACAATCAACACAGTCCAATACAATCAAATCCCCAATCTCAACTCAACAGTAACCCAAATCCCCAATCTCACTGCTTCTTCTTCTTCTTTTCCCAGAACAGAGAGAGAGATAGAAAAAGAGAGAGAGAGAGAGGACGAACGGGAATGGGGAGCGGCTGCGATCGACGAGGGCGAGCGGGGCTGAAGGCGGCGCGCGACTGGAGTCTTCGGGAGCGACGAGGAAGGAAGACGACGGCTGGCTAGAGCGGCGGAAGCGGCGGGGTGCGGTGCGGTTCGGAGTGAGGTCGAACGGAAGCAATGGTGGACGACTGCGGAGCTTGAAGGGACAGCGGAGACGGCGGCGACTGGCGGGAGAGAACTGAGTGCGGGAGAGACAGCGCACGGGGAAAGCTTCGAGGTCAGGCTTCAACGGTGGGGCTGAGCGGTGGAGTGCGGAGGCAGAGCTTCGATGGCGGATGCGGAGTGGTTGACGATGGCGAGATTGGTCGGCGGTCGAGTCGTCGAGGTCGGAGGAAGAAGACAAGGCGAGCAGCGGATGGACTTCGGTGCTTCGGCGCTTGAGCGAAGGGGAATGGCGACGGGGAGATGGAGCAGCAACAGCGGCAATGGAGCGGACGAGCGGGAGGGAGCAGCGATGGTGGCGACTGGCGCGAAGCGGTGAGCGATCGAGGTCGGAGTTCGACAGTGGCACTGGCTTCGGGGTTGCGGCTGTCGACGGAGGAGAGGAGCAGAAGGTCGGCACAGGGTGAGGAAGGCGATGGACGGTGGAGGCGCGGCAGACGTGGGGCACTGTGGTGGCAGGCGGGGGAGTGAGCGGGGGGTTCGAACGGGAGTCGACGACTGAGGGGCGCAGGCAAAGCTTCGGGAGGTAAAGGCGCGGTGGAGGGACTGAGCGGGAGGCGCTCGAGGTTGACGTCGCGCCGACGAGGGGTTGCGGGGTGGAGGAAGAAGGAGAGTTGGAATCGGGTTTGTGGGTTTTGTTTGGTTTGCTCTGTTTTTGTAGAGAAACAGAGAGATAGAGAGGGAGAGGATGGATGGGAGAGAGAGCGAACGGGGTAGGGAGATTCTTATAATGGAATAAATAAAGTAACGGGTGAGATGAGTGGGGTAGTTACTAGGAGAATGGGGAAAGTGCTGGTACGGGAAATGAGTGGTGAGTTGGGGGAAATGAGTGGTGAGTTGGGGTACGGGACAAGAGTGGGGGTGTGGAGAATAAATATTGTATGGGGATAGGTGTAGGAATAAATCTGTACAAGTAATGGGTTCTGGGTCTGGGCTTGGTTCTTGGGCTCAAAGATATTTTATAAAAATCAAATACGAAATTGGGCTTCAATAACAAAATAAAATAATAATTAGGGTATTGGGCTTAAAATAACAAGTAAATAGTTGGGCTTCGAATTAATACATAATAAAATCAAAATAGAATTTGGGCTCACATTAATTAGATAATAAAATCAAAATGTAAACTTGGGCTTATATTAACAATTAATAAAACCAAATTACAACTTGGGTTTACAATAAAGAATTGGGCTCTAAAAATAGTTTTAAACAATAAAATCAATTATGGGGAAATAGTTATAAAATACTGAGAATTTAAATACGGAAAAATACTTTAAAAATACGTATTAATGAAAACAGGGGTTACACTAACAGTAAATCAGATACCCATTTGGTATTTGATACACTTGTCTTGAAATTTTTTACCAAACTATCCCACTTTTTGTAAGTATGTACCAAACTGTTCCTGTTTGAAACTTTAATACCAAAAAGTCTCTGTCACTAACTGAGATAGCACCCCTAGTAAAATTCTTCGCGCTATCTCAGTTAGCGTATGCTAGGGGACACAATTTTCTCCCTCAAGTAGGGGTGTGCGAAAAACTCACCAACTATAGACACGCTAACTTCGTTAGCGCACCTATTTAAACCAGGCGCGCTAACGGGGCTAGCGTGCTAGGGGGATACTAGGGGGACACTACTCCTCAAGTAGGGGTGTGTGAAAAAAATACCAAGTATAGACACGCTAACCCTGTTAGCGTGCCCATTTAAACCAGGCTCGCTAACGGGGTTAGTGAGTCTATACTTGGTAATTTTTTTCCAGCACCCCTACTTGAGAGTAGTGTCCCCTAGTGTCCCATAGCACGCTAACCCCGTTAGCGCGCTTGGTTTAAATAGGCGCGCTAACGGGGTTAGCGTGTCTATACTTGGTATTTTTTTCCCACACTTCTACTTGAGTAGTGTCCCCTAGTATCCCCCTAGCACGTTATCCTCATTAGCGTGTCTGGTTTAAATAGTCACGCTAATGGAGTTAGCATGTCTATAGTTGGTGAGTTTTTTCGCACACCCCTACTTGAGGGAAAAAGTGGTGTCCCCTAGCACACGCTAACTGAGATAGCGCGAAGAATTTTACTATGGCGCTATCTCAGTTAGCGACAGAAACTTTTTGGTATTAAAGTTTCAGATGGGGATAGTTTGGTACGTACTTACAAAAAGTGGGATAGTTTGGTAAAAAATTTCTTGTCTTGCTGCACTTATAGCATATTTCAATATGAAGAGTCTCATAAGAATTTTGAGAGTTACGGCACTTAAATGGAGTCATAACGCTTGGCTAAATAAATGCTAACCAGAAACCTCGTCAAACACCAAAAAAAACCCTTCGTGTCATGAGAATTCATATTTTTTGGAATAAAACTAATGCTCCTTACATTAACTCAAAATTGATAGTGTTTTGGCATTTCTGATACTACATTTATTATGTTTGCAGACAAGAGACCCTCGTTTTAAAAATTGGGTTAAATGGTGTTTAAGTGAGTTTAGGCCAACGTCCCCTGAACTCAACCCTTTTAAGCACCACATTACTATTCTCATTTGTGGAGTTGACTGACCAGTCTAATTAAGGTAAAGGAAGGTGTCCTTATAAGAAACTAGTATAATGCACGTGCGATGCACGTCTATAAAAAAATTTAGTCTTACTTATTTTACGTAATTCAGAAATTTTATCCGATCCTGGTCAATGCAGTTTTTGACAATATGTTCAAAGTAATGCAATTTATTGAGATCAATTAGTAATGATAACTTTTGTTGTGTTATATTATATCAGTATTCAGTACATTAAGTACTGCTTATTTTGAATTTTATTTCCCTAGAAATCACTCACTAATCACTTCACCCACTAATCACCATTAATAATTAAAATGTGCACGACATACAAAGTCATGCTAACATGAATGGTCTCGGTATGCTGCACCCACTAATCCATAAGCAACCACATTCAACACATTCTCACAATTTACCAAACCAAATGCACATTCTCACACATTCTCACAATTTTCCAACATGAATGGTCTCGGTATGGTCAGATATTAATCACCTTCTATTAATCACTCACTAATCACTTCACCCACTAATCACCATTAATAATTAAAACGTTCACGACATACAAAGTTATGCTAAGATGAATGGTCATGAATGGTCTCGGTATGTTGCACCCACTAATCCATAAACAACCACATTCAATAAATTCTCACAATTTACTAAACCAAATGCACATTCTCACACATTCTCACAATTTTCCAACATGAATGATCATGAATGGTCATGAATGGTCTCGGTATGGTCAGATATTAATCACCTTCTATTAATGAAGGGTATGAATGGGTGGCATGCAAATCTAGGGCTGTTCATCGGTGCTAAACCAAACCGAACCGAACCGAAATTTTCGGTTTGGTATATTTGAAACCAAAATCCGAACCGAAACTGATAAAATTTGGTTTGAACCGAACCGAATTTTATCGGTTCGGTTCGGTTAATAACCGAACTAACCGAAATTTTTAATACATACTAATTTTCTACTATGACTCAGAAGAGTGGCAGATGAGTCAGAAATATTCATGCTTTTCGCTCTCATAACTTAGACAATCTCAGAATGAAAATGGTGCTTGTCCTCCATTTGAGAAGTTGAAGATTGAACCACCATCCTATTAGGCTACACATCAGTGTGGCTCACATGGTAATAATCTATTCTTCACTTAAAATAATTCACCCTAAATCAGGATTCACATTTCACACACATAGCCTTGGTAGTATTTTGATTTCATTTTGATTTCACACATATAATCAGGTATGCTACTATTAGCTGGAAGTGCACTTGCATAGCAGCTTAGTTTGAGATGGATCCTAGGGGTATAATTTATTTTGGTCCAAAAAAAGTTCGGTTTTTTGTTTGGTTCGGTTTATTTAGAAGCCAACCAAAAACCGAACCGAACTCTCTAAAAAAACTTCGGTTTGGATCAAAACCGAACCGAAAACCGAAAAACCGAACCAAATTGGTAAATTTCGGTTCGGTTCGGTTCGGTAATCGGTTTTAACCAAAGTATGAACAACCCTATGCAAATCTACAATTTTCCAACATGACTGGTCATGAATGGTCTCGGTATGGTCAGATATTAATCACCTTTTATTAATGAAGAGTATGAATGGGTGGCATGCAAATCTTAATTTATTAGTCATGCAAATTACATTTTTTAACCCTATATATTTTTTTTGTCTTTTATATTGATGGGGGCATGATAGTAAAAAGCCGCTAAAATAGGGCTTTGCTTAATAATAGTATAGAAGTATAGATATTAATGGGTGGCATGCAAATCTTAATTTATTAGTCATGCAAATAACATTTTTTAACCCTATATATTTTTTTTGTCTTTTATGTTGATGGGGACATGATAGTAAAAAGCCGCTAAAATGGGGCTTTGTTTAATAATAGTATAGATTTTTTTTGTCTTTTATGTTGATGGGGGCATGATAGTAAAAAGCCGCTAAAATGGGGCTTTGCTTAATAATAGTATAGATAGATATGAATGGGTGGCATGCAAATCTTAATTTATTAGTCATGCAAATTATATTTTTTAACCCTATATATTTTTTTTGTCTTTTATGTTGATGGGGGCATGATAGTAAAAAGCCACTAAAATAGGGCTTTGCTTAATAATAGTATAGAAGTATAGATATGAATGGGTGGCATTCAAATCTTAATTTATTAGTCATGCAAATTACATTTTTTAACCCTATATATTTTTTTTATCTTTTATGTTGATGAGGACATGATAGTAAAAAACCGTTAAAATAAAGCTTTGCTTAATAATAGTATAGATATCTTGTGTTAATCCAAAAACTACTGTCAGAATCACTACTCAGAACTCACATTCCTTTAAATTACTTAACAAAGATGCACATCATCCACTATAATAGAAGTTAGATAACTTATTCTTCCATTAACTACAAAGAGAAAGATAGCAAGACTACAAGAGAAATACAGCTTATATTTTTTTTATCTGGCCTGCAATGTACTGTGAGAATTTGTGCACTCATATTTAATAATTTTTTTGGACATAGAACAATCAACTGGATTTAAAGCATTCATATTTAATATTTTTTTAATATAAAGAGCGTTTTGGATCCAGGTAGACTGGATTTGGTTAAATCCTAAATTTTATATTTTAGTATTAGCATATTGAATGACTAGTGCAGCAAAAGTCATGTAAACAGTAAATCAACAATCACGTAGTTGAAGTTTGAATAGTATAACAATAATTAGTTGTAAAATAGAAATCCATATTTCTATATATATACATACACACTAGATTTGCCCGTTGACACGTGCCGTCGGCACGTCTTCAGAACGGTGCACCTTATTTGATCATATAAAATAGTTTTAGAGGTCCAGCAAATTAACTGAACTGGCAAACATAGAGCAAAAAACATATTATATGATTTTTTTTTTATTTTTTTGAATTATTTTTAAAGTTTTAAAGTTTTAATTTTTTCAGTTTTTTTAATTTTTTTTGTTTTTTAAAAATTTCTAAAATTTTTATTTTCTTAATTTTTTGAATAGAAGATGGAGGGAGGGAGAGAGAGAGAAAAAAATTATTAAATAAATGTAGGAGTTGTTTTTTGTGGGAGTTTTGAATTTGAGTTTTGGGGGAAAACTTTTTTTGGGGAGGGAGGAATATGTTTTGTGAGATTAGATCTGGGCCTTTGATTTTTGGGGAATTGAAGGAGGGCCACTTGATAGCTTTCTTTGTGTTTTATATATATACTAGGTTTGCCCGTTGACACGTGCTTACGGCACGTCTTCGGAACAGTGCACCTTGTTTGATCATATAAAATAGTTTTGGAGGTCCAACAAATTAATTGAAGTAGCAAACATAGAGCAAAAAACATATTATATGATTTTTTTGATTTTTTTTAAAATTATTTTTAAAGTTTTTAAAGTTTTTAAATTTTTTAGTTTTTTAATTTTCTAAAATTTCTAAAATTTTTATTTTCTTAATTTTTTGAATAGAAAAGGGAGGGAGGGAGAGAGTGAAAAAAAATTAAATAAATATAGGAGTTGTTTTGGGTGGGAGATTTGAATTTGAGTTGTGGGGGAAACTTTTGGGGAGAAAATATGTTTAGTAATGTTAGATCTAGGCCTTTGATTTTTGGGGAGATTGAAGGAGAGCCACTTGATAGCTTTCTTTGTGTTTTATTATATAGATATACTAGATTTGCCCGTGGGCACGTGCCTACGGTACGTCTTCGGAACGATACAAAATACGAAAAGTCATGTAAACAGTAAAACAATAATTATGTAGCTCAAGTTTGAATAGTACGACAATAATTAGTTATAAATAAAAGTCTGTGTTGAAAAGTAATTATAAATGGGGGTATAAAATCTAACTTCTTAGAACTTTAAGTGTGGAAAATAATGAAATTTAATTGTTGAAGAGATATTTGCTATTAAAAATTCTGAAATTTTACAAAACCAAAATTTTTAAATCAAAATTTCGAAGTAAATAAAGAAAGAATGGGAGAGAGAGAGAGAAATATGAAAAAGTAAAGAGAGAAGAGAGAGATAGTAATAAAGTAATAAGTTTTTTAGAGGGAATATTTTGGTTTTGGGGTTTGAAATGTTGGAGGGAAAATGTGTTTTGTGAGGTTTGATATGGACCTTTGATTTTGGGGGGGATTGATTGTGAGCCACTTGATAGCTTTCTTTGCGTTTTATTATATAGATATATATATATGGGAAAAAAGGGTATAAACAACTTGCTCATTTAGTAAATAAGCAATTGATGATGTGGCATTCATGTGATAGGAAAATCCTTAAAAGGGTTAGTTGTCCAATGTATCACATGCATGCCACATAATCAATTGTTCATTTACTAAATGAGCAAGTTGCTCATATCCCTTTTACCCTATATATATATATATATATATATATATATATATATTTAAAGAGAGAGAGAAAGAGAGAGAGAGATAGAAATAAATAAATAAATGAGTTGTTTGAGATGGGGGATTTGAATTTGAGTTTTGAGGGGGAAATGTATATATATATATATATATATATATATATAGAGAGAGAGAGAGAGAGAGAGAGAGAGAGAGAGAGAGAGAGAAATAATTAAATAAATAAATGAGTTGTTTGGGAGGGGGAATTTGAATTTGAGTTTTGGAGGAAAAATGTGTTTTGTGAGGTTAGATCTGGGTCTTTGATTTTGGAGGGATTGAAGGAGAGCCACTTGATATAGACTAGATTTTCCCGTGGGCACGTCCCTACGACACGTTTTCAGAACAATACAGCATACGAAAAGCCTTGTAAACAGTAAATCAACAATTATATAGCTTACGTTTGAATAGTATGACAATAATTAGTTGTAAATAAAAGTCCATGTTTTCATTAGTATATGCTGAAAATTAATTATAGATTGGAGTATAAAAGTCCATGTTTCCATATATATATATATATATATATATATATATATATATATATATATATAGAAAGAGAGAGAAAAAGAGAGAGAAAGAGAGATAATTAAATAAATAAAGGAGTTGTTTTGGGGAGATTTGAATTTGAGTTTTGGGGAGAAATATATATAAATATATATATATATATATATATATATATATATATATATATATATATATATAGATAGATAGATAGATAGATAGATAGATAGAGAGAGAGAGAGAGAGAGAGATAATTAAATAAATAAAGGAGTTGTTTTGGGAAGATTTGAATTTGAGTTTTGGGGAGAAACTTTTGTGGGGAAATGTGTTTTGTGATGTTAGATCTGGGTCTTTGATTTTTGGGGATTGAAGGAGAGCCACTTGATAGCTTTCTTTGTGTTTTATTATATAGATTGTAGTGTAAATAAATAATTATTTATTAAGCTTCCTTAATTTATGAATTTGTAGTATAAATATTTTGTTGGTAGAAAGAGTCTAAAAGCAATATGCATTTTAATTTATGAATTTTAATATTCAGATTGAATCATATTTTCAAAAAAAGGATAAAAGTTGGATTAATAAGTCACATTATCCAAGGAGTATCGGGATTGTGTGAAAGATTTTATTACCTTTGCAAAAAGGAATTCTCCTTACTTGAACTTAATTTTGTGTCCATGTGTTTGGTGTTCAAATTGTGATTTGAAAACATGTGTTGTAGTTCAGACACATGTGATTTGCAATGGTTTTTTACTGGGGTATACAAATTGGTTTTGTCATGGAGAGTCTGCTCAGTCAGTTTTTAATGGTACGGTTGTACATGAAGACGCGTCTTTATTTACAAGTGAGCCAAGTGTTGTCGATGAGATGCACTCTTTAGTGCGAGAAAGTATGAGATTTCATAACTTTCAAATCCACACAAACAATCCAATCAACCAAGTTTGCGATGAGTCAGCATAAACATTTTTTCATGGTGGTGGGGTGGGAGAAGAAATGCATGGTGAAGAAATTAATAAAGAATTTGAAATCTTTAATAAGTTGTTGAAAGATGCAAACTCCCTTATATCGTGATTGCACTCAGTTTTCAAAGTTTTCATTTATTGTTAGACTATTTCAGATTAAATGTCTAAATGGATGGTCCTTCAACTTGCTTCTTAAATTATTGAATGAAGCTTTTCCTGACATCCAAATCCCAATTTCATCCCTTGCCACAAAAAAAAATTCTCAAGTATTTTAATTTAGGGTATGAAAAGATAGCAGCATGCCCATATGATTGTATGTTGTTTAGGGGAATAAGAAGACTCTCGAAGAATGTGAAGTATGCGGTACTTCAAAATGGGTACAAACACCAATAGAAGATGAGCAAATAGATGAGGTAGTTTCAACAATTAGGAGAAAGATGCATGCAAAAATACCGCGTTACTTTTCTTTGATTCCTCGACTGCAAAGATTGTTCATGTCCTCTAAAACATCTTATGATATGAGATGGCATGTGGAAGGTCGCAAGAATGATGGGATTCTTAGGCACCCGACTGAATCTGCATCTTGGACAAAATTTGACGAAAGATATCCCAATTTTGCTGAATATCCTCAGAATGTGAGACTTGGATTGGCCAGTGATGGTTTTAACCCATTTAGGCAAATGAGTAGCACCTACAGCATATGGCCCATTGTATTAATTCCATACAATCTTCCCCCTTGGTTGTGCATGAAACAATCATCATTCATTTTGTCCATAATTATTCCTGGACCAAAAAGCCCAGGAAATGATATAGATATGTATCTGCAGCCGTTGATTGATGAATTACAATAATTATAGGAGGGTGTTACAACTTATGATGCAACATCTAAAGAAAGTTTCCATCTCCGAGTTGCGTTGACTTGGACAATAAACGATTTTTTTGTATATGCAAGCTTATCTGGTTATAGCACGAAAGGACGCTATGCTTGTCCATGTTGTGCTAAGCAAAAGGATTCAAAGTGGTTGTATAAAGGCAAAAAGTTTTGCTACATGGGTCATAGGAGATGGTTGTTTGACACACATATTTTTAGTGCAGAAACATCGACATTTGATGGTACCGATGAGTGGAGACATGCTCCAAGAGCTTTGTCTGGGTCAGATGTGTTAAGACAACTAGAAGGCCATCAATTCACTTTGTCAAAGGATCCGGCAGTAATTAAAGCATCTAAGAAGCGGGCTAGAGATGAACAGCATGAGAACACCGATTTATGTGAAGCAGATGAGTGTGACAATCATGTTGATTCAGGGTCATGAAAGAAGAAGAGTATTTTTTTCCAATTGCCGTATTGGGAGTACACCTTACTACATCATAACATAGATGTGATGCATCTTGGAAAAAATATCGGTGAAAATATTATAGGAACAGTTATGGGGGATGATCGGAAGACGAAGGACAATCTTAAGTCTTGCCTTGACTTAGTAGAATTGGGCATAAGGCATGAGTTGTTCATGAAGAATTACCCAATGGCAGAGTACGACTTCCTCCTGTAATTTACTCGATGTCAAAAAGGGAGTTGGAGATATTTTGCCAAGTTTTACAGGAGTTCAAAGTCCCAGATGGCTATTCATCTAATATAGCAAGATGTGTAAATTATAAAGAGAAGAAGCTGCAGGGTACAAAGTCACACGACTGCCATATATTGATGCAAGATATCCTTCCCGTGGCTCTGAGTTCTTCAATGTGTGAGCCAGTCACTTCTGTCCTAAAAGATATATGTAGCATATATAAAGGACTTTGCTCTAGAGTGCTACGTGTTGAAGATATTGACAAATTGGAACAACGTGCTGCCTTGGCACTTTGTCAAATGGAGAGAATATTGCCCCCATCATTCTTCACTATAATGGTTCACTTAGTAATCTACCTTGCCGATGAAGCAAGACTTGGTGGACCAGTACATTATCGGTGGATGTATCCCATTGAGAGATAATTCTTCATGCGTCATTAAACCAATAATTTCGTTAGTTCTTTTATGCTATTCCTCCATATGTTTTGTAATCCAGATATACTTATTTAGGTACCTTTTCTGACTTAAGGGTTATGTTAAAAATAAAGCTTATCCAGAAGGCTCAATTGCAGAGGGTATCTTTCAGAAGAGTGCTCCAATTTCTGTTCATGGTATCTCCATGGTGTGGAGACATGTCTTAACAGATCAAGGAGAAACTCAGACACTTCAAACCTCAAAGGGACTAAATATCTCTTCCAGACTGCTGGCACTACTTTCGAAAAAATTGATGCATTTGAGTTAGATGACTTAACATGGAAACAAGCACATCGATATGTGTTGGATCATAGTGCATCATGTGAGCCATATCGAGTGTAAGCTAAATTTGGATTAATATGAATTTATTGCTCACAAATAGGAAGTAGTAAAAGATTTTTTAATATGCATTCGTTTTATTTTGTTCCAGTGAATTTATCAGGATAATGAAAAGAAGGCATAGAACAAAAACATTGAAGCCACGTGAGCAACATAAGTTAATGAATGAAAAATTCCACAAGTGGTTTGAAACTCATGTAAGTCACCGTCCCGTGGCTTGGATGACTGTATTTTTTTAAAGTTTAAGTTTTCTGCTAATATGATTTACTTTGTAATTTTAGGTTTCTTCGTTGGGTGATGATGAGGTGACACCTGAAATAAAGATTCTTGCCAAATGTCCTCATAAAATGGTTAAAAGATATAATGGATTTATATTCAACGGCTTTAGATTTCGTACTCAGGATCGTGAACGAAATTTGAAGTCTCAAAATAGTGGCATTGTAGTTAATTCAAAAACTAGAAGCTATGCCTCTAAAAATGACACGAAACATGTAGACAGAGATGTTGAATGCTCAAAAATATTATAGATTTGGATTATTACGGGCACTTTCGAGTAGTCTTATTTCGTGGAGATTGAGTTGGGTTAAATAACATGAAAGTGAATAAGCTGGGTTTTACAATTGTAAATTTTTCACATGTAATTCACACTGGGATATACATTAGCCATGAACCATTTGTGTTTCCTTCTCAAGTGCTGCAAGTTTTCTACATTCAAGACCCAATAGTGTCAAAATCATACGTGGCACTAACTATGCAACCAAGAGATTTATTTCAATTGGGGGACGATTTAGATGATGATGACGCTGATGTTATGAATAATTTTATTGCTACTGAGTCTCCTACATTTGATGTAAACATTTTATTATAGTAGTGGCCCTACGTGGCTACGTACGGATGGAGAAGAGGGTGACATATTTGATGATATTTGATAATATAGTATCTTAAAATATTTCTTGTTTTTGTATTAGTTCAATTGAGTTTCAATCATTTACAAATTAATGGTATATTGTGATAATTTGTGGTTTTTATAAATTTATGTTAAATGACTTGTCTCAATTTAATGATTTTATTGTACATATATCCTTAAATATTCATTGTTTTCATGTATATTTCCTTAAATATATTTTGTGATTTTTATAATGTTCTGTAAACAGGTGACAAATGGCGAGAAGAAAAAGGAAGGTGGTCACGATTAGGCAGGAGGAGCTGGTAGATCCTCCCAGCATGGGACCTTCGACTGAGCACCCTACAGGAGAAAGTGGAGGTTCGGCGCATACAGATGCCACTAAAGTCGACGTCGGTGAGAATAACACCCCTACCACCGTGAGGAGGAGAGGACCGACCAAGATGAAGGAGATATGGAAGCTCCAGAATGATGAGAAAATATTAGTGAGCATCAACAGCGTCGGTCAGCCGATTGGAGAAGGCGAGAGCAAACTCGGTAAATTCTACGGGGTAATTGCAAGAAATGGACGTCTGCTTCCCCTATGCTACGAGACTTTGTCAAAAGTTCCAAAAATGACCAAGGAAGAAGCGTTCTCTGTTACTAAGGTATGTGTGTGATAGTATTCTCTTCTTTATATATATATATATATATATATATATATATGAAAATAAAATTGACATTCTAGTATATCCCACAAACTAAATTTATAATAGCTGACCTAACATAAGTAGTAATGCCACAATATATATATATATATATATATATATATATATATATATATATATATATATATATATATATATATAAGAACCAGCAAGTGAGTTCGAAGAAAGCTGCACAATTTGAGATTGGATGATTATTTTACCCCCTCCCAGAGGATATAAAAATGATTCTTATCTTGTGTATGATGAATTAGCCTAGGGAGGTTATATATTTTATTGCCTGAGTGTGTTATATTTGATTGTTTACAAAAGTCCGTAAGGAATTGCTGTAAAAGGGACAATATTTTAGGGGACGTGCTGCCGAAATTTTCGGTTTCGAGAATTAGAAAGACTGAAGTATGGAGTGTTTTAATTATACAGGATGAGAAAAGAAATTTTCTAGATGCTTTCTCAGTGAACCTTACAAACTACCATTAAATATGATCTTACCAAATACTAAGATTGAGATGGGCTTTTTTGGCTGAGTACAATGCATAATGTTAATAAGTTTTCTTAAAATTAATTTGAAATATATTCCAATTTCTAAAAATAAAAATAAAGAATGGAGCTCTTTTGACATGAAACTGTTGCAAAGTAATCTAATATTAGATTTAGTACTACTGTTAGATTATAAATTGCAACAACAACAAAGTTATCAACCTTAACCAATATGAATCGGTGAAAATAATTTTAGCACATCGCTAAGAGCCTAGTTCTAATTTACAACAACAAAGTTATCAACCTTGACCAGTATGAATCGGTGAAAACAATTTTAGCACATCGCTAAGAGCCTAGTTCTAATTTTGGACTCATTTTGACGACAATATTTTTTTGGTATTCCCTGCTTCGCTGGAAAGGCTAAATATTCTAGTTATAACTGAATTTGGCAAAGAACAGTTGAATTTAACTAACTATTTATAGTTATAACTTAATTTGGCGAAGAATAATTGAATTTAACTATAAGTTATTCCTATCATTCCTAGTTATAGGATAAATTGCTTTCCATCCATCGATGAGCATGAATCTAAATGCTCTAGTAAAACAACTACTCTGAACATGAATCTAAATGTATTTGCAGGAACCTGAAATTGTTGCATATAAGCATTGCTTGTAAACACTTTTCAGATTCTTTAATTGACAATTACTTTTAAGTTCTACTTAACTGTTGTCCTCTTTCTTAACTAGGATTTCTTGTGATTTCAAATTTCAGACTGCATATACACCATGGCAAAGAAGAAGACACATTTGTGCAGTATTTCATGCAGAAGTTGCAGCGGGAACATCACTTTCCCCTCTATCTGAATTATTTTTTAGAGGTTTTCCCACACAAAAAAAAAAAAAAAATTCTTTTTGTTAATACTAGAATTTCTTATGTAAAATAAAACAAGTTGTCTCCATCTACAGTATTAGATACAAGCCTATGGACAGTTAAATTAGTTGGTGTAGAATCACCATCCACATTCACATCAGTATTAAGACGCTTAGAATTAACTTCTGCCATAAGGCCTATGAAAGCTTTAATTCATTTCTTTCTTTCTCTTTTAATTTGGTGAAAATACTGTGCTACAATTTGAGTACAGCAGTTACTATAAATATATATCTCTAATTAATTTATGAATTTTGTAGTACAATTTGAGTACAATTTAACTACTGCTCTAGTGGAGATTTCCAAATGGAGAGAGGGGTGAGGAGAGAGACCGCCATCTTCCCTAGGGATCTGAGCAAATCTTACGCTCAGGTGCTGTGCCAACCACCCCCCAATCGCCATCATGGCAACCTGCAGATACCTCTTCGATATCCACACCCCAAAGATGTCACCTCAAACCGTCCCTTCAACTCCCCTGCCATTACTCCTTCTTCCCTCCACCCAAGACCGGCATTTCAACCCACTCCAAAACCCCACTCTTTCTTCCCAAAAAAACCCACCACCAAAACCTACCACTCTAAGAAGATGGAGAGGCGATGCTTTAAGTGTGGCGCCGGCGACCACACCACCAGGGAGTGCCGTATCTACGGCTTCCACTACTTTATTTGCAAAAAGTTTGGTCACAAAGTTAGAGACTGCCCCATCAACAACAGGGTTGAGACTATGGAGATTGACCTGCCCCACAACAACGCCATTGCCCAGGCTCTGCCAGCCCTTCACGCCAGCGCATTTCTTCATCTTATAAACCCTCGCCGTATCCCTCTCACTAAGGAACTCGAAAGTGCTTTCAATTTTGCGTGGGGAAGGACTGGCCGGTGGTGGTCGCTGCAAAGGGTCAGTGATGGGATTTACCATGTCCAGTTCCCCACCGTCACAGAGGCGGAAAGCACAATAGCGGAAGGAATCTTCGGTTTCACCGCTACTTTTTCTCCCTGGTCAATGGAGTTCGGGGCAAAACTCCGGCCTAAGCCGTCTTTCGTTTGGATCAACCTCCCCCTTCTGCCATTCCATTACTGGAACCAAGAAACCCTAGAGAAGCTTATCTCGCCATTTGTGAAGCTTGTGACTTTGAGCAGGGAAATGCTAGATGCTAAGTCCAGAGACCAGGCCCTTGTCCTCATAGAGGTGGCCGATATCACGCTCATTCCAAAGGTCCTCCGCATCCGATTTACGGTACCATGGAGCCTTGAACGTCTTACCCATGAGGTACCAGTGCTGTTGCTAGGGGATCCAATCGCAGTAGAAGATGTTCAGAGTGGCAAAGTTCAACTTTTTACTACAGCAAACTCTTCGGGAGCATCCGTCATCTCAAGATTTTGGCGTCCCAAGGCGCCGGAAGGAGCCATGGCGGTGGAGGTTGGTGGCCCCTCAAATGCGGCAAAAAATTCGGATTCAGTTAAGCATATCCCCACTGAGTTGGGTGAGCATAATTCAGGGACAGTTCAGCCTGTTGGGGGAAATTTTGAATTATTTCCTAAGATATCCCCACAATTATCTCCTCCAAACGCGATTTGCATGCATGCACAAATCCCCGAAAATCAGACCCCACAATCCCCGCAGGTCCCCCCCAAAGATTCCACACCCCACCACTACTGCCCCACTGTTTATCCCAGTCAATGAATCCTCAGATAGCAACAACAAAGATCTTGCTCAGCTACCAACTAAAACAACCGCCAACAGATCTAACTCCTCGGAGGAAGAGTCATGTGAAGAAGTACGTGAGATACTTTGGAATGGCAGAATGGTCACACTCCCCCTCTCTTTATTCACCATGATTAAGCCTGCTGTCGAAGGTACCCTTCCTGAACCAATGCACGCAGAGCCTGGCAAATTGAAGGCAGAGGACCATGGGCTTTTTCGTGCCGGCACAACCAATTTGGGTCACGCAAGCTTTCGCACTCGCTCTCTACTGAGTAAACCCCACAGGCAAACATCCAACTCCTCCTCTGCAATCCCACCGGGCTTTTCGGCGGGGCCATCCAAGCGCCAGAAGCGTGCTAGATCAGCCTCCAAGCTACAGTGCACATGACCATTCATGAAGCATCTTTCCTCAACCATCAAGAAGAAGGCCTCAGGTACAGCTTCTTCAGCTGCCTCTGTTACAAACATGCATCAAAATCCTTTTGCTCTTTCAAACGAAGACATATTAGAGGTAGCCGCATCTATTGGAGTGGAGGCTAAGGGGCCACACTCGATACACACCATCACGAATGCTCAGAAGGTCCTTGCTGATCACACTGATCAGCCTGGACTCTCTGAATAGCCCTGTGTGGAAGCTTTGTGTGCTTCAAGATTTCCCCCTATTTTTTTTTGTGTGCTGTTTGATTCATGTTCACTCATGAAGATCATAAGCTGGAACTTAAGAGGTTTGGGCAACTCTACTAAATGTTCTTTTATAAAAGAAGGCATCCGCAGTTGTTCCCCCCATGTAGTATGCTTGCAGGAGACAAAACTGTGTAACCCAACATCCAACAAACTCTCATCTATTGGCAGCACTATTATCACTAATTGGATCCAATTAGACTCCATACAACGCTGCGATGGTATCCTGCTTGGCTGGAATGACAATGTACTCGAATGCTCCTTCTCAGCCTGTGATATTTTCTCAATCTCAGCATCCTTCAAGAGCCGGTGCTCTGATGTGCAATGGTCTATTACCACTGTCTATGCACCCTTTGAGCTCGATGATAGGGAACTATGCTTCCACGAAATAAAACAAAGAAGACAATTCCTCCATAATGCCTGGATCCTTTGTGGGGATTTCAATGTTACTATCTCTCACTCTGAGAGATCTTGCGGTCGGGGCTCCTCCAGAGACATGAAAAGCTTCCGTAATGTTATCCAAGACCTTGCTTTGATTGATCTTCCACTGTCAAGAAGGAAATACACTTGGACAAACCTGCGTGCAACGCCCTCAATGGCCAGACTTGATAGATTCCTCGTCTCCGCCACTTGGGATCTCTACTACCCAGCTAGCATACAATCCTCTCTACCAAGATATTCATCAGATCACTGCCCCATCGTCCTCGATAATCAGGCACTCCAACACCGCGATTTCTATTTCAAGTTTGAAAAGGCCTGGCTTTTGCAGCCCTCTTTTATCCCTGCAGTTAATAATTGATGGCAACATTTCCATTGCACGGGCAATCCTGTCGATGTTTTTTCACACAAGTTAGGCCTCCTCAGAAGGCGCATACGGAAGTGGCAATCAGAAACCTTAGGCACTCTACCAACACGCAAAAAGCGGCTCCAAGAACTTCTCCTTAAGCTTGAGATTGAAGCTGAGACTCTACCTTCCCCTCCAGCCTCCCTAAAAGCCACTCAGCTTGAGCTTCAGAACTTGATCAAAGAAGAGTCAGTATACTGGAGGCAAAGATCCCGAGTGAAATGGATCAAAGAAGGCGACGCTAACTCCAAATTCTTTCACTCCATAGCAAATGGGAGAAGAAGGAGAAACTTTATCCATAGCCTCAACATTGACAACACTACCACAACCAACCCTGCAACAATCCGGGGGGCATTCGAGTCCCACTTTAAAGCTATCTGTGGATCTGCCTCCATCTCCGATTTCAACATCGACTGGCCATCTCTTTACCCCACTAATGCTGTCAGCCTACATCACCTTGAAGAACCCATCACTATGGAAGAGCTACATAAGGCAGTGTTTGACATGAGTAGTGACAAAGCACCGGGCCCCGATGGTTTCTCAATGAACTTCTATCATACATTTTGGGACACCGTTAAAGATAACCTACTAAGTATGATACAATCTGTCAATAGAGGTGACACAGATATTAGGCGCTTAAACTACTCCGACATCATCCTTATTCCTAAGTGTGACAGGGCCAGCTTAGTCACTGACTATAGACCAATTAGCCTTCTCAACTGCTCCCTGAAAATCTTCACAAAGATACTCGCCAACAGGCTCAGCCCTATCCTTCACTCCCTTGTGTCATCGTCCCAAAGTGCTTTCCTCAAAGGTAAGTCGACAGTCGACTGCTTTCTTGTAGCCCATGAGACTATTAACCTGTGTAGCATGAGAAATTCAGACACCCTTCTCTTCAAAATTGATTTTACAAAGGCTTTTGATACAGTTAGCTAGGATTTCCTACTCCAATTGCTTAAAGCCAGAGGGTTCGGGACATCATGGTATAAATGGATTGAAATGATTCTCACCACAGCGGAATCCTTTGTTATCATTAATGGAGAGAAGGGCAAACAAATCAACTCCAAACGTGGTCTCAAACAAGGCGACCCCCTCTCTCCGATGCTCTTCATCTTGGTGGTTGATGTCTTGGCAAAAATGTTACAGTATGGGAGGAGCAATGGCACTTTCTCACAGCTGCCGATAAGAGGCCAGTTATCTCACCTTTCAGTTCTCCAGTTCGCTGATGATACCCTGATATTCTGTAAAGGCGATGAACAAGAGATTTTGAACCTCAAGATTGCCCTTCAGCTATTTGCAAACATCTCTGGATTAGCTATCAACTTTACAAAATCCTCTGTCGTTTATTTTGGTCGTTCTCAAGCCAAGCTTCATGCTTTCTCCACTATCCTAGGATGCAAGGAGGACAGACTCCCAATCTCATATCTTGGCATGCCCCTATCCAAGGGCAAGTTGTACAAGCGGCATTGGCAACCCCTCATTCTCAAAATAGAAAGGCGTTTATCGGTTTGGAAAGGTAAACTGCTCTCTAAAGGAGGACGACTGGTCCTCATCAATGCGGTGCTAAGTGCCCTGCCTGTATACTTCGCATCCTTCTTTCGTCTTCCGAAATGGGTCATCAAACGCATTGATCAAATTAGAAGCAGATTCTTCTGGTGCGGGGCTGACAAAGATTCGAAGGACATTGCTTGCACTAATTGGCGCACCATCTGCCAACCCAAGGATCAAGGAGGCCTTGGAGTCCTGGAGTTGCAAGCTTTTAACGAAGCTTTACTTATGAAGTGGTGGTGGAACATTCTTGCAACTGACTCCCTTGTCAGTACAACACTACATGATCTATATTACAAAAGATCTACTAAAGCTTTTGTTTGCCCACTGGCAGCCTCCCACTTTTGGAAAGGTATCTTCAATCTCCAAAACCAATTCCTTATAAATGTTCACTGGCAACTGGGCAATGGTGAGAGGATCTCCTTCTGGCAGTCTAGATGGATTAATGGACACAGTATAGCCACTCTCTACCCCTCGCTAGCTGCTGCAGCTTGGAATCCCAAGGCTGAGGCTTCAGCACAGGGTGCATGGGTACAGGGGGTCTGGCATTGGCAACCCAGACTCAACTGTATCACTTTGCAACCTCTTCATGCAGAGAAACAAAGCCTTCTACTAGCACTTGCAGAACTTCGACCTTCAGAAGAGTGCGATACCCCAACGTGGAGACTTACACCTACTGGATCGTACTCAGTACAGTCAGCCTACAAATTCTTCACTCTATCTGGATTGCGATCTCCCTTCTTCAAGACTATTTGGACTTCATCAGCGCCATTGAAGTGCAAAATTTTCATTTGGCAACTGAGTCAGGGCCGAATCAATTCCAAGGAGTTTTTGAGCTCTAAGGGATGGTCGGGGGACACGGCATGTGCAGCTTGCGCATATCCTGTCGAGTCGGCATACCATATCTTCTTCTTATGCCCAGTGGCATTAGAAACCTGGCAATTCTTCACTGCACTTTTCCACATACAAACATTCCCCACTACCATGCATGATTGTTTTGCTTCATGGTGCCTTGGCACACAGACACACTTGGCACCTCCTCACTATTGCTATATGCTGGAGCATCTGGATAGCTAGAAATGACTGTACTTTCTCTGGAAAGTCTTCTTCCTCTCGTGGGATTATTTCTAATGCAATTTTTTGGTTTCGATCTTGGTTAGATGGGATCGGCAGTGCGAAGAAAAAGCAAAAGATGGTACAAGAAATGATAGATGCAAACGTGCAAGACCTTCTACTCCATGAGACACTAGTGCGCAGCGACCAGACTGCGAGTGATGAAGGAAGTTGTTCCTGGTGACTCCAAGACTGATCAGTGAGATTTTTGACCCTATATGGGTACTGTGTCTGGTTTTGTATTTTTGTCTGGATATACTTTTGGCCGGGATAACGGCCTTCATGTCGTCTTGTTGTCTCTCTAGTTGACTTATCTACAGACCATGACTTCAGTTTGCATACTGAAGTGGCTTGGTCTGCTTTTGTAATCTTAACTTTATTTCAGTTTTTATAAATCTTTTTGTGAGGTAGGGACTTACCCTACCTTTTCCCTTCAAAAAAAAAACTACTGCTCTAGTGTGTGTATATGTATTTTAATTTTTTATATATTTGTTACTATATATATAAATCTCTAATTAATGTTATTTTGTACCAAAATTTTTTTTACCCCGATGTTGTTAACGGATAGGTGGATAAATCGGTCTCTAAGAAATGGAGGGACCACAAGAGCTTCCTAAAAGGAAAGTACTATGTGCCAGAGAGGAGCGAGGCTGAGAATGCGAGGACGGTTCCCGTAGGTGTGACATCACAAGATTGGCAATTTCTTGTCAATTTTTGGAGAAGTGATACGGGAAAGGTATATAATAATGCAACTTCCATCCTTTTGTTTTTTATTGATGATATATTTTCATTGATGTTGTGAATTATAATCATTAACAGAGGAAGGCTGACATTGATGTAAAAAGCCGGAAGATGTTGAAATTGAAGCACACTACTGGGAGCGCCAGCTTTGTAGTAGTTCGAGATGAGATGGTAAACTACGGTTTAAGTTTTTTTTGAAGTCTTTTATTATAGTTATATACATAGTCTAATATAAAGGACACCTCTGTTAAGTTATTTCAAGTTATATACATAGTCCACTATTTGGTGAAGTATTCTACCATGTTAACTCATATCTTAGGTATATAGACATCTATTCCAATTAGCAATAGGGAATTTAGATTTTATGACTAAGACATCCATTTCATTTTATTTCAAATATTTTATTATAGTTTTAAATACTGATCTTACTTGTATATAGGAAGCATCAAATGAGGGAGAGAGGGTCGGCGATGTAGATTTTTTTGAAACTACCCACACGGGTAAGGATGGAAAATTTAGGGATGACGTTGCAGCTGATATTGTGGTAAATATAAAGCTTTCAAATTAATTTTAATTTGGTATTTAATTTTTTAACTAAAATAATTTTTAAAATTAAATTTCTCTTTGGTATCTTTTGCAGAAGGACGCCAGAAAGAAGATTGGGGAGATGTCATCTTCTTTTTCCGCCGATCCATTGATGCTACAACGCGAAGTTCTCTCTGAATTGAGGGGACGCGAGCATCCCGACCATGTGCGTGGGATGGGGCTACGGCCAACACCAATCAGCGTCTTCAGTTCTCGTGCATGTTCTTCCTGTGGGGTCGGGCCCACACAAGACGATGTGGATCAGTTGAAGGCAACAGTGGCACGTTTGGAGGCTCAAATGGCCCAAATGGCAACGTTAATCGGGCAACAGTCACAAGAAATTCCAATTCAACCACCGGTTAGTATTGTACAACTAAATACTCACTTTTAACTAATTTAAATTAAATGGGAGTCAACGTTAGTATTGTACATCTAAATTTTCCCATATATTTCATTTAATTTTGGAATACAATCTTTCTTTAATTTGAATAAAAGAACATGGTTTCTTGAAAAAATGTTATCGCATTATTTTTGTGTGAAGAAACTCTATTTTCTTTAATTTGCGCCAAAGTAAAACAATGTGCATGAAAACATTAATTTCTTGTGATGCCAAACTTGTAGAGATCTATATATATTATCTTTTTAGTTATCGCAAGTTTGTCATTAATTGATAATGTAAGAATTAGTACAGTGGAATGGACTTTTCTTGTGAATTCAATATATTTCTTCTTTTGTTTGGCAAATTGAAGATGAAACATTTAAGTTTTTCTACAGAGCCAGCGGATTCCATTGGTTTCCAGTCACGCACATACACTAGGGCAAAATAACGATGGAATTGGAAGCAACACCGGGCCACATGAGGAGACTCTCCAGCCCTAGTTTGTTGGATTTGGCCTATTTTAAAAATATTTTGTAGGAATTATATCTATGTTTTGTAATAACTAAGTGTTGTACAACGTATATATTTGACACTCGTTGTATGATAGTTTATATGTGTTAGATATTTTGTTTTCTATTCAGTTATTGTTTTTTGTGACATGTGACTTTTGGTTGTTGATTTTGATGTTATTATTGATTCTAAGATTTAAGCATTTAAATTTAATATGACTATAGGTATTTGTAACATGTGATCAATTACATGTTTTTTAATTCAAAAATTTATAATAAAATCCAAAAAAAAAAAAAAACCTATCCCGGCGTTTACCCTAAAATGTCGGCATAGATACAGGAATTTTCAAAAAAAATTACTATATTGCGGCGCTTTGTAGGTTAAATTTTTTGAAATTCTATAAAAATTCCATCTACCACGGCGTATTCAACACGCCGCTATAGCTAGCTCATTTTAAAAAACCAAAATAGAAATCGGCCTATGCCGGCATTTTAGAAACGTTGTTATATCTTAGCACCTATAGCGGCGGCTACGAAAAACGCCATGATAGCCTACATGGCTATAACGACGCACGCTCCAGCGGTGCTTTCAGCGGCGATTTTAGAAACGTTGTTATGTGCTATAACGGCACCAAAAACCGCCGCTATAGCCTTGTAAAACCGCCGCTAAAGCCCGAGCGTTGTGTAGTGTTGGGTGAGTTTTTTTATATTTAGCCTTAAATATTCTTTAACGTGCAATTAAAATTCCTTTAACTTGCAATTATTGGATAGCAAGCACATCAATTATTCATGTTAATCACAATTTCTTTAACTTGCAATTAAAATTCCAACATCACTTCAATTCCACTGTATTCTTTTGGACTCTCATACAACATTTGCACTGTAAATTTGATTAGACTGGTTCAGAATCTCAGCTTCTGATGTTTGATAAGATCATTCCATTTAGCTGCACTTAGGATGGCAGATTGGCATTTTTTTATGTAGAAGTTATTCTTTCACCAATATGATTTCTTTAACAAATAACATGAACTATAAAGTGACCTCTTCTTGACTATATCGACTATGTTTGATCATAACTAAAGGCATAGAATTCATAATTTTTGATTGAATATGAACCTGCTATCAGTATGGACATAAACTTCTGTATTCAACTTCTACAACACAATTATTTCAAATCTAACTCATCACAGTGCTTTGTTGAACATCTAACTCATCTTCTATATTCAACTTATGTATTCAACTAATCAATTTATTTATTCAACTTCTATGTATTCAACTCATTAAAGAACTAATCAACTAATCAACTCATCAAAGAAGTAATCAATTTTTGTATTCAACTTCTGTGTAATAAATCTAACTCATCACATATTCTACAATTATTTGAAATGTTACTCATCACAGTGCACTTCTAATGATAATCGAACTCATCACGGACAAAGAAAGAAAGAACCAACTTCTACAAAGTATTACGAAAAGATTGTACAACACAGTGCACTGGTGAACAACCTACTAATTTGATCTCCAAATCTAACTCATCAACATTCAACTAATCAATTTCAAAATCATGAAACAACATACCTCGGAATCCTGGGAGTCTGGGACTTCGCGAAATCATGAACCCTCACCGAAATCAATGGCAGAAACACCTATAAATTTTGAAATAATCAAAACTTTATCATCCAAGATTAAACTTTAGCTAGAGACTAAACTTAAAATTGCTTGAAAGAAAGATTAAACTATAAAAGCGAAGATTATTTCAGATTAGTTTAACCTTTGTATCCTAAGTTATGAAGCAAGAAATAATCTGAAATAAAAGCTAGAATCATTTCAAATTAGTCAGATTGTTGATTACATTGTGTTCTTGTTAAATAGGAGACATGCTCTGTCAGATTGTTAATTATACATGCTAAACCCTCATCTACTATGAAATTTTTTGGTAGTTACGCATGCTAATTACACATGCTAAACCCTCATCAATTACATATGATAATTACACATGCCCATTCAGATATGGCAATTTTTAGGTTTTCATATACATGCAAACCTAGACTCAAACCAATACTCTTTCTCAAACAGAAATAGACCTCAAAATTGAGAGATTGATCTCAAACATTCGTCGCAAAATTTAACAGAAAGAGAGAGAGACAGAACAGAGAGATCGATCTCAAAATTCATCTCAAAAAATAAATTTAACTGCATAATCACAAATGTCAACCACTAAACTAACCGACAGAGCATAAATGATTACAACTGCAGTGCAGCTATTGCACAGGACAAACCCAGAAGACAATACAATCCAAAAAATCCTGCATCATAACCATTCTGTCTGCACCTCATTCACTAATCTGAATGAAAGGAACCATTATAAATAAACATGACCCTGAATCTTACAATCAACCAATCTATATAATCTTACAATCAACCAATCTATATAATTAATTAATTAGTTTGGTAAAGTCTGCAAATGGAGAAACAACACCACCAATTTTTAGGAAGATGCTTAGGCCTTAAGGTGGTTACAGTGAGAAGGTGTTATGCGCATGTGCATAATTGAAAGACAAAAATAATAGTTGAACTATGACATTTATTGTATGAGGTCTACGCACAAAATAGATCGATATACGGGTTGTGTTATTGAAGTGCTCAAGTTGAATTCAATTTCAGTCTATGAAGACTTTGTAGTTGTACTTTGTAGTTGAGATTTACTTAGATCTAAATGTACTGAAAGCAATCACCTGATGCCTACAACAAATTGATGTGTTGTTGGCATTCCCATTTCATCCTGCAAAGTCACTGTATCTAGTTCACCCTTTTTTCTAGCTTGCATGGCAAATTCATCAAAGAGTACATACTGGATAAGCTAATTATTAATTCAAGTAGAGACTGACTATTATCTTCTTTAGAATATTTTATCAGCATGTAGACGAAAAATGAAGTTAGAAATGAAGAAGAAAAAAAACAAAAAATTACCAATCTATATAATAAAATGCACCTCAATAATCATGGTAACGTATAGAAGTGCAAAATGCACCTCAATAATCATAACAAATGAACAAAAAGACATTCTATCTATTAACGAAAACAAATCATCAACATCGTCTGTATCAAAATGTATCCCTGAACAATAGAGAACATAAAGTTTTGAGCATCAAATTGTAACAAAAAAAAAAGAATATTTCTTTCTAATAAGAGGAAACAATTCAAACTTCTTTGGTGAAAGTCCATTGATTTCATATCAAATTTCGGTAGATCAATTCAGATTTAGCTGCTTTCCTCACTACTTTCCTCACTATAAAGTTCGCTAAAACTCAGCAATCATGAACTTTCTATCTCGATCAATTCAACTACTTTCCTCACTACCAGTTCCAACAATAAAATTTCCTAAATGGGAACCCAATCATTGCACTCAAAAGTTCAAGGCACATATCCGCATGGAATAAAACCCAAACATAACTTTAAAACTACAACTACTACATAAAATCTTATTGCAAAAAATTAACCTTGCCTACAACAATTCCTTATCAAATCTTCCATTGTGCACCACCTCTCCGTGTGCACTCGTGTGCACTCGGCCTTCCCGCCTTCGTATCGACGATCCGAACCGTTCACATTGATCTACACATCTAAATTAGTTTAAATATGTAAAATCAAATCAGTTGAAATTTATTTGCTCATCCATCATGTGACTATAAAAAATAATGATTTTCAGTCATATAATTTTGTAACACTTAAATGGATGGGCAAATGAATTTCAAATGATTTGACTTTATTATATATATATATATATATATATATATATATATATATATATATATATATATATATATATATATAATCATGACAAAATACAAAAGCAACTAGAACGGAAAAAAACTATAGTATGAAGTGATGGACATCCCGAGCACCTGCTTTCAAAACTCCATGAAACTCAATGTCAATGTTATCAACAATATTAAAAAAAGCATGTTGAGCAACTCTCCCCATGAGATATGCAATTGAGTTGCCCTCCCTATACATATGTTTAATCAATGAGATATGCAATTGAGTTATGTTAGAACAAGATGAGTAATTAGGGTTAGGGTTTGTATCTCATAGCCGCTTAAGATATTATACCCTGCGTATCAGTATTGGAATATCACAGAGCACTACCTCTACACCAGCTTTTATATGAGAAGAATTGGGTTTAGGGTACTGGGCTTTATGCCCACTCAACCTGGTCCAACAATTAAACAGATAACACGTGTTTTGCACGTGTTGCCCCATAGAACATTATACACAATAATATTCTATTATATTGAGAATATACCTATATATCCAACAATCTCCTCCTATATTCTCGGTATATTAGGCAATGTCCTGTTAAATCATTGGCTCACAAAATAATATAGTTCAAAGACTAAATCAATTATAACTTGAATAGTTCAAATGAGACTAAATCAAAATAATCAAATAGTTCAAATACCATATCAAAACAGAATAGTTCACAATGACTAAACCAACTAGAGAAACCTATCATAGTTTCAAAATCAACCAAAGCAAATAAACTTCAAGAACAAAATAGGAGTTTTAAGCTCATGAACATAAATCTTAAACTCAACAGAAGTTTTACAAAGCAAGTGACAAATTTATTCTCGAAAGAAATAAACCAAAACTATATTCTTGCAAACTGCTTTATATTTACTCCTCTATTTTTAGCAAATCATTATTTTGAAATCTATGTTAACAGATTCTACTCCTCCATCTTTGCTAGCTTAATGAAAATAAGAATATCAAAAGACACATCTCTAAGAATTCTAACAAATTTCATAAAGTATGTAGTTCCACAAAAGAATTTTGTACAATTCATAATTAGCTTAGCAAAAATGTAACACAAGCATCACAATCAAGTTTATTTAACTAAATAAAGTTTAAGAACTATTATAGTTTCTACATAAGAACTATACTATATTTCATATTGGAATGACAGAATTGTCAAATCAATTATGGTCAATTCTGAATCATCAAAATTGGAATGAAACATGAATCCATAAAAGAGTTATATCATCAAAATTGGAATGATATAACAACCATTCTAACATCGGAAACACATCGACAAGTTTTCATGCTTTCTTTTAGAATAATGAGATGATTCTAAGTAAATTATGAAAATATATAGCATCATCAAAATTAGAATGAAATTATATATTAACAGAATTTACATAGAACTTTTCAAATTATCTAAAGTATGCCAACTACCTAAAATTGATGCTTCAGTTTGAACTTCTCTATGGCTCCAATTGGATTCTAAATCTCAAAACAACTTGAATGTTAAAGCTTTTGATTCAATAGCTTTTAACTCCATTTCCCCCACAGTTTTGATAATTAGATCACTTTCAAGTATCTTAGCAAGAGCATTAGTCATACTTATCGCAATTGCACTATATCTATGAGAATGTTCAACTTGGCTTCTTTCAGCCTTAATATACTCCTCTTACATTATAGAGTGAGTTATGAGCTACAGTGCATTATAGCTTGATAGTCGCATAACAGAAATAGAGAATTTACTTTAAACTTCTCAAAGGATGATTAGCAATAAGTCATTCAATCCACTCAGCATCTTCCCCTGCAGAGGATAACACATAGAGGTATGATTTCTTGGATGAGAACGCAATGCTTGTTTGCCATTTAATCTCCATAATTTTTTTCTTCTCCTCATAGTGTGAACACATATTCACTAGTTGTTGACTTTCACTAAACTTTGAGTAGCACAAAGCAAACTCTTGAGTACCACACAGGTATCTCATTAGCCACTTAAGGGCACTCAAATATGTATGGAATTATTAGTGAATCTGCAGACCATACCTACCTCAAAGGCTATGTCTATTCTAGTGTATACACGAGACTTTTGAAACACATTATTGATTTATCGAGTTTGACTAAGGGTGTCCACAACACTTAGGTGTTTCATGCTAAATTGCCTTCTCGTCTTGCTTCATCTTGGCTTTCTCCGTCCCTTCTCCCAGTAACGGCCTCATACTTCCACATTGGCGGCAAGTGGTCGATATGCGTATTGGCCCGGGTCTCAATATCGATTGATGAAGGTTTCAATAAAAAGTTTTCTTATCTTTCAGAACGGAAAATTGATAGGGGGCATATTCTTCTCTAAGTAACTAAACTAAGCCACTTCAAGATTCAATAAAAGTTTAGTTATTCATCTGGCCCAATGCGCTCAATTCAGTGATCTTTATTTGGATAGCAAAATTTAACTTCGTTTATAATAAAGATGTCACTTCCAATCAACAAGTATGTCAATAAAACTAAGTAAATAATAACCATTATATTTGACACGCCACAAAGTATGTTTGACACGCCCCTTGATTTGAAAGGTGTGAAAGAAATGAATTTCTACATTATGTTTTTAGGTAACTAGGTGCACAATTCCAGTTCAACTTGAAGAAAGGTAAGGCAGCAATACTAGACGCAGTAAAAAGATGCAAATTTTGGAATGGGTAATGCTACACCCATAACCTTTTCTTACAACCTTTTTTTTACAACCTTAGGTGGCACAATTTCATTGGAATGTATTGTAGAGCATGTTGTAGTGGGTTGTACACATCTTCAATAAGATTACGCCACTTAAGGTTGTAGGGTTGTAAAGGTTATAGTGTAGCATACCCTTTTGGAGAAGCCAATAAGGACCCATTTTAATGCACACAAAAATTTCTCCTGTAACCAATCAGAGTAAACCAGAGCACTGCTACAGTATTCCGCCTAGGATTTGATTTTTTGCAGCAGCTTTACAAGCAACTAAACCTCCCCTTGATTTGAAATGTGTGAAAGAAATCAATTTCTACTGTATGTTTCTAGGTAACTAGGTGCACAGTTCCAGTTCAACTTGAAGAAAGGAAATACAGCAATAATAGACGCAGTAAAAAGATGTAAATTTTGGAAAAGCCAATAAGTACACATTTTAATGCACACAAAAATTTCTCCTACAACCAACCAAAGCAAACCAAAGCACTGCTACAGTATTCCCCCTAGGATTTGATTTTTTACAGCAGCTTTACAGCAACTAAACCACCCCATGATTTGAAAGGTGTGAAAGAAATCAATTTCTATTGTATGATTTTAGGTAACCAGATGCTCAATTCCAGTTCAACTTGAAGAAAGGAAAGGAAATGCAGTAATAATAGACCAGTAAAAAGATGCAAATTTTGGAAAATTCATCATGCTAGATGATTAACATATGCATTCAATGTGTTTTTCCTAGCAGATACCAATTTTATAAATAGCAGGAATGCCCAGGGCACAAATAAGATAACTGAAATAAATAAAGGTATTGTCCTCATATTTCTAGATTACCAATCATAAGGCACATTCTAAGCAGTTCAGCGCTGATTTTTTTTTTTTTTTTTTTTTTTTGTTGAACAAGCTGTGCTGAATTAGTATAGGATAAAGGTGAGGTGTGCGGCAGCATGCCCTTCATGTCACTACGGCTGTGGTTTTACAAATGGGGCACAAGTTCTTTTGCATTAGCCATGGTTTGATGCAAGCAGTGTGGAAGTCATGCCTGCAGTCGAGTGCACCAAGATCCTCCCCTTCCACATATTCTTCCTGCAAGCATGGACAAAGAATGAAAGATAAATGTGAAGTGAAATAGGATAACAGAGAAAGCGAGCTCCTATCATTCTGAACTCCAATCATCTGATCATATAATGATCATATATTGAGAGAATATGGTTGCGAAGGCTCAAAAAAGTTTCTCTGGGAGGGCAAGTGTCTCTAAAACAAGTACTGCATGTGTTTTTAATTCTCTATTTGTCATAACAATTTTAAAGAACAGTGTAAATTGAGGATAAACTATGATGCATCTAGGAAACAAATATGGATCATAATGACTAATTCTACAAAAATAAACATGTCCACTCCACTGTAATCAGGCCCTGGCCATTAAGGTGGCGACAAATTTGAGGCAAGCCAAATGTCGACTCTGCATTCTGTACGTGGCTTAAGGGTTGGAAGGGGAGAGGACGAGCATTGTTGGTAGAAGAAATTATAAAAGAAAAGGATTGGAGAGTTCAAAGGTTTTGTTCACAATTCAATGGTGGTTTGGTTCACACCTTTCTCAAATAGGTCGACTCCAACTGCATAATAATATTATGTTAAAAACGCAAATTCGAACCGATTATTTTTCATTAGTCCCATGAACATGTTTATCTGGGGTCAAATTGTCTAGCTTCAGAAATTGGGCGCAGTGCTGACTAGCCCGGGGCTATGGCCTCACAAAATGGCACGACTCTTTTTTGGTTGGAGTAGGATGTGTTTTGTTGTTATTGAGTGTGCATTATTTATTAGAAAATCTGAAATGTTTTGCACTAATTCAGAGCAAAATAATAGCTCTGTGATTTGAAAGAAGTATCAACACTCAGTATCTGAAAATAAATACAGATTAGTTAGCTCCACCATGTCCCTTCTAAAGCTAACTTTTAAGCATACTTACAGCAACATCTACCAACAGAATGCTGTGTGGTGAGGATAAGCAGAATATAAGTATATAAGTAACTTGGAAAGCCGTATCCCTTGTAATTTGAAAATAAATGCAGACTAATTAACTCTACCAAATGTATGGTGTGGTGAGGATATGCAGAATAACTCTGAAGTAATGTGGAAAACCTATCAACAATTACATAGACACATGTTAGTTACCTTACCTGACAAATACAGCATGGTTCCATATCAGCTGTTGTTCCTGCTCTGACAGGGGAATGTTTCCACTGTCTCAGGGACTTCAAAATTGTTTCCTCACCCAAACCAGTGTTCACATCTCCTATACGCTCCTCCAAAGCTAACAATTCCTACGATAAATGATAAGTTTGAGTTGAATGTCATTCAGAGCAGGCAACAACTAGTGAAAATTAGCTAATACTAACCTCGTAGGACATATTGTCAACATCAAGCCTCATATCTCTGTGCCTATCATGCAGGTCTGCGACCCCATGAAATAAAGGGTGGTCAAACATAAAGACATCCTGGATCATTGCCACCAGAGGAAGTCAAAACCCCACACCCAATAAAACTTTAATTCTTTCTAAGGCTTTAATTATTTAAAAACTCACTGAAGTATTGGTCAGTTTAAAAAACCCGACTAACTTTTTTTTAATAACAAAACCGCACTCAACTACGTTTTCAAAAAACCCACGGCGACGGAGTTTACTTCCGCTAGGGTTTCTGTCAAGTGACTTTTTATTGGACGAAAATGCCCACCGATCAGAATAGCTAGATCTACCCAAAAAGCGCGCACCTATGATTAACAGTCCAAATCTCTCCAAAGTATGATTTACTGTTTTTTTTATTAACTTTTAATTCAGATTAATTAATTAAAAATTCCCAAAAATAATTAAAATTTTGGAAGAATTAATCAAAAACTAAAAATTAATTATAAATTAGGAAAATATGAAAATATTACAAAAATAGTTAGAAATTTAGAATAATTACTTTAAAAACCCAAAAATTAATTATAAAAATTGGGAAATTTGATTTAAAATTTTGAAAAATAATTAAAATCGAAAAAAGTCAAAAAAAATTGGAAAAACTCAAAAAAATAATTAGAAAATTAGAATAATTAATTAAAAATCAAAAATTAATAATAAAAATTGGGAAATTTGATTTATACTTTTGAAAAAAATAATTAAAAATTGGAAGAAAAAAAAGGAAAATTCTTAAAAATTCTACAAAGATGCAACTACTTCCAAAAGCTCAGTTTATTGTGTTGCTTCTTCATGTACTAGTAATCTCCACGTGTGATGCACAGTTTTATGTCACGTGCATCGCACGTGACTTTTTTTCGGACCAAAATGTCCACCGTTCAGGATCACTGGATCTCCCAAAAAAGCGTGCACCTATGATCAACGGTCCAGATCTCTTCAAAGTATGATTTATTATTTTTAATTATTTTTATTAATTTTTAATTCGGAATAATTAATTAAAATTCCGAAAAATAATTAAAATTTTGGATTAATTAATTAAAAAGTCTAAAAATAATTACAAATTCGGAAAATGAAAATATTCCAAAAAATAATTAGAAATTAGAATAATTATTTTAAAAAACAAAAATTTAATATAAAAGTTGGGAAATTCGATTTAAAATTTTGAAAAAGTTATTAAAAGTTGAAAGAAAAAAATTGGAAAAATCTAAAAAAATAGGATAAATTCAAAAAAAAATTTATAGAAATTTAGAACTTTTGATGAAAAATTGTTGAATGAGAATGTGTTGAACTTTTGATGAAAATATGTGGGAATGATAACCAAAAATTTGTTCATGTTAAGTATTGTGTGAATGAGAATGTGTTCAAGATAATGTGTTGAATGATATGAAAATATGTGAGAATGATGATGACCATTTGTTCATGTCAAGTATTGTGTGAATTATTGACAGATTTTTATAACATTACATTCCTGACTAGATGAGGTTTCTGCTAAAAAAAGTAGTTAAATGAGGTTTTTTGAACAATCTGATTAGTTAAGTGAGTTTTTTTAAAACAAATGAAAGATGAAAGTGGATTTTCAGTACAAACTGAATAGTTAGATGTTTTTTCCTAATACAACCTGAAACGATCAAAGTAATTTTTTGAGATATAATACATTAAAGTCAAGTGTTGTTTAGAACTATAACTAAAAGATCAAAGCAATTTTTTTTGCTTTTGGAAGTAGTTGCATCTTTGTAGAACTTCTAGTAATTTTTTCCAAGTTTTCCTGGATTTTCCTAAATTTTTTGAACTTATCTGGATTTTCACTATTTTTTCCAAATATTTTTATTTTTTATTTTTTAGAATTATTTTTTTGTTTTTTAAATAATTATTCTTAAAATTTAATTACATTTTGGAATATTTTCATATTTTCCGAATTTGTAATTATTTTTTAATTAATTAATCCAAAATTTTAATTATTTTTCGGAATTTTTAATTAATTAATCTGAATTAATAAATTAATAAAAAGAATTAAAAAACAATAAATCATACTTTGAAGAGATCTGGACCGTTGATCATAGGTGCGCGCTTTTTGGGAGATCCAACTATCCTGATCGGTGAGCATTTTTGTCTGATAAAAAGTAATGTGCGATGCACGTGACATAAACCGTGCATCACATGTGGAGGTTACTAGTATATGAAGAAATAACACCATAAACTGAGCTTTTGAAAGTAGTTGCATCTTTGTATAAGTTCTAGGAATTTTTCCAGTTTTTCGACAGTTTTCCTAATTTTTTTCCAATTTTTAATCATTTTCCAAACTTATAAATCAAATTTCTCTATTTTTATAATTAAGTTTTGGATTTTTAATTAATTATTCTAAATTTCTAATGATTTTTTGAATTTTTCCAGTTTTTCCTGATTTTTCCGATTATTTTTCAATTTTTAACCATTTTTCAAAATGTTAAATCAAATTTCATAATTTTTTTTAAATTTTATTTTTGGTTTTAAAAATAATTATTCTAAATTTCTAATTATATTTTGGAATATTTTCATATTTTCCGAATTTATAATTATTTTTTTGATTTTTTAATTAATTAATCCAAATTTTTAATTTTTTTTGGGAATTTTTAATTAATTAATCCGAATTAAAAATTAATAGAAAGAATTAAAAACAATAAATCATACTTTGAAGAGATCTGGACCGTTGATTATAGGTGCACGCTTTTCTGAGAGATCCAACGATCCTGATCGATAGGCATTTTCGTCCGATAAAAAGTCACGTGTGCACGTGACAGAAACCCTAACAGAAGTTTGAAAACGTAGTTAAGTGCGGCTTTTAAAAAAAAGAATTTAGTAGGGGTTTTTTAAACTGACCAGTGCTTCAATGGGGTTAGTGGGTTTTTTTTTTAAATTAAGACTTTTTAATGTAAACTAACCCACCCAATATTCATCTCAGTTCAAAAGACGCTATGATTTATGACTGAGTAAAACAGACCTAAAACTGTACGAGATAGAAGTAAATGGGGTATAAGTTAAAGCATTAATTGAAAAAGGGAATTCTCCAATTTCTCTCTGAATAGACTGCAATTACAAGGTCACGTGAGCTTCTCTCCAGTTTATGATTCCAACTTGATCCTTAACTTTCAGAATTTTGTTGCATATAAAATAGTAGAAATCTAATACAGTAATTATTTCTGTGCCATGATGTTTTTAGTAATTAGTCAGCCAAGTCTGAATTGAACACTCATAACAGCTACTAGTCTCCACCTATAAATGATGCCAAATATTCCCATTTCTGGAATAAGAATGATCAGCAGTAGTTATTCACTTGTGTGCTGTCAGGCTTTGTGACTCTTCTTACGTTTGAATCTTTCTTCAATTTGCTTTTGTAATTTTTTAGGTTGAAGCCTTTTTTGAGCATGATCCTTATTATCCAACAAAAAAATGAACTAAGTCATCTGGTTTAACTATTGTAGCCTCTTAAACCAGAGTCCTACTTGGTCTCACTTAGTCTAGGCTGATACGGGTCTCGCCCATCGTTACCTTTGATAAGATATTAAGATTCTTCAAATAAGGGTTATAAACTATTTTCTATGTATTTAAATTTATTTTTTTGGCATTAGTCTATGAATTAAATAATCAAAAAAACTCGGTCTAAATTACAACAGATCTTTGATGTAAGTTTGGGATGACAGTATCAAGGATCTAATTGGTCAGGAAGTCCAGCCACATGTGGATAGCATTAGCTTTGATCACCAGAAAACCCTCGTCATTCAGAAGGTAACACTGTAATAATGCAATGCCTAAGTACACTAAAATTAAGTTTTCTAGAAGTTTATCTTAATTCATCATCTTCAAATGTGATATATTTTTATCGTCTGTATCTTAATTCACTAGCCTCTCAGCTAGCTCACCTAGCTGTGTTATTTAGTCATTTCTATTTTACCAAAGAGATCAACCTTTTGTTTCTTATTAACTATATTAGTTTGTTGTGGATATGATAAATAATTTAAGAAGACAGAAGTACACTATCAGTGAGTACTATTATACGGTTATACCCCAAACAAGAATTTTTTTAATTTTTAAAATATAATTGCTTTAGATTTTTTTCGAGACTATTATTCCAAATTTTGTTTTGTTATGCAATATTGCTTAAATATATTATGATTAGCAACTGTGGAGATCATTAAATTTCATTATGTGAATACCTAACAAAATGGATAGTATTCAATTGTTGATAAATTTTAATTGTTTCATTGTTGGTTATTTGACTACGAGATGTAAATCCATATAGATATGGGTTGTCGAACTATTATTCCAAATTTTGTTTTGTTATGCAATATTGCTTAACTATATTATGATTAGCAACTGTGGAGATCATTAAAATTTCATTATGTGAATACCTAACAAAATGGATGGTATTCAATTGTTGATAAATTTTAATTGTTTCATTGGTTACTTATTAGTTATTTGACTACGAGATGTAAATCCGTGATGACAATTTGAGAAAAATTTTGTGAGTAATCTCAATCCACTAACCCTATGATTAATTATCTAAATCTGACTAGAAAATTCCAGTAATTAAATCAAAATTAGATAGATAGCAATAAAGCTGACCTCAAATCGCAAATTTTCTCCCCTACGCATAACATCCAATGCATTCCTAATCTGCAAAACAAAAAATGAAAGAGAACTTAACAAAATAAGATTGGCAAAAAGCTCCACCAAAGCATTATTTTTTTTAAAAAAATTATACCTATTCTACAAGTGAAAGTTCAACTGTGAATGAAAGACTTTACTCGTACATAAGATATCTTCTTGCAATATTTATTGATAAAAACAGAAAAAATGCCAAATGACAGTGCCAAACCTAATTTAGTGTAGAACAGAAAGTTTCAGAATAGAATGACTAAATCGAACAACTTGAAATCTAACAATGTCAATTATCAAGACATCAAGACCCCATGTTGCTCTTTTATTTAAATTAAGGCACTCTTAGAATTCAATGTGATTTCCCCCTCTATACTCTGACTATTATGCAGCATCCCAAAAAGAAAGTACTGACAATTTTTCTTCAAAAATCTCTTCATGTACCTCACAGTGCTAACAAGTAACAACTACCCCATGCTATCTAACCATGTTTTCCTTCCCATAAATGTATATAGTATTATCATGTGCTCATGCACGTATTTTGTACAAAATCACAGAAACAACAGCATGCCAGAATGAGGTCTACCGCATGTAATACATGTGGTTGTGTTGTCCATCAGAAGGATTTTCACATGTGGCATTGAACCTTTTAAATTATTACTTTTTGGTTGTAAGTGCATCCTCCATTTCCTTTAAAATGACGTTCTGAGGTATTTTAATGGACAAGTAACTTGAATCACACCAATGGTTTCTCTCTGAATACACTGTAATTATGCTGCGATGTTTTCATTCATTATGCGAATTTTCAAATGAAACTCCAAACCAACCTTGACACCCTGACCCTGATTCCACTCTGTTGCTTAACAGAAAGTTAATTTTAACTAGCTTAGCTTAATGCCCAAGTCAAATTCTTAAAAAACAAAATTTTTTGCTGTTTATTTTTATCCCAAAGAGGCAATTCATTTTCATAAGATATGTACTCTTAAAGACTAGCAATAATTCAACATTTTTGGTGCACTAGAAAGAACACTAAGTCAATAATTAATTACAGTTTGGAAGAAAATATGCCATACATTATCTTTATAGAATTTATCATGCTCTTTTTCTTAATTGACATACCTCTGATATCATTCTGTTTCTTCCTTCTCTACTGGCTAGTCTCATCAATGGCAAAGGAACATCATCATTTTGCCTATCCAGTAAGTGTGCTGATCTTACCTGTGGTTGCTGAATACGAGGGAAAAAAGATGCAGCTTGATCAACTGGCCCCTGTGTGGTGGCAGAGTGACCAGCAGGGCCACTAGATGCAAGTAATGTCTCTTGGACAACATCTGCCAAGCTTCGAGGAAGATTTTGAGAAAGTTGGGTAGGAGGATTCTGATTAGACACCCATGTGGATCCTACTGATGACTGGATACCTGAACTATTGCCAGCTGTTGAAGCTGCACTTCCATTTGCAACCATTTCTTGCCTCGCACCCCTGGTTTCATGATCTGGAACAAGCAAAGGCTGATCCAAAATATTGTTCCTTGGAAGATTCATCATTACTGTTTCCTCTCGAATAGACCTCCATGTCTCCGATGAATTTAAAGAGCTCGGCGAATTCCCATTTCTTGAACTGGGAGTGCTAGTCCATGGGTTGAGGTTCGCATTTTGAGGCAAAGTAGGTCTGACAGACATCTGAGGTTGTTGTTGCATGCTTGAGCTCGCAGCCACTGGCCCTGATTCTAGTCTCCGATTGAATGAAATAAAATTGAAGGACGGTTCATTGTGTGCCCAAATAGAATCATGAACCGTGTCCCTTGACATATATAAATTAGGAGGAAGGAAATCATTCTGTTGAGCTGGATTGACTCTATGTCGGAAACTTCTCTCTGAGCTTTCAGCATTTGGAACTGCTCCTCTAATTATGGTGCTCAATCTTGTATTCAGCTGTCCTTGAGAGGAACTAGCACCAGTTGTGTAATTGGATGGGCTGGATATATTTATACCAGTACTAGAGTTATTACTAACAGGAGCAAATGGACAGCTCCCACTTAAATGAAACAAATTTGCACTTCCACTTGCTGATGATGACCCAGGAAATATTTCAGTGTTCTTCCGCTTGCAAGTTACTCGTCTACCATCTAATGAACTTCCGGGTTCATCGTTAAAATCTCCTGACATGGAGCCATTAAGACCAGAAGAACTTGCATCTGAATAGGAAGAAGATAAGCCACGGTCTTGTTCTAATAAACTTGGAACATAAGGACAAGAAAACAGCCTTGACTCAGAGGCCTCACCACCTATACCAACATGAGCTGCATTGTGTCCTTGATCTAGAGGTTCATTGTTTCTGTTGGCGCTTAGAGGAAATGAAAATGGTTGTCCATCATCAATTTCATTGCTGTTGAGATCAATTTCTGCATCTTCAAGAGAAAGAATATTGTCTTCTTCATTAGGACTACCACCTATTCTGAAATGTTGAGAGGAGCTAGATCCATTTGAGCTCCGTGTATTCAAGATAGAAGTGTCTTCTGCAGCAATATTTGCATCTGACATATTTGTATCACTGGGATGAAGAAAAATATTATTCCAATAAAATTCCCGATCCATAATGGAGGTGCTCGTTGCAGACCAACAGTCAAAATCTGGTGTCTCAGGGAATCTGGGGTCTCGAGGAAAGATTCAGCCGGACTCCTTCGACCTTGCATTGACAATGATTCTTTTTCCTTCGAAATTTATGAAGGCATGCTTCACGGATGGTTCAGTAAAGTCTTCCATGAGTATGGTATTTCTCAATTGAACTTGAACATCATGTACACACAAAAAATGGGTACTGTTAGTTTAGAGATAAAATGTATACATGTGCACTAACATAACTAATAGAATAAGGTATGAGATGCCAGCAGATAAGTGTAATAAGTTCCATAAAATAGGCACCCTTCAATTTATCTATTAATGTCACTAACTATTTGGCTTACCTATACCCTGATAGATAGTAATGTTGAAAGAAAAACCATCATTTCTAATTAGAATCAGGCTCCAACATGATGCCCCCAAAGTTATCCTCATCTCCACATTCAACAAAAATGTTTACAGCAAGAAGAATTATGCTACTTTCTTTTCAATGTAACCGATAAGATGCAGAATATGATTTATTTTGTTGTTACTAAACTATATTGTCTTTTCTGAACATAACTTTCTATTTTATAACTAAAACTCTTGATGATCTTCACCATGACTAAAATCTCTACACACTGAAATTGAAATGTACCTTAAGAAAGGTTATGAGTTCACCAGTTTACATAACAGCACGCCGATTCATGGTCCTCGTGAAGAGATGACAACAATCTTCAGGTCTGGTTGTTGACACGATGCCTACCCTCTTCTATCTGGTGCCAAATTAATGGTGAAGGAAACTATAGACATGAGAGGGGCTTGCCATAATCCAAAATGACAAGTTTTCTGCTCCAATTTTTCAATGAACTAGCTGTGGGGAATTACATTCAAGCACGAAGGACGATTAAACCCATAATAAAGCAGAATGTGCTCCACAAAAACATATATTAATGCCTACAGAGATCAGTGTACTTATTGTTATATCCAAATGTAACTAACACGATGCGCATACTTGCAAATTGCAATATGTTATCTTTTTATCTACTCTTTTCTGAAAATAATCCTTCGATCTTGTAACTAAAACTTCCATATAATCTTGTCAAAAGGATACATGAAATCCAACATTTTGAAAGGAAAAAAATAAAATAAAATGTATCCTAACAAAAGGTGCAAGTTTATGAGTTCTACAAAGTGCACGGTGATTCAAGAAAGATATGACAACATCTTAGGTCCAGTAGTCGACATGAATACCACCCTCTTTTATTTGGTGCCAAATTTATGGTGAAGGGAACCGAAGAAAAGGGCTTTCTACAATCCAAAATTCCAGGCTTCGCTACTCCAAATTTCCATTAATTCCCTATAGAGAACTGCATTCAACTCCAATGCATGGGTAAAACCAAGCGTCAAACAGAATGCATTCCACATAATTGATGAAACATCATTCAAAAATACAAATAATTTAGCCGTAAATTACATACACTAGGTCTGAACCAGCACTGAATCACAAATTTTAAGGAAAAAAAACTAATGATAACTTATCAGAAAGAACCATAAAGTTCATTACTTTTTTTGTTGTCAGACACCCTAATCTGCATTTGATTTTTGCTACTACCCTCTTTTCCGATATGAAAATACAGTGATATAAAAGGGAGGGTATCTTAATTTTTCGCATCAGGGTAGCCGCAGATAACAAAATGTGAATCATGGGATTTTACATTACAACATATTAAAATTTAAGGTATTTTCTGCTAACTTGGCCTTCGAAGAGAACATTTTATTAAGAATTAGGAATCAAACATTCAAGAATCAAGATTCAGATTCACTAAAACCCTCAGATTAGAAAGATGATCACCATCCATCATTGTTCAAATACGATCATTACGAAACAAACCAAAACAGGGAATGAAAGTACGTAATGAAACGGCGATCGGAATCAGGAAAGCGTACGTGAGATCTCGAAAGATCCGGAATCTTTGATCCGATGGTTAGAAGCCGGCTCTGTTGTTTCTCTTTCTCTGAATCAGCTAAATGTCTCTCTGTTTCTGCCTGATAAAGAGGGAGAAAGAAGCAAACTTTCTTCAGTGCCTCCAGACTTGAGGAGATGAGATCGGATAGATTATTAGAAGATCGGATGGGAATGGGACGGAATTTGAGGGAGGAAGAAAGAGGGTTAATAAATGGAGGAGGAGGAGGAGGAGGACATGGGGGTCCGGAAGAAGAAAAAACAATGGGGAGTTTTCTTTTTCTGATGACAGTAAATTATTAGTAAATGGCTAATATGGCAGAGTATACCATGAAACTCTTCTAAATCTTTTTTTTTTTGATGAACTGGATAGGGTCCTACGAACCCAGCCAACAGAAAAACATAATATAAACTCAATAAAAGTTAGATACAAAGTAATTTTACAAGCTGTAAAATGAATATAAAAATACATAATGTGCTAACTATAATGGGACAAAGTTATTTAAAATATACTCAAATATCTCTACTACTATAATGGGAGAGGGCCTTAGAATAATTTATTCATATTTCAATCCGTGCAACGCACGTTTAATATCTAATATTATAATGGGAGAAGGCCTTAGTATCATTTGTCATTTTGTCATTCTACCAACATGTGCAAGCACATACATAATTAATATAAAGGAGGTTTTGGTTCGAATCCTCCCGACGTCAGAGTTTATTTTTATTTTTTGAAATTATTAAAACGTGCATCGCACGTGTAAATTACTACTATAATGGGAGAAGGCCGTAGTGTAATTTTTCCATCTACCAACCCGTGCAACAGACGTGCTGGTAGATTTTTTTATTTTTTTTTTCATTTTTTCCCCAAAAAATTTTTCCACGTGCACAACACGTGTATAATACTAGTGTATTTTGTTACAATAAAATCTAAATGTTTGGGGAAGTACGAGGCAGATATTATCTGGGCATTAGGTGTTCCTCAAAAGGTCAGAGTTTTTCTATGGTTGGTAAATAACAACGTGATCCTAACCAAAGTCAATCTAAAGAGAAGAAACATGATAGTTAACAGTTCGTGTGATAGGTGTCAACAGGAAGATGAAGATACGAACCACTTGCTTTTTCTCTGTCCTAGAGCTAGAAGAGTGTGGGAGCTAGTGGTTTTAGGCTTTGGGATTCCAGAGTGCCCTAGGTCGTGTTCAGACGTGTGGGGATTTTTCAGATTAAATAGAATTAAGAAAGATAACAGAGATTTGTGGGAGATTTCTGTAGATGCAACCTTGTGGAGACTGTGGCTTGATCGTAACAATTTTTGCTTCAATAAGATTGATAAAAGACTCACATTTTTTATGCATAAAATTTTATCATTTTCTCACGATTGGAATGTCATCAGAGGTGAAAAGAAGATGATGCGTATGGGAGGCGAGGGGTAGTTGGTGACAGTTCCTTAGGAGGGGGTGGAAAGAAAAGATTGCGCAAGGGGGAGGAAGCTTAGACTTTGGCAGGGCGACAGGAGTTGATAGGAGTGATCTGCATGCCTTCTCTATTGTGTTGCTTTTTCTTTAGTATTTAGAATAATGGGCTTTGTACCTGATGTACTACATGTACTGGGTTCTGTATCTGGATTTTCTGGATTCTGTACTTTGTAACAGGTTGTACTGTGTTTCGTTAATAGTTTATTAATGAAGCGATGACATTAGTCATCTTTTATCGAAAAAAAAAATTCTAAATGTCTATTATAAAGCCACAATAAATTTGTCCATAGGCGATCTCAACCGTCAATTTCAACAACTATATCTTAACCATTCATTTAACATCATCTGAACCATATATCTGATATGATCATCTTGTTGGTGTATGCCAAGGAGGCCAGTTATGTATTGACATTACTAGTTTGTATTGCATTATGACATTTATTTCATATATGAAGAATTCCATTTATTGTGTTATTTATTATGATTAAATGAGCACAATAAAGTTCTTCGAATAGTAGGTTCAATACCATGGGATATCAAGTGCATGACTTGATTGTGAGATCCTATTGGTTGTAAATTAGAACACTATTCATAAATATCTCTAGTCAAGTATTATTGTGAATTAGGAAAACAATAATGCATAGAGACTAGTATGTGCGTAGACTATGACCATATCTCACGGGTCATGGATATGAGATATCAAGTCTTCAAATGGGTACATATTAGAGTAATAATGTACTGGACTGACCCACCATGAGAACGCTGCATGGATCGTTACGTGAGTGTCATAAGCGGTTCTCACAGTGATCATAGTGTATGTAGTCCTTTGACTTAAAGTCACTACGGTTCCCTACATGAGAAGTTATATATTTTAATGTCATCAAACGTTGTCAGTAATAAGGTGATTATAAAGTCGACTATTGGATATAATACAAATCATGCGGAGGGATGTGAATGACTTAGATAGGATTTGCTCCTCTTACATAACATGAGCGATATCTACGGGCCTCTTGATTGAGTGAGACTACAAAATGCATGGCCATGCTTAAATGAGTCAATATGAGATATTGAGCTCATTTGTTTTAGTAAGTATACTCGGAGATCAAGAAACCAAAGATTGAACTATGCAAGGGTGACACGCTCTATGCCTTGTGGTCAATTAAGATATTTGGACAAATGGACTAAACTACATGCTAACATTGGTCACAGATAGGTTATGTCTAATCACTAACATTCCCGTTACTTGAGTAGCAGTGATGTATTGCTAGATACCACTCACTATTTGTACTACTAGCATATAATTTTAGTATTACTGTCAACGTAACGAGAACCTACAGGGTCACACACTTAGAATGGATCGAAATTGGGATTTAAACTCATAAGATGAATTTAATTGGGAATCCAAGTAAGACTCAGACTCTTGACATTGGTTGGACATTTAATTAGATTAAATGGGCTTACTAAAGTTCAGAGGCTCACACACGAATCTGACCCAGGTCGGATTGTGAGTCCAACAACCTCATTACCCTCTTAGGGTTAATTTTTAGCAGCTATATATATGATACATATTTTTGGAAAATGGACACACGAGAAAACCCTAGCCATCACAGAAATTGTGAGAAAGAGATCGTGAGGAACAACCTCATCCCGCAGCTAGCACCATGGCATAAGGAAAGCTTGGTTTTGATCCATTTGTGTGGATACCTTAGAGACACCGCAACATTGCAGTGCTGTGATCGACATATCTTTGAGACAACAGATCCATCCATAAGGTATAATTTCTAAACACGATTTATGGTTTTCGCATGGATCAATGGCTAGGTTTCAATAACCTTTTGTAATTTTTCCGTTGTTTATTCAATCTGTGTTTGCCTTTGAAACCTAACGCATCTTAATCATATCCGTTAATTTTTCACATCATGTTAATCCCGCCATCCATAACCCCCAAAGAATCTCGATCAAAACCCTCAAATCGAACCCAAATTGAATGATTAAATGCTATAAATGATTTTTGATAATCTAAATCATACCAAACTGATCTAAATCCCTCAACGCCGCCACAAAGCCCAAACCGCCGCAGTCGTACTCACCAATGTTGACTCTGATAACCCCGTCGCTTACGCCTATGCCTACGACGATCTTGATGTATATCACCCTAGGGGGGTGAATTGGGTGATTGTGCGAAAATTAAAAACTTGAATTAGATGCGTATAATAAATGAAAAGAGTTAGAGAGAGCAAGAACAGTAAGGAGGCAAGACACAATGATATAACGTGGTTCGAACTCCAGGTCTACATCCACACCATCTACTTGTAGCAATTCTCCGCCACAAGCATTCCACTATATTTTAAACCCGTGTATAGTGATTCTCGGAATTCATGCCGAGATACCTATTATACCTGCACGGCTTCTACACACAAGTCCCGCAAAAACTCACCGAAGTGGAAGAAAACAAAAAAACTCTCAAGATCTGAAACGATATAAAATAAAAGCTCTCACACTCGGATCGTTAATTGAATGATTAGTCCCAAATAATTATGATTGCAAGGGGGTGAAGAATACTCAGTAAATTCGTCTTTTTTTATAGAGCGAGAAAATGTATCTTTCCACAAAAAATATATATATATATTTCCAAAAAAGTCAAGTCTACATGTTTACGGTCGACCGCATATGTGAGCAGTCGACCGTTCATCTTTCAACTTGAAAATCGAGCAATGACCAGTCGGCTGACTCATCTTCAACTATGATGAGCGGTCGACCGACATTTTGTGCGGTCGACCGCTATCTTGCATATTCGACTTTTATTTAGCGAATCTACTTTATATTCATACAAAAAATTAATCAATCAATCAAACGACCTTTACATAGAAATTTCTCACAAAAAACATAAATGAATAATTTAATTATGCTCGCTTCCTTGAAGATTTGAAGCACATGATTCTTGTGATGCACTCTTCCTTGGTTTTTTCAATCTTTTCGATTCTTGCCTCTTTTGCTTGGTTCTTTTGAATCTTTTGTATCTTTATTTTGATTTTTCTTGACCTGTATTTTCTGGCCATCTTAATTGAAAATATTAGTTGTACATGATACATTTTTTGCACACCAAACTTATGGTCAACACTCGATGTCAACTTCAATCCCCAATTTACATATCTTCTAATTTGAAATCAGTGCAATTTCTTTCCTCTACCTCAAGTCTGTTCTTTCCTATGGAGAGGTTGGTTATAACATTATTTATCAAAATCTTAACCAGAGTTCGCAATGATTTTGAGAACCATTGATAGAAGTATACAACAAAATGTTGAGCTTCGATTGACCTATAAGAAAGATGATAATTTTAGAGAATGGTCATATGGTGTGTATATTTTTTATTTGGTTATATCTTATTGATGCGGTTTGTTTTTAGCGTGTGGGGTCAACAGGTGTGAGTTCTCTCAATTTGTATGGTGGAAGTCCTTATGTAGTACTGGCGTCGGTCCGACCCCGGGTAGCGGGAGCGGCTCGGAAGCAGGAGCGCAGGGGGGCTCGGAAGTGAGGACTGGTGCTCGGCTCGGATCCAGGGGCTCAACTCGGCTGAGTCTTCTGTACCTGCACACGGCCTGGAAACACTGGAAAAAGTCCCGGCGACAGGCCCTCCAACGATCTAGTCACTGGAAAAGAGACTGGGCAACTAGGGTTCAGGTGGAGAGAGATTGATTACCTTCGAAAGTGAGGAGAGGGGGCTGGTATTTATAGACAGGGGTAAACGGGTCTGGAGCCCTGGCGGGCCGGGTTGGACCCGTTTGCCCATGGGCCTGAGCTGGTTGTGGCCCATTGGACTGTAGCTGGCCTGATGATCACGGAGGGAAGGATCATCAGTTCGCTATAACAACTATATAAAATAGCGACTGAAAGAAAAACAATATGAAGTAGTAAGAAAGCAGCAACGATCATCTAGAGAGTCTGCTCGTCGTGTCCATCAGTACATGTATAATTATTAACTCAAAGAAAAATAGAAAAGTACCTGTTAGAGCATGTTTCGGGCAGCAAGTATCAACAAGCAGTAAAATGGGTAATATAACAAGATATAACATGGAAGAAACAAGAAGTAGCAGTACAAATACAATATGGAAGGAAGCAAGAACTGGGACAATATGATCATGTAACTAATAACCGTAAACGAGTGTAATCAAAACTTCAAAGTATAATCAATTGATAACCAAATCACAGTTAATCAATAATCATGTAATCAAGAATCGAGAGTCATATAATGAAGAGTCATGTAATCAAGAATCATGTAATCAAGAATCAAAAGTCATGTAATCAAGAGTCAGGTAATCAAGAATCATGTAGTCAAGAATCATGCTTAGTGGCAATCTCGTGTTTATATGTTTTGTTAACTCATCTAATGCACACAATCCTGTGTCTCATACCACAAGTTCGGTGCATATCAATCATGTGACGTTTAGACTTAAGTAGTGAATTCTATAGGATTATGTACTCGGGTCTTCGAGTGATAGTATCAAGACATGTAATCAAGAATCATGTAATCCAGAATTGTGTAATCAAGAATTATGTAGTCAAGAATCAAGAATCAAGAATCACTATTTCAGGAAACACGGACCCCCTTCCGAGTATACTCCCCTATATTGTCCACTATTAAGTCGTACCCTTATAACCCCGGCTTGTTATTCTTTTATAGTTAATTATGAACATGCAGTTGGTACGACTAGTGAATAGTGTAAATAAGACGGTTAATCTAGAAAAATATTAAGGGCAGTAATCATGGTATGAGATGAAACGGGTACATATATCGAGAGTAGTTATTATAAATTATCAAGTGGTATAAAATGCATGCTATCAACCTATTATATCAATGCAAGTTATTATTACAAGAACAATAATACACTCAGTTCATTAAATATGAAAAATAACGGGTTTATATGCAAAAACGTAGAGATGAATTTTTAGACAACATCACATATCTGCATTCAAATTCACTTTTCCGTTGTTACAGAAAAGCAAATCCAATTCTGTCAGAGATTCTAGAAAGTAGAATCTCTTCCGGTTCCAACGCATATTCACACGATACATTCTAGAGACAGTAGCTATGCGTACAAATTCATTCTTCGCTGGTTTCGATGTTTCGCGCGCATTCTGGAAATTCGGAGTCATAATACTAAAATTGCGATATCTCACAATCTATACATCGGATTGAGAAACTGTAGGATGTTCTGGATATCTAGACTCGAAGGTCTATGATTTTTATGTAAAAAGTTTTTCGATCCAGCATCGGGAACATGGTCGAATTCTCAGTCCAAGTGACCAGTTAGTGATCCCGTGCAGGTTCAGAAATTCATGATATGACAGTACAAAAATCACGATATCTCACAATCTATACATCCGATTGAGAAATCGTAAGATGTTTTGGATTCGAGAATCGATGGGCTACGATTTCCATGTAGAAAATCTTCAATCTAGTATCGGGAACATGGTCGAATTCTTAGTGCAAGGTTAACAAATTTAGAGATAGTAAGGTTGAATATTCGATATTCGATAACACGATTCGAAATATGTTAACGGTTCACTCTTGAGTTGATATAGCATGGAACAAGTGACTAGAACGGAATTTGACAATAAAACATGATGATAACTAGACTACTTGCCACGAGTCCAAGGAAAATGCTTGTACGAGAATAAAAAGAGTGTACAAGATACTTGCCTTATAACGTGACGATTACGGTGGTGGTGTTAACCACGGAAAGAAGAAGCAACGTTGACAACGGATGGCGGCACAACGGCGGTAAGAATGGCGGCAAGACGGCAGCGAGCGCGTAACGGTAGCAACGGTGAGCGATGGTGATGAGCGACAGCAACAACGAGGAGATGGCATGGCGTCGAGTTGTTTTTCGGGGTTCACGGGGCCGTAGAAGTGGAGTCGTCGGCTCGAAGGCGGAGAGTAAAGTGGAGCTCGGGTGTTGGCTTGGGCTCTCGGGTGTGAAGAAGGCAGAGGAAGAGAAGGAGAAGTGAAGAATGGGACGTAGAGATGAGGGTGAGGTGTGATATATGTGTGTGTGTGTATATATAGAAAGAAAGGGACAGGAGTGTGCTGTATGTGTATGTGTGTATATAAATATAAAGAAAGGAAAGAGACCATGTGTGCATGGTGTGTGCAAGTGTGTTTGAATGTGTACATTATATATATATATAATATAATGAGTGTGCATGCATGCATGGTGTGTGTATAAAATAAGGGGAGAAAGAGATGGGGGTATAGAAAAATGTGGTTGGCTATGGGAAAAATGTGGTTGGCTGTAGAAAAATGTAAAAGAAGACAAAAGAGGGGGTTGACGGAAGAGGGGATTAGAAGTAGTAGGGTGGTGGAGGTAGAGTAGAGTAGGAGAAAAATGAGAAAGTTAGGCGAAGAATTAGGCAGAGTGGTTTGGCTTTGAGTGAGTGATTAGCAGGAGCGGGTTAGGATTAGGATTATGATTATGATTAGGATTAATCAGGGTTTAAAAATTATATTTAAACTTCGGTCGAAAAATCACAAAATTATAGAATTGATCAGAAAAATATTCTGGCTTTAGATAAAGAGTCCAAAGAGAAAAATAAAACTGATCTGAAAATTGAAGTAATAAAATACGTACAACTGGAACAGGGAGTTACAAAAAGAAACAATACAAGGGAAAGAGGTGAGCATTTTAATAGATACTGGTTCTACTCACAACTACATCGATCCTTATACGGTTGATAAAGTTGGGCTACACATTCTATCTGAACCAAGATACAAGATGAAAGTTGCTAATGGCGAAATGATGTTGAGTGAAGGAAAAATGGAAGATGTTGAATTTTCTGTCCAAGGGGTGCAACTACGGGCAGAGTTGCTCATCTTACCCTTAGGACCTTCTCAAATGGTATTAGGTGCTCATTGGTTGAGATCGATGGGAAAAGATACCATGGATTTTAGTTGTTTAACTATGGAGTTCAATATCAATGGAGTAACAAGGGTGCTATATGGAGTGCAGGAGCCACAGATACAAATGATTGATGCAGAGGAATTGCCTAAGGCAGTGGAATGTTCAAGTCAAACATTCATGCTACACCTGCAGTGCAAAGGTGGTGCTGGCTGTTGTGCAACTTCAAGTATATTGGCAGGAAATGAATCACACAAAAATCTTGAGATTCATGAAGAAATTCAAGCTGTAATTGATCAATACCCAGAAGTGTTTTCCCCCCACATTGGCATGCCTCCTCGACGAAGCATTGGTCATCAGATACCCCTGGTGGAAGGTGTTAAACCTGTATGTATCAGACCATACAAGCACCCCTATTTCCATAAGAATGAAATTGAGAAACAAATCAAAGAAATGCTTGAATCTGGCTTGATAAGGAACAGCTATAGCTCATATGCATCCCCAGTTATACTTGTAAAGAAGGCCGATGGAAGTTGGAGGTTATGTGTTGATTATCGAGCTCTCTATTCCCAAACCATTAAAGCTAAGTTTCCTATACCAGTGATTGACGAATTTCTTGATGAACTTCATGGAGCGATTGTGTTCTCTAAGATTGATCTCCGTTCGGGGTATCATCAAATTATAGTGAATGAAAGTGATATTCACAAAACAGCGTTCAGAACCTACCAAGGCCACTATGAGTTTTTTGTGATGCCATTTGGGCTCACGAATGCCCCGGCTACTTTTCAGAGCCTGATGAATGAAATCTATAAAGAATATCTGAGGAAGTTTGTTTTAGTGTTCTTCGATGATATTTTAATCTACAGCAAAGATATGAAATCTCATGTCCATCACTTGAAGTTAGCTTTGGAGGTGTTGAAAACACATCAGTTAGTAGCAAAGGAGAGTAAATGTAGCTTTGGAAGAAGCTCCATGGGATACTTGGGGCATGTAATCGACTCGCAGGGTATAGCTGTTGATCAAGAGAAGATTTCTGCAGTGGTGAAGTGGCCAGAACCCAATACCATCAAGCAGCTGAGGGGATTCTTGGGGTTAAGAGGATATTATAGGAAATTTGTAAAGGGTTATGGAAGTATAGCTGCCCCCTTAACTCAATTGTTGAGGAAGAATTGTTTTAAATGGTCGCAGGCTGCGACAGAAGCATTCCATAGACTCAAAGAAGCCATGACAACCACCCCAGTACTCCGTCTACCTGACTTTTCAAAAGAGCTTGCTGTGGAAACCCGATGCGTCCCAAGTTGGAATATGTGTAGTCCTGATGCAAGAGAGTCACCCCTTAGCCTACATGAGCCAAGCCTTGAAGGGGAGATCTTTATCAATGTCCACTTATGAGAAAGAAGTTTTCGCTATCCTCACAGCAATTAAACACCGGAGGCAATATCTTTTAGGGAGGGAATTCGTGATTCACACTGATTAGCGTAGCATCAAGTACATCTTGGAGCAAAGAATCAATACTGAGATACAGGAGAAATGGTTGTGGAAATTAATGGGTTACAATTTTAAAGTTGAGTATAAGAAGGGGAAAGAAAATGTCGTTGCAGATGGTCTGTCAAGGCAACACAAGGGACAAGTTACTTCATGTACAATTACCCTCGTTCTCCCTCAATGGTTAGCAGATATCAAATTGATGGTAGTTAATGATCCTTACTTCAATTCTCTAGCTAATCGACTGCAGAGTGGGGACATATCGGCAGCAGATTACAAAATGCAAGGGGGAGTGTGGTACTATCATGGGAAAATCCTTTTAAGTCCAACGACAGAGTTGCAGAAGGTGGTGTTTTTGGAGAATCACGCTACTAAAGAGGGAGGGCATTCGGGGTTCCATAAAACACTGCAGAGGGTAAGGAGATCGTTTGAATGGCAGGGAATTAGTAGAGACATCAAGCTGTTTGTAAAGGAATGCTTGATTTGCCAAAGAAGTAAAGGAGAAACAATTCATCCCTCTGGTTTGTTATCACCCTTACCTATTCCATATTTAATTTGGAATGATATCTCCATGGATTTTATCGAAACTTTACCCAAAAGTATGAGGAAGACAGTGATTTTTGTGGTTGTGGATAGGCTCACTAAATACGCTCACTTTATAAGTTTGACACATCTATACACTGCTCAGACTGTAGCCCAAATTTTCGTTGACAATGTCTATAAGCTCCATGGGATGCCATCCAGTGTAGTGAGTGATAGAGACACAGTATTCTTCAGTGCTTTTTGGAGGGAATTTTTCAAGTTACAAGGTAGTTCTTTGAAGTACTCTATCGCCTATCACCCGCAAACGGATGGTCAGACAGAGGTTGTGAACAAGTCTTTAGAAATGTATTTGCGCTGTATGTGCAGTCATTATCCTAAAGATTGGGTACGGTGGTTGAGTTGGGCGGAATGGTGGTACAATACTAATTGGCATGCTTCGACAGGAGTAACACCTTTTGAAGCAGTTTATGGGAGGAAACCCCCATGTCCTTTACAGTATGTTCATGGCACCGTTGAGATTCAAGCTGTAGGAGAAGCTCTGCAGTCGAGGGATGCAGTACTTAAGTTGCTTAGAGATAATCTGAAGGAAGCCCAAGAGCGGATGAAGATTTTCTATGATAAGAACAAGACGGATCGGGAGTTTGTGGTTAGTGACTTGGTATTCTTAAAGCTGCAACCATATAAACAAAGCTCTCTGCGTAGTTCTGTGCCTCACAAACTTGCTTTCGAGTTCTTTGGACCATTCAGAGTAATTGAGAAAATTGGTTAGTTAGCTTATAAACTGGAACTACCTGCTAGTGCTTCCTTACACCCTGTTTTTCACGTTTCCAAACTGAAACCTTGCTATGGTGATCATGCCCCAAATGTCACTGATGGTCTTCCTCATTGGTGGGAGGATTCGGATGAACAAGTTCCTGAGTTGATCCTATATCGAAAGGTGTTTAAGAATAGCAATAGAGTGGGAATTAAAGTGCTGGTCAAATGGCTGAACTCGAGTAGTGAAAATGCTTCTTGGATAGATATCGATGACATGCGGAAGAGATTTCCCAACTTTGAACTTGAGGCAAGTTCAATCTAAGGGGGGAGGAGTTGTTAGGGACGTTGATGGAGTCAAGCTCAGTTAGTAGTAGTAGAAAGTAGGAGTATATCTGCAATATCAGTCTGTAGTATCTGAGTAAAGGGTTGTATCTGTTTTGTATGTGTTTTCATTGTTAACAGTCAACTGCACGTGCTATGTGCGCCTTTTTTTGTATTTCATTTTGGCAGGAGATTGGTTGAAGGGAATTTGTTAGCGTCAGGTGTTTTGCACGTGATCTATTGGATCTGTATTTTCAGAGTTGTAACGGCATATAAATGAATTTTTTGCCTACATAGTCCACTTTTTGAAAGTTTTTGCGTTTTTGGGCCAGTTGCCAAACTATTAGCGCTTTTGGGCTACTCTGTGCCACGTAAGCAGCGGCCGCTATTCCTAATAGCGACCTTTTCATTTCGAGGTCGCTAATGGGAATAACGACCTATGTTTTAATTTTTTCTGAATGTTTTGTTTGTCGTTGCTATTCCCACTAGCGACCTTAGTATAATGAGATTAGTCTGCTCGAATGAATGTATTGAGACACTTAGCGATTCCTAAAAAGTTTTTCCCAAAAATTTAAAAATGAGATCACTATTCCCAATAGCGACCTTAGTAGAAAACACAATCTACTTATTATTTGGGAATAAATGGGTAATGCTACACCTACTGCCAAATCTACTATATTTTCCTTTACTACCTTAAGTGGTACACTACTATTGGATGTTTCTACCACTTACTGTATAATAACCTCCGCTAATAGTGTACCACCTAAGGATGTAAAGAAAATGTAGTAGATTTGGTAGTAGGTGTAGCATTACCCTTAACAAATTCATCTCCCTTTTCTTCTTTCTTCAACCCCTCAAACTTAGGTCAAATCTGGCAATGGCGAGATCCAAGCAAGCTGGCTCTGGAGCTCCTAGCACGTCGCTGTCGCTATTCTCGTCGGAGAAGAAGCCATGGGAGTTCCGGCGTTTTACCGCTGGTTAGCGGAGAAGTACCCGATGGTGGTGATCGACGTCATCGAGGAAGAGGAGGTCGTCATCGACGGCGTCACCATCCCAATCGACAAGTCGAAGCCAAACCCTAACAAGCTTGAGTTCGACAATCTTTATCTGGATATGAACAATATCATTCATCCCTGTTTCCACCCTGAGGATCGCGTAAGCATATCTCCCTTTTCGATTTTTAATTGAATTAGAACTCACATTAGAGTCCTAATTGTTTAAGTAATCAAGTTACGAAGATTCTAGATCTGTGATTGGGCTGGGGAAGATCAATTTGATTGTAGGATTTTGCCGAATTCCTACTATTAGCTGTGTAATTTGAAGTAGGAAAAAACCGGGGATCGAACGGGGTTAAACGGAACAGTTTTATTAACGGTGATATGGACTGCTATGACCTTGTTTGGAATTGAATTAAGTTATGATAATTGAAGCTATGGAGAGTTAATATACATCAGTTAGTTTGACTTTGAGCTGATTCGGGCGACTTTGGAGTTGAGATACCTCGACATGGTTTTTGAGATAAGTGGAGTTGTATTTTCTCTCCCCTTTTTTTTGTTGCCAAAAACTTGGTCAAAGATATGTTTTACGTAGAAGGTAAAGTTATGTTAGCAACTTAGCATAAATCTAAGTCCACTTAAAAATGTTACGAATTATTCTTGCTCAATTCTCAGACAGCAAGTGTGCTCTAAGCTGAAAGTGTGAGTTTTCAGATCACTCTATTCCTCCCTTTGTAATCTCTAATTATATAGTTGAAATAGCGCTGGCTAATTAAACCTTTGCGGGCCTTTAGGAATCCTAAATTTTTTTTGTTGGGTTGGTTCTTCATCTTTTGTATTAGAATTGTAACTGTAAACTACTGTTAGTTATATATCATTACCTTTATGTAAAAAAAAAAAAATTACTTCTATAGATTAATGGTTATCCATATTTACTTTGAAGCTTTTGCTATTTTCTGCAGATTTATTGGATTAGGAATTAGCCTCCAAAAATTAGGGTTTATGCAAAGTTCAAAGCTGTTACAAAATTTCTCAATTCTTCCACTAGGGGTTTTGTAGCTATTTTTGTGGCGTGATTCAACCCATTTAATGAATTTTTAGGACGAGATAAGATTTTGATTATATAAGCATTGTGCTTTGTTTATCACTATATTAGCACTATTGGTTGATTTTTACTATTGATGTTATTTGACATATCAACTTATTCTTATTTAATTATGGTTTTAACAGCCGGCTCCAACAACATTTGATGAGGTTTTCCAGTGCATGTTTGATTACATTGACAGACCTTTTAATATGATAAGGCCTCGGAAGCTATTATATATGGCAATTGGTGAGTGTATATATAAGCATTCCTGTGTTACCATTGTCTGTACCATGAATTCTTCACTGATTACGTCAGAGTTATTTATGTTATTCTTAAGACCTTGATTTATATTTTTCACATGTGTTGTTCATAGCTTTTAGTACACCACGTTCACTTTATCTGCATTCTTGTTGTTGTTCTTACTCTTTTTTTTTGGTTCTAACTTGTATATGTAAATTTGTGCATTGTCAGTCCTAATATTTTTTTCGACCACATCATTTGTTTTGCTCATAATGATTGTAGATGGTGTTGCACCAAGAGCTAAAATGAATCAGCAGCGCTCTAGACGGTTTAGGGCAGCTAATGATGCAGCAGAAGTGGTCCGTATAGCAGATAGTTACCCGCCTTCCTCTCATATTTCTCTGTCATGTTTTCAATAAAAATATAAAATCTGAACTCAGATGCAGGCTTGCTGTTAATCCAGTAATTCTTAAACCATTACCTTTCTTATCAGGCAGGAGAAGAGGAGCGACTCCGGCAAGAGTTTGACAGTGAAGGCAGGAAGCTTCCTCCAAAACAAGCATCACAAACTAGTGATTCAAATGTGATCACTCCAGGAACTGAATTTATGGCTGTTTTATCCACTGCATTGCAGTACTACATTCACCTAAGACTTAATGATGACCCTGGGTGGAAGCAGATAAAAGTACGAAATGTGAATTTTCAATGCTGTCATTCTGTTTATATTATTGTTTGAAAGTATTATTATCATTGTTGTACAGTGGTACTACATTGATCAAGCATGGTGAAATCTATATTATTGTTTGAAAGTATTATTATCATTGTTGTACAGTGGTACTACATTGGTCAAGCATGGTGAAATCCAAACTGTTTTTTTTAAATTTATTTTTTGAAGGTTATTCTTTCTGATGCAAATATTCCTGGTGAAGGGGAACACAAGATTATGTCATACATCAGACTTCAAAGGAATCTTTCTGGTTATGATCCAAATACTCTCCATTGTTTATATGGCTTGGTAAGTTTTCTAATTTGATAGTAAATCAGTATGTCTGTTTATATAACAGAGAGAAATTCTACCTGATGTACGTTGTAGATCATATTTTCTACTTGGTTCTGTTTTTTTTTTTTAATGATTGCATATTAGATGGATTTCCTTTGCCCAGAAAGCTTGGTTTTCATTTTTCTTTGTCAAAATTTCAGTGGAGTCCCTTAACCAATTTTCCTTTCTGATAACTTTGATTCTGATTTTAGTCTCTAGATCTCTACTTAGCTGTATGATCTGTTACTGTTATTATGGATGGCCAGGCTAGTACGTTTGCTATGCCCCTTCACGTGTTTTCCTCTGTTTTTGCTTGGCCTCTGTATTCTCAAAATTTATTTGTTGAGTTTTCCTCTTTTTTTGATGTACCTAAAAGCTTCGGTTGTGCACCTCCTCTAGTGCACACAGCGTGTGTACTAGGCCTTCGGGCGTTCATATCGACGATCCGAACCGTTCACATTGATCTACACATCTAAATTAGTCTAAATATGTAAAATCAAATCATTTGAAATTCATTTACCCATCCATCATGTGACTATAAAAAACAATGATTTTCAGCCATACAATTTTGTAACACTTCAATGGATGGGTAAATGAATTTCAAATGATTTGATTTTACATATTTAGACTCATTTAGATGTGTAGATCAATGTGAACGGTTCACATCGTCGATATGAACGCCCAAAGGCCTGGTGCACACGCCGTGTGCACTAGAGGTAGTGCACAACCGAAGCTTTCCCATATATATATATATAACCTTGCTTTTAAAATAGCCTATGCATGCTACATGATTCACCTTTTCAGCTTAAATCTCTTACATCACCGTTTCTGCAATCAGAACTGGTTTATCAATATGTCCTCTATTTTTTTTTCTATGATACTGCGTGTTAAATTCTCGCTTTTCCCTGTGAACTTGGTGCAGTTATTAGTGTGTGCAAACTGTTAAGCATGTGTTATTGAGTTCAGACTTGTTTTTTCTAGGCCATATAATATTATGGACTAAAGAATTACTAAAATTGAATATTACTGTTTAAAAATTTCAAAATCATGCCGTTGGCTGTGCATAATCTAAAAGAAAGCTCTTCTATGAGCTTAGAGAATTTACTGTTGACTATACTGTGTGGAATTTTCCCATGGTCTGGTTCTGTTCAACCAGTACTGCTCTCTCTCTCTCTCTCTTCATTTCTTAAAGTTATTATTTAATGTTTGCAGGATGCAGATTTGATCATGTTAGCTTTGGCTACTCCCGAAGTTCATTTTTCAATTTTGAGGGAGGTTAGCCGGCTTTTAATCTCTTGAATAGTTCTAGCATGAAGATGAGGTTTCATTAATTTCCAATTGAAAGTGGATTCTATGTTCTGTTTTTTTCTTCTTCTTTCACTTCAACATTATATTTACACATTTGGTTGAGTGCTCTGTCCTCACATTATTTGAGCATGTATGTTTCTTATGTTTATAGATCCTGGCTTAGTTGTCGTTATTTTTTATTTCGCTATGGTCATTAATTTGTTTGCTAAGCAACATGATATCTTACATGTGCTCTTTCTTTGTGTGATCATTAGATTGTCTTCACTCCTGGGCAGCAAGGTAAGTGTTTCCTATGCGGTCAAATCGGTCATTTGGCAGCAGACTGCCAAGGAAATGCGAAAAGAAAATTTGGTGATTTCAATGAAAAAGGTGATGAGGGTGTTCCCAAAAGGCCTTACCAGGTATGCTTTTAAAGAAGCTAGGTCTTCTTATTTATCCTATATAGTTCATTTTTTGCTACTTTATTATTATTTTTTAAAATTTGACTTGCTAATGTTTTGCAGTTTCTCCACATTTGGACACTTCGGGAGTATCTAGATTATGAGTTTAGGATTCCTGATCCTCCTTTCGAAATTGATTTGGAGCGCATAGTTGATGATTTCATATTCATGTGTTTTTTTGTGGGCAATGATTTCCTCCCACACATGCCAATGCTAGAAATTCGAGAGGTTTGTCAATCTTATCTGTGTTACCTTTTTTAGTTCAAAATTCAATTCTTTGGTTAAAATCTCATGTCAACATAATTTGATCTTACTAGTATATGTTACTCTTTTTTATATGGTTGCAAAACATTCATAAGTGTAGTTTATTTGGGAACTGGCCATATATCTATTTTCTCGGTTTGTTTTTTCTCTCTCTCTTTTTTTTTTTAAAAAGAAATAGGAAAAATGTATGTGTATACATTTCCTGTGTCTTCCTTCTGTACTTTGTGACAGGGTGCTATAAATCTGCTGATGACCGTTTATAAGAAAGAATTTAAAGCAATGGGTGGATACTTAACGGAGGGATGCACGGTATAGTTGTGTTCTTCCTGTGCAGTTCTAACTATTTATATAAGATCAGTTGTCTGAAGTAGCATCAGTGTTGCCGTGTTGGTTACTTTTGATTTTGGCTTGTCTTTGACGAGTGACATTTTTTTCTTTTGCTAGCCAAATTTGGACAGAGTTGAGCATTTTATTCAGGCAGTAGGCTCATTTGAGTATAAGATATTCCGAAAAAGAGCTGAGGTGCATCAGGTGCATATTCTTGACCCCTATTTTGTATATATATACACAGACACACCCACATTGTACTATCGTAGTGATATTTGTCTGTGGCTTATATTGCTGAAGGGGCAGGTATATGTGGTGCAACACTTATATTGTTGTTTACAAATCTATTAAGATGGGACTGGGCTTGGACTGGAAGTACAGAAATTTTCTGTGGTGCAGGGGATGTGCATTTCAGAATTTAATAATTTACCAAGAATTGCTTTGCAAAAATAGAAACAAATGAAGTCAATATGCATTTTATGCATTTTCCTTTTGTGTGTGAATTATTTCCTAATCTATGGCATCTTCACTCTCCCCAATCATCCTCTTTCTCCCTCTCTCCATCAGCTGTTGATTTTCCATCGATCTTTCTCCCTTCTCTACTGACCTACTTTTTCTCGATCACTGGAGCCCTGCCCTGACCTATTACATCAACCTTGATCATCATCAGCCTCCAATCGCGCCGCCACATCTCAGTACTTTGATCTATACACGCCAAGCAGCTACCCCCCAACCTTGATCTTTCTTATAGTCACACAAAAAGAAAATGGTATCTTACAGGGGAGTGGGTATGGGATTAGGGTTAATAAAGGGTGATAGATGAAAGAGTGGAAAAACTTAGCAAAACAGTCCTCATATTTATCAAATGTTGCAATTTTATCCTCTAAACTGATCTTATTCTCTAGTAGTAAAAAGGAACAAATATAATAAAGAGTTTCTCTCTCTAGAAATCTAGAGAGAGAAGCTCCCCAAAAACCCCAAAAAGCAAAGAGAGAGAAAACGAAGCTCGATCGGGGAGGGGGGAGGACTCCCTCGTCCTCCTCAGCCTCCCCCCGTTATCCATTATCCCGAGAGCGCTGGAGGGTGGTGTGGTTGTTGATTTGGCCGGTGTTGTTGTCGGCTGGGTCTTTTAGGCGCGGTGTGGATTGACGGCGCAACGGGGATGTTCGGCTTCAAGAGGGCAAGGTTGACGGCGGGAACGACGCCGCCCATAGAGGAGAAGACTTCGGTGATGGGTCATCGGGCTCTTTCGGCGTTTGAGCCCTTGTCGACAGCTCTGAGGGTTGCCGTTGAGGATTTGGGGTTGTTTTTTGGCGATGGGGAGGTGTTGGAGGAGAGGGAGAGGCGACGGTTTGAGGGTGAGGAAGAGGCGATGGCTGAAGGGATTAGAGTTGCGGGGCGACGGAGCCGGTGACAGGCGAAGCTGGCACCAGGGCTGGTTCGAATTTGCGCTCTCATCGACAGCATAGAGGGCTGTCGAAGAGGGTGTAGAGCGGGGTGGAGGTGGCTCTCCTTGGGGCTGGGAGCGTCGGTCTTGGCTCAGCGATTGGGTTCATCAAAGGTCTAAGTAGGGCTTTGAGCGTCGGTGAGTCAAATTCGGGTATGGCTAGTCGACAAGAGGTCTAGGACTTGGCCCGTCGGAGGGTGACAAAAAGAAAAGGGTATCTTACAGGGGAGTGGGTATGGGATTAGGGTTAATAAAGGGTGATAGATGAAAGAGATGAAAAACTTAGCAAAAGAGTCCTCATATTTATCAAATGTTGCAATTTTATCCTCTAAACTGATCCTATTCTCTAGTAGTAAAAAGGAACAAATATAATAAAGAGTTTCTCTCTCTAGAAATCTAGAGAGAGAAGCTCCCCAAAAATCCCAAAAAGCAAAGAGAGAAAACGAAGCTCGATCGGGGAGGGGGGAGGACTCCCTTGTCCTCCTCAGCCTCCCCCCTTTGCCCATTATCCCGAGAGCGCTGGAGGGTGGTGTGGTTGTCAATTTGGCCGGTGTTGTTGTTGGCTGGGTCTTTTAGGCGCGGTGTGGATTGGACGGCGCAGCGGGGATGTTCGGCTTCAAGAGGGCAAGGTCGACGGCGGGAACGACGCCGCCCGTAGAGAAGACTTCGGTGACGGATCATCAAGCTCTTTTGATGTTTGAGCCCTTGTCGACAGCTCTGAGGATTGCCGTTGAGGATTTGGGGTTGTTTTTTGGCGATGGAGAGGTGTTGGAGGAGAGGGAGAGGTGACGGTTTGAGAGTGAGGAAAAGGCGGTGGCTGAAGGGATTAGAGTTGCGGGGCGACGGAGCCGGTGACGGGCGAAGCTGGCACCAGGGCTGGTTCGAATTCGCGCTCTCATCGACAGCATAGAGGGCTATCGAAAAGGGTGTAGAGCGGGGTGGAGGTAGCTCTCCTTGGGGCTGGGAGCGTCGGTCTTGGCTCAGCGATTGGGTTCATCAAAGGTCTAAGTAGGGCTTGGAGCGCCGGTGAGTCAAATTCGGGTATGGCTCGTCGACAAGAGGTCTAGGACTTGGCCCGTCAGAGGGTGATGAGCAGGTTGCTGGTGTCGGGCGCGACTAGTCCTGATGATGACGATGACGATGACGATGACGATGACGATGGCGCTGTGTTAGCAGTGGTGGAAATGGAGGAGGGAGGTGTGGAAGGGTTGGGGAGTGAAGAGTGAGACCTTCGAGGCGGGAGTTGCTAGGCAGAGGTGATTGCCGGCAGCGACGGGGTGTTGGTGCCGCCGGTGGAGGATGTAGGAAGGGGGGAGTGTGTTTGAATTTTGAATTTCAATTTAGGATTTTGAAATTCAATTTTTGAATTTTGAATTAGGGTGTGTTAGTCAAAATGAATTTCAAATTAGGGTTTCGAAATTCAAATTTGATTTCGAAATGTGGTGATTCTGTGAATTTTGAATTTCAATATAGATTTTTGAAATTCAAATTTTAGTTGGGGATTGTGAGGAGAATTTTTGGTGTAATTTGAATTTCAAACTAGATTTGGTTTGAAACTCAAATTATAATTGGAGTGAACGGAAAGTACAAGTGTCTCATTTGATAGGCGGTGGTGTTCGGCTACTGTTGAGCTGGATTTGACGCAATCGAAAGATGGCGTCGCGGTGATGTTAGTTTGACGGACACATGACGGCAACGTCGTGGGGAGAGGAGTAAGCATGCCAGCAAGAGACGATGGTTGTGGTAGCTGCCACAGTGGACGTTTGGAGGAAGGTGGACGGATTTTCTGGGGTGGAGAGAGTGTTCGATGGATTTTGAATGCCAAATTAGATTTTCTCTGGAATTCAAATCACATCTTGAGGGTTAGGAGGGAGAACAAGGTGCAGATGTCTCGTGTACAAGTTTAGCTAGGGAAGGGACTAGTTAGGAATGTAGGCTTAGCTTTGTAATCGTTCTCCATTGGTCCGTTCTAGGAACGGATTGATGTATAATTATTGTACTACTTGTTTCGTTAATATTTTATTAATGAAGCGGTGACGATGTCACCTTTTTTCTCAAAAAAAAACTGATCTTATTTTCTGCATAATTTAATATTTTAGACATCAGCAGCGGCACAGTAAATTTACTGTGCTGCCAGCGCATATACATTTTCTTCTTCTTCATTGTCATTATATTTCCAAATCCTCTGTGAAAATATAATAAAATGACCTGAGCATATTTTATGGGAAATGGATATGATGATGATAACAAGGATGATACACTTTTGATACATTCTGATGATTAATCATATATTTGACAGTCACAAGGATGCATTTTTGGATGAAAAACTTTTACATTTCATTTTCTCGTACAAGAGAACTGTTAGCAGACATTGAGTCACTTGAATGCGTTCATGTTGAATTCACAATTTGAAAATGGGATATATTTTATCAAGGACACGATAACCTACTTCTGCATTACTAAATCTGACCTATCCATTTTGCAACTTCGTAAAATGCTCTATCGCATGGCTTTCAAATAATTTGCATATTCATACTTGAAAAGATGTATGCTTCCACTCTTTGGACTACATGAAGCTTTTGCCCCTTATTATATAACTAGGTTTGCCCATTGACACGTGCCTACGGCACGTCTTCGGAACGATACAGTTTGTTTGATCATATAAAATAGTTTTGGAGGTCCAGCAAATTAATTGAAGTAGCAAACATAGATCAAAAAACATATTATATGATTTTTGCTATTTTTTTGAATTATTTTTAAAGTTTTTAAATTTTAAATTTTATTTTTAGTTTTAAAAATTTTTCAAGTTTTTAAAATTTTGATTTTTTTAATTTTTTGAATAGAAGAGGGTGGGAGAGAGAGAGAGAGGGAAAAAAATATAGGAGTTGTTTTGGGTGGGAGATTTGAATTTGAGTTTTGGGGAGAACTTTTGGAGGGAAAATATGTTTTGTAAGATTAGATCTGGGCCTTTAATTTTTGGGGAATTGAAGGAGAGCCACTTGATAGCTTTCTTTGTGTTTTATTATATAGATTGTTCAAAGTCATTATTTACATTGGATTTGGGTTATCTGTTAATTGTTTAAACTAAGTGATTGCTTCTGCCTTAGTTAAACTAGTAGTTGCTTTAATATGGATAAAAGTTTTTTTAATTTCTTCTTTAGCTTCATTAACTGTGGCTTTTGCCTCACAGCAATATGTGATGGGACATGTCCATCAAAACAATTATCTTTCTTTCTCCTCTTATCTCTTTTGCTTTGTTTTCAGTTTTAGATAGTTTTTTATGAAGGGAATGGCAAGTGAATATGCACACATACAGACGTATGCATGTATATATTTACCTATGCATATAATTATGATTCTATATACTTGTCTTACAAAGATTGTGTTACTAATCTTAATTGGTATTCAGATTGTCAGAAAACTGGGTTCCTGTTGTAATCCTATATTAGTTAGATTTGTTTGGACGTCATTTGTTATGCCAATCTCTGTCTGTGTAGTCCTCAAAACTTTGGAAATGCACTGTACATAGTTGATTAGAAACATATTTCGTTGGATAAACTGATCTCATCAAATTGTTCGGTTTGATACACCTTTTACAATTATATAATCCCACATAGGTTGTCTAGAAGGTGTCCATTAAATAACAGCTCAATTACTTTTCTTAGCATTTTTTTACGGCAGGAACATGGTTGGGAGTCCTTACATCGTTATAATTTTAGTCAGCATGCAATCATCTAGTGCAATTTCTGACAATGTGTAGCGCCCCGAGTTCCACACACTTGAACCTCGTGACACTTACCCAGAATCTTTACTTCAATGAGTACACAGCACATAAATCATAGGAAATTAGAAACTTACATTACACATGGAAACTATATTCTCCACTTGGATGCTTTCCGCAGCTCGAGTCCTATGCTCTACGATCAACAATCCTGCAATTAGCAAACTGTGGGTACGTCAGTTGCATACAACTGATGCAATGCGGATGAAACCCGCAATTTTCAAAATCCTCAACAATTAATATTTGATGCAGAAGAAAAAATGTGAAGGTCAAACCACAAGTGTCGGTGTATGCCATGATCTAGATTCTAATGCACAATTCATATACCCACCATGCTCTTAATCTAATGTAAACTTGATTTGAAAATGTATGCATCCCATACTACACACTCCAAATCGAGCTCGTATTCTTCAGATGATAGGGTTCGATCCCTTGCCATGCATCCTACTCTTGTATTCATTCATGTTTCTGACATTTATTTAGTGACTGGTAGAGTCTGCAGTACATGCGGTCCATTCCCGCTCCTGCAGTCGGATCGTGATCTTTCATTCCGAACAGCAGTGATCACTCTGTTCGTTCAGATCATGGTCTTTCTCCACTCCAACTGGATCGTGATCCCTCTCCATTCCCGGTCAGACCTGTGATCATCAGCTCTGCCGGAATCATGGTCCTTCTCCACTCCTGCCCCTACCAAAGTTATCGTGAATACAAAGCGAATCGTAGGGCCAACCCTACTTCGTTAAGAGACTTAGAGTTACACTCTTGCTTTTTGTTCGTATTGATAACCCAGAACATAGATGGAAACTTAAGAGTCCATCTCCTAAGTTTCGATAGGACTTGTGACTTACGTCTGCATCCTGTTCTTATCACTAAATCCCAGAAATTAATAGTCGAGACGACATCGTACGTGTCCCCTTGACAGGTGAGTACACGCCAACTAGTGTCTGTCCTTACCAATCATGAGTCACACTACTTAGGACCAACGCCTTTACTAATTTATACAACTTAGGTCAAATCTCATCCGCTTAATTCCTTCATTAATCACCACTTACTTTCTAGGTGAAATTATTAGTTACTTAAAGTCTCATGGCAACTTTAACTCTTTCTATCTTTACGTTTTTACTAACCTTTTAATGGCATCTCTCTCTACTAGCTTCTAGTCACCCATGTATACTTACAGTTTCAATTCTTTTATACAAAATTCTATTTTACTATTTTACTAATTTACTACCATACTAACATATTTAACTTACTAACTAACATGAACAATGCTAATATTATTAACATGATATTACTTGCTAACATGATCACTACTTACACAAGAAACCCTTATATGGTTCTGAACTACATATTGGAGTTATTTAAAAAAAAAAAACTACATATTGGAGCTTACTAACTTACATTAAACTTACTAACGTTACAACTAAGCTTACTAACATTATAACTAAGCTTACTAACTCATTAGTTGCTTACTAATACAATGTCAGTAGCTTACCAATACAAAACTAGTAGTTTGCTAACAATGTAAAACTTACTAACAAGATACTAAATTGCTAATAAAAAGACTTTAAACATTCAAGCATGAAAAATTTAATTAAAACAATTCATTGGTTAGACAACTACCACACAAGACATCACAAATCACAACTTTATGTTTAATAATTAACCATGCAATCTATTATTCCCAAGACATGGTTTTTATTCATGATTATCCATAAAAGATTCATTCTTTCACACTTATACTACCATCTTTAATACAAAGGTTAAATCTTTATTCATTTACTAGCATTTTATACATGCATATAAAATTGACATAAGTAAGAAGAAGAACACCCACTACAATTTCTAGCAAGCATCAATCATTCATTTCATATATAAAGAAAATAACAATAATACATAAGGTATGAAGAATACCCACCTCACTATGGAGAGTTCTATACAATACTAGCCTCCAAGCTTACTTCTCCTAGCTTTCTTGCTTGCTTCTTTTCCTTGCTTCCTTCTAGCTCAACTTGTACTTTTTTTGTGAAAGTTTTGGAATGAAGTGTAGTATAGAATGGCTAAAAATGGACTAAAAATGAACTAGGAAGAAGAAGAAAATGAGAACTAGGGTTTTCCTTATGCATACAAACATATATAGAAGGAGATGGAGGAAGGGGTTGGCCGGCACTTTAGGAGAGTGTGGGTGAGTGTGGAAATGTATGGAGATGCCTAGAAATGCTTAGGTGTCCTTATTTTTTTACATTTAACCCTCCTAGGTTTTTAATTATTACACATAGGCCATTTTTCTAAGTCAACACATAATCCTCCTTGGTAAAAAAATTGTAGGCTTAGTAGCCTTAAGTCAAAAATTGTAGGTTAGGATTATTATTTTTATTATTATTATTTTTCATTTGATGCAATGTGTAGTATGCATGTGTGTATATTAATAAAAGGACAAATCGGAAAGACAATTTATGCAATTATATTATTCAAGACAAAACTTAAATAAATAAATACTATTCATAAAAACAAATTTTAATTTTTGGGGGTATTACAGTAACTCGCATGACAATAACAGTTGAAATTGCAAGAGTGAGTCAAACACAACAAACTCTTTTGTAACTTTTAGTTGGTTTCTAAAGCAACTGATTGCTCATAATTAATAATTTTTTTATTCGACTCTACTCTTCTCCAGTTCTCCATGCATTATTCTCTTCCAATCAATGAACAATTTTTGTTAACTTTAATATCTAGACCTTCCTGCTAAAATTGATTTCCAGAGCGAACCTAAACGATGACATGGATCTTTGTTGTGTTTAGTTTGCGATTAATCTGTTTCAAGGGAGTGTTTAAATTGTTCCCTTTGTGCTTGACCCAAATAATTAATTGGGTTGTTTACCAAATTAAGAGTCATTGAATTTTGGAATGATTGATTTTCTTGATGAAAATGCAATAGAATATTGCATTGTTGATTTCTTGGTGTGAGAAATTCAGTTGTGAAATTGAAATTTCTGTCTGCACATGTGTCCTCTTGAAATCTTCATATTTACGTATCCCCCCATAATATCTGTGGAGTGATTCCAGAGAACCCATTTTCATTAGATTAACATGTAGACCTAAAAGTAAACAATTTTACTATCATACCCTCATCTTTGGCCTCCCATTCTCTGTTACATTTACTTAGACCCAAGAACTTGATATCTTTTCCTATTTTGAAGCTGTGGTCTATGATAGAGAGAAGATCTTGAAGTGAGGATGAAGATGATTGCAAGGGTGATGGAGTTGGAGGCAGTAAGTGGTGGGTGAAGTTTTTGGGTTGGAGACAAGTTAAAATAGGATTATTTAAGATTATCCTTATCCCTCTTTTAACAATAATCCAATCCCGACCCTAACCATAAGCTGACTTAATGATATTATATGAATTTTTAATTGAGAACTCCCGAGAGAAAAAAGATTTGGGCAGTCTCCAAAAGATTATGCTTGGTCAACAATAAGCAAAAGAATATGCCCACTGGATTTTAGTAAATTAATTGATTTGTGTTTCTTCTGAATTCATGTGGGGATGTATAAACACAAACATTTCAGGAGGGTAAATACTTATTAAGTTTGAGTGAGAAATGTAAAAGAAAACCTTATTTTTTAAATATGCAGTACACATCAAAATAAATATGTGCCCTCGACCATAGAAATATAGAATGCTTTGAGCATTTTTTGAAATTTCATATATGCACTTTTACTCACCTAATTACCTCATTCTATACATTGTACATCGTTGATATGCCTTTTCGTGGGATTATCATGTTTAATTGTGATGGTGAAAGAATATTATAATAATCATTTAGACTGTGTAGAAGAGATGAGATATACCTCCATCTCAGCAATTGGAAGCCTATTCATATTCCAATATTGTAACTCAAATGTATGATTCCATATATTTATCATATGTGATGATATATTTTTCATAATTTATCAATAACCAACATGTGAAACATTTTGTTTGTTATATGTGAAGTTTATGCATTCATTACATTTATGTTTATTACATTAGGTGAACCCTCTAGAAACTTTGTGAGGTGGCGCCTATAACTAGATATCAGGGTATTGTATCGATACTGTTCTTCTCTTAAGCTCTTTAACATTTTGATTTATTAGATTTGGGATAATTAGGCTTTCCATCAAGTAGGTTCTTATGAACTGTGTTTGAATTATATGATTACTTTGATTAAAACACTCGAGATGGTCTGACAACCTTGTTATTAGACAATTTTTTTGCAATTAAGGCATGAAAATTTTTGTGTTGATCATCCTAACATGCTGCATGTAACTCATATAAGTTGACCCTCTTGTGAATTCCTCTTGTAAATTCTTTAAGTACGCCTCAAATCCCATTTATGAAGTGAATGTCTTTGTATTTGTAGTTATGTTTGTGTATGTGTGTTCATATGATCCGCTAGTGCATCAATGTCTATCTGTTCTTTTTATTGTGAACTTCACATTATTTTTAATTTTATTTTTGCAGCGGTGGGATGAATGGGTATCTATCTCTTTGCAATGGGGACCCAAACCCCCCATTTTTTAGGTCTCCTGTTGAGGGAATGGAAGATATAGTGGAGAATCATGTCATGTAAGCAACTTAGGTACTTATGTTGACTTTGGCTGAAAATTTTGGTTCTTATTCTCTGATCAATTAATTAATGAGTTATCCCTTTTTCAGGTGTGTTATATACAAACTCCCAGATGTACATACACACATTACTCGACCACCTGCTGGAGCTGTATTCCCCAAAAAGGTAAGAATTGGTGAGAAGTTAAGCTTTAGGAATTCCCTTCCATTATATTGCATCTTATAGTTGTCCCCTTGTTAATATAATAATATTTCTCTTCATATTAGTCAAATTATAAAATTAGTAGTGTATTATATATTAACATGGTATATCAGACTTTATAGTCAAGTGTTATTTCCGAAGCTGCTTTTGTTTATGTCGTGATACCAGTGTTGAAAAACTGCCATTTTGATGATTTTGCTAGTATTGATATTGTTTATGTAATTGTTGACATTCTTAATAGAAATTTTCCCTGAGATAATAATTACTCTGATATTCTACAATTTAAAATTTTCATCTGTCAACGTGAATTCTCAGAATTCCCTTGCTTATTTGCAGACTGTTACAAGTGGTGATGTGAAGCCACCACCTACTTTATGGCACGAAGACCAAGGCAGGAGGAGACCCGCCGAAAATGGAAGGTCCTCAGGATTAAACTCGAACATATTGAAGATAAACTTGTGTATCTATTCGGTTTTAGCTCTTTTTTTTTAATCTGCAGGGGTTGCACACCTGTAACTATTTCAGGTCGACAACTTGGTGATGCAGCTCACCAGCTCGTCAAGAACAGTCAGATGCGCACAGAACACAGGCCTTATGACCCACGACAAGTGCAGGTTTGATCTTGTGATGTGGGTCCCAGTGGTCACTACAAACAGTAACAGAATCTCCGGCGCTTTTTTCTATAATGGCCGGTGTTTTCGAAACGCCGTGGATTGGCTGGATGGCGTTTCCCAAAACGCCGCCGCAAACGCCGTTCTTACCGCTTCCCGGGAAACTATTAGATTTCCCGGCGCAATGAAACGCCGAGGAAAGTTTTAAAAAATCCCCGGCGTTTTATGAAACGCCAGCGATTTACTTTTGAATTTTTAAATTTTTTTACCATTAATATACCCCGACGTTGATAAACGCCGGAGAATGTTTTATTCTTGCTGACTGAAGTTTCCACTCCACAAATTCTGAAACAATGATAATCATATTGTTGAAACTCACAAATTATCAAATTCTCAAAAACTCCACTACTCCACAAATTATCACAAATTATCATAAACTGCACTATTCCACAAATTATCAAACATACACTTCTTGAAACTTTCATAAAACAAAGATCTTTCAACTTTCATAGTACTATATATACATCACATAAAGTTCTTTCAACTTCAAAATATACATCACATAAAGTTTTTTCATAACTAATTAGCCTTTCATAGAACAAAGATCTTTCAATTTCAAAATATACATCACATAAAGATCTTTTCTTGCTATGATAATCAAGATTTCTTACAATTTTACTGCATCCAAGAGCAAAAACGCACATCGTAAAACATAGAAACCTGAAAATGAAATCGATGGGAGACTTCCTACAATTTTGTCAAATAATTTGCCTCCATTGACGTATTCGAGTACCATGTAAATTTTGGTTTTGCTTGCTGAGACCTGAAAACAATAGTGAAGAAAACTATCAGGATAGCGTTATAACTTCAACTATTTACGTTATAATAAGCAAAAACCATCAAATAGAATAGAAGAATTGAGTGATTACTTATTGATAAGACTCTATTGTGGTTGAATCCTCAGTAATAGCTACCCAAAGTATGTCATTAATTTGAATGCAATTCAGGTATTTAGATATTTTTGTAACCTAAGATTTAATCTTTAAACCTGCATTAGTACAGTTTTCTATCCTCAGCTGATGATCTCAATTGTATCTTCACATTAACCATTCAGATTCGCATTTACTCCAAGTAGGATAGTAGAGAAAAATAGAAACATACGACACTTTCCTTCATTCTGTTAAGGATCATCTTTCTGTCAAATAACACTTCACTATTACCTTAATCCAAGTCTACAATGGTCTTCTTCTGGTGATCGATATATTAACCATAATTCTATCATTTTTTTCCGCCTGGCGATGTAATTGGTCTCCATTACATGCACACAAACAATCTCATCGAATTTCTTACACAAAAATAAAAAGTTAAATGATCAAATTGTATTGACATCTAAAAGATGCTACTTCTTAAAAAGATTATTTGCTGCATAATTGTCAAAATCAAGTAGCAGTATAATTATGTTAATGAGCAAGCAACATGGCGGGAGAAAGAGGGAGGGTAAACGACAGTTTGTTGAAATGAAAGTGTCCAACTGCCAAACAGGGAATCCAACACCACATGATAGAAACATTTTAAACAGAAGTGGATAAGGGCATCTAAAAAGTGGATAAGAGCATGTGGAGGAAAACACATGATAGAAAACACAATCCTGTAACTTAACAAAATGAAGGAATAAGAGTCATGTAAGATTTAGTTTTACTGTGTGTTCAAAAAAAAAACAACAAAAAATTGCGGAAGCTACAAACCTTTTGACAGATTATAAAAAACCACCAGGATTTTTTAGCTGTGTGTTCCTACCATGACTTCCAAAGAACTAGCTTCCATGACAAAATTATTTACTACATGATCGCATGTTTTGCCTGTGATATTTATCGATTAAAATGCCTAGAATTAAAACAATAGGCCATCCTCTCCTTCTTTACCTCTCCCTTTTGAGTCATTTGCACACAAAAATTTGATTGCGATAAAGCAATTTATGGTAGTTAATTGATATTAGTTATGGTTCATAGTAATATTAGGCAATTCAGCCAAGAAAATAAAAAAAAGACCTAAAGAAGCAATAGAGGGTCAGATACACTAGAAAATTATGGTAAATGGACCACAAAAACACAACTCATGCATTAAAATATAATGCACAACTGGATTCCACTAATATTAACATGGAATCAGGAAAGGGGATGCAAAAGCCTTAGGCTTTATGCTCTACTCTTTATTTTTATTTATTTACTATACTCTTTTTTTTATTTTGTTTATTTCATTTCGATTTCAGGCTCATTGGATCCATCATCATCATGGTTGGTCTCTACTGTGTTTTATGGGGTAAAAGTGAAGAGAAGAGAGCAAGAAGGCAGGAGAAAGACCAAGGGTTAACAACACATCTCCTTGATGACCAATCGAGGTAAATAATATCAACAATTAATAGGATAACAAGCAACTGATGCATCATACATAAAGAAGTGAAGCTAATAAGGTTGTAATACCTAAGAGATGAGAAAATTTTGCCTACAGTGTACGTCTAGCGATGCTGTTGACGGGATCAAGATCGCCGGCTTCCTCTTCATTCGATGTCGGGTCTCTATCACCTTGCTGTATAAGAAATAAGTATGAAAGATGCTTTGAGTCAGATTGGTACACACAATTAGTCAGATTGGTATAAAATGCTAATGCAGATAAAATGCATAAGCAACTGATACACACAATTAGATAAGAACAATACTGTATATTACTTCTAATCTGTTTCGGTATGTTAGCGGGGTTTTGAATATTTGTTTCCCTCATTATATGTGCTATATGTGCAACTGTTGCCTGAAGATTTGCGACTTGCATCTTTAGAATAGATATCTTCTCATCTCTAGGATCCGGCTGTGTTGATGAAGAAGCATAAGTACGAGAGGGTGTTGGTCTTAACCCCTTCCAACGCACACGGCCATGGCTTTCCGGACCATGTTTTCGACCAACACCTGGTGTTGAAGCTGTACTATATCAACCGGTGTTCTGGGAAAGTCGGCGGTGGAAGCGGATGATAGTTCGGCATACCTATTTCGAGCAGTTCTCTGTTTTAAAAAAAAATTCAAAAACATGTAATACATTGTTAAGGCATATTACACATCAAATAAGCACATTTAAGATAGAAAAACTATTACCGATATCGTCGCTGCCTTTGAGGACGGAAATACGCCTTGTGAGTTCATGTGGGTTGCGTCGAAGAAATCTAAATCGCCGTACTGATCCGCACCTCCTCGCTCCATATCCTACATATATTAGAATACATAGGGAATTATAAAATCAATTACGTATACTATTCAAATGAAGATCAAAACACTTAGATATACCATTATTGCGCGTCGCCTTGCAAAGCTTGTACCTCCTGAAGTGTGTAGCATGTCCTGTGCATCTCTACTTGCACGACCTCTTTCAACTCTCTTCTGCACATAAATAAAATTATTACAATCACAATAAGATTTAATAAGCCAAATATCATATCAAAATATATTACATCATATACTACATTTTTTTGATTACCTTTCCTTCAGGTCCAATCAGAACGTACGACACCTCTCGGGACTACTCTTGTGTTCTCAACCATTGTTCGGTTCTCGTCATAATATTCTGCCTTAAGCTCAAATTTTTGACATTCATGAGTTGAGAATTTGAGCTTAAGGCAGAATATTATGACGAGAACCGAACAATGGTTGAGAACACAAGAGTAGTCCCGAGAGGTGTCGTGCGTTCTGATTGGAAATTTCTTTGTCATTTTTGGAGTACACCTGAAGGGAAGGTAATCAAAAAAATGTAGTATATGATGTAATATATTTTGATATGATATTTGACTTATTAAATCTTATTGTGATTGTAATAATTTTATTTTTGTGTAGAAGAGAGTTGAAAGAGGTCGTGCAAGTAGGGGTGCACAGGACGTGCTGCACACTTCAGGAGGTACAAGCTTTGCAAGGCGACGCGCAATAATGGTATATCTAAGTGTTTTGATCTTCATTTGAATAGTATACGTAATTGATTTTATAATTCCCTATGTATTCTAATATATGTAGGATGTGGAGCGAGAAGGTGCGGATCAGTACGGCGATTTAGATTTCTTCGACGCAACCCACATGAACTCACAAGGCGTATTTCCGTCCTCAAAGGCAGCGACGATATCGGTAATAGTTTTTCTATCTTAAATGTGCTTATTTGATGTGTAATATGTCTTAACAATGTATCACATGTTTTTGGATTTTTTTTTAAAACAGGGAACTGCTCGAAATAGGTATGTCGAACTATCATCCGCTTCCACCGCCGACTTTCCCAGAACACCGGTTGATATAGTGCAGCTTCAACACCAGGTGTTGGTCGAAAACATGGGTCCGGAGTGCCATGGTCGTGTGCGTGGGAAGGGGTTAGGACCAACACCCTCTCGAACTTGTGCTTTTTCATCAACACAGCCGGATCCTAGAGATGAGAAGATATCTATTCTAGAGATGCAAGTCGCAAATCTTCAGGCAACAGTTGCACATATAGCACATATAATGAGAAACAAATGTTCAAAACCCCCTAACATAGCGAGACAGGTTAGAAGTAATATACAGCATTGTTCTTATCTAATTGTGTGTATCAATTGCTTATGTATTTTATTTGCATTAGCATTTTATACCAATCTGACTAATTGTGTGTACCAATCTGACTCAAAGCATCTTTCATACTTATTTCTTATACAGCAAGGTTGAAGGTTGAGGGACCTTATTGATATGTTGTACTATATTAGTAGTTAGTTTGTATTATTCATGCAATAATTTCTTTTTACTTTCCTTTAATAGTATTAGGAGAGGTTTTCTTTTTTGATTCGAGTATTTTCCATGGTAGCCATGGGAAGGGTGAGATTATAGTAAAATGACTTTTTTATTATTTGATTCAGCTATTTGATATAGTGCTTGATGCAAATGCCTTTGGACTATATATTTGCTAATGTAAACCAATAAACTTGATGGGCATTTCTCCTGTTGTAACCCATGCAGTGTATTGAGATTTTTCGGTATTAGCAAAGAGCGAGACACAGCAATCTGACCTTGTGTTTTTATTAATGCATGTTGTCTAGTAGTACATCTTGATTATTTGGTTGATGTATTTGAGTTTAGTTTATCGTGGAATATAGTTAGGTTGACTTGCTTGAATTTTATCTATTGGTGAATTACGATGTATTTTTCCAGCTGTAATTGTTTGAACTGTTTCTCCAACTGGCATCTCTTGTTTTCCCAGGGTTACATGTATAATGATTTTTTTTTTTGTTTGTAGATAATATAAAGTGTCGTCTTGTTGGTCATTATATATTCTATGCAGTAGCTGGATGTTTGTGCTTTTCTTAGACATGCGAAATTCTCCAAGCATAAAGAGGGATTTTTTTATTTTTTATTTTTTATTTTTGATAAAAAATGATCCCGTCATCGCTTCATTCATGATTTAATTAACGAAACAAGAAGTTCAGGCTACAAAAACCAAGGTTATATAGACCTGTCTATCAAACTCACAAAAAGGAAATCTAAAACAACAGAAAATACATGAAATTCTGACTAGTAGACTACTTGTTCCTCCGGAGCCTCTTTCTCGTTTCCTCCACACGTGCCCAATCGAGAATGAGTGAGAAAATTTTATGCATCAAGACTAGAAATCTATGACTGACTTTACGGAAACACAAGTCATTACGGTCTAGCCAAAGGTTCCACATGGTAGCTGCTAATGAAATAGCCCAAGATGACCTATCCTTCTTATTAATTTTATCTACTTTCCACGATCCCCAGACCTCAGAGGTAGAGCTAGGGCAATCTAGACACCCGAATCCTAAGCATACGACCTCCCAAGTTAACCTAGCTTTAGGACATAAGAATAATAAATGATTTGTGTCTTCCTCAGTTTGATTACATCTGTCGCAGTTGGCATTAATAGGCATGTTTCTTTTAAGTAGGTTAACCTTTAAAAGAATTGCATCGTTCTTAACCAACCACAGAAATATCTTAACTTTCAGCGGAGTGTGAGTTTTCCAAATAACGTCCGCTTCCGGGCACCTCGTTCCTCCATCGTTCAACCAATTATACATGGTTTTAACGGAGAATACACCATTGGATCCTAAATTCCAGATCCTCTCGTCCTCCGCCTCGTTTGTGTGTATGCCTTTAGCTCTGATGAAGCTATTTAGATTTTGTAACTGGTTCGAACTTTCCTGGGTAATGTGCTGCACGACTTGGAGCGTGAGCCTCTGATTACGCCACACATCTGCCATTAGCGTATCAGTGTTTACCGTAGCTGCAGCTGCTTCCGGAAAGAGGCTTAGAAGCGTGTTATTTCCGCACCATTTATCCCTTCAAAATTTGGTATCTTTCCCATTTCCAATCCTGAACTTAGTGTTGGTATGATAGATCTCTCCTACCTTTGCGATTTCTTTCCAGAGAAATGACACTCTGGCTTTCCCTTCTCCTCTACCAAATCTGAATTTCTTCCTTCTTCGATAGGATGCAAATGACTTGGACCACCGTATATTGCGTTTGTACTTCATTTTTCACCACCATTTACACAGTAAAGCTTTATTCATATCCCTGAGATCCAATACCCCCAGCCTCCACAATTTTTCCTCATACATACCTTCCCCATTTCACTAGGTGAAAGCCTTTATTGCTTTCTTCTGCCCCTTTCCACAAGAATCTTCTCCTGCTTTTGTCGATTTTGCTGACCACCCATCTTGGTAATTCGTACATTGACATCATATACACTGGGATGCTGCTGATAACAGAGTTCAACAGAGTTAATCTTCCTCCGAAAGATAGGTAACAACCCTTCCACCCGGACAACCTCCTTTGAATTTCTATAAGCGGCTGCCAAACCTCCCTTTTCATTGTACACAGCCTAATTGGCATGCCAAGATAGGTTATCGGAAACTCTCCAATCTTACAGCCCACCCGGTTTCTGATATTCGCCAATGGTGTTGAGAGGTGCTCGCTCAAGGGTATGATACTACTTTTAGCCAAGTTTACCGTCATCCCCGACCATGCTTCGAAGCATTTAATCACCATACATATCGTGTTCGCTTCCTCGTCATTTGCCTTTCCAAAAAACAGAGTATCGTCAGCATATTGGAGAATCGAAATTGTCTCCGCTATTCCTTTGACTGTGACTCCTTTGATGGTGTTTCCTTCTCTGCCCCTTTTGATCATTTCAGCTAACCTGTCTGCGACAATAGTAAATAGCATCGATGACAAAGGATCGCCCTGCCTTAATCCCCTGCGACACCTAATTTCCTTCCTGCGGCCTCCATTAAGTTGAACAAATGATTTCCTGTAACGCCCCGATATCCGGTAACTGGGAAACTGCGACATGAGCCAGAACTTTTTCTTCAATTAGCCACAATACACAGATGATAGGAAAATTTAAAATTTTTTATTCAACACAAATGTATTACAAGTACAAATGTTACAAATTGCAATACATTATAACAGTGTTATAATAATACCTTTACAATCCTAAGTGTTACGACTTTCAACAAATTGTATCAGAGTACAATGAATAAAGAACAACACTTGGTATTTCACTTGGATGCTTTCCAACAAATAATTAATTTACAACAATTACTATAAATAGTAATCAACATAAATTACAACAATATTACAACGGAAAACTTAAAATGAAATCGACTCCTTGCTTCTCTTGCCTTGAGTCCTCCTGAAACTTGTACTTGTACTTCTGGAATCCAGTACCTGTAATCTTTCAATCTAGTACCTATAGAAGTGGGAACGTCAGTATATATACTGACGCTTTAAGGCTGATAACTAACAGCGAATCTCAACTATAGCAAACAGATTGATGAAAAGAGAAACGTGTATATATAATTGATGTGTCAGTGTATGCTATGACTTAGACTCTAATGCAAGATTACCAATGCAATGATGCTCTTATTCTAATGCAAGCAAGTCTCTGGAACAGTATGCATCCTATACTACATACGCCCATAACAAGCCGTTCCTCCATATATAGGGATTTGAACCCACGTTATGAATTCTACTTGCACACAACCTGTTCCTGACAATACAACGTGACTAGCGAGGTTGTATGTATGGTCTAGTTCCGTTACAGCAATCATATAGTGGTGTCCCCGTTTGTCACTATTGCCCGGTCACACCGGACCCCACTCAAAAACCAGACGAACCTTCAGAGTTAACTATAACACAGGTTAGCTCGAAGCATTCCCTGTGGCCCCCTAGCTCATAGACCGTAGTTTATGGCCTATTCGCTTCCCCGATATTGAACATGACGGAGTTCCGGGGGTCCATCCCCTAGCTCCGCCCGCCCTTATCATGACACTTCAGGAATTAACAGTATGAAATACGCAACCCGTGCTCCCAACTCGTGAGAAGGCACCGTACGTATCCCTTTGACAGGAAGGTACAACCCAATAATACCACCTAGTGTCGGCCTATAGGACGTGTTGGGTCATAAGGTATCACCCCCAATACCAACTCCTTTCTTTGGCAAGAAAATGATAATAATTATAGGTTAAGTAGTAATAGCCATAAGTTACTATCCTAACAATGTTACTAATCCTAAACAAACTGAGGGATGACAACAGAACTTACACAACATGCTAAGTCTTAAGTTAGACTTTGCAAGATAACTCTACTAGGATGCTCAACCTAGACTTACCAGAATCCCTAAGGATCTGGTTCATGGCCTATCGATCCAAGACCTCGGCAATACGAACGTATTCGCATGCTACTACCCTGAACTTGGATTTCATTATACTCCGGTTCGCGATTAACCAACACCGGTTAAGATCCGACGGTACACAAGGAGTGACTCGTCCACAGTCCCTTAGGAGTAAGGTAAACACACATCTTGATGGTCGATAGCCCTAGGGCAATGGTATTACCCTAGATGAGCACAACAAACTGCGTATTAGCTAAGAAGCTACATACGAGTAGAGTAACCAAAAACACATACGAGCTAAACAAGCTACGTATGGGACCAACAACTACATACGAGCCAGGCGAGCTGCGTATGAGGCAACAACATATATACGAGTCAAATAAGCTTCGTATGAGACTAACAGCTACATACGAGCCAGTCGAGCCATGTATGAGACAACAACATACATACGAGCCAAATAAGCTACGTATAAGACAAACAGCTACATACGGGCCAGACGAGCCACGTATGAGCAAACCACATATAAAAACAACCATACAGGCAAACAACCAAGAAGCAACGAAACATGCTTACTAGCAATTCTTGTTCTTCTACAATTAGAAGCAACAGAAGAATCTACTAATAGTCTAATACAAACATACTACCAAGGAAAAGCCCCAAAAGCGACATACCCCCCCCCCCCCCCCCCCCCCCTCGCGACAGCCTAGAAGCAACCAGTGCTACACTTGTCAGAATTTAACAAAAATATACTTTTTGGGAAGGTGAGAATATATACCATAACTCTCTAGTGTAACACTTTTTCAGATTCTATAAGGAAACCAAAATCCCGTCCATCGAACACACGCAAACAGTTTACCCAACTGTAGATTTTCAACAAAAGTTGAAACTTCGCAAGCTGATAACTTTTGCCCTACTCATCGAAATCTAACGAAACTGGACAATTTGAAAAGGTGGGAACATCTACTAAAACTTTCTAGTTGACCAGTCGCTCAGATTCCGTAAGGAAATCCAAATTCCTAACCCTCGAACATACGCAAACAGTTACCAAACTACCGATTTTCAACAAAAAGTCGAAACTTCCGTACCTTGTAACTTTTGCTCTACTTGTCGGAATCTAACGAAACTGGACAATTTTAAAAGGTGGGAATATCTACTACAATTCCCTAGTTGACCAGTCGCTCCGATTCCGTAAGAAATTCCGAGTTCCTACTCATCGAACACACCCAAACGATAACAAACAGCAGACTTGACCCAAGGAAAACCGAAACTTTAAAAGCCTATAACTTCTACTCTGCTTATCGAAATTTAGCCCGAGAGGCCAATTCGGAAAGGGGAGAACGTCTACTACAACTCCCTAGTTGGTCGGCTCCTCAGATTCATCGAGTAAGACACTCGAAAACCACAAGGAATCAAAACAGATACAATTTCAACCCGCCAAATACAAAGCCAACTGAAACTTTCAAGGCTCATAACTTTTACTCCGCTTATCGGAATTTAACCCGAGAGGTCAATTCGGAAAGAGGAGAATGTCTACTACAACTTCTCTAATGGTTCTCTACCTCATATTCATCCATTAAGATACTCAAAAACTACAAAGAAGTGAAACAGTAAGCACTCAGTCGGACAGCTATTTGCTGTATTTTTCAAAGGCCATAACTCCTACTCCGCTTATCGGGATTTAACTCGAGATGTCAATTCGGAAAAGTGAGAATGTCTACTACAACTCTCTTTTGGGTCTCCACCTCAGATTCCACTGGTAAGAGGCTCAGAAATAGCAATTAACCCAAATAGTGAGCAACTTAGCCAAGTTGCTGCCCTATTTTTGTAATGACCGTAACTTTTGCGTTTCTTATCGGAATTTAACCCGAAAGGTCAATTCGGAAAGGGGAGAATGTCTACTACAACTTCTCTAAAGGGTCTCTACCTCTAATTCCACAAGGAAGCACAAGTAAAAGCCTTTTGAAGCCGCTGCAACACTACCCAAAATACAGAGTTCACTGTGTTTGGCGAAATCTCGGTGTTTTGGGGAAATTGCTCGTTTCACCCATCAAAATTACTCCGAAAAATCTATAAAAATTAGCGAACACTAAAAACACCTAGGAGAACCTCCCACATAAATTTCGGGTCAAGATTCTACTTTTAACCCAGTTAAATAAAATCAACTCTAGAACAACCAAAATCGAATCTTTATGATTCTAATTTGTGTTTTACAACTTCAAACTTCACATACACTTTGTTCTAATCCATAAACAACCACAAGCACATGATTTAGTCTAATTTACCACAATCTACAACAATAAATAACTAAAACAAAGCATGAGATGAGAAACCTCAACCTTTGTTTCTAAGTAGGAAGAACTTGCTTTTGCCTCCTCCTTGCTCCTTGTTCTTGCTCCCTTTCAAAGAGAACCCATGAAAAAGCTCTCTTTTTTTCTTTTGATTGATCTCACTTTCTTTTTCTTTCTTTCTTTCTTCTCAATCTTTTTCTCAACCAAAAACAAGTAGAAGGAGTAGTAGAATAGGATGAGATGAGATGAGATTGAAATGAGATTGGAAACACCCAAAAGGGTTTGTAACCCTAGAAAAGGAGTTGGGGTCGGCCAAATGAAGTAATGGGAGTTTTGGGGGTGTTTTATAGAAGGAGGGGTGAAGTTTTGTGGTGGAAATGAGTCCGAGTGTCCATATACACTTGTGGCTTACAACAATTTGTGTTTCTTTTGCAAATAAGTCTTACAATCAAGCCCTAATCCATTCCCTACCCTCCATCATCATGATGGGTCAAAATAAAATATAAAGTCTCAAAATCACATACTACACGATTTGTTCAAAGGCCCGAAATCGACACGTTTCAAATACGTACATATATCTGAATATGCAGATAATTTTTGTTCGTGAAAACGAACAAATCAGTACAAAAATAATTTTATACCGAGAAATAAAATAAAATAATTTTGTTACCGGCTCAGAAGATTCCAGTATCAATTTGATACAAAATAGTCGTGTACCGATTAATATATATATATATATATATATATATATATATATATATATATATATATATATATATATATATATATATATATATATATATAATGTTTATTAACAAAACCGGGTGATATCCACCATAAGTATTTCAGTTCTGAAAATTAAAAAAAAATAATAATATCTGCCAGGTATTTTCGAGACATTTTTCTCAAAAATGCATTTTTCAAGATTTTGCACGAGTACACAAAACTAATAAAATACCTGTATATACTTACTAGTATATATATCCAGGTAACTTTTTAAATGAAAAAGCCAAGTAATTTCTATTAAAAATATTTTAATTTAAAATTAATAATTTATACAATATAATATTCGTCCGGGATATTACATTTTCCTCCTCTCAGGCACGAACTAATCCACTTCCTCCATTTAGTCCTAAAGCCTTTGAGGTATAATGCTTCGTCCACACAGTCCCATTCTACGGAGTCGTAAGCTTTCATAAAATCCACCTTTAATAGAAATATGTCTGCTCTTTCCTTGGTTCCTCTGTAGACAATTTCATGCGCTGACGCGATGCTATCCATAATGTCCCTACCTTTGATAAAACCACATTGAGTTTCACTCACCACATCTCTCATATGCGGAGCCAGTCTTAGCGCCAGCACCTTGGAAATAATCTTGAAAGACCCATTTAATAGGCTAATGGGTCGAAGATCGTCTGCCGTCAGAACATCCTTCTTTTTAGGAATTAAAATGACGTTCGCGTAGTTTAGTCTTTCCAACTCCGCGGTTCCGTGAAAGAACGCGCTTAGGATATTCATCAAATCCCCCTTAATAATTTTCTAATACAAGCTATAGAAGAACATGGGAATACCGTCTGGACTAGGTGCTTTATCCTGCCCCAGACTTTTAATTGCACCTAGAACCTCTTCCTCTGAGAAACATCCTTCAATTCCTTCGCTGCCGTCGATCCTAGACAAACTCCATATCTCTGTGTCCAACTTACAACGTTAAGGCTTGCTATTACCTAGCAGGCACTTGAATTTATCATGCAGGTGTGTCTTAATCACCTCCTCATTTTCTATCCAATCTCCGTTCACAGTCAAACCAGCGATATGATTTTGTCTCCTTCTTCCATTGGCAACTTTGTGAAAAAAATTTGTATTCGCATCGCCTTCTCTAAGCCAATGTACCCTCTCTCTTTGCTTCGAGTACATCTCTTCCATTTCTCCGATGTGGTGAATCTCATATCTATTATTAATCATCTCGTCAGCCAGTATCTGTTCCAAGTCTCCTTCTTCCTGTAATAATTCTAGCTCCTGAACTATCTCTCTCCCAACTCCTTAGACTGTCCGAATTCCTCTTTTGCCCAATCTTTCAGGCACCTACGCATTCTTCTCATCTTTTCGATCCATATCCCCACAGCTGTTCCTGCTACTGTGTCTTCCCCCCTGACTCTTCTATAATCTTATGAAGACTAGGTGACAACGTCCACGCCATTTCAAACTGGAATTGATGACACTCCTTCTTTACCCCTTCCCCCTTGTCCAATCCCAATGGGCAGTGGTCCGACGTAAGCCTAGGAATCGATTTGGCGTAAGCCAATGGAAATGCCTCTTCCCAATCGGTAGATACTAAGATCTTGTCTAGTCTTGCTAGGATAGGGGTTGCTTGCATATTTGATCACGTAAATCTTCTATCCACTGGCTTTATTTCCATGAGTTCCAAGTTGTCGATTATGTAACGTCCCGAATTCCAAATAAGACCGAATTTGAGAAATTCATAGGATCTTTACTTCACTTCATACAATTTTACAAGAAAATTTAAAACTTTTTCAATAGTACATCAGAGTTACATTACACTTTGTTTACACAGCGGAAGAATAAAAGATTACAATATTGAAAACAAAATACAACTTGTACAACTTTATCAAATAAGTCATTGATTACATCATATTAGCTTTATTCCTTCATGAATAGTCCATTACCTGTATATCAAGTTGTGGGCACGTCAGTCACTTACAACTGATAAAAATGTTATACTCGGCTATCCTTTCTATGCCGTACATATAACGATCTCATTACTTTAACAAATCACAAGAGTTGAATGAACAATAAAGTGTTAAATTGTGACTACGCTAAACATGTAAGTGTATGCCATGTCTTAATGCCTAATGCACACATTTCTACACTAGGATGACACTAATGCACACTTGTTTGGATTCTATGCATCCCATGCTACATAGGTCTGAGGGCAAGAGCCTACGTACTCCACAATAAAGGGTTCAATTCCTCGTCATGAAAACTACCCGGTAATAAAACAATGTTTAGATCATTCCACGAATATGGGTTCCAGCCCGCCGGCTATTATAACGGTTCCCTCATCGTGTGAATTATCCTGCAAGTGCCCCCTAGTCCCGGTATACGTATATACATTGGAGACGGCAAACTATCCGCCCGACTTCGCCAAGTCCCGGATTTAAATATATAAAAAAAAACCGTCTCCCACAGAGCAACCTCAGTCCGCCAATTGGGTCTATAGCCACGGAGATCCACCGCCGACTATATAGAGGCAACCCACTTATGTTTGCCCAGGTTTACTACATCTTCACTTAAGTGCCTATTACTTAAGTTCAAGACAGGAATAGATTGTCATTTTCTAGAATTCGTCTTACCCCATACCGGTCTTAATCACAATTCCCGAGATAGATCCACGACCATATCTCAACATTATTTCTCAATTTTTATTTCAACATTGGCGGTAACGAGGTCTTACTAACTCAAAACCTCAACCTTTCATGTACAATGATTTATGGGTATTCATACCCTTCAATATCCATATCTTAAAATGAGATTATTCTATCTTCAACTTATTCACAAGTGTCTCAAATCTTATCTTAATACTTTTCGTGATTTCTTAATAACAATAATTCCTTTTTATAAACAAATTTTCATCCATCATCAATCTCTTTAACAACTTAAGCACAAATAACAAATTCATATTTCAACATATACCAAGTACTCTTAATTCGCATAAGTGAATAGTCACATCAAGAGAAGTTCATTCACATGGATAAATTGTTCTCATTCTACCAATAAATCTCATTTTTATTAATAATTTATTCTTGTCAAAAACTCATTTTTCATTTTACTCCTTTTTAGCTTCTCAAATATACATTTAAATCTCAAAACTATTTTTAATAACTCCTTATTTACGTTATAAGAATACTAGAAAATTTTCCATTTTCATTTGCATTAAAATATCATCAAAATACAAAAAAAAACATCAAAATATATAATAATGGTCAGCAATGGGACTCGATCCCGTGACCCAACGAGTAGTGACTATCGCCCACCACAAACCAAGAGTCCAAGTGGACTTTGGTGTCTTAACTCTACTTTGAATTTCTTATATATAAGCTCTAGGGTTTGGGTTTTATTTAAAACAAAAGCTTAAAAAATGTTTTGGCTTGACAGGGCTCGAACCCAGGTCAACAGAGAGGTGACGCAATGCCAGTCCACAGGGCTAGGCGCGCCGAACAGTTTAACTACACTTCGATTGCTTTTGTTTCAGTTTCTGTTATCTTTCTTATTTCATAAATCTCGATTCTTTAATGTGGTTGAATCTTTTATTAGACTGAAATAAACTTATAAAAGCTGAGATTAATCTCTAACAGTAACTCATATGTTTCAAATTCATATTTTAGACGATTGATCTTTCAACATTTCTTCTTATTGGTAAACATAAGGTTGCATCTATTCATTTTGATTAATGGAACCTATTGTATCTTTTATAACCAAAAATGAGTTCATTGGTATCCAAATAACTCAAAAAAAATTATATTTGCTATCAAGAGAAGTATTCCCAACCTTTTTTTTTCGTACAATCTATTATTTTCTTTCGTTCATGCATGGCAAAATAATCAACCCTTACTTTTTTTTCTTTCTCATTACCCATTTACATGATTTACTACTAATTTCCATCATATACAATAGTATAAATTGTTCTACTTTTTACACAAATTACACTTTTATAATAATACTAGTGTATTCACTTGAACAAGAATATTCTTTCATGCAATAATTTATATTCATTTGTCAATACATTACAAAACACTAACTAAGATCACGTTCTTTCTTCTTTCTTAGTATTCAAAAACATGATGTGATCAACATATTTCCTAAGCACAAAATTTTGCAAACATACTAACATGGTTTATAACAAAGAGTTCTTATCATTAATTAGCATGGTATCTATTTCTTAATTGCAACAAACTATCTTCACACATATCATATTATGCTAGCATGAATTTTATTTACAATTTTCACATCAAAAATTCCCTTTATATTACTCATTTTAGCATGCATGTCCTATATTAGAAAATAATGAAATCACCCACTTTATGTGAAGCTTGAACAAATGAAGGGAATGATGGAACACTACTTCTAGCTCCAAGACAACTCCTAGCTCCTAGCAAGGCTTCTCCTCCTAGCAATGGCTTCTTCTCCTAGCAAGAATTTTCTCCAAGCAAAAAGGAACTCTCTTACTCTCTTTCTTTTCTTTCTTTCTTTCTTTTGATTTTGATAATGTTTTTGGTGCAAATGAGAATGAGAAATGAAGGCTCTATTTATAGGATTTTGTGAGGGTTTATTTTGCATAATTTTACACCTAATAACTCTCCAAATTAATTTTACAACTCTTCATGTTCTAAACTCCTAAAACCTACAACTCTCCACCTCCCCACTCTTCACAAACAAAACCCCCAAACCCTTCTCCTCCCGTCTCCAAAACCGGCCACCCCCCTAGCCCACAAATCCGGCCAAGTACATTGGTGTATGCATGCACACATGCATAAACAAATATGAATACATTTCTATAACTCTTAATGTGTATAAAAAGTTGTAACTTGTTATGTATTAGTGCATGTTTAACTTAATTTGTGATTTTAATAGTGGGCTTGCTTCATGGGCTCATTTCTTAATTAATTAATTTAATTATCTAGTGGGCTTCTCTCCTAATGGGCTAGATTTTATTCTATAGGTCTATGGATCAAAAGAAGGCTAATTAAAACTTATGCATGCTAAAAGTTTGTAAATGAGAATAACAAAATGAGAATAAAAATTTGCACGTGCATCATACGTACAAAATTTTAAAAAATACATTTTTAGTTTAAAATAAATTGTGGGGTGTTACAGATTATGACATTGAATGAACCCCTGTCGTGTTCGCTTGCCCCTCTACCGTTGTGTTCATGTCTGAATCTAGTGATATTGAAATCACCCCCTATCACCCATGGACCTGGCCACCAACCCCTAACAAATATTAATTCCTCCAAAAAAAGACCTCTGGACATGGAGTCGTAAGGGCCATATACCGACGTCACCATGTGCTCCCAGTTATCACTTCTACGCCTAATTCGCATTGTGACAGAAAAAACCCCAATATGTTCGTCCATGATTTCGAACATATTCTTATCCACTCCTAGGACGATGCCCCCTGAATACCCGACCGATGTCTTAAATGTCCAATAAAACATGTCAGCGCATCTAATAGACCCTAAATCATCATCGGTAGGATTGACTAACCTAGTTTCCTGGAAGGCACAAATACTAGGCTTCTTCTTCGAGATTGTGTCACTAATTAATCTTTTCTTAGTTTTTTGCCTCATCCCTCTTACGTTCCAAAAAATGTAATACATTAAAAAACAAGTAATACACCTATATCTGACCCCGAGTTAGTAGCTCCAGCCTTAACTACTTACCCTTGTCGTCTCCCCTCTAATGATAAGAACTTGCTTCAACTGTTCAGCTCTAGTGGAACCCATGGTTACACCGTATAGACTTGCGTAAAAAGTCATCATTTAATAAATTCATAGCTGAGGTGTTGTTTATAGGAATACCTCCACAAGCAAATGACGGTTCTTTAGCCCTTGACCCCGCCTTAATGAGATCCTCTTTGCTAGGGCCATGGTGACCCCATTTGATCATTTTTTTTTTGCTTTTCCATTAATATTCTAGGCCTTTCTTAGAGCTGATTCTAATACTCCTCTCGCCGCTTCCTCCTTCCGCTATCTCGTCGTTCTGTTTCTCCCACATATCTGTCTCCGTCTCGGAAACTTGTGCCCCTTCTGTTACCCCGTCTAGCGCTCCTATAATTAGATCTTCTGATTGTATGTCGTCTTCAATATTCTCTTCACCCTCGAAGTCATCAATCATCCGCTCCTTTCCCTTGGTTTCCTTCTCTGCCATATCGATGTCTACATTATGAATAATTGTCCTGCCATCAGTAGCACGTGTTTTGAGTGGCTCCATCGACGTCTGAATATGCTGCTTTGCCCCCTCAATTTCAGAATGCACATTGTTTCCATTTCCCACTTCTGAGCCCGGCCCACTTATGAGGCCCATTTTATATTCAGCTAGCGCCCTACCCACTGCTTCTTTGATAGCTGTCTCGAACTCTATTTTTGATAAGAGTAATGCTAGAGCCACTACCAATTTCACTACATTTCTCTTCACTACCTTAGGTGGCACACTCCAATAGGTAGTGAATAATAGAGTAGGTGGGAGAACTCTCCAATAGGAGTATGCCACATAAGGTAGTGAAGAAAATGGTAGTGAAATTAGTAGTGGCTAAAGCATTACTCTTTTGATAATGAAAGTATGTCAGTCTCGAATTGACAGCTAGTCCCACCCGCGTACGCTTCTGCCGCTTCACATCTCTTCAAAATCCCCATTTTCCTCCCTTTGACAACTGGCTCCATGCTTTCCCCACTCTTCTTTATAGTCATAGTCACCTTTTTCTCTGACCATGCACCTTGTACTGTAGAGAAGCTGTCTCTATTAACTTTTTCCCCCACCTTTTGAGAACTCTGTGCCATGTCATCCTGGATTTGAAATGGGTGGTCCTGATCAAATTTTGCTTGATCTAACGGATGTGGTTTCGAAGCTGTACCCATGCAGATCCTGATCGTCGATGGACACTCAAGATCGATCCGATGCTGATCCAACATTTGTTGTTCATCGTCTACCTTTAGTTCCTCATCAGTTCTAAACCTTTCGCGAGCGTCTGAGTTGTCCCCTGGCCTGAACGACACATTCTTCTTCGTTTCAACGATGATTTTAACATCAAAGACGTCTTGCTCAAATATAACCTTGATCAACAGCGGATTATCTTCCTTCCTCTCGACCCCAACTTGAATACGTGCGTACTCCCTCCGATCTTGCAGCATGGTGTTTTTATCAATATCGGAGAGTAGCCCAAACCCCGCTACGAGGTTCTGGAATCTTGTTCGCACCCAACAATGGTATGGCAGGTTGAAAACTCGAATCCACAACAATGGGAGTGACTCTGCTTTGATCACTCCTACGCTTCGGTTCCACCTTGAGAACGTAACATAAAAGTCCCTCCCCTCGATCCCTTTCATCTCTAGTAGAGTTTGCACTCTTTCTTCGCACTGGCAGTGGACGAAGAAGGTATTGGAACTCGTTTGCTGAGCGTCCCAAGTCCAGTTCAGGTTTGGTTCAGTGATCGTCATGAGAATCTCCATGATATCCTCCCTCTTCGGATTACTGCTTTGAGCCTTAATGATGATGCAGTTGGAGAATCTATTGTCGAACTCTGCCATGATCGAAGTAGGGATGATAGTTTCTCTAGTCACCTTCCTTGGTCCTGCGACACTTTTCTCAGTTCTACTCTGAGTTGAGATAGTCGTCGCCGGCTCTTTAACGAAGTCCTTAGAACCCGACTTCCCCGCCGCTGTCCTCCTCTGACATTCTGTCGAAATGTGCCTGTATCCCTTACAATCGAACTTGCAATTGTGAATCGAGTGGCCAGTTCTTGCACACTTATGAAACTTCTGTTTGTCATCTCGATTGGCCTTTTCTGTCGAGCTGTAGCTACCCCTCCACCCTGCACTCGCTTCAACGATCTTGAGCTTACATGGCGTTACTAGGATCCACTCTCCTTCTTCGTCATTTCTATCTCCGGTGTCTCGACGTTACGGTGAGCTCTATGCTCCTTTGTAACGTCGTATTCGCCTCTGATAACCTCTGCATAGGACTTCCTCCTCTCCTCCGAAGCGTAGCCTTCCTCTCTAGATCTCTTGGACTCCCTTGGCAGTTCTCTTTGACCACGTCGCACCTCGTGCCATCTTGAGGTACCTTTGCCCCTAAGGTGACGACTTGTTTCTCCCTCGTCTCCGTATCGCCTAACCAGACGGTGATCTCTATCTACCTCCTTCGCTCGTTTGGTCATGGAAGGGTGGTGGTTGCTGGAGGCTTTGTTAGGGTGGCTGGGCCTGGAGGGGAAGTGAGAATGGCTGGGTTTGGAGGGGAAGTAAGAATGGCTGGGTAAGGAAGGGAAGTGAGAATGCTCTCCCATTATCAAAACTCCTCTTTTTGTACTGGATAAAGAGAAAAATGCGACGTACCAGCACCCTATGCAGCCTACTTGTTGTGCGCGGAATACAAAACTAATTAACCAATGCGGAATCAAAGAGAGAAACAGCGAGAAAAACAGAAAAACAAGCAAACACAAGAACACAAGATTTACGTGGTTCGGCAAAACAATGCCTACATCCACAAGGGGCGGTTGGGGTTTCTTCTTGCTATACTCAACAATGGGCAAAACAAAGTTTACAAGAGATGACGGCTGCAAAATCCGAATAGAGGTCTATATTTTACAAAACCCTAACAGGTGTATTTATAGGGAGACTATTGGGCCTTCCAAAAATGGGCCTGATCTGATTCAAAACCCGCCGACAGTCGACTGGTCACCTTACCAGTTGACTGATAAATACTTCGGGACAGTCGACTGATCCCATACTCAGTCGACTGATTCTGCTGTACCTTTAGCCTTTGAAAACTCCTCTCTGGACAGTCGACTGCTCCTCCAACCAGTCGACTGAAGCACTGAAACTTTCGATCACTGCAGATACTCAGCAAACAAATACCAGAATCGAGCCATTATCCTACAATCTCCACCTTGGCGAGATCTTCCAAGTAGCCCAAGCAATCTCCACAAATACTCCAAAACAAATGCTCATTACCAAATGCAACAAAACACCCAAACTCCACCTTAGTATGATATCACATACTAAACAAACCAATAGCAAAGCACTATCCCAACCGCCCATGCCAAATCATCAAACATGCAAAATATTAGCCAGGTTCATGCAATGCTTGAACTTGGCTGCCCCAACAATTTTGGTCAACATATCAGCAGGATTATCAGCTGTCCCAATCTTCACTAGAAGAATATCACCATCTTTTATCAAATCACGCACAAAATGATAACGGACATCAATATGCTTGGTTCTCGAATGATGAACTTGGTTCTTCGCTAAATGAATAGCACTCTGACTGTCACAGTGTACCTCCACCTTCTCCCGATGAATCCCCAAGCTCTTCAAAAGTCCATGAACCCAAATGGCTTCCTTCATGGTCTCAGCAACTGCCATGTATTCAGCCTCAGTAGTAGACAATGTTACAGTGGACTGCAAATTTGATCTCCAACTTATAGGTGCTCTAGCCATAGCAAACAAATAGCCTGTAGTAGACCGCCTTTTATCTAGATCACCTGCATAGTCAGAATCAACATACCCAACCAATAACCTGCTAATATTGTCATCCCTTTCAAATTTCAAACCCACATCTGTGGTGCCACTTATGTACCTCAAAATCCATTTAGCCGCTTGCCAATGCTCTCTGTCTGGATCATGCATATATCGACTAACCATACTCACCGCCTGGGAGATGTCTGGTCGAGTACAAACCATGGCATACATCAAACTGCCAACCACACTAGTGTAAGGTACATTAGCCATATACTGTCTTTCTTCATCTGTACTTGGCGACTGAGAAGCACTAATTCTGAAATGAGTGGCTAAGGGTGTACTGACTGGTTTAGTTTTCTCATCTATACCGAACCGTTTCAGCACCTTCAAGAGATATTGCTTCTGTGTCAAACTCACTATGCCCTTTGCCCTGTCTCTAGTTATCTCCATCCCAAGTATCTTCTTGGCTTCACCAAGGTCCTTCATCTCGAACTCAGCACTCAGCTGATTCTTCAAATTTTGAATCTCCTAAGCATTTTTAGAGGCAATCAACATGTCATCCACATATAATAACAGATATATGAAAGAGCCATCCTGCAATTTCCTGAAGTAGACACAATGATCAAACTCACTTCTGGAATATCTCTGCACCTTCATAAACTGGTCAAACCTCAAATACCACTGCCTTGGAGATTGCTTCAACCCATAGAGAGACTTCTTCAACCTGCAAACACAACTTTCCTTCCCAGCAGTCTTAAACCCATCTGGCTGCAACATATAAATTTCTTCATCTAGATCCCCATGTAAGAATGCAGTCTTCACATCCATCTGTGTCAATTCAAGATCAAATTGTGCTACCAATGCCAACAAAATCCGAATAGAAGGATGCTTCACAACCGGAGAGAACACTTCATTATAGTCAATTCCTTCCTTTTGAGCATACCCCTTTGCAACTAGTCTAGCCTTGAACCGAACACTGCCTTTTGGACCTTCTTTCTTCGTATACACCCACTTGCAACCAATTGCTTTCTTCCCCTTTGGTAGTTGCACTAGATCCCAAGTCTTATTCTTATGAAGAGAGTTCATCTCTTCATCCATAGCAACTTTCCAATCTGCATTTTCAAAACTTCTAGTGGCTTCTTTGAAGTTGGAGGGAACTTCATCATCCACAATGGGAAGAGCAAATGCAACTGTATCTGTAAAGCGAGACGGTCGTTTGATATCTCTTCTTTGCCTTCTTACTGCAATTGATTCTTCCTGCTGGATAGGAACTTCTTCATCATTCTCAGTATCAACCACATCATCTTCATCTTGGACAGGAACAGGATTTTCAACTGAAAACTTTTCTAACTCCACCTGTTGGAGAACTCTCCTACCAGTCGACTGGTAATTGCCAACAGTCGACTGTCCCGAGCTTCCACTCTTTTGCTGCTCCTGAAGACCAGTCGACTGATACTGTACACCAGTCGACTGTCCCGAGCTTCTGCTACTCACCTGTTGGATAACTGTCCCACTCTTCTGCTGCTCACCAGTCGACTGGTCTATTCCATCAGTCGACTGTCCCGAGCTGATCATGCTGGTCTCATCAAAAGTCACATCCCTGCTGATTACTAACTTTTTCTGTTCTGGACACCACAACCTGTAACCTTTGACACCAGTACTAAAACCAACAAATATAGCCTTCTTGGCTCTTGCATCAAGTTTAGTTTCAGTTACATGAAAATAAGCAGGACAACCAAATATATGCAAAAAACTATAATCAGATGCAGGTTTACCACTCCATACCTCAATAGGCGTTTTGCCTTCAAGTGCTGCTGATGGTAAACGGTTGACAATGTGGCTTGCATATATAACCGCTTCTGCCCAAAATGTCTTCTTCAATCCAGACTGTGCTAACATACATCTCACCTTCTCAAGTAAGGTTCTGTTCATCCTTTCTGCAACCCCATTTTGCTGTGGAGTCTTCCTAACTGTGAAGTGCCTCTGGATCCCTTCATCTTCACACAATTTCAGAAATGGATCATTCTTGTATTCCCCTCCATTATCTGACCTCAGAACCTTAATCTTCCTACCAGTCTGATTTTCAACTTTCTTCTTCCAACTTGTGAACAATGTCAAAACTTCATCTTTGTGCTTCATGGTATATACCCAAACTCGTCTGGAGTAATCATCCACAAATGTAACAAACCAGTGTCTACCACTCATAGAAGGTGTCTGAGTAGGGCCCCAAACATCCGTGTGCACATAATCGAGGATACCCTTTGTCTGATGTACAGCTGTACCAAATTTCACCCTAGTTTGCTTACCTAACACACAATGTTCACAAAATTCCAACTTGCAACCTTTGGCATCTTTAAGCAACCCTTGCTTCACAAGCCCCTGCAAGGCCTTTTCTCCTGCATACCCGAGTCGCATATGCCACAACCTGGTAGAGTCGGGAACAACCTGTTTAGGCTTCTCAGTTACACTGGCAGCCTGACCCAAATATGTTTTTCCCTGCAAGAAAAACAAGTTCCTCTTTCTTTGCCCTTTCATCACCACGAGTGATCCGCTAGTCACCTTCAGAATGCCACCTTCACTAGCAAATTTCAATCCACTGGCCTCCAAAGCACCTAGTGAAATCAGATTCTTTTTCAAATCTGGAACATATCATACATCTGAAAGCTCCCTAATAAGACCATCGTGCATTAGCAATTCAATCTTCCCGATTCCTACCTTCTTACAAGGCGCATCATTTCCCATCAAAACTACACCACCATCCATATACTCCAAAGAAGTAAACCACTCCTTTTTCCAAGACATATGATAGGAGGCTGCTGTATCAAGAAACCATACTTCTTGATAAAGTGAGGGACTAGAAGCAAGTGCAAAAGAAAAATCCTCGCCACTATCTAAATTATCAACAGTCACATTTGCAGTCGAATTTCCCTTATTTCGTAGCTTCGGACAATCCTTTTTCCAATGCCCCCTTTCATGACAGAAAGCACATTCATCTTTGGCTGGTATTTTCCTGTCCTTCGAAACTCCTCTCGATTTGGAACGAGATTTGTTTCCCTTTTTCCCAGATTTGGACTCAGATCTGGTCTCAGTCCTGCCCCTTACAATCAATGCTTCAGAAGTTTCTCTATCAACCATTTTATCCCTTCTCCTAGTTTCATTATTCAACAAAGCATTTGCAACATCTTCATATTTCACAGTATCATTTCCATATATTAAAGTTGTTGCTAAATGATCATAACTTTCGGGTAATGAATTCAACAGAATTAGGGCTTTATCTTCATCTTTAATTTGCTCATCCAAATTTAACAAATCAGCCAATAATTTATTAAATGATTCAACATGAGCATTCATAGACATACCTTCCGTATAGGTGAAGCGAAAAAGTCTCTTCTTCAAATATAGACGATTCTCCAAACTTTTCCTCATGTATTTGTCTTCGAGCTTCTTCCACAACACCGCAGCAATGGTATCCCTCATCAAATCATACTTCTGAGCCTTCGCAATAAAGAGCCGAATAGTCCCACACGCAACTCGATTCAACTTCTTCCAATCTACATCGGACATATTCTTTGGTTTTTCTACCTCCAAAGCAACATCTTGTTCTTGTTGAACAAGAACATCCAACACCTCACACTGCCACATCCCGAAATTGTTTGTCCCATCAAATTTTTCAACTTCAAATTTTGCGTTGTGAATCGTTGTTCTGGATGAACTTGATCCCACAACATCCTTGGTTGCATCTGCATCACTCGCCATCTCCCTCTAGGTCGAACCGAAAGCTCTGATACCACTTGTTGTGCGCGGAATACAAAACTAATTAACCAATGCGGAATCAAAGAGAGAAACAACGAGAAAAACAGAAAAACAAGCAAACACAAGAACACAAGATTTACGTGGTTCGGCAAAACAATGCCTACATCCACAAGGGGCGGTTGGGGTTTCTTCTTGCTATACTCAACAATGGGCAAAACAAAGTTTACAAGAGATGACGGCTGCAAAATCCGAATAGAGGTCTATATTTTACAAAACCCTAACGAGTGTATTTATAGGGAGACTATTGGGCCTTCCAAAAATGGGCCTGATCTGATTCAAAACCCGCCGACAGTCGACTGGTCACCTTACCAGTCGACTGATAAATACTTCGGGACAGTCGACTGATCCCATACTCAGTCGACTGATTCTGCTGTACCTTTAGCCTTTGAAAACTCCTCTCTGGACAGTCAACTGCTCCTCCAACCAGTCGACTGAAGCACTGAAACTTTCGATCACTGCAGATACTCAGCAAACAAATACCAGAATCGAGCCATTATCCTACACTACTTTCTCTGTCTAGGGGTTTCCTTTCTGCTTTTTTCAGTTTTGTTATGTTTTACACTACTTTGGCGTTACTTTTGCACCTTCTCTGCTGTGGTTTTTAGCTAACTTGTTTGGCTTATGTTCGTTTCTTTTCAGAGCTAATCTGGGAGCGGATTGTCGTGTTTTCCCCATGCTGTGGTCTTCATAGCCACTGTAGGTGGTTGGATTTTGGCACGCTGCTAGCGCTTGTTTTTTTTTTTTTGGTCTGCTGTAGGCGGAGGGATTTCCCTTACTGCTCCCTGTATCGCTTTTGACAAGTTTCTTTCTGGGGTGTTTTCTCCTATGTTGCTTTACTACTTTACTGTCGTTCACTGTATATGTTTTGTTCTCTGTTACTTGGGATTCCTCTATCGAGGATAGTGGTGATCTTTGGCTTCTAACCTTCTCATTTTACGTGCGTTATTGTCAGTTTGGTTTTTACTATGTTTTGGTGTGCTGTGGTACCTTATTTCAGAGGGTGTTCCCTGGCCTCCTTGTCGGGGTTATCCCTCCTTTGTGGTTATTCTATCCTCTGGCTTGGGAGGGGCTACGCTTAAGGTATACATTCTTTTCCTGACTGTTTTGGTGTGGTTGTTTCGGTGTATCCCTGGGTGCCATTTGGAGGTCGGGGCTGCCTGGTCTCCAAGTCTGTGTGGATTCTCTGCTGTCTCGTGCGTTTTTTTGGCCGTCACTTGTGTGTCTCATGTGTTTGTCGGTGTGGCTTTAGTCCGGTCCATCATTTCCTGCGACTGGTCGCCTGTGGTGGACCGTCCCTTTATTGTTGCCGCCCTGGGCGTTGTGGTTTCAGTCTGTCTGCAAGTGATTTTGTGGTGTTCCATTGTATTCTGATGTACAGTTTTGCTGTTGGTTAATCTTTCACTGGCCGTTATTTTTTTCATGTAGGTTATAGTTGTTTTTGTTGTTGGCCTATTGCTTCGGTCTCTCTCCGAGCAAGTGCCTTTTGGTTTCTTGTAATTTGTACTCTCCTTTTTTTAATATATGTTTGTTTTTTAGGCTGGACCCTAAAGCTCTATCCCGTTGATCAAAAAAAAAATAAGGGGGAAATTTTGTAGTCAAAATAAATATTCTTTCTAGTTTTGAATATACTAATGCCTATTGGCCGGGTCATATCTTGTTTACCTCTGTGTTGGTTGTGTATTAGTTTTAGTTTCGCACTTAAATATTGCATGGGTCTGTATCATGTGCAATTCGCCATTTTAAACTCATCATTCCTGAACTTGCAATTCACCATTTAACTCAATCGTTCCTGAATTGAGTTTTTTATAAAAAAAAACTCGTCTTTCCTGAACCTATGTTATTGGCTTATGAGACCCTTCTTTTTGACTACTAGAAAGAGTTACATTGCAATACGAAATATAATTGTAAGAGGTATGGCAAGTAATGTATGAGAATGAATTTAATCACCATGAAGCTGTTAAATCGTGCATTCTCACTTCAGTGATGGATGAGGGTGGAGAAGTGTAGCATACAAATCTATATATAGTGGCCTATTTAATCAGTTTGAGAAAATGAGAAGAAATTGATTACTCTGTGGAACTCCAATTCAGAATGGGAGGCTGAGTGGGCTGAGTGCACAAGATCGTTATCACAGATTGAAAGCTAGATGCTCATACTTCTCGATGAATTTTGCACACGATATCACAATGTGAACTCTTCCAAAGTTGAACTTGATAGAAGTTTTGAGTCCTTCACATCGTGTCAACAGAGAGGAACTAATTGCCATTTTCTAATCTAAATTTCTACCTTATCGCAAAGAAACATATACCCCTTTTCAAACAATAAACCTGAAAACTGCGAAACAGAATTTTCTACAAAGGCACTTTAAGAATCCAACAGTATGGTCATAAAACTAATATGTTCATGTAAAGCTTTTTATAGATAGTACCACCACATACTTTGAATAATTATAAGATGACACAGGGCTGATAAGCATAACAATTGAGTACTTGCACTTTCGTATATAGAGTACATATAAATTTTTCTCATTCTCTTTAATTAATAATATATAAAAGTGATAAGGTATATCATTCATATATTATGATCATCAGTTGTGAATAGGTGGCTTTTGCTTAGGTGGGTTGTAATCCATTCCCTCTATGCTTCCCATATCTGGAAAATTAGGATCAACATCATTGTTTGCTTGTTGAGCTTCATTGTGGACCCTCACAGCCTCTACTGTTCCTCCAGTAACAGTCAGTTCCCTTCCTGCATCCCTCACCAAATTATACAAATATATACAAGTTCACCAATTCAGCGAAAAATATAAAAGTTTATTGCGAAGATTAAGATAAAAGCTTATAATGAAAATTATTTTTTTAAAATAAAAATTGCTGTAAATTGTACAAGGAAATTTTAATGTGATTTTGTGTATTATAAGACCATCTTCTCATGCTAAATGTTTTGGCTTGAGCGCTTCTGTTCTTTTGGTTAATTACAGGGTTATATATATGTATCTTCGGTTTTTTATAACAAACATTTAATCCAAGTATCACTCTTAAAGTATCTAGCTACAAATAGATCTAAACTATATGAATCCATAAAACATGTAAAATAATTAAATTCTTATGGTCATCCATATAGGAATGCAACGAAACATGCGGCTGTTGCAATCAACTGGCATAAGACTAGAATAGTGTAGCAAGAAAAATGGTTCCAAATGAGTCATGCTAATTATACTATATGAGTAGTATACTATTTTGTTACCTAGCTAGCAAATTAAGTAGGCTTCCTTTCAAATTAGTAAAAGTTTTCTAAATAAAGGTACAACATGGCCACTTATCAGTCAAAACAATTAAAAGGTGCAAAAACATTTACGGTATTAATCTCTTTCAGATTAGAACCCTACCTTGAGTTGTCAACAACGACAAGAGGAAGCAAACAGCAAGAAAGTCGCGCAAATGCAGATTGATGAAGGCCATGGATGAGATGAGAATGTGTTTTTTTTTCCCCTTTGATTCACCATTTATATAGAGATCGATCGAGATCTATGTCAATCAAATATGCATGCCGACTAAGAGAACAAAACCATTAATTACGTAATGTGTTTCGACCCTTGCATGTGTGGAAGAACCTAATCTAATGTTCATAAGAGCTCAAATTCTGCAATAACAGACTCCCTCTTTAATGCTAGTTGTTACAGATTTGACTCTGATTGTAACCTTGATCTGACTCAGCTAGCTGAGAATAGAGACTATAGAGTACCAGAATTAATGAATGGATTGATGCAATTAACATCAATATACCGATGGACCCTAATTAACGTTATGCATTTAATTTTATAGATACTGCTAATCACCTCTCACACACACACATGTTAGGAAAGTTATGGGCAGAAGCTACCCCACAACTAAGTGAAATTGAGAAAGTGAAAATAAAGTTGACACAAATATTTTACGTGGAAAACCCCCAAAGGAGAAGGGGGTAAAAACCACGGACAAGATAATGAGATTTTACTGCTGCAAGTAGGGATTACAACATTCTCTCTAAATATAAGGAGAGTACAATTTTCACTCTCTCTTATAGTAAGAGAAACACTCTCTCACAAATTTGAGAAAAATACAAGTATACAAATATTTCTAAGGGGATACAATTTTATCCCTATTGAGAACACTCTTGTAATACTCTCTTTCTTTTCTTAATCTCTCTTTCTTTTCTTAATCCTCACTGAGCTCTTATTGCTCTGCTCTGCTCAGCTGCAACTCAAACCCTTCCTCTAACCTCAATTTATCGTAGGAGGAGGGGAGAGTTAGGACAAGAGCAGGAGGGTTGGTGGCCTCATTTTTCAAAAATGAAGGCAGGAGGTGGCCTTTTCTACCGACAACACACACACACACACACACACACACACACACACACACACACACACATATATATATATAATATTATAATGGGAGAAGGTCTTAGTGTTATTTGTAAATATTTTGTCATTCTACCAACCCGTGCAACGCACGTGCATAACTATTATAAAGGAGGTCCTAGGTTCAAATCAAGACTACGTCTAAATTTTTATTTTAAAACACTATATTTATTAAAACGTGCATCGCACATGTAAACTACTAGTATATATAAGGTAAAATGAAGATTGTAAACAGCATGCAGTTAGTAACTTAATTACAGGAACTATAGATAGAGAAAACAGTGTCCGGCCATCACTCAATCTACGATTAACTGAAGCAAGCAATAAGAAGAAATTAACTGGAAATTGAATACGTCGCCATTTTAGATTATGTTGATTTCAAAGTAGATCAATCATGGTTATATATATGATCAGCCCTGATCTTTATAATGATTCTACCCATTTTTTTTTTAAGATAACGCGGATAGAGTCGTATGACTCCAGCCCAATCAATAATAAAAAGATATAATACAAAGTAATTTTACACGCTGTAAAATCAAACAAACACACAAAGATCCTCCCCACAAACAGTAATGGAAGTCATTACCAAGACCAACACAAAATAAGCAAAACAGACAGGTACAATCAGCACCATCCAAAGGTGCTATGCCCATTGCAGACTAAAAGTGTTGAAAAATCGATTTGGAGAAAATAATTATTATTCTTGTTATTTTTCCTTTACTGTATACATCTATATATAGAATTACATTCTTGGAGAAGAAGAAAAGAGATTGAGAGAAGATTGGGGAGATGAGAGATTTGGGGAATCTGTTTTCTATATATTAGGAAACAGAATATACAATTGCTATATTTCAACACTCCCCCTCAAGTTGGTGCATATATAGATATCGAACATGCCCAACTTGTAAACAAATTTCAAGAATAGCCGAATCGAAACAGCCTTGGTTAGGATATCTGCGAGTTGATCTTCTGACTTCACTTTGGATATCTCAATAACTTTCTCATCTAATTTTTCTTTGATGAAGAATCTGTTCACCTCTACATGTTTCGTCCGATCATGCTGAACTGGATTAGCCGCAATAACACATGCCGCTTGACTGTCACAATACACCTTCATAGGCTCCTTTGGACCATAGCCTAAGTCCTGCAATAGGAGTTTCAACCATAAAGCTTCTGTTATACTCAAAGCTACTTCGCGATACTCAGCCTCTGCACTAGAGTGTGCAACAACATTTTGCTTCTTGCTCCTCCATGTAACTAAATTTCCTCCAACAAAGGTGAAATATCCTAAAGTGGAGCGCCTATCGATTATAGATCCTGCCCAATCAGTATCAGTATATGCCTCAACCTTCAAGTGACTATGTTTCGCAAATAAAACTCCTTTTCCTGGGGCTGACTTAATGTATCTCATAATTCTCATTACTGTGTCCATATGTTGTTTCCGAGGTGCATGCATAAATTGACTTACCACACTTAAAGCATATGACAAATCTGACCGTGTATGTGCAAGATACATTAGTCGTCCAACCAATCTCTGATATCTTTCCTTATCACAAGGCACTTGATCAGCTTCGTTGCATAGTTTTAGTCCTTCTTCCAATGGTGTACTAATCGGTTGACAAGCGGACATTCCAGTTTCCTTCAATAAATCGAGAGCAGATTTTCTTTGAGAAAGAAATATCCCCTTTCTTGAGCGAGAAACTTCAATACCAAGGAAGTATCTCAAAGGACCAAGATCTTTCATTTCGAACTCTTGTGACAAGTAGTTCTTTAATGCCTTCATCTCCTCAGAATCATCTCCAATTACTATCATATCATCAACATAAATAATGAGAGCAGTAATTTTACCTTCTTTCCTTTTTAGGAATAAAGTATGATCAGAATTACTCTGATCATATCCGAATGTTCTCATTGATTTTGTAAATCTCCCAAACCAGACTCTTGGCGACTACTTCAGTCCATACAATGCTTTCTTCAGACGACATACTTTGTTGCTGTGTTGGACTGGTCTGTTCGACCCTGGTGGAAGATCCATATAGACTTCTTCTGCCAATTCCCCATGCAAAAATGCATTCTTCACATCAAATTGCTCCAATGGCCAGTCAAGATTTGCAGCAAATGACAGTAGAACTCGAATAGTGTTGAACTTTGCCACAGGTGCAAATGTTTCATCATAATCAATTCCATAAGTTTGAGTGTACCCTTTGGCAACCAGCCTTGCCTTGTACCGCTCTATCGAACCATCCGATTTATATTTCACTGTATAAATCCATCTGCATCCTACTGGCTTCTTCCCTGCTGGCAGCTCGACTATCTCCCAAGTCTCATTCTTCTTCAAGGACTTCATCTCCTCATCCATAGCTGCTTTCCACCTTGGATCGGCTAAGGCTTCCTGCACACTATTAGGAATAGATACAGCAGATAATTGATTCACAAATGACTTATTTGATTCAGATAATCGGTGAGTGGACACATAATGACTCATGGGATATTTGACTTTACTAGTGGGATTAGGCTCGTTAGTGGGTTTTAAGATACCTCTAGTAGTACGGTTTGGAAGTTCTCTTCTTGGAGCTTCGGACAACGATGACGATTGGTTTTGGGGTTCTACTGGGAGTAGAGATAGATCTGATGGTACTGGTGGTGGAGATGGTTCAGATGGTGCTGGTGGTGGAGATGGCTCATCTTCATGGAGGTTCGGCACTGACTGCAGATCTTCGTGAAAATTTTCTTCCTCAACCAACAAGTCTTCATTCGAGTGATCGTCATTACTTACATCCTGATTTTCTCCCCTTATATCTGATTGTTCAGTTTGAATAGTAACCACTTCATCATAGGCAAGAGTTTGAACTTCACTTCGGTACTCCTCATGAAGTTCAACCTCAGAGGAAAAATACATCTCATCTTCATGGAACACCACATCCATAGTCACAAACATCTTTTGAGTTGGCGGGTGATAACACCGATACCCTTTCTTATTCTGTGCATATCCCACGAAAATACAGCGGACAGCTCGAGGAGTTAACTTATTGCGTTCATGTTGATGAAGATGAACAAATGCAACACACCCAAACACACGAGGTGGCAAGTTGACGACTTTTGGTGCATTCATAGCTTCAGTTAATGCTTGAAATGGTGTGAGAAAGTTTAGGATATTAAAGGGAACTCGGTTGATTAAGTATGCAGCAGAAGCAAGGGCTTCTCCCCAATAAATGTGTGGCATATTCCTATGGATGAGAGAAGCACGGACCATTTCAAGCAAGTGTCTATTTATCCTTTCTGCAACCCCATTCTGTTGAGGTGTATACGAGCATGTAGTCTGATGAACAATTCCGTGTTCCACCAAATATTGTTGCAGATTTGAACTCGGGTATTCTCTGCCATTATCACTCCTAAGAACTTGAATTTGTGATTTATACTGAATCATAACATGCTTGTGAAATTTCTGAAACAAACCACTAACTTCACTTTTCGACTTCATCAGACAAATCCAGGTCATACGGGTACAGTCATCAATAAAGGTCACAAACCATTTGACTCCTCCAAATGTAGTGGTTTTGGATGGACCCCAAACATCAGAATGAATAATCATAAAAGGTAGGGAGCTTCGACTTGGACTTGGAGGAAAAGAGACACGATGACCTTTTGCGAGTTCACACACATCACACCGAAAGGCAGATATATCCAACTTCAAAAATAAACTTGGAAATAATTTTTTCAAATAACCAAAGGAGGCATGCCCTAGACGTCGATGCCATAGCCAAATATCTGATTTCTTCTTCTCATCTTCGGATCCTTCCACACTTATAGCTTGAGTCAACTTGCTCGAACATTCAGATTCTAAATCTAGGTAATAGAGCTTCCCGTGTCTAACCCCATAACCAATCGTCTTGCGAGTCTGAATATCCTTAAACACACAATGTGAAGGTCAAAAAACTACAATACAATGTAAGGCAGTGGTTATTTGGATAACAGATAATAGGTTGAAATTCAAGGATGGCACAACTAGGGCAGTATCTAAGGTTAGGTTGTTTGTGAGGTGCATGGTACCCTCGCCAGTAATAGTGGTAAGATCACCATTGACAGTGGACACAGTTGATTTAGTGGATGGTTGAAAATTTTGAACTTGTCTAGAATCAAAAGTCATATGGTCGGTAGCACCCGAATCAATTATCCATGCACTATTCATAACAGAAGCAGAAATATTAAATACCTTACCATCATTACCTGCAGCTGTAACTAATGTAGAGGCGAGTCCAATACTCTTCTCAGCTCCATCAATTTGTCCCATGGTAGCGGCACAAGAAAACAACGGATTTGATCTTCAGCAACCAATAGCAAATGACACAACTTGGCCAAGAACAGCAACTAGCAACACCACAAACAGCACCCTCCGATAGAATAGCTCTTTTTAGATCCGATCTAGATCAAAAACCAAGAGCCCGAACACCAACAACAACAGTACCTAAATGAAACGGCATCAATAACTGAATGAATGGATCTGCCCCAAAGCCTGGATCGGCTTCACGATGCTGCCGATGACGAGGTGAGCGAAGTGGGAAAAGACGCCGCGCGTCTTATCGGCGGTAGCAACGGCGGCGCCGGTGGAAGAGGGATCGTCGGAGATGACGCAGTCGATGCGGACGATGACGTTGTCGACGAAACGGACGAGACTTTGGAACCTTCTGGAAACGAGGCAGCAGCCAGCAATGGTAGGGGCGACGGTCGGCGCTGGTGGTCGGCGTCGCTGGCGATGGTGGCGTCGCAGGCGACGGTGGCGTCGACGTCGACTGGCGGTGTGGCGACGTTGATGAGGGTATGCAGCGGGGTTCTTGGGATGGGTTCTCGACGAGTATGGAAACTTCGATGGGTTCGGAGGTAGTCGTCGATGGCTGCGGGGTCGCGACGGTGACGGCAGCAGCTTCGACGGGATCGAGGTGCAAGAGTTCGGGGATGAAGTTCGTCGGGATCGGGATCGGTGGTGATCAGAGAACAAGAAAGAGAAGAATAACAGGTTCGGATCTCTTTTCCTTGCTCTCCACCAAGTCTAGATCTTGTTAGGCTCTGATACCATGTTGAAAAATCGATTTGGAGAAAATAATTATTATTCTTGTTATTTTTCCTTTGCTGTATACATCTATATTTAGAATTACATTCTTGTAGAAGAAGAAAAGAGATTGAGAGAAGATTGGGGAGATGAAAGATTTTGGAAATCTGTTTCCTATATATTAGGAAACAGAATATACAATTGTTATATTTCAACAAAAAGGAGCCTGAGGAGAAAAAACGCGGAGTCCTCATGAGGATTCTACACATATTTTGACTGCAAGTTTTCAAGCATCCCAACTTGAATATCTTTCATATACTTGGTTGTTAGTGGTTACAAGTAACTTACACATTAAGAACAGCCGCCCGGTCACAGCACCTCGCATTCTACCATGATCCAAGAGGTCACCTGATCTCCACCTATGAAGCGACAAATATTGAAGAATTTTTTCCAAAAGATCACCTGTATATATATTTACTGTTTGATTATACATAATTGTGTATAATAATAATAATAATAATAATAATAATAATAATAATAATAATAATAATATTGGAATGAATAGACATTCGGCATGAATTCAGTTGAGACCCGACAGATACGGAGTGATTCTTAAAAGTAGTTGGTGGTGTGACCCAGTCAGAACAACATATATATATCGAACTGAATCCAAGATCGACAAGAATGAAATTAGCAGCACCCTATACATATATATAGCCTATGGGCACCACTGTCTTCACAAAATGCCGAAGATTAGTCATGGCATTCAGGTGATCCTCTCTGTGCTTCTGCACCAAGCCCAGACCCGTCGCCATTGCCATTTAATTACCGGTCAGCAGTTTTCAGATATAATGCATGTGCTTTTGCCTACATACACTTGAAATTGTTGATTATTAATTGTATATGCCGGATAATGAAAATACTTCAATTTTAAAGAGGATAACTATTCAGCAAGTGAGATAAAAGTTGCGAGGGATGAGGAAATTTAATCTGGTGATATCAAGATTGAGGTTGATGGACATCCCAATTAATGACCGGTGTTTTACGTGGTCCAACCGACGTAGGGAGCCGATACTTGCTAAGCATGACAGGATTCTAGTCTCTACAGACTCGAAAACCAAGTTCCCCCTGGCAAAGGCAAGGTTATGTATTCGAAACACATCGGATCATGTACCTATCATGATCGATACGGGTTAAGAGGGAAGAAGCAGACAGAGAATTTTTCGGTTCGAAAAGATGTGGTTGACCAACAAGGACTGTCAAAAAAAGGTGAAGAAATGCTGGGAAGAGGGACAAGGGCAGGCAGAGCCAGCCGCCAGACTAAACAAAAAACTAGCTACTCTCAGAAGGAGGCTAAGAAAGTGGAATAAAGTCACGTTCGGGAATATCTTGAAAAGGAAAAAGGATATCCTTATCGAGATTGAGGAACTAGAAAGAAATGAGGAAGTTGATGTCCTGGATGATAATCAGTTCCAAAGATTAACGGCATGCAGGCAAGAGATCCAGCAAACCTACATCAACGAGAAAATTATGTGACGGTAACGATCCAGGATCAAGTGGCTGAAAGAAGGGAATGCTAACACCAAATACTTCCATAAGGTCGCTAGTATGCGACGAAGAAACAACTACATCCACTCACTGGATATCGACGGCATTTTAGTGGCAGATGAGAGACAAATAGTGAACCATGTGGATGCTAAGTTCAAGAAATTACTCGGACAAAACAGGGATGGACAGAGCGAGTCCAATGAGAATTTATGGGAGGAATTGTAAGGAGAAACCCGACACAGAGTTGAGGCACTGCAAGAACCCTTCACAATGGATGAGGTGAAGGCAGCAGTGTGGGGGATGAGACAGGACAAGGCACCAGGGCCAGATGGGTTTCCTATATTTTTCTACAGGCAGTTTTGGGACATTGTGAAGTCTGATATTATCGCTATCATGAATGCATTCTATGACGGAACTTTGAATCTGAAGAGACTCAACTACGCTCATGTTTGCCTTATCCCTAAAAAGCTAGTGGCGAGGGATGTGACTAATTTTGGGCCAATCAGTCTGATTAACTGCTCAGTGAAAATCATTACGAAGGTTCTCGCTAACAGATTGGGAAAGATCATTGGGGACATCATAAGGGACTATCAAACTGGTTATATTGCCGGGAGAGACATCCTAGAAGGAGTGACGTTAGTACAGGAAGTTATACAGGACACGAATAGACGTAAGAAGGCGGGTTTCATGTTAAAATTAGATTTCGAGAAGACTTATGATAAGGTCGAATGGAAATGCTTGTTGGAGATCCTTCAGAGAAGAGGGTTCGAAAACAGGTGGATAGGCTGGATAAAGACTTTATTAACTACTTCCAAGGTCAATGTGCTGGTCAATGGGGAGCCGAGAAAGGAAATCAGATGCAGGAGGGGGCTGAGACAGGGAGATCCACCGTCACCACTATTGTTCACTTTAGTAGGAGACAAATTGCATAGAATGCTTCACGCCTACAGAGAAAATGGTCTGATTAATGGTCTAGGTATGAGGAGGGGTATCTCTGCAGTTATGAATGTCCAATATGCGGATGATACGGTAATTTTTGGTGAGTGTGATATTGCGCAAGCAGCTCTCCTCAAATGGGGCATGTACTTATTTGAAGAATGGTCAGGATTAAAAGTGAACTTCAACAAAAGCTCTATTATATTCCTAGGGGAATCTGGGGAAGCGGGGAGCACTATAGCTAATATTCTTAACTGCCCGATCCAGAAATTACCAATTAAGTACCTGGGACTACCCATCGGAACAAGAAATATTAGGAGGGTGGATTGGCAGGGCATCATAGGGAAAATCGCGAGCAGGCTGGAGGGGTGTAAAGGAAAAATACTGTCTTTCGGAGGATGACTAATATTGCTAAATTCGGTGGTTAGCTCTATACCATTATACTTTAATGTCCTTTTATCAAATTCCGGTTTGAGCTGTCAAAAAAATTGATATACTTAGGCAACGGTTCTTATGGCATGGGACGGGGGACGGGAAAGGGTATGCATTAATCAAATGGGGTATAGTGTGCAGACGAAAAAAGCTTGGTGGATTAGGGGTGGTCAATATTTGCCAAATGAACCAAGCCTTACTTTGCAAATGGTGGTGGAAACTCAAACTTAAAACTAAGACAAAATAGGGTAGACTAATAAAGGTGACTTATTTGAAGAATGGGTGCATGCACCAGAAACAGAAAAATAAGTATTCAGCGTTCGGGTTTTGGAGAGGGGTAACCCTCACTTGAGACATCTTCATCTCAGGGGTAACTTTTTCTATTGGAAACGGAGCAGCGACATGTTTCTGGAAGGACAAATTGTGTGGAACTATTAACCTAAAGAGGAGATTCCCGGAAGCATACAGGTTTGCTACTGATAAACATAATCGGGTAGCTAGAAATTGGAGGAAAGAGGAATGGAGACCAAAACGCACAAGGAGACTTACAAGCGAGGCTAGAAGACAAAAACAGGAGATCATTGCCTTCTTGCAGAATTGGAAGCCAACTGGAAATGATCATGAGGATAAAGTTAAATGGAAGGCGGAAAAAGCGGGCGTCTTTTCGGTGAAATCTGCATATAAAAGGTTAAACGATGGGGGGTTTAGAGTCTACGACCCAGTCTGGAAGGCACATGCCCCACTTAAAGTGAAGACCTTCAACTGGCTGGCATGTAGAAACACCATTCTAACACGGGATAACTTGGTTAGGAGACGGTGGCAAGGACCGATAAATTGTGTAATGTGCAATCAGGATAACGAAACTGTGGACCATCTTCTTGTCACGTGTAGCTTCGCGAGGCCAATATGGGGGGATCTTCTAAACAGAATCGCTATCTTAGGGGCAGGTCCGGATACGGTACTAGACGCTTGGGGGGGAAGGGGGTGGAGAGATGGTCACATTCACAGCAGCAACTCCTGCATTTGGGATATTGGGGTGGCGGCTATATGTTGGGGCATATGGTTAGAACGGAACAATAGAATCTTCAGAAGCACACACAGACACATCATGCATCAACAATTGTTTTTCAAGATTATTGCTAATATCATGTTTTGGTTTAAAATGGCAGGTGAAGAACAGACAAAGAAGATCAAGGACATGTACAAGGACATTGCCACCAATCAAGTTGAGTCACAGGAAGGGGGAGGCACAGCAGAAGATGGTTGATTGCCCGAGTGAGGAGGTTGGAACATGCATCGTGGAGACTTTTGGGAGTTTTGGGATCATGTATTTTGAGGCCAGTATTTTGATGTATTTGGGATCTATGTTTTTTTTCTTGTAAGTATTTTGGACTATTTCAATGGGTCATTACCAAACAGGATAGGGGGACTCATATTTTGGTCAGATAATGAGTATTATGGCCCGCATGTGGGACACATAAATATCATTGTCCGTTTCTGGATTATCTGTTTTATTAAAAACTTTTTTAATGAAACAGGGGGAGGCTAAGCCAACCTGTTATGATAAAAAAAAAAGTTGCGATGACGATCTACCACATTCATTGCAGAGTTATAATTAAAGATATTTTTTAATTGCATTTTGCATTTTTGCTTGGAAAAGATATGGAAGAAGTGAAAGGGACTTGAGTAGAATTTTCTGGTGGACAATCAATCAAACTGCCTAGTTATGTCTATGTTATAAGATGACAAACTTACAAGCTAGCCGTTGAGGAACATTGGCATGTGAAGTTGTGAACCGCCGTGATGCATGCATGAGCAATGCCTTCTAACGACATCCCACCAATACTCAGTTAGGGTTTGTGATTGCTGAGGTTTTTGTGGCCGGCCATTTTAACATGTGCAAGTCAGAGCAATACCTAGCTCCCTCTAGGCTTATGCTTTCCCTCGGAAAGAAATCATATGCTGAATTGGACATAGAAAATAACATATGACAAAAGATCCGAGCCTTTGATTATCTTCAAAAACCGCTCCCCCCCTAAAGAATTGTCCTGGATCCCAAGGGTTTTAAGGATAATCAAAGGTTCAAATCTTTTGTCATACTAGCTAGTGCTTTTTTTATGTCCAATTGATTAAATGATTTTTTCCCCTCGTCTCCCTGACCCTACTTTCCTCTTCCTCTACCTAACCAAACAGGGGACCCACCAAAATGACATTGATTAACAGCTTTATTCCCAAGTTTTGCTTATTGTCGTGTAAAATATACATGAATGATGTAGCTCAGATGGTAAATGATTCTCCTTCAGATGTAGCTTTAGATGGTAAGGAATTGAAATGGGTAATCAGAAATCCAGACTAGCACGTAATCCTTTAAATTGTCTAATTCATAATTATTATTTTTTTATCGTAAAAGGTTGGCAATTGTCTCTCCGTGTTTCATTAAAAAGTTTAACAAAACAAACAACAAAAAATAAGACTTATGAAGTTCAGATCCCAACAGGCTGGGTTCTGAAATTCATACACTCCAACCAACAAACAAAAATACAACAAAATCTAGTTCTACTTATCGGCCAGCCCCGTCATAATTATCACTAGTCATAATTAATTTTCTATTTTAATTTAGTCTTGAGTTTGTTTTATAGTTCTATTGGCTAATTACTTTTAAAACTCCAGCGGCGTCCTCTATCATACCATTCAACTACTTTCAAAGATAAAAGGGAAAAAATGATATTTGGGTTGTATTGCATCTCACCATGGAATCATGGATGCTCATAAAATAAGCTAGTTAATGGTAATTATGACATTAAAAAAAAGAATTATTCAAATTTACCTGTATTACATTTTATATCTAAAAGGTAGTAGTATTGTATATTTCGTACGTCTTCATGAAATAATAATTAAAACAGAGCTTCCCCCCTCTGAAATATTGTCTAATTCTATTCTGCCGCCTCATAAGTTTTGTATGTCCGAATTGTCACCTCAAATCATTAAGCTAATGCCATTTAATTTCACTGTTTCGGGTTATTTCATTGAGATCATCATGGTTCACTTGTAGTTCAGATGAAGGCCATGTGTCATCTCAACTCCTAAAGTTGTATTATTTTCATATGTGTTTTGTAAACAACTTAAGTCGTTGTTCAGAACAACGGCTTCGTTTATTTTGAACCTAAACCGTTATTCAGAACGACGACTTAGGTTATATTCGAAACAACGGTTTAAGTGGTTTGCACGGACCTGTTTGTAATAGATCATTGCTCTATATATATATATATATATATATATATATATATATATATATATATATATATATGGTTGATTTTTGTAAAGAATCTTTCTACAAATTGATTTTAGGTGATTATGCAAAATTATAGGAGGTCAGGAAATAAATCTTCATTTCTTTAAAGGATGTTAATTGATTCGCTTGAGCCTTTTAGCATCACACATTTTGAGAGAGAGAGAAATGGACCTACTAATTGGGTCGATAACTACTATCGCTCCAAGGAGAAGGATGTGAGCTGATAGTTTTACTTTCCTACGGAACTGGGGTTGGATTTATAGAAGTAGATGCTTAGAGCATCCTCGTTTGCTATATATGTCATTTTGTCATATTTTAGCAAACGAACCGCTGCAATCGTTTCTCATTTTGTCATTTTATAGCAAACGTGCTATATTCGTTTCTCATATATGAGAAACAGAATAGTGATTCTCAAATTATAAATGACGGGGAATCGGGATATGATACCCCGTCTCTCCCACTTAAAAAATTTTTTTTTTTTTAATGATTCCCTCAGACGGGGAAACATACCCCGGCCGGGGTATGTAACCCCGTCTCTACTTTTTTTTTTTTTTAATAAATGAACGGCCAGATTGGATGATTAGAAAAAAAAAACAAAAAAAAACAAAAAGATGGGCCAGGGAATGATTCCCCGGACGGGGAATGTATCCCCGTCCAAGCCAGATTGGTTAATTTGGGTAGGTTTAGGTAGTAATTATAGTTTAGGTAGTTAATTAATTAGGTTTAGTTATTATTATATTATTTAATTTAGTTAATTAATATAATTTAATAGTTAATAAGTAATTAACTTTTTTTTAATTTATTTGAAACGATGAGACGGTATATCATATACCGTCGCTCGCTTATTTCTAAAAAATGAGAAACAATATAGCAAACGACGACTGCAGCGATCGATTGTATTTGCTATTACTGTAGCTGCCATTTTATAGCATATGAGAAAAACGACTGTGGATGCTCTTATAGTGTTAATTTCTTTTTATTTTTATATGCCACTTTTTGAAATTATTTGTAGAAATAGGACAGTTGCCAAAGTATTTGTGCTTGTTGACCCAACAACTACATTCGCCGTTTTCAACGACGATTTTAGTTGTTTCATGCTCGTCGTTGGAACACTGCGAATGTAGCTTTTTTTAAAAAAAACTCGTTGTTTCCAACAGTGAGTTTAATTCAAAATTTTCATTGAAGACTCATCGTTCTGAACGGTGAGGACATTTACACTAGACTCACCGTTGGGAACGACAAATTTAGTTCAAAAAATTCAATGAAGACTCGCTTTTCCCAACGACAAGAACAGTTACACTAAACTCGTTGTTGGGAGTGGCGAGCTTAGTTTTTTTTTTTAAATCCATAGAGTTTTTTTCGAAAATTCACTAAGTCCAACAGAATGTTTTACTCTCTGTGAAATTTCCTACATCATCGCCGTTCTCAACAGCAAGTCTAATATAAATGTCCTCGTCATTGAGAACGGTGAGTCTTCATTGAAAATTTTGAACTAAACTCGATGTTCCCAACAGCGAGTATAGTATAAATATCATCGTCGTTGGGAATAACGAGTCTTCATTGATATTTTTCAACTGAACTCGCTATTGGAAACGGCCAGCTTCTCAAAAAAAATAGCACCAAATTCTCTGTGTTCCAATGGCGAGCATGAAAGAACTAAACTCGCCGCGAGTTTAGTTGTTTTTTTTTTATTGGTTAAAGGCAGGGTAAGTCCCTGCCTCACAAAAAGTATATTAATAATGAATAATTACAAGTCCATAATATGCGAGTTTAGTTGTTGAGTTAACGAACACAAATACTTTGGCAACTATCATCCTTCTGCAAATAGTTTTGAAAAGTGGCGTATAAAAACAAATTCTATAGTGTTACTTTCATTATATAGTACGTTCCTTTATTTTAATTACTTGTAAGTAGTAATTTAATTCTTCTGATTATGACATTATTATGCCCATTTCTAAATATATGCTGAATGAGATCTCAGTACCTCATTGAAAGTGCCGAAATGCATTACCCTCTAGATTTCAGGTGACAATTTAGAAATACCAAGATTTAGAGTGGCAAAACAAAATTAAATACAAGTTTAGAGGTCAACAATGCTGAAAGCCTTAAACACTTTATAATTAACATTCTTTTTTGAAGGGAACTTTTGATTTTATTTTACTATAAAAAAAATCTTCTTAAAAAATTATGTACAAACTTACTCACAATTGCTTGAATATGACATTTCTAATCTCTAATATTATAATAGAAGAAGGCCTTAGTGTCATTTGTCAATCTACCAACACGTGCATTTCACATGTATATATAACTAATATGAAAGAGGTAACAGGTTCGAGTCCTCACTGTGTCAGATTTTTTATATTAACTTTTTTATATATTAAACATGCATAACATATGTAAATTACTATCCATCTATCTATAATATAACATATTTACTTACTATTTAATGAAATAGTTTGTCACAAATAAATAAATTTTAATATTTTTTTGTTACAAAAGAAACACCATTTTTGTCTCCAAACAAACATGTGCATTGCACGAGCAACTCCAAATCTATTTTTCAACACGTACATCGCACGTACACATCAAAGTTTTTCCTTCTTAATTTTTAAAAAAATACGTGTATCACCCGTTCAGCTCCTTTTTTAAAAAATTAATGCATTAATCGCACGTGCTAATTACTATTGTCTTACGCGTATCTCATGTTTAATTCCAACTCATTATCAAAACGTGCATCGCACATGAAAAATACCAGTTCTTATAATCATGGTAAACTTTCCCATAATGTTAAAATTGCTACCTACCACGACTTATGGCCAATCACTAAAACAAAAATAGTTCACATTTAATTCTTTCCCTAAAACATCATCCGCTATTACTCTTAATTTCTGTTTTCATAGCAAAACTGAAGAAGGAAAATGATATGGGATAAATGAAGTGGCACAATCAGGACCCTCTGATCTTCTCTGGATCCTCCCCCTGTGATCATCAGGTTAACTACAGTCCAATGGCCCCAGCCAGCTCCGGCCCATGGACAAACGGGTCCAACCCGGCCCATTAGGGCTCCAGACCCATTTACCCCTGCCTATAAATACTCAACCCCCTCCTCACTTTGGCAGGTAATCAATCTCTCCCCACCTGAACCCTAGCTGCCCAGTATCTTTTTCAGTGACTGACTAGATCGTCGGATGACCTGTCAGCGGGACTTCTCCCTGTGTTTCTAGGCAGTGTACAGGTACATAAGACCCGAGCCGAGCTACCGGATCCGAGTCGAGCCACTCGCCTCTACCTCCCCGCTCTTACCTCCGAGTCGGCTCCCGCAACCCGGGGTCGGACCAGGGCCAGTACCGCATAAGGACTTCCACTATACAAATCACAAGAACTTACACCTGTTGCCCCCACACCCCAAAAACAAACAGCATCAGAAAAGAAAACCAAAACCAAAAGAAGTTCAAGAAATTATTATCAATATATTAATTTCAGATTATGGGCCAAGATTCTAGTTGAGCCAATCTTATAGGGTACAAATACACCCCCTCCTAGGGCTGTAAACGAGCCGAGTTGAGCTGAGCATTTTGAGGCTCGAGCTCGGCTCGTTAAGTAATTGAGCTCAGTTTTCAAGCTCGAGCCCGGTTCGAGCTCGTCTCGAGCCGAGCTTTGACCGAGTTCGAGTCGAGTAGCTTGCGAACTTAGCCTAATAATCACGAAAAGCCCAAGCTCGAGCTCAGCTCGTTAAGCTATCGAGTTCAATTTTTGTGCTTGAGCTTCTCTCGAGTCGAGCTTTGACCGAGCTCGAGCCGAGTAGCTCGCGAATAGCTCGGTTCGTTTGCAGCCCTACCCCCTCCCAACCCAACGCGTTAAGAATTTTTTTCCAAAATGGCCCATTTATTGAAAGTATTTAACAAACGACCCACTTTCAAAACTATTTATCAAATTGACCTGCTCGATGTTTCAAACAACGAGTTATTTGAAAATAAGCTCGCTGTTTCAAACAGCGAATGTAGTTCTATGGTTTTCTCCAACACTTGAAGAAATATCACGAAAATACAAAAATCTAAAGACAGACTCGCTGTTTCCAACAGCGAGCTTGGTTGAACTAGACTTGCTGTTGGAAACAACGAGTTTGGTTTGTAGTTTTTTTTTTCTTCTAAACCAACTCTCTTGAAAAATAAGTACAACTATATTCGCTATCTGAGATGGCGAATTCGGTTAACTAGACTCGTTATCTTAGATAGCGAGTATAGTTGTACTCATTTCTTAAGAGAAATTTAGAACATACAATTTCTAAATGAAATGTATATGTTGCTACTTATTTCTGTGTGGGAGCAAACATATATGTGAATTCTTTTAATAAAAAAAATTAAAGATCGAACCTTCGCGATTTTGACCGCTAAAAAGACTGCTATTGACTCCGAAATCTGATCGTCAAGAACGACCGTTGTCGCTTCTCTTGGACCTGCCAAACAAGTCTGAAACACCGGAGGTGGCCCCAGCGATAGACCCTCCGACACCCAAGTCAGAAACTTGAAGTTAAGGTGGGTTTTGAGAACACAGATTGAACCTTCGCAATTCGTCGATTTTGACCGCCAAAAAGGCTGCTATTGACCCCGAGATCTGATCGTTGAAAACGGCTATTGTCGCTCCTCTTGAACTTGCAAAACAAGTCTGAAACACCGGGGGTGGCCCCGGCGACAGACCCTCCGACACCCAAGTCAGAAACTCGAAGTTATGGTGGGTTTTGAGAGCAAAGTTTGCAGTTACCTTATTTCTGAGGAGGTCTCGAGGTATATATAGTCGCCGAGGGGGGCCAGTTTCAAGATATTCATCTATCTCTACTTCCCAGTGGTTGGATAGAGTCGGTTATGCCATCTATATGAAGAGATTGAGTCTGGACTCCTCTCTTGATGAAGAGATAGAGTTTTCAAACTCTCTCTTGCGTATGGAAGGATAGAATTCAGTTACCCCCTAGAAATAGGGAGTTTAAACTGGGTTCGATGGATCTTGTAACGCCCCGAATCCCAAATACACTGAATTCGAGATGTTCTACAGGATCTTTTCACTTTCTTTAGTACAATTTTACAGGAAAATTTAAACTTTTCATCTTACATCAGAGTTTACATCAATATTACACTTTTCTTTTGCACAGCGAAAGTAAAATACAACAATTAAATAAATGTACAACAACATGGTACAATCTTTAAGCATCCATTCCTCTTTAACATGTCATTTACCTGCATATAAGACTGTGGGTACGTCAGTTTATTCAACCGACGAACATTATACACGGCCATCCTCTCTATGCCGGAAATAGTATAACTCAACTTTCCATATTTGGCAAACACAAACTTGTCACATTTCAACTAAAGGGACTACCCTATTGATGTCGTGTTGTGATTGTGCACTTAGTCCTTAATGCAGTTATTTATGTTACATGACACTAATGCGCACTTATTCGGATTCTATGCATCCCATACTACATAGGTCCGAGGGCAAGCCCTTATTCGTTCTTCATCTTTGTAGGGTTCAATCCCCCGTTATGACTTAGTCTACTACTGTAACTACGGTAGTATCTTAGATGTCCTATGATCTATGAGCCCATGTCCAGACAGCCTGGAGGGGAATCCCACGCACTGACACGACGCATCGAGCAGGCAACCTATGGACAATTCAGCCTCCGCTATGAAACAATGGCACCACCCATAGCCACTCGAACATCCCACGAGCGTCGCCACCGGGACGATAATTCTGGAGTAGCGCCCACGCCATGTCTTGACGCATCAAGCAGGCAGCCTGTGAATCGCTCTCACACCGCTATCCAATGGCCCCCATACACGTGTTTTTCTTCTACTTTCATCACGTCTCCACTATGTACTAGTCCTTAGTTTTATTAAAAATCATGAACAAAAATTAATCTCTAGAGTTAGCCTCTCCACTAAGCCGGACTTATTCATTCATTTCAACATGACCAACCTTGGTCTAATTTCATTTCATTTCATTTCATTTCTCAATGCCGGGGGAGACTTAGCTACTCTATTTCAAATTTTCATTTCACAATCTTCAACTTATAAATTTTCCATGTTGAGTTCTCATACTCACATGTATATTCTCTTTTCAATTCATGATTTCAATTTGTTCACCAGTCCATAATTGTATGTAAATTTCATGCACTTAATCAATAATCATAACGAATAAATTTTCACTTTATTAACAAATGTGCATACTTCATTTTGTTCCACAAATGAGAAATAAATTGCATCAAGTCATACAACCAAGTTTCTTTTTGCCAAATCACTTTCTAAATACACCATTATTATTTATTCTTATAAGCTATATTTTTTTCATAAATACATAATCTAGAACCATAGCTCTAATTATGTCCTTTGTTCACAAATCATAGTGTATTTCATTCAAATAGTACCCAAATCATTCTTATAAAATTCCTTACATTTTTATGAGAATAACCATATTTTTTTTACATTTTTTGGACATCTAGGCACACGGGAAACAAGGCCAAGAGCACCTGCCAATAGGCCAAACTGTGCTAGCGTTATAAAGGGGGCGAAATTAATATATATTGCTTTCGGGTCGGAAGTTATATGCTTTCAAAAATGTGTGAAAAAATGTTGCGAACACAGGGATTCGAACCGATCGACCCAGAGAAGCCAACCGCACACAGTGACCGCCTGAGCTACTAGCTCAGGTTGTCACAATACCAAATTAAGACCCATATGAATCATTTTACTACTGTTGTTAAAACAACTCGATGTTCAATTTAATCTTGGTTCATATTGCCTTTGTAAAAATTACTGAAAAAATCCAGATTAAATCCCCTTCACATGATTTTCATAACAGCAAGTATAAAATAATTTTTGCACTAAAAAAATATATTTTTCACACGAATCAATGAATTGTTCATTCAAAACTACTATATTTTTCATTTTCGACATTGGTTAACAATTAGTCTTCAAATCTTTTCTATCCAAATTTCTTATACTAATTTTCTGATATTAATCTTTCATTCAACATATAAATCTAATTTCTTTGAATTTGTCCAACCCCAAACTAATTCAAAAAGGTCTCTTCACAAATTAGCACTAACAAGGTATTAATTTTTTTTTTCATACAATTAGTGATGGCAATAAATGTATTTTATTTAAATCAACATATACTTCTAGTTCAATCATGTACATCACAAAAATATATAGCCACTTATCAATTATCATGTTCACACATCAAACATTCAAGAAAGTTGCTCTTTCAAAAAGCGTGCTCTTTCTTAATCAATTTGCATGCTTCAATTTTTCAATTAAACTAACATCCTCTCAAGCATCAATACTAGCATTATTCATTTATTCTAATAAGCATGGAGAATTTTACCCACAACTTAATTAACAATGTAATCACATGCAAATTGTTCATTAACATACCAATCAACTTGTGAGCTAACTTTCCATTAAAATGTATTCTTACTAACATTTTCCATGAATCATTTCTAATTAGAAACAAAGATAATTAACTCACTTTGTAGTCACATTCTTATGGCATACAATCACACATAATTCGCATATCAATAATTCAATCAACTAGAGATCATTTATTCAATTAAAGGCACATTCTTATTAATCATTTTCATGCAATCTTTGCTAATGAAATCTAGCATATATTCCTATATTAGAAATAAGGAAAATTCCACCCACATTGTATGGAGAGAAATAAACACACAAAGCAACAAATCCTTGCGAATGAATGCACCTCCTCCTAGACGATGCGCGCACAAGCTCCACAATCACCACCACCGAATGCTTCTCCTTGTGATGGCCGGCCTCTCCTCCAAGCAAAATGCACACAACTCTCACTCTTTTTTAACTCACACTATTACTAAAATAAGACTATAATTTGGAAAGATATAATTGCATATGAATATAGCCATGGGAGGGGGGGTATTTATACTAGAAATCAAGTGAAATGGAGGGCTAGGATTGACTAGTTGGTTGAAAGATGGAAGGCCAAGATTAGAGTAGGAGTTATAAAAACTACCCACATCCACATAACCACCTCCATGAACACCATGACTAATTTCAAAACTCCCTCCAAAAGAAGTGCCAACCGGCCAAGGAAAAAGTGTGCATTGCACGTGTACGTGTAGTGCACGTGCATGCAACTAGGCTCAAAAATTGTACATTTTAATTTTGTATAAAAATAAAATAGTTATAAAATAGTCTTCTACATGAAAAGTTTAAATAAAAAGAAGATTAATCCATGGGCTTTATTTTGGGCCAAAATAGTTATTAAAATAAATAAAATAAAATACATTTTGGGCTTTTAAGAAAAGGCATTTTCATTAAATTAAAATAAGGCTTTCTATTTGTTTAATGAAAGGCTTTTTGTATAAAATAATTTGAGAACACATATTTAAATATTTATACACATCATAATAAAATAATTATAAGATTTAATTCAACCAAAGTATTGCACGTGCACACTACGTGCAAAATAAAATAATTTTTCATTAATTGAAAAATCAGGGTATTACAGATCTAGATTCCTTTGCGACAGGGCTGTTGTAATAGTCCCTATTACAGGCTGGATTGGATCACTGGATTTGAAAATGGCCCAACTTATCTTATCGGGCCTGTATCTGCTGAAATTACTGTTTTACCCTTGAGAGCTTTAAGATCCGTACCCGATTTGGACAATCCTGATTTAGTTCTATTTTTACCTATATCAATATACAACTATACTCGCTAATGGAGATAGTGAGTTCATTTGAACTAGACTCGCTATCTCAGATAGCGGGTGCAGTTGTACTCACTTTTTAAGAAAATATTTGAACATAAAATGTATAAAACTACACTCGCTATCTGAGATAGCGAGTTTAATTCAAATGAACTCAGATAGTGAATGTAGTTGTACTCATTTTTTCAGAGAAACTTTGAACATAAAATGTATACAACTACACTTGTTATATCAGATGACGAGTCTAGTTCAAATGAACTCGCTATCTTAGATAGTGAGTGTAGTTGTACTCATTTTTTCAGAGAAATTTTGAACATACAATTTCTACCTGAAATGTATAGACCTGCTCCCGCTATCTGAGATAGCGATGTCAGTTGAACTAGACTCGTTATCTCAAATAGCGAATAGGTCAATTTGGTAAATAGTTTCGAAAGAATACTTTTAAAAAATTGGGAGAAAAAAAATCACATGTTAACTGTACCAAATAGTGAGTTGGCGGATCCCGAACGCACGCATGGTTTCAGTTCGAAGATCCGAATCTAAATCCTTTTTGCTAATTTGGTCCAAACCACTATCGCACTTGGTCGATCCCTTTCTTTTACCTTTCTTCTTCTTCTTCTTCTTCTTCTTTAAAGTCTAACCCCTTTTAATCTAACCCCTTTTAACCCCTAATTTAATGGCAGCCTTTAATTTTCTTCATCTTCTGCTTCTTCTACTTTCTAACATATTGTGTTAAGAGTTTAGGACCAAGTACTTTTTTTTTTATGGAAAAGTATTGGCTCGAACCAGGAACGCTAGATTCGAGCCGCCACTCAATTATCCTTCCCACTCAATACCAATCAGGACATTGCCTGTTGGTATGCCTGGAATGTCCACAACAATCTTATTTTAATCCAAATTTAATATGAAGTATTTGGAGAAATTTGAAATTGTGCTATCTAGTACCATGTGAAAGACACTGCTATATTAGGGCAAAACTACGTTCATCTACTGTATAAGATAAATTGGTCCAAACAGGAGGTACAAGGCCAACTGGACCTTGAACGCAGTTTGGTATAACCAATATAGAGAACATCAACAATCCCAAGGTAACACAATCTTTTTTATGCCATTTAACTTGTCCATTAATTAGCAGAAGAAAAAAAAAAAAACTTGATCATTAAAACCTTTTCCAAAAAAATTTATATTGTTTTAACTTTTTTTTTCATCTCAAGATATACAGTAGTGAAGACCATTCATCTTTACCATTATAACAGTTCATATGAGACCTAAAGATATTTTGCCAAATATCTGGCATCAACATTTAAAAATTATCATTAATGTTTTCATCAGGGCTCTCCCTTTTTGAGAGATATGATTCACCCTTCAAATTTTAATTTTATTGATTATCTATTTTATGATATGCTTGGTGCCTTAATAGGCATTAATTATCTATCTTTTGGTAAACACAGCTTTAATTTTTCGTGAGAGTGAGAGGGAGTCGTGGGCTGCATTTCCGGCCCGCATCTAAATCCAAACCCAGCCCAACTCAAAATCCCGCATAAATAGGCATAAATAGAAAATGAGAGCGTTTCTTATATTTCAAAATTTGAAAAAGCTGTTGTAGTCGTTAGAAATATAGGAACAATACTCGTCTATATTTGAAATACGGTATAGAAATTTTCCCAATATAGAAATTAAAAGATCATCTTGCGCCCGTTCTATAAAAAAATTATCGGACGCAAGATGATCTTGCGTATGATAAAAAAATTTTAAAAAAATAAGAAAATGGTGTCAGACGCAATATCATGTTGCGTCAGACCAATTTTTTTATTAAAAAAAGGCAAAAGGAAATGGATGAAAGAAAATTTAGCGTCTGACCAATTTTTTTAAAAAAAACAAAAAACAAAAAAAAAGTAACAGATGGAAGACCTTCTTCCGTCCTTGATTTTTCCACCCAAACATTTAATTTTTTTTCTATGGAATAGGGCCTATGAAATTGTTACGCAATATCATGTGTACCTTTGTGTACAAATATCATTTGTACAAAATAGAAATTGGTGTACAAAATAGATAATCGATAACAATTTTATTGATTATCTATTTTATTGATTATCTATGACGCAATATCATGTGTACCTTTGTGTACAAATTTTTCTTTCTTACAATTGTATTGGATGCCAATGGCTGAGATTCAAGAAATAAAATATCATCCACCGTTCAATTAAATTTTAGGTTTCAACGACTACAAGTCAAACTTAAAATTCCTATTTCTAAATTTCAAATATGAAAATTTTGAGTATCACCGACTACAGATGGCTCTCATTTATTTACAATGTCCTGTGAAAGGTCTGAGCTAGTATTGACTCATTTATTTCGAATGTTTTGTGCACGACCACGTGGTTTTCTCCTTCAACGGACATACAATTTTATCGTAATATATATGGAAAAAATTTAATCAGGTTGTTTTGGCACAATCTCCTGGTGATTGCTAGTCTCAGTCAATTTCCACCATTTTAATCTACATTGATGAGTTTCTATTCTTTTCTTACCACTGATCCTCTGCTTTGCCTCATCACAAATCTCAGGCTTTAAACCTTCATCAACTAGATGAAGCGGTACAAATATTGCGCTCTACTAACTCTCTTTACACCACCTCGCTTTTTAACAATCTTTAATGTTGTTCTGTTTGCAACTTTTATTCATTTCGACTTCTAGGTTTTACTTACCTTTCTCGTTCCTTCTTCTCTTTTGCTATGTAGGCTTGAGACTGTATCGACTTCGTCCCCTTAGACTTTCTGACTGTGGGCGGTTTATTTGGAGGTTTGGTTTTTGTGTGGTGTAGGCCTACTAAGCAGGGGACTTACTTTTTGTTCTTTTGGCAAGCGACTTCCTTTCTTTTGTTCAGCCGTTGTAGCCTACTCGTTGTTATTTTTTACTGTTCTAACTGTTTATTAATACTTGCTTTATGAGTTGTTTTCTATTTGCTTCTCTTATTAGCTGCAATTCATGCTGCATCGCTTTCTGAGTGTTGGGCTTTATGTTGTTAGCTGGGGGTTCTTACCTTTGATTGTTTGGAGTTCGGTTGCTCAGGATCATGCATATTTTGCTATGTTCTGGCTGTTTTGGTTGTATCCCTTGCTTCTTTGTTTTAGTGATGGTTATTTGGCCTCTGAGGCTCTTATTTTTCGCGTTCTATGTGGCTGCGGTTTTGGCGGTGAGCAGGTGGCTTCTTAAGCCTTTTTGGTGTTTTCTCTTCTTTGGGTCGGGTTACTCTGTACTGCCCTCCAGTGTTACGGCTATGATATACTTGTTTTTGGTCTTTGAGGCTCTATTTATCGCGTTCACTGTGGTCTCTGTTGGGGTTCTTGGCGAGAGGCCTCTTCAGCCTGTTGGTGCTCTTCCCTTTTGGAGTCGATCTACTCTGTTCGGCTCCCCTGTGATAGGGTTTTGGAGTGCTCAGATGTTTCTTCTTGCTTGGTTGGTGAGCCACCGCAGTGTAGTTGGGAAGTCAGCGGCGCTGGCTCGTCTTCTGGAGCCTGCGGTCAGGGCGGTTTGGTTCTGTCGATTCATTCTTTCCTTTTCGTTGCTGCAGTCGCATGAGGTGGCCTTGTTTTCTTCTTCGACGGTCCAGCTCTCCTCCCTTCTGCACTCTTCGGCTAGTCGACTGATTAGGATTGTTTCTTTTTTGTCTGGCAATGCTTTTTGATTGCTTGTATGTTTGGCTCCTTGTTGTAGTTTGCGCTGTCTCAGTTTTACAACACGTAAAATTGATGTTGGTTGTTCATATTACTGCTCTTATTTATATAGTAATCGATGTTGGCTGTTCATATTACTGCTCTTATTTATATAGTTGCCTGGGCGTTTAGTGCCCTATCCTTGTTATCAAACAAAAAAAATCTACATTTAATATGGAATATTTGGTAAAATTTAAAACTGTGCTATCTGACACCATGTGCAAGACCCTGCTACACTAGGGCAAAACTTATTCATCTTCTAAACAAGAGAAATTGGTCCAAACAGGAGGTTTAAGACCAATCCGACCTTGGATGCAGTTCCGTATAACCAATATAGAGAACATCAACAATCCCAAGGTAACACGATCTTTTCTTTTCCTAAAAAAAAAAACACGATCTTTTCTATGTCATTTAACTTGTCGATTAATTATCATAAATAAAAAATTAACTTGTTAATTAAAGCCTTTTCCGAAAAAGAAAAAAAGAGAGGATTTTTTTAACCTTTTTCCCTTCTCGTGGAGTACTGAAAATCATTCATCTTTGCTATTATTATAGTTCATATGAGACCTAAGTAATTTTTGCCAAATACCTCCCATCAACTTTTAAAAATTCTCATTAATGTTTTCATAGGGCTCTCCATTAATGTTTTCATAGCTGCTCCTCCTATTTGGTTCTCTTCCCCCATAAGAAAACAAAAAATCTTGAGCGTGCACTCTTTTGATAACGAACCCCGTGTAAAAGAAATTTTTCTTTATCGATTCTGTCATTTTTTTCTGATCTCAAAATCCATCTTCCCCAACCGTTCAAACCCTCTTTTACTTCATTCGGTCACAAGCAAAAACTTAGAATTTGCCCATTTTTTGAGAAAGTAACAACAACAACTCAAAAAAATTAAAACACCACATTCAGAAGGTAACAATAAAAATTCAAACAAAAAACCATAGTCAACATTTAGACTCCATGTTAAAATTTAGATATATATAACCATAAAAAAACAAACATAACTAGTCTTCTTTGTCAGAGTCTGATAATAATAATTCAATGACTTCCGTTTTGTCATCAAAACCATAGCTTTTGCCTTTGAAGAGTCTCAGGAATGCCTCATTTCGAACCGTCATCAAATTCTCCCATCCAATGGCGCTGGGGCATGCAAATCTCTTGGAAAATGTTGTTGGTGGACCAATAGGAGCGTGCTCTTTCAGTTTTACACAAACAAAGTGATCTTCTACAGGAACGTACATGATGCAAATCAAAGGCAATATAGGTTTCTTACCATAGCAGCTCACTGGTGGAATTGAATGTTGTGGCATAAATGTAAAGCTGGTGTTATGTGTAGGGGTTGTACTACTCTTGCTCAAATATGATAACACCACATTGTAGAAATTGGCAATAAGATAGCCGGTCTCAGGCATTAACATCCAGTAATGCTTATTATGCTTGGTGGGAGAGAAAAAATGGTCAATGCTCTTGCGAACAGAACTTACTGCATCATCCCCACCCCACATTCTCGAGTATAATTCTCTGTGTTCGTCCAACTCCATAATACAATTAGCCCTGACTTCTTTCCAGCCCTCTTTGTCACACATGTTCAATCCTTTGGCAATTGCTCTAAAACCGCAATTTCCATCTCCAGGAACGTCATAAATATCATCAACAAAAGGCTCATACCCATCCGGAAGATACTGTGCGAAATACTCCATATCTGTGGATCTTTTTTGCATCTTTTTAGGGGGGAGAGAGATGAAGAGTCCAAGTGATTTGAAGATGAAGAATCCAAGTGATTTGAAAAAACAATAGGGGAGAGAAAAATGGAAGAAAAAAAACTTGAGGTGGATGGATGGGAATTGTTAGTTTTGGATGAGGGAGCGGATGGGGAAAGCAGAACCAAGAAATTGGGAGGGAAGGTGAGGTGAGCAAACAGTTTATCCCCCACAATTTAAAAAGAATATGTCTGAAAATTTTAATTTATAAAGGACAACTTAAGAATTAGGGGTGAGCTAGAACACGTGGGTGAATACGAGCACTCTTTTGAGAGATATGATTCACCCTTCAAATTTTAATTTTACTGATTATTTATTTTATGATATGCTTGGTGCCTTAAATAGGCATTAATTATCTATCTCTCGGTAAACACCGCTTTAATTTTTAGTGAGAGTGAGAAGGAGTCGTGGGCTGCTTTTCCGGCCGGTATATGGATCCAAACCCGGCCCAACACAAAATCCCGCATATATATTCCATGATATCATCGTCATCCATCAAAGGTGGTGACAATTGTCTCAAAATCATCAAATCCCGCTCACGGCTCATCCTAGCTCCGACATTCTTCCGACCCTTCAAGTCTTAAACTCATACTAATCCTAATCCGATATAATCAAGAACCCCCCCACCCCCACCAACGACTCTTCTTACTTCTCCCAAAAACCAAGAACCTAACAAACCCTAGCTCAGATCTCAAAATCAATGGCTTCGTCTTCATCTTCATCGCCTCTTCCTGCTCCTCCTGCAACCCCGCCTGCTGTCCCGATCGGAAACAGCCAGATTCGCGAAGATGGAACCCATGCTCAGCTTCCTTGTGGGTTTCGCTTCGTGCCAAGTGAGAAGGATTTGGTTGAGAGCTTCCTCTTCGCGAAAGTCAAGGGGTTGGAGATGCCCGTTAACCCGATCAAGGAGTTGGACATCTACAGCTTTAATCCTGAAGATCTACCCAGTAATTATATGCTCTTCTTCTTCTTCTGTTTTTTATAAAAATATCGTGATCTTGTTTTTCTAATTTTGCATGCATCTTTCTATAAGGATTTTTTATTTATTTAAAGTACTGATAAAATAATTAAAATTGAATTAAAAAGAAAAGATGAAATAAGATGATGATCTAGCAAGTCTGGGTCAGGCAGGAGTATCGCTGTCTTAGAACACGATTGCTCCCCTTTCAAACAAAGTCGATGAATGAATATTTGTGAACAGTGCGGATATCATAAGTTGTATCCAAGGTACGTACAACAACCTCTCACTTGTTCGAAACATCGTAGAAGCACACTTCGGTAGAAGAATGATGTAATAAGATTAATTTATTGCATGAAAAATATATATATATATATATCGAGGATTGCTTATAGTAAGAATTGAAGGGCTTAGGTTTGGCGCGAAGAGGGCTTAATTGGTTAATTAATATCCGTTTCCCCAAACCGTTAGAGACCGCTTCTTTAAATTCAAACAGTTACTAACGGTTTCCCGCGCAAAAGTAGGATTTGTTGAGGTAATGGAATTGGCAACTACTGGTGACAATTATTGGGATTTAGTGGGGATGGCAACCGGGCCGGGTTGACCAGCGACCCAACCGTGACCTGCCCACTCGAACTCGGCTTGCAAATAGGCAGTTTGGGTCCGGTTCGAACCCACGGGTCGATCCGGATTGACCCGGGTCGAAAAATTAGGAAATCTACCCCGCTCAACCCGACCTGCGAACCCGTTGACTAAGTCAAACCGTCCGCAACCTGCAACTCGACTCGCATGTTTGGACTCGTTTGACTCACGCGGGTCAAACATTCGACCCGCGGGTCGAATGGGCCAAAATTGAAAAAACCAGAGCCAACGGCTCTGTTTTTGGCCGTTGAGCTTTTTTTTAAATATATTTTTTTAATTTTTTCATATAAATACCCTCTTAATTCAATCTAAAAATTCTCACACCATACTCTCTTACTCTCTCTACTACTACTACTCAATTCAATCTCAATTTAATCAATTTTTTTCAACGAAGAAGTGAAAATTTTTGGATAGTATCGAATTGTGCTGATTCAACACTCAATAACGTCTGCTTCAACTACTCCAACAAAGAAGCGCTCTCTCTCTCTCTCTCTTTCGATAACTACCAGACTATGTAACGTCGTGACTACGTCTACTACATTTCTCTACTTTTATTTTATTTCTCATTTCTACATTCGATTATTCGCAAAGTGCGGTATAAATTTCACAACCCTCCTATTGTCTTGATTTTTATTGTAGTTTTATTTTTTTTGTATCATATTTGTTTGTTGGTTTATCGTTTTTCTCTTTCTCAACCCTTCTATTTTTTTTAGATTTTATTTTTTAACATATACCTCATATTTTTTTGTTTTGTATTATTGTACATACACTAATAAAACACTAGAAATCGTTTCCTTTCACATACACTATTACCATATTTAGATCACGAGGTAGCGGGCGTCGCCAAAGTGGATAAGATTCCACCGGTACTTCACGTCGACATCCAATAGTCCCATATAGAGCTCGAATTTATACTGAATCTTATGGTAGGATCTCATGATGTCCTTCCATACGACATAGAAGAATAAATGTATAATGTTGACACACAAACACAACAAACCAAACTCACTAGTAGTTAAAAAACTAGGAGAGAAACATGTGATTGACACAGATTTTATGACTATATCCCCGATGAGAATAATCCGGGTATAGGACATAAGATTTGTAAATATTATGACAAGAGTTACAAATGGAAGAAGGGTAACGGAATATGTACAATTAACGACACATTTTAAGTGTATACAAAGAATTAGTACAAGACCAATAAGGCCAACACAAAATCAACCCTATGACCGGACAAATTGATAGTCAAGTTTATGATCCCAAACTTGTTCTTCGGGAAATGGCCCGAGTAGTTATTAAGGATGAACTACATTTTTTCTATTTCGAGAGTAGAAATGTAGTCTTTCAACCAAAATGCACTAAATCCACATTTTAGAAGAATTCCTAAAAACAAAGTCCGATTGTTTTAAACTTTACAACGAAATGAGAGACACTTTAATTGCACTCTTGTATTCTTTAACTTGTAGAGTATCGTTAACTTCCAATTGTTGGAAATGTTGTAACGATATTCCGATGATGAGCTTAACTTGTCATTGGATAAATAGTGATTGGATGATGCAAAAGAGAATCATCTCACTTGCGGCTTTGCCGTATCCCCATAGGGAAATAGTTATTGCAACACGTATTTTAGAAGTTTGAGATTTATATCATATTCGTGATAAAAAATTTACTATTAGTTTTGATAATGCATCTAACAATAATGCTTCAATTAATATATTAGAAACACAATTAGCTCCTCCATGTAATGAAGTTTTTCATGTTAGATGTGTGTCATACTTTAAATTTATGTGTACAAGATGCATTAAAAGTAGCCGATTCATATATAACTGCAATTAAAAATTGTGTATATTTTATTGCTTTGAGTGGTCCTATACTTCAAGAATTTAAAGGATGATGTAAAGACAGAAAAATACATTAAAAAAAATCCTAAAGATGTTAAACACCGATGGAACTCTATTTTTGATTTACTAAATGTTGTTAATCAATACAATGATATTATAAACGATTTTTGTCTTGTAAAAAATATGAAAAATTTTCAAATGACTCCCCAGTCATGGTATTTTGCCGAATCTTTATTAAGATTTTTGAAACCTTTTAAAACCACAATTGTGAAGTTTTCTACATCTAATGATTTTACTTCTAATAGTATTTTTATTTCAATCATTACTATGATGCAAACTTTTCAAGAAATAATTTCGGACGAATACATTAGCCATATTGTTGTTCCCGCTTATACAAAAAATTTGAAGTATTTTAATACTCCTTCTATATTGTATTGTATTGCTACTGTTGTAGATCCTCGTATCAAATTAGCGGGTACGAAAAGTTTAATTGAAATATTTTTTACTTTACTTGGAGATGATTCCGAATATGATTGTAATGAATTTTTAGCTAGCTTTGAATCGACATTGAATAACTTGTATGATTATTATGATAAAACTTTTTTATCTAGTAGTACAACTAATATAGTTACTTCTTCTTCTACTTCTGGAAGTAAGGATAAAAGTACATTAGAAGATGTCACTGCTAATTTATTTGCTCGTATTTAAACAAAAAAAAACCTAGGACTAATGCACATAATGAATTAAATTGGTGTAATCAACAATAGTGAGAGTTCCAATACCAAAATTGAAGTGCTACAATGGTGGAAGAACATGAAAAAAAACCTATTTTTTTTACATATGGCTAGAGATCTTACTAACTCCTTTTATCTTCACAGTTGCTTCAGAAAGTATTTTTTCTACAAGTGGCAGAGTTCTAACAGATTACAGGAATTACTTAAAGCTGGATTCATTGGAGATGCTCGTATGCACTGATGATTGGATGAAGTCTGAAGACAGGACTCAAGGAAAATCGGCATCTACATCAACAAATGAAGCAACTTGCCTGATGTCCAACAACAAGATTAGAAAATTTAGGGCGATGAGATCATAGGTTTAGGAAAAGTAGAGGTGCATGACAGTAGTCCAATGTACTCTCTTCAATCTAACTCTAGGTTATCTCAAACTCCGGTTCAGGTACAAGATACTATCAATACCGTCTGGACAATTAGACATCCAACCCGTAAGCGCAACGACCCAATTGCAAGAGTGAAGCTCTACCAACTAAGCTATATAGAAAGATATGGAGATATTAAAAAGTATCCTTTATTTTTACACGGTCCTTCATTTTCCTTCAGAAACTTTAGAAAGTTCTTTTTATAGAAAGAGTGTAATAGGCTGAATTATTTCATTTGAATTTAAATTCTCAATTTATCTAGAACTTCTTAGGCAGAAAAAAAGGAGTTTGCTAAATTTGATCAATAGTTTCGAGGGATCAAAAACCGCTAATTCATATAGAGCCATCGAACCGGTCCAACCAGAAACTAGAGCCGTATGCATTATATGGATAGAAAGTAATTGACCGGGATCATTCAATACAACAGTATGAACACAATACTAAGGCAAACCCATGGAAATACCCCTTTATCAAAGAAAAATAGACACTATGTAACTCTATCTTATCCGCTCAAACATGTAAATGTAAAATTGTAATTCAAGAAATATTGTATGTTCTTTATGAGTTTATATTACTTGTATTTGTATGTAAAAAAAACTTGTAAAAAATTAATAGTACTTTAATTAAATAATATATGCATTTTTTTCACTCTTATACAGTTATAATTGTTGTAAAAAAAAATTGTAAGTGAAGTTGTTAAAAAAAAAGGGCCAACCCACGACCCGGCCCGACCGAAAACGGGTTCGACCTGAATGGGTTCACGGGTCGACCGGGTCAAAATTTTGGATTTCAAACCCGACCCGACCCGGTTAAGCCCGTGACCAGACCCGAACCCGCCCTAACATGGCTGCAACCCACGCGGGTCCGACCGGACCCGGCCGGTCGCCCTAATGCCACCCCTAGGATTTAGGCCATCCCTCTCGAAGTCTTGGACTAAATTCATAATCGGCCCTTTGTTATATGATCTATCAGATATAATATCGTCACTTTTTAAAAATAATTATAAGGTCAAATAAACTCTTGTATAGGGACCAACTTGCAATGTCCTGATTGGTATTAGGTGAGGTGGGTAATTGAGTGACGACTTGAATCCAAAACTTCCATATATAAAAAACTCTTGTATAGGGGGTTTCTCCTTTTTTGGCGGAGAATGAGTATCATGTCACAGCCTGTTGGATTACATGAACTCCAAATGTTAGAGTTTTGGCCTCAAATACACATAGGCACTGAATACTTGAAGTTGGAGAAGAAGTGGAGGAGATAAAGACAGCAAGAGAAGACAAACAGCAAGTAAAAGAATGCAGCCTGGAGAGTTGCGATCGACCAACCTGGGGGTGCGGTCGACCGACCCAATCTGCTGAGAGTTCTTCAAGTGTACAGGTCCAACAGAGGAGGGGACGATCGACCGTGCAGTCGAACGGTCAAGTCTCGGGTTTGGCTCTACACGTTGCAGTCGCCCGACCTTGAGGGTGTGGTCAAACGACTTCGACGCTAATTGTTTTTGGGCTTACGAGTTTAAGGCCCAATATCTAGATTTGTGTTTAACTTTTAGGGTTTACTTGGGAGCTATATATATGGGTGTAGACTCTAGGGTTTAGATATTTGAAAAGATCCAAATAGAGAGATTTGGTGAGTGGACCAATAGAAAATAAAAAAGAGTCTTTTATACCGAAGAGTTGAAGTTTGCTCGCGATTTAGTTATCATTGTTCAACTTCAAAAGGGGATTGTGCCGAGTGTTTCAAAGGTGAGAAAGAGAGAATGAGAGTTGTAATCTCTTTTGTAATCTTTGTATTTCTTGGAGAATAAGAAGTATTGGTTATGTCTGCATATTGATTGTGTTCTTGTGAGATCTTGTATATATTGTGGTGGCTTGTTCCTGGTTCATCTAAGTCTTGGGAGTTTCTGTTGCTTGTAGTGTATTTTTGCTATTAGCACTACGAGTTGTGGTAGATTCTTCAACAAGTGGTATCAGAGCAGCTAGGTTCGAGATGACCGATAGCAAGTTGAAGATCGAAAGGTTCGATGGGAGTGACTTTGCAATGTGGAAGATTTATATGATAGCGTATCTTCGTCAGAAAGATCTTGATAGTGCGTGGTTTGATGAGAAGCCGGTAGGTGCAGACAAGGATGCGAAGGTCTTGGAGGAGTGGAATCATTTGGATCAGAAGGCCCTGGGGAATATTCAGTTGGGGCTGAGTACGAAGGCGTTATTTTATATCTCGAAGGCAAAGACCACAAAGTAGGCTATGGAGATTCTCACGGATATGTATGAGAAATCATCGGCGTCTAATCAAATTCTTCATCTGAAGAAATTGGTTAACAATAAGTTGAGGGAAAGGGATTCAGTAGCAGAGCATGTGAACAATTACTGTATAGTTTATAACCAGATGGAAGTTGTAGGTTTGAAGTTTTCAGAGAGGGGGCACTCATTGTTACTTCTTTCTACTTTACCCGATAGTTATGGCACGGTGAAATAGACTATTACAGGCATTATGACAGAGACTCTGCAAGATGAGGTAAGTAGCATTCTAAACGAGGATGTGAGAAGGGTGAGAAACGGGAGATATCCATCATCATCTTCTAGAGTTTCCATAATGTACATTGAGAAGAAACGTGGGAGATCTAAGAGCAGCCTAAGAAGAAAAGATCAGAGTAGTTCATTTGAGAGTGGGTCTGATGACAACGATGGGGGACATGGGCCTGAGTGTTGATATTGTCACAAGAAGGGTCACATGATGCGCAGTTGTAAGGCTTCTGTGAAGAAGAAGCAAGAGAAACCGAAGAGAGATACTCCAAAGGAAGCTCAAGTGGGGCTTGTTGAGGATCTATGCTTATCAGCTCGGGAGGAGTTGGGCACTCAAGATTGGTGTATTGATTCGGGAGCTTCTTTTCATTGCACTCCGAGGAGAGAGGTGTTTGATGACTACAAGGAGAGTTCTTTTGGAGATGTGATCGTGGGGAACGGTCACCAGTGTCCTGTACGTGGGGTTGGTACTGTTCGCGTGAAAGTCAATGATGATCAAAGTGTTGTCTTGCGAGAGACAAAGCATGTTCCAGACTTGAAAGAAAATCTTATTTCGATTGGAAGGATAGAGAAAGAGGGTATGTCTACTATAGTTGGTAGTGGGGAGTGGTGTATAGCTGCAGGTTCAAGGGTGATTGCAAAAGGAAAGCGTGAGGGAACACTATATTTGCTTAGAGACGCGAGTGGCGTTTCTCCTGTAGTTGACTCTCAGCCGGAATCGAGTAGTAGGTTGTGTGGGGTGCAACCAAGTTCTTTTAATTGTGGAGGGGAGGTTACTAATTTAGTAGGAGCTGCTGGCCATGAAAATGATCCCAGAGAGCAAGACGTTACTACGGTGAGGGTACTTTACGATATGGCAGTCGAAGATTCAAGTCGCTCTTGTGTACTAAAGAGCACTAGTATCGATATGGGGGTGATGTCGATGAGGATAACTGAATTGGGACTGTAGGAGTTGAACAGTCTGCGGATATTGTGGAGGTGTCGTCCACAGAAACTTCTAATGTAGAGGGTGCATTGAGAGGTTTTGAACCATGTCCGGTGTTGATGGAGATTCTGCGAGTTGGGGATTCTTGTAACACGGAATCCGACATGAGAGGTTGTTTCTCCGGTATTCGTGCTCTATGCGATTGGTGGAGCACATCCTTCATGAGGCGATGAGGGGTGATTGGTGCACTCCACGCGGTGGAGTGGCGGAGGTGCTGTTCATGAGAGTGGGGAGTACTTGGGTCTTCCATGAAAGTTGGAGATTGACAGAGATAATGCGAGGTAAAGATTGCAATAACTTTGAAGCGTGGTGTATTTGGTCCAAGTGGAAGATTTTTAGGATTTTGGCCTCAAGTACACGTAGGTATTGATTACTTGAAGTTGGAGAAGAAGATGAGGAGACAAAGACAACAAGAGAAGACAAACAGCAAGTAAAAGAATGAAGCCTGGAGAGTTGCGGTCGACTGACCTGGGGGTGCGGTCGACCGACCCAATCTGCTGAGAGTTCTTTGAGTGTACAGGTCCAACAGAGGATGGGACGGTCGATCGTACAGTCGACCGGTCGAGTCTCGGGTTTGGCTCTACACGTTGCGGTCGACCGACCTTGAGAGTGCGGTCGACCGACTTCGGCGTTGATTGTTTTTGGGCTTACGAGTTTAAGGCCCAATAGCTGGATTTTTGTTTATCTTTTAGGGTTTACTTGGGGACTATATATATAGCTTTAGACTCTAAATATATGAAAAGATCCAAATAGAGAGATTTGGTGAGCCGTTATCATTGTTCAACTTCAAGAGGGGATTGTGCTGAGTGTTTCAAATGTGTGAGAGAGAGAGATTGAGAGTTGTAATCTCTTTTGTAATCTTTGTATTTCTTGGGGAATAAGAAGTATTAGTTATATCTGCATATTGATTGTGTTCTTGTGAGATCTTGCATATATTGTGGTTTCTTGTTCTTGGTTCATCTAAGTCTTGGGAGTTTCTATTGTTTGTGGTGTGCTTTCGCTATTAGCACTATGAGTTGTGGTAGATTCTTCAACACCATACTCCATATTTTGATTACATGTTTCGTTAAACTTAATTACTAGAACACGGAGAATGGAATGTGGAGGGACTTTAGCCCCACCATTTATGATATAAAAAAAAATATAGGGTCAAATGTTTTAGATTTTTCTATTATCTTAGATACTTAGCTATCTTTTATTACAAATAGTTTTCACATATCTTAAGTGCAAAAAAATCACTAATCAATCTCATGTCTATGTTAGATATATGCCTCAAATATTTCTCTAGATTTTGAATATTTATTCTTTGGGAAAGCTTCAGTTGTGCACTACCTCTAGTGCACACGGCCTTCGGGCATTTATATCGATGATCCGAACCGTTCACATTGATCTACACATCCAAATTAGTCTAAATATGTAAAATCAAATTATTTGAAATTCATTTACCCATCCATTGAAGTGTTACAAAATTATATGGCTGAAAATCATTGTTTTTTATAGTCACATGATGGATGGGCAAATGAATTTCAAATAATTTGATTTTACATATTTAGACTAATTTAAATGTGTAGATCAATGTGAACGGTTCGGATCGTCGATATGAACGCCCGAAGGCCTAGTGCACACGCCGTGTGCACTAGAGGAGTGCACAACCGAAGCTTTTCCTTTATTCTTTTGTTATTTTTTTATAGATTTATTTCTTTCTATATTTGAAATATTTGATACAATATTTTGTAGTTATTTCGAGAAATTTGTTTGGGATTTATTTTCCAATTCAATTGGGAGAATATATTTGACTTGGGGGCTAAATTTACTTGGCCACTAAATCAAAAAGTAATAACCTTAGCAAATATTTCTTAATTACTACTTTATAAATACATGAAAAGATATTATATCTAATATAGCTAGTAGAGAAATAGCCAAATATGAATAATTAAAAACTAGCCCTCAAATTGAGGGATTATTGTAAAAAAGAAATGAGGAAGACTAAGATGCATGTCTTGTAATTCCCTTACTATGATCTAATTAAATATTGGCTCCCAAAATCTTCTTTTGTTCTTCTTTTTTACTATTTTCAACTTGTTGCAATTCCGATTTATTTTACTGAATTCTCAGAATAAGAATGAGTTGTTGATGTCTACCTAATTCCATCATTTTGACCTAAAAGTCTAAGCATTTAATAATCTAAAAATAATTTTGGCTAAATTTTGCTCAACCCCTAAGTTCTTAGCAAGATAAAAAAATAGCTCGAGCATGATTTGAAGTCCTTGTTCTTCACAAACAAATGATTTTCATTTTATTTTCGTTATACCGAAGGTAACCTTTTGTTCGTTCTGCCCTAGTTTAATTTTTTATTTTTGTGAAATGTCAAATAAGTGATTTGATCTCGTTGTTGTTTCTCTTATATTTAATCGTAACTGTGATGTTCAACATGTGAAGTTACTATCTCCAATGACGACTTTCGCTGGATGTACTTCTTTGTGTATATGAATGAAAGTGAAGAGAGCAAAGACAACAGCGAAACTGAAGAGGTCTATGATGATGAGAAAGAGAATCGGTTCACTCCAGATGGTTATTGGAGGCAAATTGAAACTGATAAGCCCATCGAAATCGGAGATGGCAAAAATTTCAGTGCAATGAAAAACTCATTCATATACTATACGAAAGAGATTGGTCCAAATTGGAGGTATAAAACGAATTGGACCATGGACGAGTTCCGAATATTTGACATAGAACACCTCGAGGATCCCAAGGTAAATGCTCTTGTACCTATAAATTTAGCTTGTTGGATAAGACCCTTTTCCAAAAATTAACACTCGTACTTGTGAGTAAATAAAATCTTTATGTTATGTAGATGAAAAATTGGGTTGTGTGCAAGATCCAAACAAAAATTCCTCGGGTTAGCCCAAGGAAGACGAAAAGGAGAAGGCGCATGTAAGAGGAGACAGCGAGGTATGAGACCAAAGGAGCTCAAGAAAACAGAATCGAGAGCAAATACCTTTTGATTTAACATGATATTGTGTCTCAATTATAATTGATATATTTTCTTCTCTTCAAACAATTTAGCTACATATTGGGAAAAACCAATTGTCTGTGTACTTGAGCAGTACTGATGCTTCTATATTTGCCAGTTGCAGCAACATAATAAGTTGACTAGCTTGATGTCGATGTGTGAACATCTTAAGCTGTGACTGACATAATTCTATGCTCTTTTCCTCCTATCCACTACACTAAGTTTAAATTATCATCAAATGGAGCTATTTAATCAAATCTATCGTTCAGGTAAGATGATGCTGTTGCTACTTCAGTCTATAATTGCATGCTATCGTTTTCTGAAGGTAGGAGATCGTTCCTCGTAATTCATTCACCGATCTTAATATTCACATATTGTGCATTTACTATTAAACTATTAGTTAGATTCCTTTTTAGTCTTTATTTAAACGACGTTGTTTGTATGTTGAATCTTTTGTGCTACTTAAAACTTGCTAGGTATTTTATTACTTTAGGTTATGGCATAGCATAAATTCATTCAGTTAACATCCCTGCTTCGGAAACATTATTTTCAAATTTTCTATTTCATTAGCTGAACAACTATCCAGTACGAATTTTTTTTTATATGCCACTTTTTGAAACTATTTGACTGATAGAACAGTTGCCAAAGTATTTGTGCTCATGGACTCAACAACTAAACTCGTCGTTCCCAACGCCGAGTTTATTTATTTCATGCTCGTCATTGGAACACGGCGAGTTTATTGCTAATTTTTTGAGAAACTCGCCGTTCCTAACGGCAAGTTCAGTTCAAATATTTCAATGAAGACTCACCATTCTCAATGGCGATGATATTTATACTAGACTCGTTGTTGGGAACAGCGAGTTTCATTCAAAATTTTCAATGAAAACTTGTTGTTCCCAACGGCGAGGACATTTACACTAGAGTTGCTGTTGGGATCGGCGAATTTAGTTTTTTTAAAAAAATCAATGGGTTTTTTATCAAAAATTCACTAAGCTCAACAGAATGTTTCAATCTCTGTGAAATTTCTTACATCCTAGCTGTTCCCAACAGCTAGTTGAGTATAAATGTCCTCGCCGTTGGGAACGGCAAGTCTTCTTTGAAAATTTCAAACTAAACTCGATGTTTCCACTAGAATCCGAATCCGGGCCGACTCAAAATTCATTATCGATCACCATCTTAAACCCCGCTCTTTCCAACTCCAATTCAAATCAAGAAACCCAGCAATAACTTAAGAACAACCCGGCCGCTTTAACCCGCAAGACCTACCCATGCAGTGTGTATTCTTCTCTTGTATTGCTTGTTCTTTTTCTTCTTCTTAATTAACAGATTATAGGGTTACCAGCAATGCATGTGATTTGATTTGCCTTGTGTCCAAATAGGGTTTGCATTTGTTATTAAGAACAGGAAATATTTAACCGATTAAGAAGCCATTACTTTTTACATATATGAACAAAGAACAAACTTGGAATTTCATTTATGTTTTACAGAGACGGTAGAATGATATAGAACAAGAATTCTTTAACCGATTAAAGAACCCATGATTACTTTTTATAGCTATGAACAAAAAACGAACTTGGAACCTCATTTATGTTCTTAATTGTGCTGAGTAAAGTTAACCAATGAAAGAAAAGCTCAATGTCTTCTTCATTTGGACAATAAAAAGTTTTCATATAGGTTTTCGTTCCCTTATTTGAGAAATAACTCTCACCGCGTGGTGGAAGTATTTGAAATTTTTTATCTATATAATAAAACACAAAGAAAGCTATCAAGTGGTTCTCCTTCAATCTCCTCAAAAATTAAAGGCTCAGATTTAACCTCACAAAATATATTTTTCCCTCTCAAAATTCAAATTCAAATCCCCACTCAAAACAACTCCTATATTTATTTAATTATTTTTTCTCTCTCTCTCCCTCCCTTTTCTATTCAAAAAATTAAGAAAATAAAAATTTTAAAATTTTTTAAAAATATATATATAAATTTAAAAACTTTAAAAATAATTTTAAAAAATTATATAATATGTTTTTTGCTGGACTCCCAAAAGTTTCTCATATAATATGTTTGCTACTTCAATTAATTTGCTGGACCTTTAAAACTATTTTATATAATCAAATAAGGTGGACCGTTCAACGGGCAAACCTAGTTATTTATACAAGATAAGGAATTTACAAATAAAGAGATATAGATTATATTTATTTTAGAATTAGACAATAAGGACATAAATTGCATATGTTTTATTTAGCCAGTGGTAACCATAATCATTTGCACAATACATAATAATTATCTTCAATTTTAGGTAAATCTTAAAACTTAAAAAAATATTCTATGGATAAACATAAGGACATGCAAGATCTTTTATCACATGTCTATGACTATAATCTAACTGTCTATTTGTATACTAAATTTTTTTTTTTTTTTATGAAACGGATAGAGTCTCTCGACTCCAGCCACACCAAAACGAATATATATAAATAACTAAAAAGTAATATACAGAACAAGGCTTACAAGAAGTAAACACCTCAAAAGGCTCATATATACAAACGAGAGAAAATAGAACAAAGTCTAGGAGACTATAACCAAGAAGCTCATCCATGAAAAGAGTAGGGGCGCTGCTGGGGACATCCAAGGGACTCCAAAGATGCAAACGAGCGAACGTAGAAAGCATGCAGAGCAGAGAAACCAAACAAACGCTGCAGGCCATCGCATGACGATCCGCAAGAGTGGGCACTCAACCAGAGCAAGATGGGACAAGGCTGGGAACGCCACAGTGGAGCCCAGAAACACTTCAGAGGAGCCTCAAGACCTCATAACCACCTAACCAGCAAGGAGCACAACAACCCGCGGGCAACGAGGCTCCAGAGGAACACACAAAAATGAGAAGCACACTGAACCAAATGCCTCAAGCCAAACCAGTGCACTAGAGAACAAGCACACAACAAGGACAAACAAAATACAGCCAGAGAATCATCCAAAGCAGGAGCTAGATAATTATCTAGAGATCGAACCCAGAGCACAGCCATACTGTCCTCATCACAGACAAACAAACAAACACCAATAGGCCTGGAGAATTAAACAGGGGTCCGATACAGGATCCAAACAAAAGAACACAAGCTAAGTACTTAAGGTAACATAAGAAGGCCACTGCGTGAAACCTCAAAAGCCGCAACAGCGGATAAAAAAGTAACATAATATTAAAGCCCCAAAGGGAGCAAAGCAGATCCCAGCATACACCCACAGGTAAATCCCAAACCAAAAAAGAACATCCAAAATGGGAATAAAAAAGCGGGGGTGAAGATAAACCGCTCAAAAACCCAAAAAACAGATGCTCCATAAGCTCGAACCAGAGCATCGAGCCAACCAACAGCCAAGGATCCATCAAGAGGGATCAACCCTGCGAATGAGAGAGGGTGAGAAAACTTATAAAGCCAGTGGAAAAAAGGAATAAAACATTCTCAGAAAAAAAAATAATACTAGGTAGATTGCTGTAGGGAAAAAAAACAGGGATCAAAATGCACAGAATGGGAACAGCGCAGAGAATAAAAATCAAATAAGATCAGAGGAGAATGAAGCCGAATAGTTCTGGGGAGACAATATGCGCTTCTAAAAAGCAAACAAATGAAAGACGTTCATAAAGAAAGAGTTGAGGAAATCAAAACAATTAGTTAAGAAAGAGAAACTAGGGAGGTAAAGCCTGCAAGTTATAGAGGCAACGGACAGAGTCAAGTAATCTCTGATAATCAATCGAGGGTCTACCCTTATAACTCCGACCTTCGCACCAGAGTTTGAACAAGAAGAGGAAGGAATCAATCAATGTGCGAGAGGGGGAGCAACGGTGTTCGAACACACGCTTGTTTCTTTCTTGCCAAATAATCCAAATGATGCATCCATGCATTGGAGAAACTGACGTCCGAAGGCCTAATGGACCACACGTCAACTAACGGGGGGGGGGGGGGGGGGGGGGGGGGGGGAGGATCCCGTAATCCATGCTAGAGCACAAATCTTCCATAAAGGAAGGCAGAGATGGCATTGGGTAAAGAGGTGGTTAAAATCTTCCAAATGTTGGCCGCAAAGGGCGCAAAGTTGCCCCCACGCAAGATTCCTCCTGTTAAGCACATCAACAGTGAGCAGTTTATCATGATACGCCAGCCACGTATTGATTTTAACCTTAAGGGGAGCGGCAGAGTCCCAAAAGAATGAGCAATCGAGGATTGAACACCTCTACAATGAAGAAAATTGTAAAAGGATTTAACAGAAAAAGAACCGGACGAATTCCATCGCCAAGCAATACCCTCACTAGGCCTCCAAGCAAAGTTATAGAGCAGAGAGAGCAGGTCACTGAAAGTCTCGGAGAGAGAAGGGGGGAGGTCTGTCGAAAGAGGAATGGTCCAATGATAAGTATCATCAATCAACCTAAAGGACCCAGCTACATTTGCAGTCTGATTGGTCGCCAGGCAAAATAAAGAGGGATACCTGGATGAGAGTTTGATGTTACTGATCCAAAGGTCGGTCCAAAATTTTGCCCTAGAGCCTTCGGCACATATACGATAGGTACTGCAACCAAAGGCGGCAGATGCCTTCCAAACACCTTTCCAAAAGGGAGAGGCTAGACGATGCACCTTCTCAGGGAACTCCCACCAAAAAGGGGAGCGAGAGCGATAGTCCTTGATACACTGAATCCATGGTAAATTGTCACGGCAATGGAGATGCCAAATCCATTTACCTAAAAGAGCGATGTTATGGCATCTGAGATCCATAACACCAAGACCTCCATCCGATTTGGCAGTGCACATCATTTTCCAATGGCACAAGTGGGAACCTGGTGTAAAGGATTTAGATCCTGACCAGAAAAAATTGCTTCTAATTTGATCAATTCTATTAACAACCCAGGAAGGGAGGTAGTAGAAAGACATCCAGTAGAGCGGCATAGCTGAGAGCACTGAATTAATTAGGATTAATCTACCCCCGCGAGAAAGCATTTTGCCCGACCACACATTGAGCCTGGCTTCCACTTTATCAATGAGTGGCATCCAGTCGGATCTATGCAGTTTCCCCCATCTAAGGGGGATGCCAAGGTAAGTGATCGGGAACGAAGCCGAGGGGCAGTTAAAAAAATTGGAAATCTCAGTTAGTCGGTTAGGTGATCCACCCAACCAGAGAACCGACGATTTTTGAAAATTGATCGAGAGCCCGGAGGCCGATTCGAAACAATAAAGGAGGAGTTTGAGGTTCCGAAGGGAATGAGGATCTGGTTTAATGAAAATAATGGTGTCATCTGCGTATTGCAGGTTGAGCACACCCTCAAAGTGGGGGGAATGACCAAGACCCTCAATCATATGCGAGTTCCAGGCATGCCTGAGAAGCTTGCTAAAGACGTCAGCCACGAGGGAAAAAAGAAGGGAAGAGAGAGGATCTCCTTGACGAAGATCACATTTGATTTTGAATTTGTGACCTTCAGAACCATTAATGAAGAGCGAGGACGTACCCGAGTACAAACTGGACCTAATCCAAGAAATCCATTTGTTGTATACTAAAAATTTAAACATAAAGAATGACTGAAAATGATCAGGATCAAATTGGATAGTTCGATAGATGGTTTGGAGCGACGAATCTCAACCATATCCAACAAACATTAATTATATCATATACCAAACTGGCATGTACAAGTTCTCCAATCCATCCGGACCATTTGTGCCTCAGTCCAACCATTATACATCAAATTACACTATGGGAGCGTTTGGTATACGGATTTGAAGATTTACATGAATGAGATGGTTCATGGGAATGTGAGGGTGGGAATGAAGATTTCCAGGAATATTGCATTATCGCATTTGGTATAGTACATTGCATTCCCGGGAGTCCTTTATTATTTTAAATTTTTATTTTAGTTTTTTGGTTATTTTATTGTTTGTTATGGAAATGTCATTAGAATCCTCAAATTCAATTATTTTAGGGGAATTTCTTTTTTAATTCTTGTTTTTTGGGTTTTTTTATTGTTTGTTATGGAAATACAATGAGAATCCTCAAATCTCATGGTTTTTTAGGAGAATGGAAATCCTTCCCAACAAAGAATTTTAATTCCCTTGGGAATCTAGCATTCATTCCAGAACTATTCTTGCCGCATACCAAATTAGGTGATTAGGTAAATAACCCAGCACAATCAGGTCCGTTTAAATCCCCTCAGGAACCGCAAAATCCCGGTCATCACATATGTTGATCATTTGGGGCTTTTGTGGGTTAGGCCAGCAGAGTGAGGGTCAACCCGGCTCATTAAGGTCCCATCTCTCTGCCTATAAATACCAGGCTCACTCCTCACTCTAAAGGTAATGAATTTTTCTCTATATGAACCCTAGCTTTCCTTTCTTCTAGTGACTGAATAGATCGTCAGAGGGCTTACCATCGGGATCTCTCCCGATATTTATAGGCATTGTGCAGGTGTTCATGGGCGGTCAGCTACCAGCGGCAAAACCTCTCTTGCTCCAGACGAAATCCTCACCTCCGATCCAGATCTGCGGTTGAGATCTATCTCAGGTTTGTATCTTCCACTATAAATAAATAAGAACTCACATATGTTGCTCCCACCACTAAATCAGCTACATCAGAATGGCACCGTCTGTGGAAAAAGACAGACTGACTTGATTCCAGCCTTGGATCTCACCCAGGAGACGTCCCCCTTCATGGCACCCAAAGCCAAGAGAGCGCCCACAACGGGACGTCAGGCCGACTTATCCTTCTCGCAATCACATGAACATGAAGGGTTCCTGAAGACAGCAAGTCGAGGGTCCGTCAAAACTTAGTCCGAGCGCTTCATGCTCAGTCGTCGTTAACCTTTGGTACGTCATCAACAATCGGCCGCCGGTAGAGGACCTCCGGCACCAGCGCAACCAATCAAGGGGCGAGGCCGCACCGACTAACCAGGCTCCGACCAATAGCATTCACCTATCCCAAGGTCGGGAGAAGAGGTGCAGCCGCTCCCCGAGAGACAGACCACCCCCGAACAGTCAAATCGAACAGGTCCCCGTCATGCGACTGAGTTCTGGGATTTCCGGAATGAGGTCCTCTAGGCCTTTCGGGGTGGCCCCACAATCGAGCATCAACACGATAACCCCCGCCGATAAGAATCCAAGGGCAGTGAGTCTCACGGCTCGACTCAGCTAGCGAGAAGGGATGAGGCCATCCTTCAATGCCCACAAGAAATGGAGAATCGCCTTGCCCAGATCGGCGAGGATGGGTCACAACACAACTGGGGATATCAGCTTAGCTGAACCCCGTTCTCCGCTAAAATCCTACATGCTGAGATTCCGAGGGATTTCAGACCGCCTCAGTTCGAGATGTACAATGGAGAGAGTGGTCCTGCTGGTCACATGATGATTCATAGTACCTCAGATCCTCTCCTCTGTCGCACATTCCCAGTCAGAATGTGTGGCCCAACACGGGAGTGGTTCTCTAAGCTCATCCCCACCTAGAATTTCTCATTTGACCAGTTCAAGGCGAGCTTCCTTGCTCACTTCATGACCAGTCGTAAGGTCGAGAAGACGAGCACGTCCCTCCTGGCCCTCAAGCAAAAGGAAGGAAAGTCCCACGTCCCTCCTGGTCCTCAAGCAAAAGGAAGGAAAGTCCCTTCGGGACTTCATGCGAAGGTTCACCGCCGAGGCTAGGTCGGTCTCTTCTCTCAACGTTGGCATCGCATCCGTAGACTTCTGGCACAATGTTCGCCACGGCCAGCTGAAGGCATCCTTGGCAAAGAAGCCGCCCGTCGATTTTCCCTACATCCTCAATAGTGTCAAAAAATACATCTGAGCCGAGGAGGATTTGCACCCTGAAAGCCCGAAAGAAACCTCAGCCAAGGGGAAGAGAAAAGTCGATGACTCTGAGCATCCGAAGAAGACTCAGAAAGATGCATTCGATAAAAAACGACCGTCTCATGTCCCTCGCTTCGAGATGTTCACGCCGCTGACTCAGAGTGTGTTAGTCATCCTTATGGAGATTGAGGACAAGGGGATGGTCTGCCATCCTTCCCAAGCAAACAACAATAAGAAGAGGGACAAGAGATTCTACTGTTGATTCCATCGAGACCACAGACACGAAACTGATAATTGGTGCACCCTTAAAGACGAGATTGAGGCCCTCATTCAGAGAGAGTACCTAAGGGAGTTCACTCGAACTAACCTGAGGGACCAGAGGGCTTCGCCCCCTCCTCGCACAGCCGACAGGCATCCAGAGGTGGAACCCGAGCCCGAAGAAGCCAGGGGGAGGCCATTCTTCACCGTGTCCACAATGGACCCATGGGGGGAGAGTCCAGCACCTCCCGCAAGTCCTTCGTACGGGAGGTTAATGCAATTAACAATTATCTACCCCCCTCGAGATCAAGGAGTGGCTGTCTCATTCTCCAGCGAAGATTTAGAAGGCGTCCGACTCCCTCATTGTTATGCCCTAGTAGTCAGCCTCAGCATGGTTAATCACGAGGTCCGCCGTATTCTAGTTGACAACTAGAGCTCCGTCAATATCCTGTTCTTAGACGCATTCGAAAAGCTCAAGCTATCTCGCAAGATACTGAAATCGGCAGGATACACACTCCACGGGTTCTCAGGTGTCCCTATCCAAATTGAGGGAATCGTCACTCTCGATGTAACAGCTACAACATCCCCGACCATTGGAATAGAGGCAATGGACTTCATGGTGATCGACGTCATGGCCGCCTATAATGCCATCCTCGGTAGACCCGACCTCTGCTCCCTCCAGGACGTGCCCTCTGCCTATCACCTGAAATTGAAATTTCCTACCAACCACGGGGTCGGTATTGTCCGAAGCAATCAGGAATTCACCTGTGCATGCTATATGACCACAATGGTGGGTGGGGTCTTCCCCCTTGATGCGGTGGAACTCCCATCTGATAGGAGCCAGTTGCACTCGGAACCCACCGACAAATTGGAGGAGGTCCCCTTATCCGGGGAGGACGAATCTAAATGGTTCAGAGTGAGCCAGTCTCTCGCTCCTTACCTGAGCCATTCTCTCGTTCCAGTTAGCACGCTTGTAACTATTGGTTACAAAGTGTAACACCCCGTTCTCTCTATTTGTTACAGAGTGTAACACCTCGTAATTTCTCTCTCTCTCTCTCTCTCTCTCTCTCTCTCTCTCTCTCTCTATATATATATATATATATATATATATATATATATAAAATAAAGGGTGGATGGCAAAGTTGTAATTAAGTGAATAAGGGGGGAACGTGAAGAGAACAGACGATGGGCTGTGTGCGTGCTGACGTCAGATGATGTCAGCGGGGATGGGGGCCCACCCGAGGTGAGAAAGTGATAGCACTGTGGGTGTGTCTCTGAGGTGTGACATGGCATGGGGCCCATGGGCTGTTGTGTCATGGGGAAGGAGAAAAGATAGGTTTGAGATAGTCCCATATTGGGAATTGAACAAGAATAATTAATTATAAATAATATAGCCTATGATCAAGAGGCACCAATCCGGTTAACCACCTTTTGAGAAGCAGCCTGTGGTGGGCAGTTGCACTATACTATAAATAATTTGTCTGAGAAATTGTATAAATTGTCTAAGTTTAGGGCAGGGGCATTACAAAGAGGAGGCAATCTTCGTAACATATCAAGGGGATGTCAAGAAACCGCATTTGTCAGAATGCCGACCTCTTCGCATGGACACCCTCGGATGTGCCAGGGATTTCGGAGGAACTCATCATGCACAAACTAAGTGTCCACCCAGACTCGAAGCCAGTTCAGCAAATGCGGCGTATGTTCGCTCTCGACAGGCAACAGGTGGTAAAGGAAGAAGTTGACAAGCTCCTCTTGTTGGATCCTGTATGCAAGGCAAATAACACTGGGGGGGTGAATAGTGTTATTAAAAATTATTCAACTTGAAACACATGTTAAGTCGACTGGAACAAAAAAACCAGTCGACTGAATTGACAGATAAAAAAAGAGACTTGATCAACTTGAAGAACAACGGGTCTGTAAGTCGACTTAATAGGACTACCAGTCGACTGATCAGACACAAACAGAAATAAAATGCAGCGAAGTTAAATTTACAAGTTAGAAAGATCAAACCACAGAGAATCAGCAATGCTAACACAGCGATATATCCTGGTTCGGTCCTCTCGACCTACGTCCAGTCCCCAAGCAACCCACTTGAGATTTTTCATTATTCTTGAAAAGATTTACAAGAATACCCTACGACCTTTGGCAACAACTATGCCAACCCCGTAGACCTCTCTCACCATTAGAGAGAGCAAAACCCCACTATACAACCTAGAGTAAACACTGACTCTACACCAAGAGCCCTTCTCTCCAACCGAGAGGATCACTCTCACAACCTGAGAGTGAACAATAAAGAAATAAAAATTTACAACACCTACAGCCTTGATTTTTGAATGTGCTATTTGTATTGAGGCTATAGGTCAACTCCTAATCACAGTCTTGAACTTAATCATTGTTATACAAGAATGAGAGTAGAGAACCAAGTCTAAGAGTGTGAGAGTTCTTTGAAAACATTGAGTTCTTTTTTCACAAACACTTGAACAACAACAAAGACTTGTTTAATGCAATAGGCAACCTTTCCAAGTAAAATCTGGACTCTATTTATAGAGTAGACACTCCAGAGTCGTTGGAAAATAGTTAACCAACTGCCATCAAATGGCAGAAAATATTTGAATTCGAAAACAAAATTTAAATACTTAGAAAACTGTCAAAGCTGCTCGAACAGTCGACTAGGTTGCCACAGGAGTCGACTGGTCAGAGCTTGAGTAAGTTCAGATTGTTTTGTACTTGAACAGTTGACTGCTTGGGAACGTAAGTTGACTGGTACTTGATAGTTGAACTCATACAAGCTTGAATTTAACATTTTTGATTTTTAATAAACTTTATTTTAGTCCTAGGGGATGTGTGTGTATGTGTGTGTGTGTGTGCGCGCGCGCGTGTGTGTGCGCATCAAGGCTATTACAAGATTTCTAAGCAAACATATCAAAGATTACAATTTTGTACATCAATTTACATACACTCTTTTGTTCTTGAGCTGATCACTTTGAAAATGTTTGAAGCTTTGAGTGACACTTGTCTTGTAGCTTGATCTTGAACCTTGAAAGCTTTGGATACACATTGCAAGAAACATGTTGAATAGAATAAATGTGTATCGTGTTGTAGTCATCAAAATCAAGAATCTACATTCTCCCCTTTTTTGATGATGACAACACAATAACCAAACAATATAGAATATTAACTTTGAGCAACATGTTTCTCCTGAACATAACACACATATAGATATACAAATTAAAAATATAATTAAATTTTCTCCGCCTAAATAAGATAGAACATGCACACAAAAATAATAAGATAAAATGTGCACACAACCAATAATCATAAAATGTCTCTCCCTTTGGCATCAACAAAAAAAAAAACAGAAAGTATAACAAGGGGCAATCCAAAGAGAGAACATAAAGTCATACATAAGCTTCTAAATATAATGCATAAAGTCATACATAAACATAAAGAACATAAAGTCATAATCCAAAGTCAAAGAAAGTCTCACAAAATAAAAAACAGAAAAGTAATGCAAAATACAAGACATGCAACATCAATCTTCGTCTTCGTCACTGTCGAGGGCAGAAGTAGGCTGAGGAAATTGCAGAACAAACAACCGAGTGAGGTTGGCAATACTAGCCTCTACAGAATATTGACGGCCCAAAATGAGATCCCGACGATCCATAATGTAGTTTACAGACGCATGAGACTTTCAGGATGGGAAAAGCTTGCCCTAGGTGGAATGGAAGACGAACTAGATGCTGAAGAACGAGGTGGAATGGAAGTGGCCAAAGGTATAAGTGGAGAATTATGGGTAGGTGAATAAGGAGGAGTATGGAGCAATTTCATACGGGCAAGACTGACCCGATCAAAAGTTTCAAAACTAGACACAACACTAGACTCCTGATCTAAATCGGGGTTATGTTCTTATTGGTCATAGGAGGACCTTGAAGCAAATATTGGGGAAGAAATATTTTTGACAAAATGGAGGGATCATCAAGTTCAAGTTCTCCTAAATCCAACCCATCAAAAGGAATTTTTAGAATCTGTCCCAATTTTCTAATACCCAATTTCATAGTCACATTTTTAACAGAGGTAGTGATCTTTATCTCATCACCATCAGCATTACTAGCAACTTTCATACTAACATAAAACAAATAAATAAGTTGCGGGTAGTAATGGGATTGATTTACGAGAGATAAAAGATCAAACAATCCACACTGTTGAAACAGTGGAGCAATTGGATATTTATCTAAATCGGGAAAGTTAATAAACCTACCAGGAAAAATAACCAATTGGCAAATGGCAAAATATTTTTCAACTAGGTTTGGATTCCTCAAATATTAAAGGTAATTAGGATGGGGTTGTTCATCTTCAACAGGAGCAGAAGACCTAGATCTTTTGGATTTCGACATAAAGATAATAGAACAACCTAAAAGACCTAAAGTGATAACAGAAAAACGTTACCCAACAGCAAAGAGAGAAAATAAGACCAAATCTAAGAAACTTCAAGCAAAGAAGCAAGCGCTAATCTGCAAACTCCAATCAGCGATCTAATCAGCGAGCTCCAATCAACCTCAGCAGCCGTCTGGTCTGTTAGGAAGAGGAAGATTAAAAGGGGAAAGTTAATTGGAACTAGAGTTTTTACTATATAAGATAAAAAATTAAAGGTGGAGATTAAAAGATGGGATTGATTAATGGTGGAGATCAAATGGATAGTAAAAGTAGAGCGGGTCGGGTCTAAGAAGAGCAAAAGAAACCCCAAACAAGTGACGATTTAGATAATATTAAAAAATCTGAAGCACAGTCGCGACAGTCGACTGGTCAAGAGGGAAGTCGACTGAGGCGAGAAAAAAAAATAAACAGAGTTTTAAAATGAATGTATAAGTTATAAAGCATCATCAGTCGACTGGAAAAGCAAGACAGTCGATTGTTCATTCAATAATTTCAAGAAAGAAACAAAAACTTAAGCTACGTATATTTTTAGGAAATATCATGATATGAATAGATTCCTAGTTCTCTTCTAAACTTTATAAAAATGACTTCTTTCACCGGTTTGGTAAAAATATCCGCTGTTTGTTTATCAGTGAAAATAAACTCCAATAAAATATCTCCTTTTAGAACATGATCACGTAGAAAATAATGTCGAATTTCGATATGTTTTGTATGTGAATGTTGAACCTGATTTTTAGAAAGATTATGCATTGGTATTGTCACACATTATATGAGGTTTTAAAAAAGAAATACCATTATCTAAAAGGGTTTGTTTCATCCATAAGATTTGTGCACAAGCCAAACCTGCAGCAATATATTCAGCTTCTGTAGTAGATAGAGATACCGAATTTTGCTTTTTACTACACCAATATACTAGGGAATGTCCCAAAAAGTGACAGGTTTCACTAGTACTTTTGCGGTCAGTTTTACTTCCAGTAAAATCAGCATCACTATAAGATAGTAACTGAAAATTATTGGTGCGATGATAAAATAAACCATATTTCAGATGTGCCTTTAATATATCTTAAAATCCGTTTCACTGCTTTTGAGTAAGATTCTTTTGGATCAGACTGATATCTAGTACACAAACATACGCTAAACATAATATTTGGTCTACTAGCAATTATATATAAGAGTGAGCCAATCATACCTCGATAGAGCTTTTGATCGACACTCTTATCTAATTCATCTTTGTCAAGTGTAGTAGTAGTAGCCATAGGTATGGTCTTACTACTAGTGTTATCCATGCCAAATCGTTTGAGTAACTCCTTAGCATATTTTTCTTGATTAATAAATATGTCATTTTGAAACTGTTTTATTTGAAGTCCAAAGAAGTAATTGAGTTCACCCATGTGACTCATCTCAAACTCATTTTGCATGGTAGTAGCAAACTCTTGACATATATTACTGTTAGTTGATCCAAAAATTATGTCATCTACATAGATTTGTATGATCAATATGTCTGAATTTATTTTCCTAATAAACAATGTAGTGTCTACTTTACCAATTTCAAACTCTATTTCTAAAAGAAATTATTTTAGACGATCATACCAAGCACGATGTGCTTGTTTAAGACCATATAAAGCCTTTTTTTAATTTAAAAACATGGCTAGGGAATTGTTCGTGTTAGAAACCTGGTGGTTGCTTAACATACACATCCTCCTTAATGAAACCGTTTTAAAAAAGCACTTTTAACATCCATTTGGAAAAGTGTGAAATTCATAAAACATGCAAAAGATAACAAAATTCTAATTGATTTTAGTCTAGCAACATGAACATATGTTTCATCAAAATCAATACCTTCTTCTTGGTTATATCCCTGGGCAACTAGTCTAGCCATGTACCTAACAACTTGTCCTGATTGATCTAACTTATTTTTAAATACCCATTTGGTACCAATAATAGTATGATCATGGGGTTGTGGAACTAAATCCCATACATCATTTCTTACAAATTGGTTAAGTTTATCTTGTATAGCATTCAACCAAAATTCATTCTCACATGCTTCTTGAATGTTTTTAGGTTCAAAATCCGATAAAAAGCAGCATGAGAATCATATTAAAGTGTGATCGTGTTTGAATGTCATGTGAGATGTGACCAATATCTTAAGTCATGAAGATGATCTCAAACTTCAACAAATGACTTTGGTAAAGATGGAGTCATCTCTACAGGATCAGTCGTCTTAATGAACTCATCAGCCGACTGATTCAACACATCAGTCGACTTATGAAGCCCATTAGTTGACTTATCTAGAACAATTTACTCAGGTGATTTAACAATGTTATCTAGTGGTGAAGATACAATTTCATCATCTTGAATAACACTAGATGAAGGTAAAGATTCATCAAATGAGACATGCATAGATTCTTCAATAGTCAATGACGACTTATTGAAAATTCTATAAGTCTTACTCCTATTTGAATATCCATTGAAGATACCTTCATTAAATATAGCATCAAATTTATCTAAGTTATCTTTTGTGCTTAATATGAAACACTTACAACCAAAAACTTTAAAGTAAGAGACTTTAGGAATACGTTCAAAAACAACTCAAAACAAGTTTTTTTAACTTTAGCCTAATTAGTATTCTATTTAAGACATAACATGCTGTAGAAACAGCTTCAGCCCAGAAGTATTTAGGCAAATTACTTTCAACAAGCATGGTACGTGCGCATTCTTGCAAAGTCCTATTATTTCTCTCAACCACTCGATTTTGTGGTGAAGCTCTAGGAAATGCAAAAGTATGTGTTATACCATTCTTGTTGCAATATTCTGAAAATGTTTCATTCTCAAATTCTTCACCATGATCACTTCAAATAGTGACTATGGTTAGAGATTTTTGATTTTGAACACGTTTGCAGAAATTTGCAAATTCTTCAAAAGCTTCATTTTTATGTCTTAAGAAAAATACCCATGTAAACCTTGAATAATCATCGACTAAAATAAATATATATCTACTTTTATTTAAGGAAGCGACTCTAGTAGGACCAAATAAATCCATATGGATCAATTTGAGAGGCCTACTAGTAGAAATCATTTCCTTTGTTTTAAAAGTGGATTTTACTTGTTTCCCTAGTTGACATGCATCACACATTTTATCTTTCTTAAAAGATAATTTTGGCGGTCTTTTAACTAGGTTATTCTTAGAGATTTTAGCGATATTTTTCATGTTTACATGTCCAAATCTTTTATGCCAAAGCCAAGAATCGTTGTTCGAGGCAATTAAGCAAAAATCACCCGAAAACTCATTTGTTTTTTTAAACAAAGTTCACATGTGTTTTTTTCTAATACTTTGAAAAATCACATTTTGCAAAGAAGAGTCATAAATCAAGCGTGCATCTTTTTCAAACACTATCTTATAACACTTATCACATAATTGACTAATGCTTAACAGGTTATGCTTTAAACCACTAACTAAGAGTACATCTTCAATAAGAGCAGTAGTATTCTTACCAACCATGAAGAAAAATAATTTTGTGAAAAAATTCTTATTCTTATTGTTCTACTTTATTCTTCACTGTATACATCTATATATAAAGATTACATTCTTGGAGAAAAAGAAAAGAGATTGAGAGAAGATTGGGAAGATGAGAGATTTGGGGAATCTGTTTCCTATATTAGGAAACAGAATATACAATTTACTATATTTCAACACTCCCCCTCAAGTTGGTGCATAGATATCGAGCATGCCCAACTTGTCAACAAATTTCAAGAAGAGCCGAGTCGAAACAGCCTTGGTTAGGATATCTGCGAGTTGATCTTCTGACTTCACCTTGGATATCTCAATAACTTTCTCATCTAATTTTTCTTTGATGAAGAATCTGTCCACCTCTACATGTTTCGTCCTATCATGCTGAACTGGATTAGCCGCAACATCACACGCCGCTTGACTGTCACAATACACCTTCATAGGTTCCTTTGGACCATAGCCTAAGTCCTGCAACAGAAGTTTCAGCCATAAAGCTTCTGTTATACTTAAAGCTACTCCGCGATACTCAGCCTCTGTACTAGAGCGTGCAACAACATTTTGCTTCTTGCTCCTCCATGTAACTAAATTTCCTCCAACAAAGGTGAAATATCCTGAAGTGGAGCGCCTATCGATTGTAGATCCTGCCCAATCAGCATCAGTATATGCCTCAACCTTCAAGTGACCATATTTCGCAAATAAGACTCCTTTTCCTGGGGCTGACTTAATGTATCTCATAATTCTCATCACCGTGTCCATATGTTGTTCCCGAGGTGCATGCATAAACTGGCTTACCACACTTAAAGCATATGACAAATCTGGTCGTGTATGTGCAAGATACATCAGTCGTCCAACCAATCTCTGATATCTTTCCTTATCACAAGGCACTTGATCAGCTTTGTTGCATAGTTTCAGTCCTTCTTCCAATGGTGTACTAATCGATTGACAGGCGGACATTCCAGTTTCCTTCAATAAGTCCAGAGCATATTTTCTTTGAGAAAGAAATATCCCCTTTCTTGAGCGAGAAACTTCAATACCAAGGAAGTATCTCAAAGAACCAAGATCTTTCATTTCGAACTCTTGTGACAAGTAGTTCTTTAATGCCTTCATCTCCTCAGGATCATCTCCAGTTACTATCATATCATCAACATAAATAATAAGAGCAGTAATTTTACCTTCTTTCCTTTTTAGGAATAGAGTATGATCAGAATTACTCTGATCGTATCCGAATGTCCTCGTTGATTTTGTAAATCTCCCAAACCAGGCTCTTGGTGACTGCTTCAGTCCATACAATGCTTTCTTCAGACGACATACTTTGTTGCTGTGTTGGACTGGTCTGTTCGACCCTGGTGGAAGATCCATATAGACTTCTTCTGTCAATTCCCCATGCAAAAATGCATTCTTCACATCAAATTGTTCCAACGGCCAGTCAAGATTTGCAGCAAGTGACAGTAGAACTCGAATAGTGTTGAACTTTGCCACAGGTGCAAATGTTTCGTCATAATCAATTCCATAAGTTTGAGTATACCCTTTGGTAACCAGCCTTGCCTTGTACCGCTCTATCGAACCATCCGATTTATATTTCACTGTATAAATCCATCTGCATCCTACTGGCTTCTTCCCTGCTGGCAGCTCGACTATCTCCCAAGTCACATTCTTCTTCAAGGACTTCATCTCCTCATCCATAGCTGCTTTCCACCTTGGATCGGCTAAGGCTTCCTGCACACTGTTAGGAATAGATACAGCAGATAATTGATTTACAAATGACTTATTTGATTCAGACAATCGGTGAGTGGACACATAATGACTCATGGGATACTTGACATTACTAGTGGGATTAGGCTCGTAAGTGGGTTTGGGGATACCTCTAGTAGTACGGTTTGGGAGTTCTCTTCTTGGAGCTTCGGACAGCAATGACGATTGGTTTTGGGGTTCTGCTGGGAGTAGAGATAAATCTGATGATACTGGTGGTGGAGATGGTTCAGATGGTGCTGGTGGTGGATATGGCTCATCTTCATGGAGGTTCGGCACTGACTGCAGATCTTCGTGGAAATTTTCTTCCTCAACCAAGTCTTCATTCGAGTGATCGTCATTACTTACAAACTGATTTTCTCCCCTTATATCTGATTGTTCAGTTTGAATAGTAACTACTTCATCATAGGCAAGAGTTTGAACTTCACTTCGGTGCTCCCCCTGAAGTTCAACCTCAGAGGAAAAATACATCTCATCTTCATGGAACACAACATCCATAGTCACAAACATTTTTTGAGTTGGTGGGTGATAGCACCGATACCCTTTCTTATTCTGTGCATATCCCACGAAAACACAGCGGACAGCTCGAGGAGTTAACTTATTGCGTTCATGTTGATGAAGATGAACAAATGCAACACACCCAAACACACGAGGTGGCAAGTTGACGACTTTTGGTGCATTCACAGCTTCAGTTAATGCTTGAAATGGTGTGAGGAAGTTTAGGATATTAGAGGGAACTCGGTTGATTAAGTATGCAGCAGAAGTAAGGGCTTCTCCCCAATAAATGAGTGGTAGATTTCCATGGATGAGAGAAGCACGGACCACTTCGAGCAAGTGTCTATTTTTCCTTTCTGCAACTCCATTCTGTTGAGGTGTATACGAGCATGTAGTCTGATGAACAATTCCGTGTTCCACCAAATATTGTTGCAGATTTGAACTCAGGTACTCTCCGCCATTATCACTCCTAAGAACTTGAATTTGTGATTTATACTGAATCATAACATGCTTGTGAAATTTCTGAAACAAACCACTAACTTCACTTTTCGACTTCATCAAACAAATCCAGGTCATACGGGTACAATCATCAATAAAGGTCACAAACCATTTGGCTCCTCCAAATGTAGTGATTTTGGATGGACTCCAAACATCAGAATGAATAATCATAAAAGGAAGGGAGCTTCTACTTGGACTTGGAGGAAAAGAGACACGATGACCTTTTGCGAGTTCACACACATCACACCGAAAGGTAGATATATCTAACTTAAAAAATAAACTTGGAAATAATTTCTTCAAATAACCAAAAGAAGCATGCCCTAGACGTCGATGCCATAGCCAAATATCTGATTTCTTCTTTTCATCTTCGGATCCTTCCACACTTAGAGCTTGAGTCAACTTGCTCGAACTTTCAGATTCTAAATCTAGGTAATAGAGCTTCCTGTGCCTAATCCCATAACCAATCGTTTTACGAGTCCGAATATCCTTCAACACGCAATGAGAAGGCCAAAAGACTACAATACAATGTAAGGCAGTAGTTATTTGAGCAACAGATAATAGGTTGAAATTCAAGGATGGCACAACTAAGGCAGTATCTAAGGTTAGGTTGTTTGTGAGATGTATGGTACCCTCGCCAGTAACAGTGGCAGGGTCACCATTGGCAGTGGACACAGTCGATTTAGTGGATGGTTGAAAATTTTGAACTTGTCTAGAATCAAAAGTCATATGGTCGGTAGCACCCTTATCAATTATCCATGTACTATTCATAACAGAAGTAGAAATATTAAATACCTTACCATCATTACCTGCAGCTGTGACTAATGTAGAGGCGAGTCCAATACTCTTCTCAGCTCTATCAGTTTGTCCCATGGTAGCGCCACAAAGGGGAAAACAATGAGTCGGATCTTCAGCAACCAATAGCAAACAACACAACTTTGTCAAGAACAGCTCCAAGTCTTCAACAATAAACAACACCCTCTGTTAGAATAGCTCCTTTTAGATCCGATCTGGATCAAATCCAAGAGCCTGAACACCAACCAACAACAACAACTCAACAGATCAATTCCTCAATAAAAAAAAAACAGATCTGAATCATCAAACAGTTCAGGCTCTTGGAATCATCAAACAACAACTAGTGGAGTAACTTGGTCAACAACAGCAACACCAAGAGGAAGGCTGATAGCGTTGGGATTCCAAGGGTTTCGGCAAGTAGGGAGGTGAAGGGGATCCAGTCGAAGATGAAGGGGATTCGGTGAAGGGGATTTGGTGATGAGGCTGGGTGGTCGACGATGGAGTAATGAGTGTCGGTGATTGAGGGCGACAGCAGAGCATGAGCGGCGAGGCTGGGTGGTCGACGATGACGGCTTCGGGCAGCGACTGGCTTCGAACAACTGGTGGTGGCGAGTACTAGAGGACTCCGATCTTGGTGAAGACGATGATGAGTTCGAAGGCGGCGACGGGTACAGGTGGACTCAGATCTCGGTGAAGTCGGGATTTCGGGATTGAATCTTGCAAAAAAACGAAGCTTGGATCGATGATGGCGACGAGATCTGGATAAGGTGATCGATGGCTACGGGATGATGGCGTCGGGATCAATATCGGTGGAGATGCAGGTGATCGGTTGTTGGTGACTGGTCGGGATCGGGTCGGGATCAGTTGTCGGTGACTGGTCAGGATCGGGAGCGATGATGACTCCGATCTGATCACTTCTATGTCCTTTTCTTCTTCAACTAGCCTAGATCTTTTTAGGCTCTGATACCATGAAGAAAAATAATTTTGTGAAAAAATTCTTATTCTTATTGTTCTACTTTATTCTTCACTGTATACATCTATATATAAAGATTACATTCTTGGAGAAGAAGAAAAGAGATTGAGAGAAGATTGGGAAGATGAGAGATTTGGGGAATCTGTTTCCTATATTAGGAAACAGAATATACAATTTACTATATTTCAACAAACCATGCCTATTCCGATGACTTTTCCTTTGTTATTGTCACCAAAAGTAACAGTTCCTCCATCTATATCTTGAATGGAAGAGAGCAAGTTTGCATGACCAGTCATGTGTTTAGAGCATCCACTATCAAGTATCCATCGTTCTCTTTTAGGTACCTACAAAATATTATTTGTAAATATGGTACCCTTTTCATTGGTTTCGAGAAATATTTGTGCTTGGGAAACCAAACCCAAAGTGAGTTTGATTTACCCCCATATGCAGGTTTAAAATTAACAGAATTACAAACATTATTTACAAAAGAATTTATATACAAAATCCTTTCATTTAGACACAGATTAACTGGAACCCAAGTATTTTTACACTGTCCAGTCGACTTGTTTTTACCCTTCATTCGACTATTTTGTGACTTCAGTCGACTGGGAGGTGAAACTAGTCGACTTATATGAGGTTGCTGTCTTTTCGAATAAGACTGCATTCTTCTAGACATGTGACTTATTTGAGGGGCCAATCGACTGGTCTTTTCGGAAAACTCTTCATTTTCATGATTTTTTTTTTTTTTGCATTTTCAAAGAAATCATATAACTTATTTTTTACACTAGAAACTGAATAAAGCTTGTTATTAATAGTGTTATTAGAAGAATGGCCTATTTCAAGAATTTTTTGAAAACCAAGTCCAAATCTTTTATTAAACTGAACTTGATTTTGAAGAACTTCATTTAAATTCTATTTTCCCTTATTGAATTTAGATACATTCTTAGATATCTCTTCATAATTCTTTTTTAGAGATATAAGATCTATATCCAAGTTGGAAATACGAGAAGTTAAAGACTTGACTTCAACTTGTAAATCAAGGTTTTCTTGAGAAGGAGTTTGATTAAATTTCTCTAGATTTTTACCTTTTATTTTCTCCTTTTTTAATTATTGAAAATTTTTATTAAAAGCTTCGAACAAATCACTAGAATCTATACTATCACTTACATCGCTTTGATTTGCCATGAAGCATATGTTTGCAACTTCATTAGATTCCTCATTTTCTTCTTCCGAAGATGAATCACTATCATCCCACGTTGCTTGGTAGGCCTTCTTGTTTTTCATGTACTGGTTCTTGATAAATATGTCCTTCTTTAGGTTTGAGACTTTGCCTTTAGACTTTGCATTCTCCAATGGACAGTCCTTCTTCATGTGACCTATCTTATTGCATTTGAAACAAGTAAGAGGTTCATTAGTATCCTTTAATCTTTAATTAAATTTACCTTTGCGAAGAAACTTTTTGAATTTCCTTGTGAACATAGACATTTCTTCTTCATCATCTTCATCATCTTCTGATTCAGAAATAGTCTTAAAAGCAAGAGTTTTCTTCTTAGCTTGTTGCGGTTCTAAGTCCTTTTTGCACTCCTCCAATTGTACTTCATAAGCCATTAGATTTCCAACAAGATTTTCAAGCGAAAGTTGTGTTAAATTATTGACTTCTTCAATTGCGGTAGTCTTCTTTTCCCATTCAGGGGTAAAAGCGCGAAGAACCTTTCTCACCATCTCCGCTTGGGTATATGTTTTGCTAAGAGTCACAAGGGAGTTTGTGATGTCGATAAATCTTGTTATTATCTCCGATACGCTTTCATTCTCCTTCATTTTAAATATCTCGAACTTGTGAACAAGAACAGAAATTTTAGATTCCTTGACCTTATTTGTGCCTTCATGTGTTACCTCAAGACTCAAGAGTATGCCATATTTGGAATGCCGTTGTTGCGGTTGGCACACGGTTGAATTCTTCTTTGGTAAGTGCACAAAAGAGAGCATTCATCGCCTTTGCATTGTTCATAGTATCACTCTTCGTATCGTCATTCCATTGAGCATAGGGAAGAAAGCAACGTATACTCCGTCTCGGTCATGTTCCAAATATCATAGTTGATGGATTGTAAGTAAATATCCATTCTACATTTCCAGTAGTTGTAGTTTGTTCCATCAAAGAGAGGCGGCCTTTGTGTAGATTGACCTTCGTGGTATTGAATTATATTTGAATAAGAAGTAAATGCCATTGCGATTAACTAGGCTCTGATACCAAGTGTTGGATCCTGTATACAAGGCAGATAACACTAGAGAGGGGGGTGGGGGGTGGGGTGGGGTGAATAGTGTTATTAAAAATTATTCAACTGGAAACACTTGTTAATTCGACAAGGACAAAACAACCAGTCGACTGAATCGACAGATAAAAAAAAAGACTTGATCAACTTTAAGAACAACAAGTCTATAAGTCGACTTAATAGGACTATCAGTCAACTGATCAGACACAAACAGAAATAAAATGCAGTGAAGTTAAATTTACAAGTTAGAAAGATCAAACCACAGAGAATCAGCAATGCTAACACAGCGATATATCCTGGTTCGGTCCTCCCGACCTGCGTCCGGTCCCCAAGCAACCTATTTGAGATTTTTCACTATTCTTGAAAAGATTTAGCAGTAACGCAATGTGAGTGGATTCTTGTGAGCTTGTACCGACTTCTCTATATCAATTTGGCATGGTGTGGACTGGTTTAGGGCCGTTCACATGTTGCATAGATACTTGTGCCTGTTTTTGGCTCATTCTTCCTCTTTTGCCTATAAAGAGTAATCCTATTCACTCTTTTCTAAACCGTCGAAGATCTAGCATAAATGAATTGATCCCCCCCCCCCCCCCCCCAACAAAAAAGAAAAAGAAAAAAAGAAAGAAAACTGCGGCCTCTTCGATTTAGTGGCCGCAGTTCACAACTACAGCTTAAGTATATATCATATATACTAGTATAATGCACGTGCGATGCACGTCTATAAAGGTGTGTAGAATTTTGAGGAAGTGGTAGGTCACCGAAGAGGTTGCATGCATGCATGCAGACAGGTATGCACAATTTATTCATTTTGATATTTGCATGCATGTGTTAGATGATAGGAGGAAACTTTCTTATGAATAAATTATGCATGCAAGTACATGCAAATCTATACTATTAATTATTTTTTCAAACCTATGCAGTCAGACATGCAAATCTATCCATGTTAATTATTTTTCCAGTACATACAAATTACATTTCTGAACTCCGATATTAACTCTCTATTTTTTTTAGCCTTTTATGTTTATGAGGGTATGACAGTAAAAAGCCGCCAAAATGAGGCTTTGCTTAATAATAGTATAGATAGATTTGGCTAATAGGCTCGGAGATTTGGAAAAAAATTGTCCAAGTGTAAAATGTGAAAATAGGAGGCGCAATACATAACTGCGGCCTCTTTGATTTCATGGCTGCAACTCACAATTGCTGCCTAAGTATATATCATACATATTTGGCTAATAGACTTGGAGACTTGAGAAGAAAATTGCCCATGTGTAAAATGTGAAAAATAGGAGGCCGTAGTTGGATACTGCGGCCTCGATAGTACATAGGCCGCAGTTCACAATTGCGGCCTCAGTTATATGGTCGATGAGGTCCAATTCTTAAAACCTTTTAATGCCCATTCGACTATATAAATGAGGCCGCAGTTGTCAACTGTGACCTCTATAGTATCGAGGTCGCAGTACCCATTGCGACAACCTATTTTTCACATTTTACGCTTAGATAATTTTTTCTCAAGTCTCCGAATATATTAGTCAAATATGTATGCTATATACTTAGGCCGCAATTGTGAACAACACGAAATCGAAGAGGCCGCAGTTCAGTACTGCGACCGGTGAGAATTGATATATTCTCGGAATTAGTTTTGAAGGTAGTTATTTTGAAAATTAATTTATTAAAAAATGGCCTATTTTTGGGGGAAAAAAAGTCAAATTAATTAGCCTTATTTCTTTGGAAATAATTCATCCAGCGAGAGCTTTGCCAAAATAACTCTAGTGTTCACTCTACAACAGTGCAGTAAGCTTTTTGGGCAGTCCAGTTCTCGGAATTTTGACTATCTTCCAACGATATTCTGAAGGTCTTTCTTCAGACTCTCGTCTCGTCCCTTTCTTTTATTTATCTCACCTTTTTCACTATTGCTATTATAATTATGCACTTTTCACCTTTGCACCCCCGCGAGAGGGTTAAAGGATAACTAGGTTTAGTTCCCGCACCGGCGTGGTAAGTTTCGAATAAAATTTCCATTATTTTACATTTCTTTATGGTAGTTACTGCAAATATAATTAAAAACTACTCATCTTCTTTTGGTTTTTTAGGTACCCAACCAAGAGAAACGAACAGCTAATCACTTGAGCAGCACCCCTGTGAGCACTTTAGCACCCAAGCCCAAGCCCTAAGATAACCACTTCTCATGGATGACGCCTTCGATTCTAAAGATCGCCGCCGACTCTCAACTCCCCGATCCCAAGCAACCGATCGGTAATTTCTTCTAAATCTCCATATTTTCTTGATTTAGATATGCCAAGTTATTGGTTGAATTGAGAGTTCGATTTCTTGTTTTTTTTGGGGCGTTAGTTTTTGGTCAAGAATTATGTAGGATTGAAGGGGGAAATTTTAATGTGAAGCAAGTAGTTGAAGATAATTAAAGGGTTTGATTTTATGTTGAAAATATTGTGGCATTAGGTGGAAAGGTTGGATCTTGGAAGGGGAGATGGGAGATATGTGGATAGTTGATTTTCTTGTTGTAAATGGATCTTTGTGTCTTTGTGGTTAGTGAATTATTGATAGGTATACTAAAAAGGAAAGATTTGATTTTGTTGTAGATATTGGTAGAAGGGTAATCTATGTAATTTGTAGTGATATGGATATTTTCTAGTTAGGGCCTTAGGGGAAGATAAGTATGTTTTTTTTTTTTTAAAATTTTTTTTTTTTTAAAGGAACTTTGATGGTAAACTATAAAGTGAAGGCTTTGACTTAATGCACATAAGCGACACCTCTTGTTTTTCTCTTCTTTATTTGATGTTTTGGGGATGCATGCTGCAACTCTAGGATATTATTCATCCTAAATCTGATGAAAACGTACAGTTTTGGCGGTTATTGATTGAGCCTTTAAATTTAAGCTTACATTTGAAGGGAAAAGTTGATGCTTCTATATTAATTAATTTAAGGAGGAAGTTTGTTGTTGATGGAAGGCTATGAAGAATGGATGTGGGAATGGGGTGTGGGTACAACACAATGTGGATATGGAAACTTGTGAATTTTCTAATAAATAAGTATGGGTATGTTGGTGGGTACACTAATTATAACATATTTTATGTTACATCTATACGTGGAAAATTAAACATCTTGATAAAGCATAATGTAATTAGCGATTTCAACAACATGAAAAAATAAATATGTAAGCATTTTTAAAGATAAAAATATGATGACCTAATAGACAATGTTAACTTTCCCCATCAGATTTAATCCAATTTGGCAACGAGAAGTAGATTCTGAATTTAAAAACAAAATTAAGCATGGATATAGGTATGGGTGTGGGTAAGATACGGTATGTATATGCCACTGACTGTAAGAAAACTAGGATCAACAGTAAATTTGGAGTGCATGAAGTATAATATATTTTTAAATTTAAATATGAAAATGCCTTGTTCTAAATATCATAAATATGAATGTTTTGAGTGTTTGTTTTGTGTTCTAACAAAATTGTGAACAAGTTCTTGAAATTACATTATGGCCTCAAGCAAACTGAGAAACATATTTGAACATGAACTTGTCCAATTTATTTTTTAAAAATAATATAAAAATTTGGTTACTTTCTTCAATACACATTTAAGATACTGAAAGGCCAAAGATCACCTGCACACGATTCCCACCTAATTCCGGTGTAATAAACCATGGAGATATTATGCACTGCATATGCGGTGCAGCTTTTGTGGAAATTTGCCCGTATACCCCATAAAATGCGGCCAAACCATTATGTATCCGTATATTCAGTTCACAGTCCTCAAAAATGGCTATGCTGCCACTTAATTTGAGGAAAGATGATCGGAATAATGGTTATGTAACAGTTTCGTCATTTCTAATGCGACCATTTAATTTCTACCTTTTAATTAAGTTATGAGCCTATTCTTTTGTTACTAGCACTTTATGAGTTTGTTAACTGTTATTGTGAGTATTTATATGGATAGAAACCATAACATTTTAGAGTATCATCTATTTGTAATGCTTAGTGTCTAATAGTCTTTTAGTCATATTGTTGTGATTCATTTTGTCAATACCCAATAGGTTTTTGCTACATTTTCTTTTATACTTAGTAGATATGTATGAGTAATGATTATATTTTTTTCTTTATTTTCTTTCCTGACTTTTCTTGACTTTGAATCAAATTCTGATTTTTGTGGGTTTCTTTTAAACAAATTAAAGTGCATTTGCAGTGTTATATGCTCAACAATGTGGTTGGTGCTGTATGCGGAGCTTAATCGTATAACTTCACAAATCGCATTCTGTGAAGTGAAATTGCACATAACACAGATGTGTTGGTCTCTAGAGAATTGCCATGCTTCCTAGATGAAATGTGTGCATGTGTTATGATCATTTTCATTATAATAGAGTTTCTTGCATTGAGAGTTGGAAGAAGTTTGCTATTTGACATTAGGAATTTGTTGTTGTTGTTGTTATTATTATTATTATTATTTTGTCTTTTGGAGATGGTTGTATTGGTTTTGCTAGACTTGTTATGTATCTTTTTCAGTTTGTTTTCATTTTGTTAATCTCCATCTAGTGTTACCTACCTAAAAGGAATATGATTTTGTATTCTTGCACTAATTTTACTCCCGCTAAGAGCATCCACACTCGTCATTGCTAAAAAATGGCAAAATGGCAAAATGAAGAATAGCAAAAGAGTGTTTCCTTGCAGTCGTTGTTTGCCAAAAATTGAGAAAAAAAGAAAAAAAAAGAAAATCGGACGAAACAACTTGTTTAGTCTGATATGCATTTTAATAATTTTTTATGAATTAAAATGATATTAGTAGCTAAATAGTCATTAGTGATAAAATTAGTAATTATTTTAACACTAAAACAAGATTAAATTAAGAAAATGGGTTAAATTAACACTAATACAAGAATTTAAGTGGGGTTTTGGCTGGTCAACTTCTCAAACGGGACATGTTGTCCTGTTTGAAATTTTTTGTTTGGGACGGAACGTGTTGTTCCGTCCAATACTTCTCAGAAAAAAATATAAAACATTCTAGGATGGCACAAGATGTATCATCCGATAGCATTAAAAAAATAATTTTGGGACGAAACAACATGTTCCGTCCTCTACAATATGAGAATTCTCAAAAACTTTCTCAAATATGAGAACGCACTGTTCCTCATTTCTCAAAAAATGGCAAAATCGCAAACGATTGCAGCGCTCCAATTGCAAAAAAATGGGGAAAATGGCAAAATAGCAAACGAGTGTGGATGCTCTAAGACACTAATTCTGTTTAATTATTCTTCTCAATGTGAAGCAAAATGTTTCTCATTGCAGCTATACAAGGTAAGTTCCTGTTCAATTTACATAAGCAATAGTCTAGATTAATCAAGTTTCTCTAGTCTATCAACGTATTGAAAGTTTCTCGAACATTTGGGTGCAGTTATGGAGTTTTTCAGCTTATAAGTTCTTTCCTTTTACTAGTTACTATATGTAGGAAAGAATAAATCCTTAAAATATATTAAGATTTTATGTTATGCATATTTGGTATCTAATACTATTATTAATATTTTGAGTTCTTCAATTAATATGCCAAACTTAACACTGGAAGAAGAATAAGAGGGGGTTGTATGGCCTTTTCATTTTTTTTGATTTTGAAAGTACTTGTAGATGATTGTTATAACATGTACACTAAATTCTCTATCTATATTTATATTCATGATTTAACTAAAAGAGATAGATTATTGTGTTAATCTTATTTATTCATAGGCATTGTTTTGTTGGCATTGCAATCATATCTCTAAGTTATCCTGCGTAAGTGCTCCTCAACTATTTGTTGCTTAATGGTTCAAGTAAAACATTCATGCCAGATACAACACACTCAATAAGGATTTCAGAACCATATTCCAGGGAGGAAGATAGGTCTTGCTTATTGCCGCCCAAGTCTGAAAACAAACCATGGAGCAGGAAATCTTGGAAAAAGCTGAGCAGTTTTCCTTGTTCAAAGCGTCCAGGAAAAGATCAATTAAATGACTCTGTTATGATAGCTTCAGCAGATGACCCTGATGCTAAGAAGAATGGATACAATCCCTTAAGATGCACGTATGATGGTAAGAACAATGATGTTCTCTTGTATCGTATAAATCTGGTGAATAGATTATATAAATCCTTTCACTAGAAACATAATGCATACATTCTTATTTTACGAAAACTCTGATATATGGTAGGGTCCTGATATAATCCCTGTGACTTCTAAATTATCAGATTTGGCAGTTGACTTGAATTTTATCTGTATTGTAACTATTTGTTCTTAGCAAATTCATCCTATATTTAACCTATGTTATTATGAACTTCTCATGACCCCCGATGCAGTTCAAATAAGAACTTAGGATTTTGCTAGTTCAACATTCTCATAGTTCTTGTTTAATGACCAAATCTAAACCGTTGCAAGGTTTATTGCTGAATCTTAGGCACTGACAGAGTGAAGCTGCGGTAGCGGTAGATACATCAAAACTGCTGCTTTATTAGAAAGTATTGTTGTCGTTCCCCCAACAATTTTGTCTCTGATTAAAGTCTGATCAATGTTGAAGTAGGAATTTTGATACTATCAGTCCGGCCTGACTGTGTGTTCTTCTAATTAACATTTTGTAATTTCACAGAGTTCTATTTCTTAGTTTGAGGAGCAACTTTTAGAGTAGGATTCTCGTATAAATCTTATTTTAGTGCTATGGCATTCTGTACTGACGAAGTAACTCTTTGGAGCTTCCCGTGGCTTATGTAGATTGAGATGGCATCTTTCGTCGGCTGTTTGTTGAACTGATTTTTTACTTCCATATAATATTATAAATTTCATGTTTGTGTACTTTTAGGTTTCCAAATTCAATGCTTAGGTCATATGTGGTTAATCATTAGAGCAAAAGCTGAGACAAATATTTTAAGACATCCTTATTTTATTAAAAGACTTTTCATTGGATTTAGTTCCTAAATTTCCTTCCACTCACTCACAAACACACTTTCCCTATTTCTTAATATGAGTTCTGGATGCCCACTATCGAGCTCCAACTGTGTATATTCCCTTTAGGAACAACCAAATCATGCCTTCTCCACAAACTTCTAGTTTGCAACATTTTCTGTATTTTTTATTTTGGGATCTGGATGCCCACTACATTTGCTTGTATTCTCTGTATTGATTGACCAAATCATACTTGCACATCTTCTCTTTTTTTAAATATGAGCTTCAAATCATTGGATGCCCACTATCGAGCAACTGTTTGCTTGTATTTCCTTTAGGGGGCATTTGGTACACGGTAATGTGCAAGCGAATCCTCCATTCCCTTGTGGATTTCTTGGATTGGTAAGAGGCAATCATAGTTTTGGAAGGATGTCAGATTCACGTAGGAATCAAAATACTTTGTTGGGTAGGGTTTGCATGCCCTCCTAAAACCATGAAATTTGTGGATTCTCCCCTAAAACTATATGATTTGTGATTAAATAATTATAGTAATGGATGATTCTCGGGAATGCATTGTATTGTACCAGTTGCATCAATGCAAGATTTCCGGGAATCTTGATTTCCACCACCCTCACATTCCAGAGAATCCTCCAATTCGTGTACCATATGCCCCCATAATGAATCACCAATTCACACCTTTTTTTTACACACATGCCCACATACACACTTTCTGTCCTTTGATGAATGACCAATTCACGCACACACAGAAACACACCCCTTCTCTATTTTTTAATACTAGAGTATTATCACATGCAATGCATATGCCTAAATATCGACTAGCGTGTCACTTATTTATCAAAGCGTAATAATTTACTACCAACGCTGACCTTATTTATCCTTTCAAAGCATAATACTTGATATTAATTTTCTGTTTGCTTAAAAAGCACATGAATTATGCGTAAGTGTCCAATCACACTCACGCCCTTCTCACGTAATATTATAGATAGATGAGCTTGTTGATGCTCACTACTGAGCTATTATAAGTTTATAACGTGTATTTCCCTTGATGAATGACCAAATCTTGCAATAGATGACTCGAGCCGTCTTTGTTATCAAGCCACTTTAATGTATTCCCCTTAACGAGTTACCGGTCTGTTGCTAATATATTGCTACGGACAAATGGTAAGTGCATAGGACTGCGGGATTTATCAATATAGACAACTACTAAGTTACATACGATGCACATATACGGAATTTCCTCTGTTTGACGGATATCTGGATCCGCTCCAAATTTCACTACAATGCCCTGATCTAAATCTGAAACCGGGAATATTGTTTGAACCTGGCCAATCCGGTTCTGGACTCTAATCGGTAATATTAATATCTTACGATATCATCATAATTTTGAATGGAACCCGGATCCATTCAGATAATTTCAGATCTGTTTTCAACCCCACTTGTTACTGTCTCAACCTGAGTATATTGTTTTGAAGTATTATCTGCACAGATTGTATGGTTGCATGCACCATATGTCCATGATTGGCCTTCTGAATTTGTTCTTTATACCACTCATAAGGGTGAAATAATGAAATAAGACAGAACGAGAATAGGATGGTTGATGTTCCTATGAGTGCGCAACTCATTTAACTTCAGAAGCAACGGAAATTTCCTTTCCCTAGTCAAGATAGTGGGTGACTTAACACAGTGAAAGAAAACCTGTGAGATTTATGCTTTGGTTAATTAAGGAACCAACTGATTCTTCAAAGTAGTTACTTCAATTGATGAATGAATTTGAGGAGCTTATTCCTTAATTGCTAACCGTCAATCTATATATGTCAAAGTTACAATAATTTGTTGCCTGGACCAAGTTTGCCTTGCTTACTACAATACTGAATGAGCATAATTTTGCAAGAGCATTTTAAGTGCAACTGTTGTAGTTTTAGAACTAACCAAGGATGCAGTTGACATATCCGTAAGAACCTCAGGTTAATTGACAAAATAATGGTGAGATACTCATTTTAAACCTTGCACCTCAGGATGTGACGATTATATTTTGTAGATCAACAGTACTCATATTGAGAGATTTATGCAGTGCTTACAAGTTAGATTAATGTCCACAAACAGATTGGAAATTGTACTCGGTATGGAGTGCTTATATATATATATATATATATATATATATATATATATATATATATATATATAAGGGAGTGATCCCATATCTTATTTTAGGATCCAAGTCTGATCTCCCCAAAATGTGCACTTAGATTGTTCCACGATTTGCCCCATCGTGAAACTTAAGTGCAGGTGGGGTCAAAACTTTGCAGATGTCCGATCTTCCCAAAATGTATGCTCTGATCGCTCCATGATTCACGCCCATCTTAAAACATATGTGAAGATGGGATCCGAATTCTGTAGCCGTCCGATCTCCCCAAAATGTGCGCTCCAATTGCGTCACGATTTGCGTCCATCACAAAACTTAAGTAGAGATTTGGTTTTTTGTGTGAGTTTTTTGGGTTTGTTTTTTCTGCCTCCCGATGCGTGCCGATTCAATTATAGGACATTCAAATCTATGCGGGAAAAAGATCTCAAACTATGCTATAAGATCAGTTGTTAGGGTATATATATATATATATATATATATATATATATATATATATATATATATATAGGGGACTCACAATAGGGGTATCTTCATTAACAAAAAATCCCCTCTTCCCATCCAACTCATCACCAAAATCTCAAAGTCCCGGGTGGGCCCGGGTCTTCATGAAGACCCTGTATCTCCCCCAAATAAACAACCATTCATGTGTTCCCCACAAATACTTTTTGGTTTTTTAATCAAAATCTTGTTTATTTAATTATATTCTAAGCAGTTAAAATCTTCGATTACGCCTGATTAATCCCTGATTACTTGCTAATCGGAGGTTAAGCGATTATTTTTTTTAGTGATTTATAATATTTCAATAGTTAGCGATTTAATCGGGTATAATCGGCCGATTAGTGGTTAATCGACCGATTTTAAGTGGTTGATTAACCAATTAAACCTCCTCTAATTTTCATGCTAGTTTGCATTATTTGGGCTAAATCCAGCCCAAACTCAAATTCAAATGCAAAATTCAAACCTCTTGTGGTCCTCACTCAAATCCAAACCCGACATGTCGCCGATGTTTTCTTCTTCCTCGCACAAACCCAAACTCAAACTGATTCTCTTCTTCTTCTTCGAGCAAACCCAAACTCGATCAGCCGTCGCCCCCTGCGTCGTTGCATACTTGACCCGGCCCGCATCTGCTGCACATCCTCCTTATCTTGCTGCTCGCGCTTCTCCACCTTCCTGATTGTTTTTGTTTGATGAAACCGACCAGAAAACCTGACCCGACCCACATCAAGATTCCAAACTCGGCTCAAACCAAGTACTCTCTTCTTTTTCTCTATAACTATATGTTCCTATTTGATAATTTCATAATAGTTTTATGTTAGAATTTATGGTTGCTACATAATGAGGATATATCATTTTTTAATTATACATATATATAACGATTTTTCGAATTTAATCCCTGATTATTTTTCGATTAACCAATTAATCACTAATTGCTCCTAGACCGATTAGTTCTAAAAAATCAATTTTTATTGCCGAGATTATATTAATAATTATTATTATTAAAAGTTGGAAGATACTCACCTTGTTGTAGGTGAAATAGTTGTGGGTTTCTTGGTGGGTATCCCGAATTCAAATTTTTGGGAGAGATGATGTGGCCCTTGAAGATACCATACCAAGACCCTTGCTATTGCAAGTGCTCTTAGGGGAAAGTCCTGTGGCATAGGAGGCAATTCCATCCGATGACCCACTAAAAACCCAATCTTTACTATAGAAATCCACCATCACACCGTTCAAGTTGATCATCTTACCCTAAAATATGAAGTGATGTAAAATCATTGCATTTGAACATGTTTTTCTAACTCATCAATGAGGTTGCAAAATGAACGGTTTTTCTTATGTTTTATGGCATGTTCAGCACTTTGAACGGTGTGGACCATGCATTTGAGAAGAGGGGAAGGACTTTTAGGGTGCCATAAAAGGAAAATTTCCTCCTATACCACCTTTCATTCCCTTTCTTTTATATATATATATATATATATATATATATATATATATATATATATATGAGATTAGGGAATGTCCTATGGAAACTCAATCTTCACTATAGTGATGTAAAATTACTGCATTTGAACATGTTTTTCCCACTAATCAATGAGGTTGCACAATGAACGATTTTTCTACAATAGAACAATTGTGATCACTTAATGCATGGGCTAATTATATCCAACTTTGACAATATTTTGTTCTCTTATGTTTTATGACATGTTCAACACTTTGAACGGTGTGGATCATGCATTTGGGAGGAGGGGATAGGATTTTTAGGGTGCTATAGGAGGAAACTCCTAGGCCACCGTTCCTTCCCTTCTCTTTCTCTACCTCTCTCTTTATATATATGAGGGATATATATATATAAGGGAGTGATCATGTGAGTTCTCACAATAATCTGTGTGAACTTCTTACATTGCCATCACACGGATGATCTGGACCGTTCACATTGTTTAGAATGACTAAATTAGTCTAAATATGTAAAATCAAGTCATTTGAAATTAATTTGTCCATCCATCATGTCATTATAAAACATAACGATACTCGGCCGTACAATTTGTAACACTTTAATGCATGGACAAACAAATCGCAAATTACTTGATTTCTCATCAACTAAGCAGTTAAAATTCCCAATTAATCGCTAATTGGAGGCTAAGCAATTATTTTTTTAGCGATTTATAATATTTCAATAGTTAGCGATTTAATTGGGATTAATCGGCCGATTAGTGGTTAATTGGCCGATTTTAAGTGGTCGATTAACCGATTAAATTTTCTCCTCTAATTTTCATGCTCGTTTGCATTATTTGGGCTCAATCCGACCCAAATTCAAAATTCAAATTTAAAATTCAAACCCCTTCTGGTCCTCACGCAAACCCAAATCCGATATATCGTCGCTTTCTTCTTCCTTGTGTAAACCCAAACCCAAACTGATTATCTTTAAATCCAAACCTAAACTGATTCTCTTTTTCTTCCTCAAGCAAACATAAACCTGACCCACCGTCGCTCCCCCTATACCATCGCATACTTGACCCAACACGCATCTGCTCCTCTTGTTGCTTGCACTGCTCTTCCTCCCCGATTGTTTTTGTTTGATGGAACCGACCAGCAAACCCGACCCGACCCATATCCAGAATTCAAAGTCAGCTCAAACCAAGTACTCTCTTCTTTTTTTTTTATAACTATATGTTCCTATTTGATAATCTCGTAATAGTTTTATGTTAGGATTTAGGGTTGCTACATAATGAGGATATTTTTTTTTAAATTATATATATAACGATTTTTCCGATTTAATTTCCGATTATTTTTCGGTTAACCAATTAATCACTAATCGCTCCTAGACCGATTAGTTCCAAAAACCGATTTTAACTGCCTAGCTAATCAATAGGCTAATTTAGACGTATAGATCAAAATGAACGGTTCGGATTTTTCAATTTATATTCTAAAAAAAAGTTCACACATGGTTCTCACCGAATTAGCTCTCACATGATCATAGCCCTATATATATTTAATTTTTTTTCATTTCAGAAAGTTATAACTGAACTGTTATAACTGGGGAATAATCGGTAATACCTTTATATTAGTTAGGTTTGTTTTATATTTTTTATATGAAGGACATGGCCTGTAAACTATTCTACGATGAAGCATAATTTATTACATAATAGGAGTTAAAAACTGTTACTGCATTTTGTTGATTTTTTATTTTATTTTTAATTATTGACATGAAGCATAATTTAATACATAATAGGAGTTAAAAACTGTTACTGCTACTGCATTTTGTTGATTTTTTATTTTATTTTTAATTATTGACATCCAGAGAAATGCCGAATTGTAAAACAAAAGCGTGGCCTGGATGGCAAGAGGTTAGACAAGAAAAGCTTTAAATCAAGTGGGAAAGCAAAAAATGACCCATATGCATCTAATGTTGGGTTTATTGGCTCTGATTCAGTGTACGCAGGCAGTGACATAATTGGTATGCTATTTACAATGCATGGTGTCTTCCCTTGTCTGCCTTGTGTTTTCATAGTCTTGTACTTTCTTATAGTTTGATTCTGTTACTTTATGTCTTCACGTATGTTTGTGTACTTGCTGTGAAACTGTGGCTTTAACTAATTTATTTATTGTTTTTATATGTATTAAGTTAGGGTATGCCAGTAATTTAATATATAGTATGTACACAATCTTCTGGTGGTTGGACTCAACGCTAATGAATATACACATCAGTGAGATCTTAAACTGCCTATTGTTGAAGAAATATCACATCTTAAAATAAGAAAAGGCACAAAAGCCAGCTCTTAGGTTTAGGTTCAGTTTTACCAAGTTCGCAGTATGGGATCGCAACCTTGACCGGTACGTGGTACGGAGGGGGTAGGATGAGTTGGGGAACTCATTTGAGTTTATATATATATATATATATATATATATATATATATATATATATATATATTCTGTTGTGCACTAGGCCGCCGTGTGCACTCGGCCTTCCCGCCTTCGGATTGATGATCCGAACCGTTCACATTGATCTACGCATCTAAATTAGCCTAAATATATAAAATCAAACCATTTGAAATTCATTTGCCCATCCATCATGTGACAATAAAAACCACCAGAAGAGAGAAGGAAGTATATGAAGACGGTTCCTACAATTGTCATCAGCAGGAATGTTTAAAAAATTCTAGAATTAGTTTGTATATTTTCCCATCCCTGATAGATCCTTTTGAACTACATATCCAAGCAATGTACAATTTGATCTCACATTTGTTTGCCGCAGGCACATCCACCATATAGGTTTTTAAAGTTGCGTATATTACAGTTATGCATGTACAGTTACCTAATGTTACTCCAATATTACATTAAAATACCTGTGCATGTTGCCTTTCCCCCCTTAAGAAATACTGGCTTAGTTTGAAGCTTTTCCCTCTTCATTGTGAGATGTTTGGTGCTATAACAAAAAAGTGGTCACTTATATTGATGGTGATAATAAAACAACTTCAAATTATAGGAAATTTAAATTTTCTACCTAATTTCGGTCTCCTGGTTAACTCTTGATAGCTGTTACCAATGTGGTGTGTTTGAGTGTCTGTATATGTGTGTGTTGGAGAAGGTAAACTCCCATACTATCTCAAGCGTCTTTCTCGTCTTCATGAAGGTTATATATTTATCCTAACATAGTAAACTAAGGCTTAAGTACCTGGAGAAGGCATAGAGGAAGAAAAGGAAAATCAATACTTGAGAGTTGAGACTTGTGTTTTGTGAAGGAGAAAAAGCTTAAGAGAAGGTTCTTGAATATCAAATGGGTTAAAAGGGAGAAGGAATAGAACAACAGAAAGATACGTAAATGGTAGTCTGCTTGCTATACTTTTAATTTAATAAATTGGACCCTTTTTCTAGTTTCATATTTATCTGTCATTTTATCTTCTGGACAGTAGCAGGAGGATTAGATAATGGTAAATTCTATAAGCAATATGAGTTACATTGTACTAGTTGAAGAACTCTTGTTTATCTTAAATTAAGAATTCTTGGGAACTTTGACATATTTTAAAATCAGTGTACAGTCGAAGGCACGGCTGAGGTGCGATGTACAAATACCTAGACTATTTGCGCCTCATCCATGTAAGGCTCACTAAGGCACTAATGAGGACATCGTTTTTTTTTTTTTTTTTTTTTGTTTTATTTTGAGATTTAGCCATATGTAGTAGTTTTACAATTTTCACCCTTTATTTTATGCATTAGAATATTTTGAAGATTTGTATTGAGATTTGTTTTGAGCCTATATATAGGCCTTGAGAATAATGAAAAAATATGCTATTCTTGATTAACAAAATTACTCTGTTGAGTTATTGCGTTTCATTTATCTTTTTGTGTGAGACATTGAGATAAAATTATTAGGGTTTGTGAGAAATCCTAAGAAGGTATTATGATTTGTGAGAAGCTCTAACTACACCCCCAAATTTTCAATTTTATTTTAAACCCTAACGGACCATAATCCCCCCTCTCTCTCTTCAGCCGCCCCCACCCCTCTCATCTTCTTATTCCTTTCCTCCTAATTTTTGGAACCCGAAACCCAACAACCTCTTCCCTTTCCCCGACGCCACCACAGCCCCTCGCCCTCGCCCTCTCTCCCTCATCGATCACCTTAACCACCATCCTCCATCCCGACCCCACACCCGAAGCCCCCATCAACCCACTACTCAAATCCTAAACCTTCCCTCTTTATCCTGCCTCCCACCACCCGATCCGACCCCCTTGCAACCCCCTGACTGCTTCCCCCATCACCGACCAGCACCACCGCCCAGCCTTGCCGCCATCAGCCCCCGATTCCCTGCATCATACCAAACAACGCCTCCTTGCTGCCTGCACCACCACCAAGGCCGATACAGTAGCCAGTGCGGCCTTCCCTTGCCTCCCAACCACCTCTTTGACAGCCGATGACCCACACCTTGCTACCCCATATCGCAATCACCTTCAACACCATCAACACCGCTTCTTTGCGACACAGTCTTCGAACCTGGTAATATCTTTCCCCTTCTCAAATACTTGTGATACTGCTCTATCTTCTCTAGAATACTATTTGATTTATCTGTCATCCACAAATATTGAGTGTGCTTCTACTTGCTAATTAGAGTACGAATCGTTATTGACTATTTTACTTGTTAAGAACGTTTAGGCATAATTATTGATTGTTAGGTTGGAATCTTTAATTGGTCTTGTTAAACATTTCATATCTTGAAAATCCATCAAACCAGTTATTAGTTTTAATTTTTAACTTAATCGGTATTACATGTTGGTAAACTTAATCTTTTAATATTCTTGGAAAATTCTCTATTTAGGGTTAAGTTTACATCATTTTGGTATCAGAGCGATGATTTTTAAAAACCCTAGTTTTTGCATCATTTAGCTATAGTTTTTGCATTCATTTATGAATTATTTGCATTCAACACTTTAAGTTCATTTAGGATCATTTTAGAGTTATTTATTTTTCTTTCTTTCTTTTAGATTATTTCAGATTAAAAAAAATTTATTCTTAGGTGCATTTAGGACACATTTCCCAAAATTTCAGCAAACACGCATCATCATGACCTATAATTTTCACCTTTGGTGAATGCGTCTTCGCAGCACCATCGCAAATCCCGAAGAGCCTTTCTTGTCCCTCTCAATCACCCAATTAGGAACTCTAGAATTCAGCGATCCCCTCTTCGAACTGAAATGGACAATTATGATATTTTCACTACCCTCGCTGCCATTCACGCAACTCTTACCAATATCAACCAGAGGTTTGAGAAAGTGGAATTGAGTCAAAATGTTGCCCCTGAGCTTTATCGTCAGATCCCTCAAGGGAATGTGCATGACGATCAACGTCAAGAACGTGACCCTGACGAGTAATACAAGAAGAATATTAACGCTGACGTTCCCTACTTTGAAGGCCACATGGAATTCTAAGCTTATCTCGATTGGATCCGTGCCATGGACCTCTACTTCGTGTGGTTTGACATGAGCGAAGTCCTGAAGGTCAAATTTGCCACGATAAAATTGACTAAAAAAGTTCAACAACAGTAGACTAATCTTGAACATGCCCGCAGAGGCCGAGGCCTGCCACCCATATCCACTTGGGAAGCCATGAAAGAGAAGCTCAGTGAGAGGTATATGTCGTTATCGTTCCACACCCGATTGCTAGATTCGTGAAACCAACTCTATCAAGGAAGCAAATTCAGTCAAGAGTATGTTGATAAGTTGATGACTTCCTTATTCGGTGCAATGCCTTAGGTAAAGAGAGCGAAGAACCAACTCTCTCTAGGTTTAGAGCTGGACTACAAGCCGATCTTAGGAACGAGCTAATTCATAAAAATGTGGACTCCATTGGTAGCAGCTTATGTCCTTGTCCTTGATATGGATTTTCTTAAAGCAAGTTCCCTCTACAAGTCCAGCGATTCAAGAGATCATTCCTCTAGAATGACCTCTACTGAGTCCTCTAGGCCTGAACCCTCCTCTTTTCAGTACCCAAACAAGTCTTATCCAAGCAAACCTACTTCAAATTTCTATTCACTTAGAAATGACAAAACGGGTAAGAACACTGAAAGAGACTATTCTAAGATTGATCCTCTCACTAAGTGCTATAAATGCAATGGATACGGCCATGTTGCTAGCAACTATTCTAGCCCCAGTAGGATCAATATTGTAGAAGGTACCACTGTCATTGCTGATGAGCCCGACAATGAGTTTACCTATGAACCTCATGTAAGTGATGACTTCGGTGAAGAAGAGGATGATCAGCTTCTTCACTGTATTCGGTCGATCCAATCACCTCCATTGAATGTACCTGAGTCACTCATTCCTTCCAAGTCACTTGGCAACCTATTGATCTTGTTCCAATGTTAGAACATCATAGAATCTTAGAGTCTGCATCTACATTTGCATTCTGCATTCATGACTTGCATAGAGAAATTTCAAGAAAATTAATGAGAATAATTTTAACCAGAAGTTAATAGAAAATACTATAAGGAAATTTAAGACTTTAATGTTGGTGATGAAGTGATGGTTCGGATTCGTCCGGAACGGTTTCCAGGTAGATCCATTAAGAAATTGAATGCACGTGCTGCAGACCCATTTAACATTGTGCATAAAATCAATGATAATGCCTATGTCGTTGACATTCCTGAAGGTTTTGGCATAAGTAAGCTTTTCAATATTAAGGATCTAGTACACTATGAAGGCCCAAAATTAAACTCTAGAAATTCTCTTATAGATGAGCCTACCCTGCAGCCTACTGGTGAGACTCCACATTTTCCCCACTACTTGATACTACCTACCCACCGACAGAAAAATTGGATAATATTTTAGATTGTCAGATAATCTCTACTATAGATGGTCGTATTAGGTATATGGTAAGATGAAAAAACAAGCCGGAGCCGGAGGACACTTGGATTGATCGTGAAGGGCTCCCGCACTTGGATCCAGATCTTTTGGAGCACTATGACATGATCACTGGTTTTGACTTGACTGGGTCGAGCTCTCTCCCACCCGGAGAGTGATGAGGACTTCGGTTCTGTTTTATTTTATTTTGAGATTTAGCCATATGTAGTAGTTTTACAATTTGCAGTTTTTATTTTATGCATTAGAATATTTTGAAGATCTGTATTGAGATTTGTTTTGAGCCTATTATAGGCCTTGAGAATAATGAGAATATATGCTATTCTTGATTAACAAAATTACTGTGTTGAGTTATTGCTCTTCATTCATCTTTTTGTGTGAGACATTGAGAAAATTATTACAGTTTGTGAGAAATCCTAAGAAAGTATTAGAGTTTGTGTGAAATCCTAAGAAAGTATTAGGGTTTGTGAGAAGCTCTAATTACACCCCCAAATCCCTAATTTTATTTTAAACCCTAACCCTAATCCCCTCTCTCATCTTCTTCTTCCTTTCCTTCTAATTTTTGGAACCTAAAACCTAACAGCCCCTTCCCTTTCCCCGACGCCACCACAGCCCCTCGCCCTCGCCCCTTTCTCTCCCTCATCGATCACCTTAACCACCTTCCTCTTCCATCCCGGCGCCACACCCGAAGCTCCCATCAACCCACTACTCAAATCCCCGACCCTCCCTCTTTCTCCTGTCTCCCACCACCCGATCCGACCCTCTTGCAACCCCTCCGACTGCTTCCCTCATCACCGACCAACACCACTGCCCAGCCTTGCCGCTATCAACCCCCGATTCCCTGCATCATACCGAACTATGCCTCCTTGCTGCCTGCACCACCACCGAGGCCGATACAGTAGCCAGTGCAGCCTTCCCTTGCCTCCCAATCACCTTTTTGACAGCCGACGACCCACGCCTTGCTGCCCTATCATCGCAATCACCTTCAAGCACCACCAGCACCGCTTCTCCTTTGCGACACAGTCTTCGAACCTGGTAATTTCTTTTCCCTTCTCAAATACTTGTGATACTGCTCTATCTTCTCTAAAATACAATTTGATTTATTTGTCATCCACAAATATTGAGAGTGTGTGCTTCTACTTGCTGATTAGAGTACGAATCGTTATTGACTATTTTACTTGTTAAGAACGTTTATGCATAATTATAAATTGTTAGGTTGGAATCTTTAATTGGTCTTGTTAAACTATTTCATATCTTGAAAATTCATCAAACCAATTAGTTTTAATTTCTAACTTAATCGACATTACATGTTGATAAACTTTATCTTTTAATATTATTGGGAAATTCTCTATTTATGGTTAAATTTACATCAGGCACACTGAGGCGCCTCAGTTTTCAGAATGTGAAAGATCATGAGTTCAAGTTATGCTTATCAGTTTTGGTAGGAGTATTATTCCAATGATTAAGGAAAAAATATAATTACTGCACATAATATTATAGTATATGAGAAAATGACCTTGTAATATATGAGAAAATTTCCTCATTTAGATTGATTATTATCGATTGACTACCTAATGAGCGATCAATGTTATCATGATATATATTCTTATTTGTAAATTTTAAAACCCCCAAAAAATAATAGTGCGCCTTGGTTAGTGAGGCTTGCGCTTCAAATTGCGCCTTGCGCCTCAGGCTTTTTACGGGGTAGTGAAGTTGCTTTGCGCCTTTCGCCTTCGACTACATTGCTTAAAATATTGAACCATCTCCTGTTATTATATATAAAAAAACTCAACAAAAATTTATAGGGAGCATACTGATGTTTAATGCAGTTTGTCTAGAAAACAAAGTTTGGAAGACATGGTATAACGGATCCAAATATGATGACATTTTACTCGTTGTTGGGTGTGAAGTTATGAACATATAAATTGATTAAGGTTGAGTAGTCATATATCTTATAGCTGATAATAAGTTAGTTAATCTAACTACAAGTAGGTGGTCCATATCATTTATACAAGATATCCACTCATATACATAACCATTTAAAGTGCATCTCTCAAACAACTCTGTTATGGAAAGCAGACAGAACCAACCATACGCTGCACTTGAAGATGAAATGCGGGAGAACTTATTTAGATGGTTTGGCCCACATACAACAAAAGACCGACAACTGACAACTGCCAAGTTAGGAAAACTGATGGGATGGTAGTTAGAGGGCAAAAAGGACTAGGGGTACCCTAGGGATGGCAACTGGGCCGGGTCAACCGGCGACCCACCCGCGACCCGCCCGTTGAACCCGGCCCGGTTAAGAGATTGGCGGGTTCGGGTCGAACCCGTGTACAGTAACGAGTCGACCCGGGTCGAAGAAAACGCGAATCCAACCCGCCTAACCCGGCCCGCGAACCCGTTAAAAACAGTCCAACCCGCCGCCAACCCGCGGGTTACGACCCGTTGGACCCGTAACGGGTCGAACGTTCGACCCGTTACGGGTCGACCGTTGACCCGTGGGTCAGCGGCCCGTTGGCGCACTGTTCAACAGAGCCGTTCTTAACGGCTCTTTTAGCCGTTTTTTGTTTTTTTTTTTTTTGGTTTTTTTCACATTTTTAGCCTATAAATATCCCCAAAAATCTCCTAAAAAAATCACACCTTACTCTCTTACTCTCTCTACTATTATACATCATTTCTAAGGAATTTTTCAATAATTATAGTATTCAACAAGCAAGTCTACAACGAGGTATATACACGATCAATTTTCGATCGTATCGAAATCAAAATTCAACGTCTTCAACATTTTCAACTCTCTTCAACCCTCGTCAAATCTCCTTCAACTCTCCTCAACTCTTCAATTGCGGAATCGGCAAAGCGCTTCTTTCTAGTTCTATTCTATTTTTTTTTCACGGTTTATTTTACATACGCGTATTCCACGGTGAACGGTATCAAAATTTCATACCTCTCTCGTTATATTTTTTTTTGCGTTGCAGTTAAAATTATTGTTGGTTTTTTGATCTCTATCTCAACCCTCTTGTTTTTTAGATTTTTTTTATAATTCACCGTTCCTACATTGTGTATTTTTTTTACATACATTATTACATTACTACATTATGTCTAGATCACGCGGTAGCAGTCGTAGCGGGCAAGATTCTTCCTCTTCCCGTAGGCCACCAATTGTCCCAATTAGTGAGCCCGTCCAAGAGTACCATGATCCTTTTACCCAACAATGGGGTACACACGACGAGGTTGTAGGTGACATACAATTGGAAGAAGAAGAAGAAGAACAACCAACCGAAACCACACAACCCCGTAGTGGTAGGAAAAGTAGAGGTGAAACTAGTGATTGGCATAAGTTTTACGATTATATCCCGGACGAACATACTCCGGGTATAGGTTTGAAAGTATGTAAAACATGTGGTAAAATATACAAATTCAAGAGGGGTGACGGTACCGGTACAATTAGTAGGCACATCCAACATAACCATAAAGAACTTCTTGCTGACCTACAAGGCCAACAAAAATCAACCCTAGGACCGGTCTAGTTGATAGCCACCTTTATGATCCCGATCTTGTTCGTCGGGAAATGGCCCGATTAGTCATTAAGGAAGAGTTACCATTTTCCTATACCGAGAGTAGGGACTTGGAAAATTTTAATCAAACGGCCTTAAATCCTCATTTTAGGAGAATTCCGAGAAATACTTGCAAATCGGATTGTTTTAAAATGTACATCGAAATGAATGACGCTTTGATTGCAATTTTATGGAGTTTAACTTGTAGAGTTAGTTTAACTTCGGATTGTTGGACGGGTGTCAACAATATTCCAACGATGGGAATAACCCGTCATTGGATCGACAATGATTGGATTCTTCAAAAAGAATCATATCACTTGCGGCGTTGCCGTATCCCCATAGTGGCGCTGAAATAGCAAATCGTATTATAGAAATTTGTGATGTTTTTCATATTCGCGATAAAATTATGTGTATTAGTTTTGATAATGCATCTAACAACAATGTAGCAATTACTACTTTAAAATCCGTATTAAACCCTCCATCTGACAATATTTTTCATGTTAGATGTGCATGTCATATTATAAATTTATGTGTTCAAGATGCATTAAAAATAGCCGATCCATATATAGTTAAAATTAGAAATTGTGTACATTTCATTGCATTAAGTCCAAGCTTATTACAAGAATGGAAAGCTTGGTGTAGGGTTAGAAATGTACCTTTTAGAAGATTTTCAAAGGATGTTAGACACCGATGGAATTCTACTTTTGATTTACTAAATGTTGTTACCGAATATAAAGCAGTTATAAATGATTTTTGTATCGCAAAAAATATGCAGAATTTTGAAATGACTCCCCCCGATTGGTTTTTTGCCGAATCTATGTTGAAATTTTTAGAACCTTTCAAAACCGCAACTTTAAAATTTTCAAAAACATATGAATCTACTTCTAGTAGTATTTTTATTGAATTAGTTCGCATGATGCAAACATTTAACGAAATGTTAAGTGATATCAATGTTAGTGAGATTGTAAAACCTGCATACAAATTTTTTTTGAAGTATTATTTTCCTCCTCCTATGTTGATTTGTGTTGCTACTGTTATGGATCCTCGTATCAAATTAGAAGGTACGAAGAGTTTGATAGAAATATTTTTTGCATTACTTGGAAAAAATGTAGAATTAGTAATTGATTGCGCTACTTTTTTAGTTCAGTTTGAATCTACGTTAAAGAACTTGTATGATTATTATGATAGACATTTTGCTTCTAGTAGTTTAACTTCTGTAGTTAGTTCTTCTTCTGGTACTTCTAAAGGTAAGGGTAAAAGTAGAATTGGTGATAGAACAATTAATTTACTTGAACAAATTCAATCAAAAAAACCTAGGACTAATCAACCAAATAAATTAAATTGGTATAACCAATAAGATTCTGAGCCTTCTACTTCTCCACTAGATATTTTACAATGGTGGAAAGACCATGAACACACTTTTAGTATTCTGTCAATTATGGCTAAAGATTTACTAACTCCTCCTGTCTCTACAGTTGCTTCTGAGAGTGCATTTTTTTCAAGTGGCAGGGTTCTAACTGATTACATGAATCGCTTGAAGTTCGACTCGTTAGAGATGCTCGTTTGCACAGAAGACTGGCTGAAGACTGAAGATAGGACACAAGGAAAAGCACTATCAACGTCCACAAGTGGGAGCAACTCGTCGGAAGAACAACAACAACAACAACAATAGCTGCTTTGCTTGTAATAGCAACTCGACCGACACGTTAGGAATTGTATTATATCTTTGCTTGTTATGTTAAATTAGAAAAATTGGAGTCAATTAAAATTGTATATAAGAAATATGCTATTGTATAAAACTTATTTGTGAATTGAATTCTTCATTTCATTAGAAATTGTGGAAATTGTATAACTTAAATTCATATGAATAATATTTCAAATTTTTTTGCCAATTTCACTCTTTCAATCTTATTATTATTATTACGATTTTTAATGTTAGTATTATTACTTACTTAGTATTATTATTATTATTATTTTAAGCTACAAAAAAAAACCCTACCTATATAAACGGGCCAACCTGCGGGTCGATCCGACCCGATCCGGGTTGAACCCTAAAGGGTTCACGGGTTGGGCGGGCCATCTAAATCAAGTTTGGGCCTGGCCCGGCCCGGCCCGGCTAAGTGGCCAAACCAGCCCGAGCCCGCCCAAGATACGTGCCAACCCGGACGGGTCCGACCCGGTCCGGCCCGTTCGACCCGTTCGCCATCCCTAGGGTACCCGAACGAACTTGGCTTAAAGCTATTAATAGGGATTTGAATAATCTTATTTTGACAAAGGACGTGGCCCTCAATAGAGTTGAGTGGAGAAGGATTCATGTATCGGACCCCAAAGTTTTAGGATAAAGGCTATTGTAGTAGACAGTACCAACCAATTTTGTATTGACAATAGAGTGTCGGTATTCTGCAACACTTAGCTGGTAAAAATGACATGAAATTGAGTCAGATTTGTCTTTCTGTAGTATTGTTGGTTGATGTCTGTTGTAAACAATTTTAATTCTAACACATTATACCCGAGAATTCCCTCCCTGTGATGCCATTATATGGCTCGAATCAATAAAGGTTTTTTTCTTTCTTTCTGTTTTATGCTAATGCTGTTACTTTAAGCAACTGTAGTGATGCAGTTGATTCTATTTCACTGTTTTCCTTTACCAGTAAAGCTTATCTATAAGAATTGTTCTATATTGCTGTTATAAAATTATTAGTTCATGCTCTTCTTTATATACATGGGTTTTATGTTTATATCTGAACATTAAAACAGGAATATATGGTCTCAAGTCAGTTGTCAATGATGTTACAAAGCTTGTGGAAGAGCCTTCACTGGATGAACTTCTTAATGGTTCTGACGGTTATCCTAACTTATCTCTGGAGAAAGGAAAAAAGGCCTCAAATGGCAATGATAATGTTCTACTTTCAGTTGGAAAAGCGTGCTACGTTCTTGCACTTAATGGAGAAGAAAGTGGTGGCAACACAAAATCTTTAACGAGTCCCCAGAGCTCAAGTTTGTCTTCAGCAGAGATTTTAGATAGTGATGTCAAGGACAAGTGTATAGAAGAGATGTCTAATGAGGTGAGGTCTAACATTTTATTTTGTTTGTCTTTGGTTGTAACTGTAAAATATCAACCAGTGTTTATTTCCTTTCCAACTTTGCTATGGTCAGGATGCTTTTCAATCAGTGGTTAGTCCCTCAACCTTATATCAGCCTAAAGATATTCTGGAGAGGATAGCCCTTCCTCCAACCCAGGATCTTGAAGCTCTCGTATTGAATTTGAACCCTTCACAGCCTAATATGCACATGAAATTTTTTTGCACCACTTGCTTGCCACCATTTCCTTGGTCATTTTCTCATGGAGGAACCTCTAAACCTGTAGATTCTTGTAAATTGAATTTGCCTAGGACAAGTCAAAGTAAATGGGTGAGGATGAGAAGCGTTTTCAATTCAACTGGGGCTGATAACAATTGCAGTGATAAATTGAACTTGGGAAAGCTTGACGTTGACTTGAAGACACTTGATTTTAATGGTGATTGTGAACACAAGAGAAAGATTGATGAACTTCAAACTGTAAAGTCATTGGCTGAACAAGTCATGCTTGACAGGCCAGAGCAGACATCAGATTTTCCAAATTTATTTAAAGGTTCCGGTGATCCTGCTGTACTCAATTTTAGAAAGCATAAATTATTTGGTGAGCATGCTGATGTTTGCTGTAGAAATTCTGAATCTGAAGTTGGTTCGAGATTTCTGGAAAGTGAACTGAAATTAGTGAAATCCCTTAATTCTCCATTCAAGGAAAGTGAAGTTCATCCGATGGATCAGCATAAAGAAGCTAAAAATGGTTGCTCTGGAAGATGCTATGATTATCATTGTAAAAGCTTACCTGGTGGATGTGGTCAAATCTTAAGGCAGTCACCTGCACCAGAGTTATCTGAACCAGGTAATGTCCCGGACTCCCTAGTTTTTGACATGGATAATCGGATCTGCTTGCTGTCAGAAAAGTCATTTACTTCTCAAACAGATAAAATCCATTTTAAATTATTATGAAGAAATTAGATATTATGTTTGTTAGAGCATCCACAATCGTTTGCTATATTTGCCAATTTCTCATTTTTGAGAAAGTAGGTGCTGCAGCCGTTTGCGATTTTGCCACAAAATCGCTACAGTCGCTTCTCATTTTTGAGAAATGAAATTGCGATTCTCAAATTATAAGAAACGAGACATGTTGTTCCGTCCCTATTTTTTTCAATTTTTTAATGAGATCAGACGAGACATGTTGTTTCGTCTGACATTTTTTTAAAAAAATGATCAGACGGTACAACATGTTCCGTCTGGAAAAAAAATCAAAAAAATGCTGAAACGAGACATGTTGTCCCGTTTCAAGCATTTTTTGCTTGGACGGGAGAACATGTCCCGTCCAGCAAAGGGGGGGAATTAATTAGGTGTAAAGTAGGTTTAGTGGGGAATTAATTAGGTTTTAGGTTATATTTTATTATTTAATTTATTTAATTAACCTATTTTAATATCTAATCATTAATTAATTAACTATTAAAAAAAAACCGGATGAAACAACATGTCTCGTCTTTCTCAAATTTTAGCAAAATTTTAGCAAACAACCACTGCAGATAAAATCCCTATTTTCTATTACTGTAGATGCCATTTTCTAAAAAATGAGAAACACCATTGTAGATGTTCTTACGTCTTCTATATTATATTAAAACGGAAGACATTCAACTAGAGGTTGACAAGTGGCGCCTCCTGAGAACGACATTTTGCTTTTTATGCAATTTTGAAGTAACTTCAGTAATCATAATTAAGTGATAAGGAATAAAAGATGCATTAAAAAAAATAACAAGAAAGATGATAGGAAGAGATTAAGGTAATAAGAAATACTTTTTAAAATTTTTATTGATAAAAATAAATAGTTTCAAACTAAAATTTTAGCCCTTGAATTCATCTTTAAAAGCTTTAAATTTTAGGTTACTGAATAGATAGTACCATGAGCTATGATAGAAGGTAACACTTTGCACAACACGATTTAATTTCTAGTTTCATTTATTACCTATTGATATGGCTAAAAATGGGGTTAAATCGGAACCATTCAAAATGGATGCGAATCTTAAAGTCCCAGGGGCAAGATGGCCATTTCGCCTACAGACGGGTCCGAATTGGGAATTGGGTCCCTCCTCTTGGATCCGCTAACCCATGAACGGATCCGTTCAGTTGAGAATGGGTCTCAACCCGTTAGGGGTCAGCTCAACAGGATTGGAGGAAATCCTGCCTCCCCCTGATCTTGAGGTGGTTATAACCACCCCTATCCAGCCTTACCGGGACGTAGGGATCCACTCTTATCCTGAAAAAGATCCCCATGACGACTATAAATACCCCCTACTTCCTACTGTCAGAGGTGATCACTCTTTGTGCATTTGAGCTCTTTTCCTTTACTTTTTCTGGTATTAACAAGAGCGTCGGAGGGTTCGTCGCCGGGATCCATCCCGGTGTTTTGAACGCTTGTGCGAGTCAGCGGGAGCACCAAGGAGTCAACTCATCCACAAGGAAGAAGTAGGATTCTGCCTATTCGAGTTCCTGCGAACCTACAAATTCTGTCTATTGCCTCCACCAGATTCAGCGGCATCAGATTGGCGCCGTCTGTGGAAACTCACTCGACAAGCAACCCCATCTTCCTCCTTCAGCCCAAGCTACTCCTAGCCATGCCTCCCAAGAGGAAGCCCGCAGCATCCAACCGAAGAACCTCTTCTCATCCTCCTCCTCTGGAGGATCTCCCTCAATCCGGCCAGTAGACCCTACAGCTCGAGCAACAGGCTCCCCAGTCTATCCAGCAGCCTATAGGGCCCCAGGCATATGTGGGGGAGCCTTTTAGACGGAGCCGCCACAAGCAACCTGTACATCAAGTTCGGATGTCCATCCACAACGCCTCCACGAAATGGCCTCCCATAGTCCTCCTACCCCAAAGGACCTACGGGACGTGCTCAACAATCGGCAGACCGAGCCAGGGCCCGACCTTCGGACTCACCTAGTGGAGAGGCAGACCCGCGACGCAAACCCTCTCCGAGAGCACCCGAGGGACTGGTCACCACACCGATCAGATCGTAGGGGGTCCAACTTCCTCCGGAGGCGGAGGGATTCACCCCTGCATCGCCCAAGACGAAGCAGCTCCATGGCTGGTCGTTCTGCAGCTCGAACTGACCGCAGGCAGGAGGCCCCCGTCACAAGGGCGGAGTTTCAGCAATTCCAGGAGGCGGTCCTTCGGGCGCTTCACGCTGCTCCCAACAACGGTCGGGCAACCAGCCCTCGGCCAGCTCCTCGTCATCCTCGCTGCTCTCGAAGTCCCAGGCCGGCTCCGAGCCATCACTGCCGCTCCCGAAGTTCCAGGCCAGATCCGAGCCATTGCCGCCCTTCTCCCAATCACCGCTGCTCCCGAAGTCCGCGTCCTACTACGAGTCACCCCCGTCGTTCTATCAGTCCACCTACTCAGAGTCATCGCCGTTGCAGCCCCAGCCCTTCTCGGCATGAGGATGAGTCTCGGGGCTCAGCAAGATACGATCGAAGGGAGGATTCGGTCTACCGCCGTCTTCACGAGATGGAGAGGCGCCTCGGCCAGCTCGACCGAGACAAAAAACGACGGGCCAAGGACCTCCGCCCAGGCAGACCCCCGTTCTCTCGCACCATCATGGAGGCTCCAGTTCCAGACAACTTCAAGCCTCCATACTTCGAGACCTACACCGGGAAGTCGGACCCCGCGATCACATTGAGAGTTTCAAAACTCTTATGATGATCCACCATGCATCCGACGCCCTCTTCTGCAAGACATTCCCAGCCACCCTTAAGGGGCCAGCTCGGGAGTGGAATTCTCGACTTGCACCGACATCTATCTTCGCCTTCGACCAGTTTGAGGGACTCTTCCTCACGCATTTTGTGAGCAGCCGCCGCACCGAGAAGACGAGCGCCTCCCTCCTATTCCTCAGCCAAAAGAAGGGCCAACGACTGAGGGACTATGTCAAGCGTTTTACTGCTGAGGTCAGATCCATCGCCTCCTTGGAATCCTCGGTCGCCACTGTTGCCTTCCAGTCCAACGTCCTCAATGCGGATCTCAGGGCGTCCCTCGCCAAGAAGCCCTTTTGGGACTTCTCAAAGCTCCTACTCCGGAGCAGAAGTACATCCGAGCGGAAGAAGCTGTCCACCGCCCCACCTTTGAGGCGTCGACTTCCGGGAATAAGCAGAAGGGCACGGAGGAAGAAGCTAAGAAGCTCCAGAAGGATAATGGGGGTCAGTGGCGTCCTCTCCCCCACTTCGAGAAATTCACTCCGCTAAATGCGAGTGTATCTATCATCCTAATGGAGATCGGGAACGAAGGTCTCCTGCTGCCACCTCCGAAGATGAACACCCCCGGGAAGAAGAGAAATCGGAAGAAGTGGTGCCGTTTTCACCGGAACCACGGGCACGACACCGATGATTGTCGGGCCTTGAAGGATGAAATCAAGGCCCTCATCCAGAGACGGCAGCTCACTCGGTTTGTGAGAAGAGACCGAGCCGATCTGCCCCCGCCGCCCAGTGGGGCTAACAGGCGAACTGAGCAGCGCACAGAGACTCCTGAGGCCGAAGTAGATGGCATCTTGCACCTGATACACGGAGGCCCAATGGGGGGAGATTCCAACTCCCGAAAAGCCTTCGTCAGGGAGGTCAACTCCGTGCAGAGCCATCCTCTCCCGAAAGGCCTAGGAGTCCCGGTGACGTTCTCAGATGGGGACCTCGAGGGCGTCCGCACACCCCACTGCGATGTCATCGTCATCAATCTCCAAATGACGAACTTCGACGTTCGTCGAATCTTGGTGGATAACGGATGCTTCGTCAACATCCTTTTCTTGGAGGCTTTCAAGGGCCTCCAGCTGTCGAGGGACCGGCTCAAGGCCGCAGGTTACACCCTTCACGGGTTCACTAGGGTCCCGGTTACGATCGAGGGAGTTATAACCCTCGACGTAACGATTGGAAAGGCCCCGGTAACTCGCACGGAGCCAATGGACTTCATGGTAGTAGACGTCAAGGCCGCCTATAATGTTATCCTGGGTCGACCAGGTTTGGCCGCACTCCAAGCTATTCCGTCGGCTTACCACATGAAGATGAAGTTCTCCACGCCCTCAGGAGTGGGAGAAGTGAGGGAAAGCCAAGAAGCGGCTCAGAAGTGCTATATGACCTTGATGGGGGGTCTAGTTCTCTTTGGAAGCGCTCGAACTTCCTCAGGAAGGCGGTCAAACTATCTCCGAGCCCGTGGACGAATTGGAGGAAGTGGCCTTCTCCGAAGAAGACACCACTAAGACGTTCTGCGTCAGCAAGGCTCTCTCCTCCTCCATTAAGCAAGACATCTCCCAGTGCATATGGGAGAACCGCGACCTCTTTGCCTGGACTGCAGTCGATGTACCCGGGATCTCAGAGAAGCTCTCAATGCACTGTCTGAGCGTCACCCTTGGGGTCAAGCCTGTCCAACAGAAGAGGTGGAAGTTTGCCCCCGAGAGGCAACAGGCGATCAAAAAGGAGGTCGAGAAGCTCCTCAACGCTCGATTTATCCCGGAGGTAAACTACCCTGAGTGGCTTTCCAATGTGGTGATGGTGAAGAAGGCCAATGGGAGTTGGAGGATATGCATCGACTTCACCGATCTCAATAAGGCATGCTCGAAGGATTCTTTTCCTCTTCCCAACATCGACGCCCTGATCAATGCAACCTCCAGGCACAAGCTCCTCAGTTTTATGGACGCCTTCTCAGGGTACAACCGGATCCGGATGTTCCCTCCCGACATTCCGAAGATCTCATTCGTGACGGATCAAGGCCTCTATTGCTACCGTGTTATGCCATTTGGCTTGAAAAATGCGGGAGCTACCTATCAGTGCCTTGTGAACATGGTCTTCCGAGACCAGATTGACCAAAACATGGAGGTCTACGTCGACGACATGTTGGTCAAGAGCACCCGAGGGCAGGAGCACACTCGACCTTCAAGAAGCCTTCGGGGTGCTCAGGAGACACAATATGAGACTAAATCCGAACAAGTGTGCGTTTGGTGTCTCATCGGGCAAATTCCTGGGATTTATGGTCAGCCAGAGGGGCATAGAGGCCAACCCAGAAAAGATCCAAGCCATTTTTAAAATGGCTCCCCCCTCCAACGTCAAAGAAGTACAGAGGCTCACGGGGTGCCTCGCCGCGATTGGGCGATTTCTCTCCAAGTCCGGGGAGAAGTGCCTCCCCTTCTTCAAGACCCTCAGGGGGGCTAAAGGCTTCGAATGGGGACAGCAGCAACAGGAGTCCTTCGAAAACCTCAAGGAATATTTAGCTAACCCCCCGCTCCTGAGCTAGCCAGCACCCGGAGAGGTCCTCTACCTCTATCTCGCAGCTTCGGAGCAGACGCTCAGCACGGTCCTTGTAAGGAAAAAGGATAAGACGCAGAAGCCCATCTATTACGTGAGTAAGGTGCTCCGCGACGCCGAACTCCGTTATCCGAAGCTGGAGAAGATGGCCCTCGCCCTGGTCATGGCGGCCCGAAAGCTCTGTTCCTACTTCCAATCCCATTCGGTGGTCGTTCTTACCGACTAGCCGCTGAAACAAGTTCTCCACAAGCTCGAGACCTCCGGGCAGCTTATAAAGTGGTCCATCGAGCTGAATCAGCACAACATCAGCTACCAGCCCAGAACGGCAATAAAGGCCCAAGCTCTGGCCAAATTCATTGTGGAGAACACCATCCTCGACTCATGCGAATCGTCTACCGATCCCTCGATCTGGACCGTTTATGTAGACGGGTCCTCTTGCGCCGATGGAAGCGGGGCTGGCGTCATCCTAACTGGCCCCGCGCTTTCGTCCTCCAGTACTCCCTCCGCCTAAACTTTTCGGCATCAAACAATAAGGCAGAGTATGAGGCCCTCATAGCGGGGCTCTGCATGGCTCGCAAGACAGGCACCGAGCGCGTAAGGGTCTTCAGCGACTCCAGTTAGTAGTCAACCAGGTGTTCGGGGAATACGAGGCGAGGGATGACCGTATGGCCAGGTACTTGGCAAAGGTGAGGGAGCTTCTAACTCTTTTCGAAGATGTTCAACTCCAGCGGGTTCTCTGAGAGGAAAACGCGCAAGCAGATGCCCTCTCTAAGCTCGCCTCCTCGTCTCTCCAGGGTCTAGAACGGACCGTCTTGATAGAGGTCCTTCTCAAACCAAGCATTGATGAAGATGGCTCGGAGCCAATGGAAGCCTACCTCCTAATACTTGGGAAAAACTAGATGAAGCCCCTCCTCGAGTACCTCCGAGATGGAGTCCTTCTCGAAGATCCGAAAGAAGTAAGGAGGATTAGGACACGAGCAGAGCGGTACAACTCCTGGACGGGGTCATGTACAAGCGCTCCTACACCCAGGTCGACGGTCGGCCCTATCTGAGGTGCCTCTCCCCGGAGGAAGCGCTCTACGCCCTAAAGGAGGCCCATGATGGTCTATGTGACGACTTGGGAGCGAGATCCCTCGCCCGAAAACTTTTGAACTACAGCTACTTCTGGCCCACACTGCTAAGTGACTCCGAGGAGTACGTCCGCTAGTGCGAATCCCGCCAGAAATTTGTCCCAATCCGTCGACTGTCCCTAGCACAACTCTCTTTCTTGGCGAGTCCAATTCCCTTCGCAATGTGGGGAATGGATTTGCTCGGACTCTTCCCTCCAGCACCAGGCCAACTAAAGTTCCTAGTAGTAGCAATAGACTACTTCTCAAAATAGATCGAAGCCGAACCTCTATCGACAATCACGGTGCATAAGATCCAGACGTTCTTTTGGAGGAACATTGTCTGTCGGTTCGGGGTACCTCGCATCCTCATAACCGACAACGGAACTCTGTTCACCGGAGCGACCTTTCGCGACTTTTGCACCGACCTCGGCATTCAGCAGCGTTCTCTTCGGTAGCGCACCCCCAGTCTAATGGCCAGGCAGAGAACGCAAACCGACAAATCCTCTCTGGCTTGAAGAAGAAGAGGCTTGACAAGTCCACTAAAGGGCTCTGGGTCGAACAACTCCCCATCGTGCTTTGGAACTATTGCACCACTGAAAGAACTCCAACGGGAGTCTCCTTTCAACCTCACGTACGGATCCAAAGCTCTCGTCCCTTTGGTGGTGGACTTGCCTTCACCTCGACTCATAGCTTACAGCGAAGCACAGAATGCGAACCAACTTCGCAACTGCCTAGACCTCATTGACGAGGTCCGCGAATGAGCCGTAATTCGACAAGAGATCTACCGCCATAGGATCACTCAGGCTTACAATAAGAGGGTACGGCCAGCCAACCTAAAAGAGGGAGACCTAGTGCTCCGAAAGTTGTCGATCTCCGATCCATGCAAAAGAGGAAAGTTGGCACCCAATTGGGAAGGACCATATAGGGTCTCCAGAGTCGTTTGCCCGGGCGTATCAACTCGAAGACTCGGGGGGCAGGAAGATACCAAAGACATGGAACGCGGAGCACTTGATGAAGTACCAAGAGGGTGTCTAAACACTGCTCTAAGCAACTTCATCAAGTGCGCTCCAGAAGACATGTCTAGATTTCTTACTTGTACTTTTCTTTTTATTAAAGTGTAAAGGCGGCTCGCAACTTAGAAGCGGCTGCCCAGTTGTTCTCAATAAAAAGAAATCTTTCCCCACAACTTTTCTATCTTCTGAGTAGTCTAATTCTACTTACCAAGTTCTCTATTTTTGGGTAGTCTAACTCTACTTACAATTTTTTTTAAACGACACGCTCGGAGTCCAACACTTGGTTCGACTCTGCTTCAACTATTTGCTTCTAAGCGAGTACGAAGCGGATCACCATTCGGAATTGCTCCTACAACTTTTGATACTTTCAAAACGAAACGCTTGGAGTCCAACACTTGGCTCGTTTCCACTTCAACTACCTGCTTCTAAGCGAGTAAAGAGCGGATCACCATTCGAAATTGCTCGTACAGCCGTTGGTACTCTCTAAACGACATACTCGGAGTCCAACACTTGGTTCGACTCCGCTTCAACTATTTGCTTCTAAGCGAGTACGAAGCGGATCACAATTCGAAATTGCTCCTACAGCTGTTGATACTTTCAAAACAACATGCTTGGAATCCAACACTTGGTTCGACTCTGCTTCAACTACTTGCTTCTAAGCGAGTAAAAAGCGGATCACCATTCAAAATTGCTCCTACAGCCATTGATACTCTCTAAATGACAAGTTCGGAGTCTAACACCTGGTTCGACTCCGCTTTAACTACTTGCTTATAAGCAAGTAGGAAGTGATTCACCATTCAGAATTGCTCCCACAACTGTCGATAGTTACAAACACCAGCAAAGCGCACCAGTCACAAAACAAGTACTATTTCAGTCAAGTTTGAGATTACAAGTCTAATTACAAGACCAACTAATCAACTTTACATTGAGATACAAAACTTGTGCAAAGAAGACGACAGAATCACAAAGGAGACGCTCTAACGCCTCCTAGGAAGTGGGATACTCCTCTTGAGTGACAAACGAGGTCGGGAAACACCTTGCCGTTGCGACCCTACACCCCTGGAGGTCTCTAAGCCGGCAAGCCTAGATGTGTCTCCGAGAGTTGCACCGGCTGAGGCCCCGCTCAACGAGCCAGCCACCCTGCTCTGCGCGTCTCCAGGACGCCCCAAGGTGGGAGGCGAAGGTAACGCCAACTCGTGAAAAGACCGTCCCTACGAGTACTCACCTCAGGCGCAAGAAGTGGTCCTAACGTTGCTTCCATCCGAAAAACGTCGCAACCGGTGAATCTCCGCCTCTAACTCAACGATTCGCTCCTTCAGCGAGTTATCTGTTACCTTAATCTTTAGCCGAGGCGTTCGACTCGTATTACCCATGCGAGAAGCTTCGGTGATGGTCTGCCGAAGCTGCGCCGTCTTCAGACTCTTTTCAAACACCACGTTCTTTAGACTATCTCTCTCCGCTCTAGCCTCGAACAAAGACTGTCGAATGGACTCTAGCTTCTTGCCTTGCTTGCGGGCCTCCCGAGCTTGCTTCTTCAGCCGCTTCAGTTCGGAGGAGAGACGCGTCAGTGTCAGCTTGTGATGACTTAGTTCTGCCTTGCTCTTGAGGAGCCTCTCTCGACTTCGAGAAAGAGACAGCCTAGCAACTCCTAAGTCAGTTCGAAGGCGAGATACCTCGGCCCCTTGAGGCTCTACGTCGAGTGGTAGTACTTCGACGATCTGAAAAGGCCAAGTGAAACTACTGAGTTCAAACACAATCGAACTACAAAACTTGAAAACAATACCGAACTCCGACACTTGTTCAAAAAAGTGTTTTAACGCTTGTTCAAGAGTGAGTTCCAAAGCAGTGCCGAACTCCGACACTTGTTCAAAAAAGTATTTTAACGCTTGCTCAAGAGTGAGTTTCAAAGCAGTGCCGAACTCCGACACTTGTTCAAAAAAGTGTTTAACACTTGTTCAAGAGTGAGTTTCAAAGCAGTGCCGAACTCCGACACTCGTTCAAAAAGGAGTTTTAACGCTTGTTCAAGAGTGAGTTTCAAAGCAATGCCGAGCTCCGACACTTATTCGAAAAAGTGTCCCAACGAGTGTTCAAAAAACATAATATAAATAATATATTTATTTAAGAGTTTTTTCACTCAAAGCCGAGCCTCAACACTTGTCCAAAAAGTTTTCATTAAAATTTCAAGATTACATGCGGTGGCCAGTCCGCAGTTCGGCGCTACACGAACAAAAAACAAAAAGAGGGAAATAAGATGTAAGACGGATCAGGGGTCGACCTCGGTTGAAGGACCCTCCCCGGGGGCCACGATGGCCAGGGGCACGGCCTCCGACGGAGCCTCCACCTCGGCCTCAACCTCTTCAACTTCGACCGCCTCGGTCTCCTCTTCTTCTTCGCCTTCTTCATCTCCTTCGGAGACGTCATCGAAACCAGGGACAGGATCCGGAAAGAGACGCCACCCGGCACAATCAACTTCGGGAAACTTCGTCTTTACCTCGTATATGGCCCGAGCATATGCCTTCGTCATGTTCACGATCAGGTATCCCTTTGCCTTCTCCAAGGCCTGTTCCTCGGCCTCCTTCACTTTCTCTGAGGCCTGCACCTCAGCCTCCTTTGCCGCCTCCAGATTCGCCACAGCTACGGCGTCCTTGTCCTTGGCGGACTCCTCGGCAGCCTTGAGGAGCCGAGCGTTGTCCGCCTCCAACTTGGCGACCACGACTTCTAGTGCACCAACCTTGAGTTCCTCGACTCCGCCTTCGCCTTCGCCTTTTCGAGCTCCTTGGTGATTCGAGCCTTCTCACCTCGAGCCTTATCTGCCTCGGACATCAGCTCTTTCTCTTGTTCGGCTATCTTCTTCATCAAGTGGCCGAAGTGGCAAGTAATCTGCGAGGAGTAAGACTTAGGTTATTTCAAAAGAAAAAGAAAAAATCTCTAAGCGCTTGGCAAAAGAGAGCTCGGACTTCGAAGCTTACCGACACCGTCGAGCGTGCGACCTCGAGCGCATCGTCCCCCACACTACCCGCTTCCATCGCCGCCTCGTCCTTCGGCGTAGCCAGGTGTCGAACCGCCTGCATGCACGCCGACGAGTTGCCGAGGAACCCGTCAAGCTTGCGGACCTGCCAGTCCGGAACGAAGATCTTCTTGTGCTCCTCGGTTAGGAACACCTCGGCTTCGGCAGTTAACGGCAGAGCTGCGAGCCCCAAGGCTATCGATAGCGGAAAGGCCCCCGCGCCAGTAGAAGCTGAAGCCAATGCTGCGGTCAGAGGCTTCGGAGCCAGGGGGTCGCCTCGCCAGCTGCTCCGCTGCAGCATGGTGCGCCTGCACCCCTTCCGAGGCGGCCTTCGAGGCAACTCTTTTCCTCTTCTTCGGAGCCTTGCTACTCAGGGACCCACGCTGCGACACCAAGTCCTTTGATTCTGCAGGAGAGAAAGAGTTAGAAAAAAAACCTACTTTTCCAAATGCACTAAAAACAAACAAACAAAACAAAGACGTACTAGGGTTTATCGAGCTAAGCTCCCCCCGGAAGAGCGCCTCCTCGGTCAGGTCCTTCCAATCGAACTTCGAACGATCAAGCAACATCCGAACCATAGCTTCCTCCTCGGTGCTGAGGGTCGGGCTTTGCTTAACCTTCTTTGCCACCGAATCAACCCAAGCTGTGGGGATCCCCCATGGACCTCGACATTTGATCAGGAAGTACTTATCTCTCCAGTTCTTTAACGAGTCCGGACAACTAACCAACTTCGTCCCGAATCTCGGAGCTAAATAGAACCGGTAGACTTCCTTGTGCAGTTGATGCATCCGGTACACCGTTCGGAGCACGCTCAACTTCGGCTCAAGACTCGTCGCCTGACAGTGGAGGATGAACCCGTTTATTAGCCTCCACACGTTCGGCATGTACTGAACGGGGCTGACACGGAACCACCTCAGCACTTCGGAGACGAATGGATGCAGTGGGAGCCGAACCCCCGCCAAGAACGCGTCGACCGGCCCAAAGCACATGTCGACAGGCATTGGCGAGTTGGCCCTCACCCATGGCCCGGGGAGCATCAAGTCGAACTCCCGCGGGATCTGAAAGCATACCCTAATCTTTGCCAAATCCTCCTCGGTAAGGATAAAGATCGTCTCGTCCGCTTCAGACGTCTCGCTGGCCTCGTTTTCCTCGAAGCTCCGAGCCATCCCATACATTATCCGCTCCGCCTGGTCCTCTGGAAGCTCTCGAACCCTCGGCAGTCCTGTCAGAACCCCAGGCATTCTTCCGAACTCCCCTATCCTCCGATCCTCCATGATCCTCGTCTCAGCGACTACCGAAGTTCGCCCTACCACGGCCTTGCCCTTGTCGATTAGGGGGACCTGACTAGAGAAGGCCTCGGGGGCAAGAAGGGGGGAGGTCTCCTCCCTCGAAGGGTCGATAGACATTTTCTAAATGCGAATTAAACTAAGTATGGAGTTACCTTGATTTGAAAGCTACGGTCGGAAAATACGCCGGAAGACGGTGAAAACTCGTCGGAAGCTCTCACAGGGTGAAATTCTCGTCTGAGTAAAAAGCAAAGTAATGAGCAAATGATTGTGGGGGTAAAGATTTATAGGAAGTAAGGTTGGTGGCACGCTTACCGAGATAAAAGGGCTCCCAGGAGCGCAAAGGCCTGGCCCATTTAGTGAAAACACGCAAGGAAATGCGTTGACCAGTCAACGGTGTCTGGGACCCACTGACCACGTGGTGCTCTCCTATTCGTCCCCGAAGTCGATTGCCACCAACGTCGAAACGCAAGAAAATGCGTTGACCGGTCAACGGTGACTGGGACCCGCTGACCATGTGGCGCTCTCCTATTCGTCTCCAAAGTCGATTACCACCGACGTCGAAATGCAAGAAAATGCGTTGACCGGTCAACGGTGGTTGGGACCCGCTGATCTCTCCTATTCGTCCCCAAAGTCGATTGCCACCGACGTCGAAACGCAAGAAAATACTTTGACCGGTCAACGGTGGCTGGGACCCGCTGACCACGTGGCACTCTCCTATTTGCCCCCGAAGTCGATTGCTACAGACGTCGAATCGCAAGAAAATGTGTTAACCGGTCAACAGTGACTGGGACCCATTGGACACGTGGCGCTCTCCTATTCGTCCCCGAAGTCAATTGCCACCGATGTCGAAACGCAAGGAAATGCATTGACCGGTCAACAGTGGCTGGGACCCACTGGCCACGTGGCGCTCTCCTATTCGTCCCCGAAGTCAATCGCCACCGGCGTCGAAAACACAAAGAAGCAGAGGCCCACATACCACGTGTCGCCTCCCTGGACCTCGACAATCTTTCCGAAGTCAATTGCCACTGACGTCCAGATGGCGAAGGGGAAGGGATCCAGAAGCCACGCGTCGCTCGCCTAGACTTCGGCGAGAGTTTCGAAGTCAACTGCCGCCGACCTCCCAACAAACAAAGTTCCCCCTCTTCGTAGCCGTCTGATCTTCTGGAATTACTCGCTGTGGCGTGATCAACGGCCCAGATCCGGCCACGTCATAAATAGGTAATTAAAATCCTTTTTTTAATTATTATTTCGAATTATTTATTTGAAAAATTGCAAAAAAAATGATTAAAATTCAGGATAATTAATTAAAAATTCAAAAAAATTAATTATAAATTCGGGAAAATATTTTTTAGTCCCTGGGTAAATAATTATTGGTTAGAATAATAAATTGACACTTTCGAAAAACATCGATCATCACCTTGCGAAATTGGATAAATGATTCGAAAAAAATAATTAAAAAATTGGGAAAAATTATCAAAAATTTAGAAGGGCCTGATAGCAAATTTGGGCACGTTACCAGCTCAGAAAAGCACTATCACCCCTCAGACAAGATTCGAACGCCCTTTGAGAACTCTAATAAAGTCCTATACGCTATTAAAACAACAAAACTACTCCCCAAATGCCGTAACACACAGTCTTTGGGAGTGGGGGGCTCGTGATATGGCTAAAAATGGGGTTAAATCGGAACCATTCAAAATGTATGCGAATCTTAAAGTCCCAGGGGCAAGATGGTCATTTCGCCTACAGACGGGTCTGAATTGGGAATCGGGTCCCTTCTCTTGGACCCGCTAACCCATGAACGGATCCGTTCAGTTGAGAACGGGTCTCAACCCGTTAGGGGCTAGCTCAACAGGATTGGAGGAAATCTTGCCTCCCCCTAATCCTGAGGAGGTGGTTATAACCACCCCTATCCAGCCTCACCGGGAAGTAGGGATCCACTCTTATCCTGAAAATGATCCTCATGGCGACTATAAATACCCCCAACCTCCTACTGTCAGAGGTGATCACTCTTTGTGCATTTGAGCTCTTTTCCTTTACTTTTGTGGTATTGACAAGAGCGTCGGAGGGTTCGTCGCCGGGATCCATCCCGGTGTTTCGAACGCTTGTGCAGGTCAGCGGGAGCACCAAGGAGTCAACTTTTCAACAAGGAAGAAGTAGGATTCTGCCCGTTCGAGTTCCTACGAACCTACAAATTCTGTCTATTGCCCCCACACCAGATTTAGCGGCAACACCCATAAAGAAAGAAAATGACTTATTATCACTCCTTGTAGTTTGAAGGTAGCATTGTAATTGTAGCTGGAGCCTGAATCAAATCAGACAAAGTAACACTATGGATAATCTTTTCTTTAGTTGGAAATCTATTACGCTCCCTTGATTTTCTTCTTAATAATTTTACGATTAGAAATATTTTAATTTCAACCATGTTTGTTGAAGTCAAAATCATTTTTTAAAAATTTTATTCTAAGGAATCGTTGGGAGGACCAATTAGTAGGATTGATGGAATTTTTAGTTGAATAGATTGTCGAATACCGGAACATTTTCTAGTTGGCTCATACATTATGTGCGTCATATAGTTGAATGTTTGATGGCAAATCTTTTATCTTTCTTCGTCTTTCAGATATTTCCCCCGGTAGTCGCGAATAATTTATGTGACACTAACTGGCATTTTAAGATTTCTTCCACATAGTTTCTTTGACATCAAAGTTAACATTAATTCGTCTTATTTGGATACACAATTAGGATACCTGCAGTAGGCAGGTAGCATGCTTCTACTTCCATTTAAAACTAAATTTGTTTACTTTAAACCGGAACTGGGAAGCCACGAGCTGGCTTTATCTTTTTGGTTGAGGTAACTAGAGTTTAAACTCCAAAAGACTCCTGTATGAACCGAAGGCAGGATAACTAGAGCTATTTAAACTGACTGAAGGTAGGATAAAATAGAGGTATTTTAGATACCTATATAGCTCCACCTATTTTACCTTACCTTTGTTTCTAAAGAGGGCCTAGGACATGTGGTGTCAGGTTGATAGTTATAAGTTTTGTCAATCTTTCATGGAGCTTTGGACTTGATAGTAAACCCATTTTCATGAAAAGGCTTTTATGATGATGGCCAGAGATCTTCAAAGGTATTTCATTAGTATTTACATATGAAATTTCAATCAACTACAAAATATTTTTATAAAGAATCAATGCTTGGTTTGAATTGTGTTTATGTACCATTATTGAAGTTCATGTTATTCCTTTATGATGGTACATCTGTATGTTTTTGTATGAAATAGGTCTATAAAAATATAATTTGTAGTTCAAATTGAAAAATAAACACAAACATAGTAATTATAACATGTTATAGATGTAACAAAACGTGGATTGAATGTTTGCTTTGACATTTAAATTATTGGACTATTTTTTACAATTATTTTAGTAAATTATCAAAGCACTTTAAAAGTTTGAAGCACCAAAGCTGGGTTTCGGCACTTGGAGGTAGAAGCATGTTTAGAAATCTCAAATAACTCCCAAATCCCAGAGTAGCAATGGAAATCATAGAGTTGAAATCACAACTTCTCTAAAAAAAAATATTATTCTCAAATAAAACTACCAAGTTCTCAAAAACAATAATCAACTCAACTTAATTGAAAATAAACCATCGACCGAGGCTTTATAAATAGTCCTTACAACTTGATCTCTATGAAAAGTAAAGACGGGAAGACAGGTGTTTAAATCCCAAGAAAACTAACTATGAAGAGAAGAATTTAAATTTAAAATAAAATCTGCACTAATCAATTCTAATCAAACTAGTAGTTTGTCATGATCAGAGACTTGCGGCTAAAGTTTCAACCTTGAAGATGATCTTATTTCTAAGTTGTTTCTTCATGAAAGTTTTAGATCATTGACTCAGTTTCAAAATGAGGGGTGAGATGTCTTATGCCCAATTTGGACATTTGTATCTCCATGTATGGTTGTTTATCTACCGTTGCTTGCGGAAATCCGAGAGCAAGTTTTGTCCCTGTTTCTATCAGGAATTTCTGGTCTGATGCGTGAGTAGGGTTATGCTCAAATCTACATGCAAGTTGTAGATCATCGACTCAGTTTCGAAATGAGGGGTGAGATGTCTCATGCCCAATTTGGACATTTTTATCTCCATATATGGTTATTTTCCTACAATTGCTTGCAGAAATTCGAGAGCAATTTTGTCCATGTTTCTATGAGGAATTTCTGGTCGGATGCGCCACTAGGGATGTAGGGATATTCTCAGAGGTGTGGAGGGATATCTTTTCTATACTAGGCTGCATCACACTTCGAAAAGAATCAAACTAAAAAAATCCATTTTACTGATGTGATAAGCCTAAGTTATGAGAAGCGGAACCGATGCCGAAACTAGAAGGTCAGAGTCAATAACATAGTCCTTAAATTATGCTTTGAAATCTCCTAGCAGATATGCATCTCCTCAATTATTTCAATGAGTCATGTGTTGTTTGACCTATGTTTCTTATTTTCCAATATTCTTTGTGCTTGTTAGGGACATCACACTTGTGATGCATCAGATATAAAAACTCATCTGTGGTGAATGTGATAGAACCATAAACTGTGGAGCGGACGGTCTCTGGCCCTTGGCCCTTATCTTTGTTAGGTCATTCGGTCATTTTACTTTCTAAACAAGATTTGTAGAAAGTAGGGACAGTACTTAATCAGCATTTACGGTCTCTGGCCCTTATCTTTGTTAGGTCATTCGGTCATTTTACTTTCTAAACAAGATTTGTAGAAAGTAGGGACAGTACTTAATCAGCATTTACGAATAAATTATAGGCCTCCTAGGCTCCCATCTGAGGGCAGGCGGGACCTTGGATCACTCCAATTTGGCCTTAGGTTGGCTGCTATCTTATTTAAAAAATTAAACTAACAAAAGGATGAAGTGTAAAAGGGGAAGTAGCAATATTTTGACTGTTGTTGCTTGTTGCCTTGGACGCGCGCGAGAGGGGTTTTTTTCAAATTTTCCAAGTGAAGCATGTCAGGTGTCTACCCTCTTCATAATAGTGAAGAGAGAGATAGAGAACAGATCGAATCTTAGTTGTCAGAATGGTAATACTTTGATTCTATGTCGGTTGTTGACCTTCCTGATACGATATTTGCATCAAAACTCTGTATTCGCTAATAGTTAAGTTTACATGGTTGTCAAGGACTAAAAAGAATGTCAATTAGTAATTGATCTGAAGCCATGGACCCGATTTATTGGTGCTATTGGCTCTGAGTAGGTATAACACGAACAAAGATGGAACTAAAGTTATCCGCGGAGGGGCGGTTGTGCCACCCCAACAATTTACTAAACCCCCCTATTTTATAGCCCGACTCCCCTTAAAAATAATCCCAAAGGATAAAAAGAAATATATTTTCCTTTATCTTCTCCTAAGTTTAAGGAAACAATATATTGTAACCATATTTTGGCTATATTTTATTCTAAAACTACTATGATTTCTCAATCCTTCTCTGCTAATTTCTCTCCCCTTCCTTCATGTTTGCAGAAAAGAAAAACAAAATTGATAATTTGTGACTTAATTTTTGTAACGACCTCGTTCTAATTCTTCCTTTCAGGTAGTTAATTATCTCAATCTTAATTTTCAATGTTTGAATTAATTTTTGTAACGACCTCGTTCTAATTCTTCTTTGAAGAATGTCAATCTTTTGTTTTCTTAAGAAAAACCCTAATTTATTTTCTGATATTTTCTTTAAAAATTTGTTCCGTGACATGAAATTTTGAAATTTATATTTAGGTGAGCAAGGTAAAATGGAAGATGAGTTTTTACGAAACTTTTTAATTATTTACAATGAAAAAGTAATTGCTCAAACTTTCTCAATCAAACTCGCTCATTGATGAGTTTGATAGTTTAAAAGTGCGTTAAAATAGTTGCCCTTAAATAATGTAATTCATTTTAGCTAAGTTTCTTTTTCAGTTAGTATTTTTTTTAACACTTAAAGAAGCATTGCATATTTTGTACTACTCTCATAATATTTATATTGTTTATTTTCTTTTTCCTTTTAAGTGGAAGGTTTGCTTTTTTAACAAGCATTTTTTGAGTGAAAGTTATATAGCATTTAGTTAATCATGCTTGTATTTTTTTTCTTTGGCCACCCCAAGAAATAAAAGCTAGTTCCGTCCTTGAACACGAACAAGAGTGTAAGAGAGACAACATATGATTAAGTGAGCATAGTAAAAACTACTTTTAAGGATATTTATTGTCTATTATATTCTTTAACTAAAAGTTTGATAGTCTTATAGTAAATTTTTATTTATAAATCATGTCTTCATGGAATCATGATATTTATAAAAAACCTATTTTTTAAGAATTATATTTTTGCGGACATTTAAAAATTATAATTTACTGTTATAATTTTTAAAATGGTTTTTAACATGTATGCCCTAACATATATGTGAATATCACATATACCTCTCACAAATATGTATTTTCGTATTTGTCCCAAACAATGTGTGTTCCACTTGTTAGTTACCATTCTAGTTAAAAAATATCAAATGAGTGGGGAATATTCAGGGTTTTCAATGGATTTGGTTAAAAAAATAACAGAAATATCCTCCTCACTACCATTCTAGCTGCTTTCTTCTTCCTCCTTGTAGACCCAACCGATTCTAAACCCAACCCAAAATCATTAAATCTTCCCAAAATTCCTTCACTTTTTTAAAGAAGCGGACAAGCTTACAATGTATCTTTGTAACTTCATATTTCTTCCTCACAATTTTTCTCTAAATATACCATCAATCATATATTTCTAGAGATATATCATAATATTTCTTATTTATTGTCCTTAGTTCACCCTAAATTTTTAAATTCTTTCGTATTTAAATTTTCAATTTGATTTTTATTCATTGAGCAAAAGAGTAGAAATGAAGAGGGTTTGGAGTGATATAAGACCATTAGAAAAGAAATTAAGAAACCGGTAAGAGATGCAAAGGAAAAAGCTTATAATGATTTATACACAAAATTAGGAACAAAAGGAGAAAATAACATTTATAAGCCTGCTAAACAAATAGATAGGAAAACAAAAGATCTGGATACATTTAGGTGCATCAAGAGTTATTAAATGAAAAGGTTGTGGGCAACTTAAATATAGAGGACTCGATGTAGAGTCGAGAGCATATATTTTTCTATAAAATTAGGACCTTGGAGGTTCAAAATGCTCCAGAAAGGATAAAAATATGAAAAGTTTTAGGAGCGGATGGTATACCCATTGAAGTTTGGAAGTGTCTTGGGGATGTAGGTGTGAGTTGGCTAACAAGATTATTTAATAAAATTTTGAGGGCTAAGAAAATGCCCGATAAATGGAGAAAGAGTATTTTAGTACCTATATATAAAAATAAAGGAGGTATACATGGTTGCTCTAACTATCGAGGGATTAAATTGATGAGTCATACGATGAAAATTTAGGAGTGATCGAACATAGACCGACACTAGAAATACAGTGTCTGAGGATCAGTTTGGATTTATGCCTGAAAGGTTAACAGTGGAAGCAATTTATGTACCGATGAGACTTACGAAAAAATATAGGGAGAATAAGAAAGATCTACATATGGTGTTTATAGATCTAGAAAAAATATATAATAAAGTTCCTAGAGACAGCATGGTAGGTGTTAAATAATAAAAGAGTAACTATTCGGTATATTGAAGTAATTAAAGATATGTATGAAGGGGCAAAGACCACAATTAGAACAACCACAAGAGAGACCAGTGATTTTCCTAGTACAGTAGGTATACACCACGGTTCGGCTTTAAGCCCTACCTCTTTGCTTTGGTTATGGATGAATTGACGCGAGAAATATAAGATGAGGTGCCTTGGTGTATGCTTTTTGCCGATGATGTTGTTTTAGTGGACGAGACTATAGCAGGAGTCGATGCTAAATTAGAATTATGGAGAGACACTTTGGAAGCTAGATGCTTTAGAATAAGCAGAACTACAACAGAGTATATAGAGTGTAATTTTAGTGATATTCGGTACATAACTGAGGAAGTAGTGAAGCTTGATGGTAAAGAGATACCTAAGAGAGACCGTTTATGATGATTATGCAAAGATATTGGGAGATTTGTGAAGATGTGCCAGTGGAGAAGTGAAGTGGCAGTGATGTTTTGTTTGACAAACATATACCTTTGAAGTTGAAGAAAAAATTTTATAGGACAGCTGTTAGACTATCAGGGATGTATGGAGCAGAGTTGGGCAACAAAGAAACATCCAAAAAATGAGTGTAGCGGAGATGATGATGCTAAGATTGATGTGTGGTAAAACCAGGAAGGATATAATTAGAAACGAGCATATACAAGACATGTTAAAAGATACTCCTATCCAAGATAAGTTAAGAGAGATCGCCTCAGGTGGTTTGGATATGTCACATATAGACCTAGTAGTGCCCCTGTTGGAAATACATAAGTATTGAGGGTAGAGTTAGGGGTAGGGGAAGGTCTAAACTTACTTGGGTGGAAACGGTTAGAAAAGATATGATAGCTTTGTGACCTTACAAAAGATATTGTGCTAAACCGAGCAAAATGAAAAACCAGATTTATATAGCCGACCCCAACTAGTTGGGAAAAAGGCTTTATTGTTGTTGTTGTTGTATTTTTATTCATCGAGTAAGGGTTAAACCACCGTTAAGTTAGGAATATCTAACAAAGGGGTGGTATGAAATGAAACCCATATTGTGAGGGGCAAATGTGAATATACACATTTGTGAGGGGCATATGATATTAGCAGATTTGTTAGGGGTATACGTATTAAAAACCCTTTTGAAAAATTAAACATTGATTGTTTGCTTTAGAACTTTATTATTTTAACTATTTTTATAAATTCTAATTATTTTTAATCATTTGACAAAGCCAACACCAAAAAGTCTGATACCTGATATTTTTGAGAGTGCCCTATCAAAATTGGAAGGCCAATTCGAAACCTAGTACCGTGTTTTCAAACCATGTTGTTTAGGTTAATATGACTTGAATTCTTGAACCATGGAAAATGACCAAATAGCACCCAAAGTTTATCATAATTCCTAAATAGCACCCAAATTTACACGATTTTTCCACTATAAAAAAATATAAGTGATTTTTGGGAATTAAGGTAAACTTCAGGTGCCTTTTGGGAATTAATATAAACTTTGGCTGTTATTTCGTCCTTAACCCTTTCTCCTAAAATTATTGGTTTCGAAATTCTGTGCTACAATTTGTGGCTTTAGTACATAAAGTATCTTTTGATGGATAATCGGAAACAAAAGATTTAGTTCTTTCTACCAAATAATTGAGTATAAATATATTTGTTATAATCAATCTGTTGGGTCACTACATAATCAATCCACACCACTTTATTGTGATCTTTCATGCCATAAGTTGTTTGTTTAAAGAAGTCCGGTGGTTTACAGTTGCTCATTAATATAGTGGTTGCAAAATCCACTTTTTGGGTAATTGATCAATGTTGGCTACTTGATGCATTGGAGATCTTCAGTCCTTTTTTGTACACAAATATATTAGGAAACATGGAGAGCCTGATGAATGCGACAGATAACTGCCCCCACTCTACCGCTACGAACTCTATTGTACAGAAGTTTCTGCAAAAAGTTATTGATTACTAAAAATTTTGAGTTCATTACTAAAGCTGCAGTATCTTCTAACTTTTGCGGGCTCAAATTAAATAGCTGATTTTTCCCTTTCCTGGACCAACTAAGAATGTTTAAACTCATCAGATGCTACACACCTTATAATTAATCAAATTAGATACAATCAACAAATTATTCTGGGTCTGATTGTCCATCTATTATTTAAGCAGTGCAACCAAATCTCCTGTGATTTTGTTACTCATGGGCTTTTTATGTGATAGTTTGACTGGTGAAATCAGTTTTACCGGGTTCTCCCAACCCGCCTCTGAACCACGATCCATATCTTGCGATCTGATTTTTTGTGGGTTTGTGGGTTTTTGATCCGGATCTCTTAAACTAACGATCCGCATACGGTTTTTCCATATCTACAAAATCAACACCTTTTTTCATTAACGCATGAACTTCTCTTCAAACTCTCTTAGCCGTGGTGTTTAATTATATTATACTCTTATATTTAGTAATCCAAGTAACTAATGGTTCTATATATTAATTTTCTCTCAGTTTCCATTTCTAATATGTATATATGTTACCCGAATAAGAGTCCCAACTCGTCCTACCCCCTCTATACTGCTCAAGGTAACAAACGGCGACCCTATACTTGTACCACGAACCAAAACGTATTGCGAACTTGGTAACACGGGTAAAATATCTAAGTTTCTTAATTTCGTATGTATGATTACTAGGTCTTGAGACTTACAAGTTAGATTGATATAATCTTCTATATGGAAATTAAAATACTTAATTGACTTATTACTCATAAATGTCTTCTGATTTGGAAAAATAAATTCTACAACAACTAAGCCACTGTCCCAAATGATTTGGCGGCATCTTTCGAGATTCGAATGAGTTGCATATGTTTTATGTTGCCTATCATGAATACATGTGTCATGCATGTGGTAGTAGCTGTCCGCTTGTTTTCAGTATTCTTTTGCCCCTGTACTTTCTTTTTTGTGATCCTATCTACTCATACTATGTAGCTTACAAATGCTTGAATGAAACAGTTCATTCACCAAAGTTGTTGGCTGCTGCTACAATTCTATGTCAGATGGCAAGCTCCTCCAGTGCCGCCTTGGCGCAAAACAATAACCATACGAGGATAAAATCGCCCAAAACATCTTCAGAAAAGAACATTTCAGATCACAAGCCACAAATCTCTTTTGACAAAACCGAGAGGTTATCCATGCCCTCCAGGCATCACGATGCATTTAGACAAACATGCCTACCTTCTACCAAACACAAGATGAAGAGTGAAAAGCACGCAAACAACATGGGCAGAGAACCTGTAAGGTGGTTGTTACCTACCGAAGTTGGCAGTTCTTCACCAAGAAAACATGAAGGGAATCACATCACAACAAACCACAGGCCAAGGTTTGAAAAGGCTTGTGACCATCATCATATGCTTGGGAAAGAAACATCTAAGGCGGCATTTTCCTTTGGAGGATCCTACATCAAAGATTGGAATAGAGAAAGGAGCAAGAGACTGTGATTTGTAAATTTATAATAACACAAGCGTAAATAGTTAAAGCCTTTGCATTGGTTGGACGGCTGTGATTGCAGATCAAATTAACATTAGCGGACATGTCTGGTATAGCCGGGTAAATTTATTCAATTGGTCCACCCAAATGTCTCCAAATTTATTTTTCATGGGGGTTTGAGTAGGGAAAGCTGGTGGCAATATATGGTTTTTTTTCAGCACACGCCTGGGGGGGGGGGGGGGGGGGGTGGGGGGGGGGGGGGGGGTGGGTGTTAAGGGGGGTAGAGGGTTGTAATGTGGTGTACCGCTTTTATGTTCTTTCTCCCTCCAATGTATATATGATATTTGTTGCCTTAATTCTTTTCAGCTTATTATGGTAATATACTGAGATAACAGGTACCCTTTGTGGTGGCTAGCAAGGGTTGTCAGTCCTCAGTATTGTCTTTCATGAATAGGTTTGCTAACAATCTTTATTCTGTGGAAAAGGTTTGTACATGTTTGCTTAGTCTTTGTAGAGTATATTATATTTTCGTTTCGTATGAAATCTTATGAAGCACTCTTTCCGTTCCCTCACATTTGAACAGAATTACGATACATTTTCACATTTATGCTAGTATCATGTATTCTGTTTAAATTACATGCATATGTACTTGGTGTTATTACATGCAGCAGTTGCTATCAGGTCGGTAGCATTGCTTTGAGCTGGAGCACTTCACAAAGAGGCCAAGATAATGAACTTGTGGATTGATAGAAATGGTGGCAGCTAATGGCATTTTTCCAACCAGAAAATTTTTGGACTATTCAGTAAGTTACTAAGTTACAAGACTGGCCAATTCTAAACAAGTTTATTTCTGTACAGTCTTTTGGTTTTATTGTTACGCTAGTGGGGATATGTTTGTTGGATGAGCAATGTACAAGTATTGGTGTTGTTTAAACCTAATGGATACAAAATTGTTTAATATTTTTGATATATGGGTTTATTCGAACTATTTTTATCAACAAGTACTTGGTTCACTGGTATCAGGTAGACTTGTGATATGTGCACCTTTAGGGGGCGTTCGGTACAAGGATTTTTTTTCGTTTTCCGGAAATTTTGAATCTTAACTTGGAAATTTAGTTTCCCATATTTGGTATGTTAATTTTTAAATTCAATTTTACCGGGAACTAACATTTCTAGGAATTTTTTTTGCCACAAATTTTCACAAAATTTTTTCCATTGGAAAATATTTCCAAGTGCTTGGAAAAATGTTATTTCTTTAAAATTACAATTTTGCCCCTAAAATAAAAAAATCCTAAACCTGTCTTTTCATATTTCTTCTTCTTTTTCCTCCCCAATAAATTCATCTCCTCTTTCTCTCCCAAAAATCCGAGCATCCAACTTGGCTGCCGTCGATCCCCGAGCAGCCCAACCATCTCTCGCACTTGTTCTCTTTGAATGGATACCATGTATCTTTTTGTGGCTCCTAATGTGCAGAATCATTTTGAATGGATATGGATGCTGACTTCACCCTCATCCTCGATGAGAAGAAAAATATTCTAAATAGTAAACCGATAGTGAAATGTTGCCCCAAAATGGCAGTCACCTCAACTTCCCCACGGTTAAGCTAGCGAATTGTGGGCCAGTAATGCATATTGATAGACTTTCATCAAAGGTTGTTCCTCCGTCTTGGCCTTTAGGACAGTTGGAATAGGAACCAATAGAAAAACAAACAAATATATGTTAAATTTCTAGTGAATCTATCTGAAACCTGGTGTTGTTCGATATTGGATACTAATTAACTATATTACCAACAAAAGCCTAAATTAATGGATTTTGGACCAACGACATATATCAAGTAGGGGGCACGAATGGATATATATGAAAAATCTGAATCTGATTTCATATCCTTTGTCCCCGTTACTCTCTCTTAGGGGGCATTTTGTTATTTGAGGATAAGAGGAGTATTTTAGCGTTTTGTTATTTGAGGATGAGAGGAATATTTTGGACAATAAGATTAAGATTTCTATGAAGTATGTAACTCAACCAAACATAAAAAATTAAGTTTCCAACTAACATTTCCAGAGATGTTTAAGAGCTACCAAATATATTTTATGATTCCTAGAAATCATAAATCTCAGGAATCATAAATCCTTTATGATTTCTAGGAACCAAATTTTTTTTTGTTGTACCAAACGCCTTCTTAGGTTAATTGAAAAAAAAAAAAAAGACGATTATTGTAACTACAAAATTGGAGATATGTTTCTTCTTATATTCATTACACATTACACATGCTAAATAACCAATGTATTTTATGCTTGAATCTCTACTGTTGTAATCACAATTGTTTGAGGCAAATCTCTGATTCTCTCTCATGTGTGAAACAAATGGCTAAATTGCACTTTTTTTTGCAAAAAGTTATTTGGTGACTAGAATTCAGGCTTTCACAATAAGTGTCTGCTTTTTTTAAAGTCTACTGTATCCATTTGAATTTCTATATTGGAGATCTAAGAGCATCCACAACGATGTTTCTCATTTTTTTACAAAATAACAGATACAGTAAAAGCAAATAGCAAAATCCTCTGCAGTGATCGTTTGTTATATTTTTGAGAAAGACGAGGCATGATGTTTCGTCTGTCAGTTTTTTTATAGATTTAATTAATTACTGATTAACTATTAAAATATGTTAATTAAATAAATTAAATAATATAATATTACCTAAACCAAATTAAAAACCCACTAAACCTAATTAAAAGGACCTAACCTACCCCTAAATCCCTCATCAAAACCTGGACGGGACATGTTGTCCCGTTCCAAACTTTTTTGCTTGACGAGCATTTTTTATTTTTTTATTTTTTTCAAATTTTTATGCAGACGAATCAGACCGTCCGATCAAAAAAAAAAAAATGGGACGAAACATGTTGTATCGTCCGTCGTGATTAAAAAAATAATAATAATTAGGACGAGACAACTTGTATCGTAAACGATTGTAGCGTCTCATTTATCAAAAAATGGAAAATTGATAAATATAGCAAACGAACTGCGGATACTCTAAAAGAAAACAAATAATGTTTCGAAATTTGTATTACAGGATAAATAAATAAATTTTTTGTTGTAAAATTACACAACTATCATTCTAAATATATGTGTATAATATGCGCCGAGGAAATTCAAATTCAAATACCTGAATGTATGTAAATAGATATTCTTCATTTTATTTATTTATTTTTGTCCTGCATAATTCTCTAAAAGAATCCTATAATTACGGTTAGGGCAACATTGCTTATAATGTTAATAGGTAATGCTAATCATACTTACTTTTGTGTACTCAATTTTTAGACAATCTTATATGATATGTGAGAAGTATTGAGTAATACTAAGAGCATCCACAATCGTTTTCCATATCTGCCATTTTGTCATATTATAGCAAACGATGCGCTGCAATCGTTTCTCATTTTGCCATTTTTTGGCAAACGTTCTATTCTCATTTCTCAAATATGAGAAACGAAATGAACTTTCTCAAATTATAAAGGACGGGGTATGATACCCCGTCTCTCCGAATTAATAAATTTTTAATCGTTTCAGACGGAAGATCATATACCGTCTCAATAATTTTTATTTTTTAAAAAAAAAAAATAGGTCGGACGGGGATACATACCCCAGACGGGGTATGATACCCCGTCTGCAAATGGATTACTTTTTTTTTTTTTTTTAAAAATGAATGAACGGCCATTGATTGGCCGATTAGGAAAAAAAAAAAAAAAAACCAATTGGTGGGACGGGGATACATACCCTGGCCGGGGTATGATACCCCGTCCGTGAAAGGGGGAATGCAATTAATGCTGATTAGGTATAATTAGAGCATCTGTAGTCGTTTGCTATATATCGATAATATCGATATTTGGGTTAAAAGGCAGCTGCAGTCGTTTGCTATATATCGATATTATCGATAAATCGCTACAGTAGATTGCTATAAATGAGAATCGATATAGCATTTATCGATATTTGAGGGACGGCGTTCGAAGAGCCGTCCCACTAAAAAAATTATTATTATAAGCGTCGGACGGCACTTCAAGTGCCGTCCGTTTGAAAAAATTATAATTTAAGCGATAAAAGCCTTTTTTTCCGGACGGCACTTGATGTGCCGTCCGTCAACCTTTAATAAACTACTGCTAAGTAAAGATAATTAGCTATTAGCTGAGTAGATAGTATAGATATGTAATTATTAGCTATTAAGTATAGCTATTAAGTATCCATCCTTCTGCTAAGTAGCTATTAAGTATAGGTGCTTAGTGTCGGACGGCACTTCAAGTGCCGTCCTAGACATGCGGTTGACTTTTTTTTTTTTTTTTCAAAACATTTTCTTTTTTTTTAAGTGTGAGTTATGCCAAATTTTTTTAAGTAGCTATTAAGTGTGAGTTATTTCGCTGCAGTTTTTTTTTTATTATTATTTTTTTAAACGGACGGTACTTCATGTGCCGTCCGACGATTCCGCGCCAAATTTTGCTTTTTCGCCCATCCGACGGCACATCAAATGCCGTCGCTTAATATTAAATGATTGATTGCTATAATATAGCTTTCGACGAGTGCAGCGAAATCCAAATTTCTACTTCTATTTATCCATATATGGATAACGACTACAGATGCTCTTAGGAGTGGTTATTAGGTTTAAGGTAGTATATTAATTAGGTTTAGTTATTATTAGATTATTTAATTTAGTTAATTAATATAGTTTAATAGTTAATAAGTAATTATTTTTTTAAAATTTATTTTAAACGATGAGACGGTAGATCATATACCGTCGCTCGCTTATTTTTAAAAAATGAGAAACAATATAGCAAACGACGACTGAAGCGATCGATTGTATTTGCTATTACTGTAGCTGCCATTTTATAGCATATGAGAAAAACGATTGTGGATGCTCTAATCATACTTATTTTTGTGTATTGATTTTTTACTCAATTATATGTGACATGTAACACAGCATCTAAGAAGTACTATTTTAAGAGTGTAATTAATGTAAAGAGCAGCTTTTATTAGAGTCAGATGTTTTTTAAGTTCAGTGCAGATCATTAGAACATGATGATAATCGACGGTTGATATTTATTTGTCAATCAAACAGTGGGACCCACTAATCCCAAATTTTAAAATTAGTGTTCAAACTTCAAAGCCATTCTTCAATATTCGTTTCATTCATCCAATTTTTTTGTCACTCTTGTTGTTTATCCCCTCCTCCCCTCACCATGGCAACCACATCGAAAGCGAGAGGGTTCGTGGACCACATCTCCAACGACGAGGATCTTGATCGGGGCTATTATTTGATATGATTTTGATGAATTTATGGACGAGTTATCTGTTTTTGTTTTTGCTTTGATTCTTCAGTTTGTTTCCAATTTTGTTTTTAATTTGATTTTCCAAATAGAATGAGTTAAAGATGATTCGATGAACAGGGTTAATGGAATGAGGAAGATAAGACATATTCAGTTCAGCACATCATGTAAAGATAGATAGCTTATTAATTAAGATTTACGTTAGAAAATTTGAATCCCTCTGGCGACTTTCTTTCCCTCTCTTCTCCAGCTCTTATCTCTCAGATCCAGAGCACCGGCTCCTTATCTCTCCCCCACCCCTTCACAAAAGTGTTTGCTCTCGTCAAGTGCTACAAACCCTCTTCAGCTCATAGCCCGCCCTCATCTTTTTCGTCTTTTCCCCCTCTCTGCCGCGCCGGAGCGATTCTTTGCTCCATTCGCTCCTGGTTATCGCTTGAGCGCGCATCTCGGCGAGGGCCCTCCTGGCGTGTGTTAGCTCTCCAATCCGGCCGCTTCCAGTCCCTGCCATCGCTGCCCTATTACTTCGGAGGTATTAGAGCGTTCTGCAGTGTCAACTTCTCAACCCATCACTTTTGTTTCTCTGTCGGAGGCCCCGCCCTCGCGATCTCCTCTCTTTGTACCGGGTGGCTCCTATTCCTTCAGCTCGTCTGTGAACCAGTCCGGTCTCCTGGCTAGCATCCATCTCCTCCAGTTTGTATAGCTTCCTCCAACCAGGTGTCCTCCCTCACCGGAGCTTTCTGAGTTCGGTGCCTACTTCCATAGCCCATCACTGTAAGTATTTCGTTCCGTTCTCTATTATTGCTGTTCATTTATTGTCTTCTATCCTCGGAGCTCCCCCTTCGCTCAGTGTGTTTGTTATTGCTTCGTTATTTTTGCTTGGCTTATTGCCGCTTCCCCGTTAGCGGCATCAACTTTCCTGGTGGTGAGTCTATCTCCCCCTGTTCTCTTCTTTCAGAATCTTCTCCTTATCCTTCGGTGAAGTTTGCCGACGGTCCTCTCTTATCTATTCTCGTTTGGGGCCTGTTTTTTACCCTTCTGGCCTTTTAGTTATCTCTCTTGCTTTTAGAGATTCGTGTTGGTACCCTTCGGGCTGCCTGACTTTTGGTCGTTGAGGTTCTCTCTCCCGACCCTTATTACTCTCAGCCGTGCATCGCGATTGCTGGTTTCGTGATCGCCTTTAGAGCTTCATCCTGTTGCTCTTCTTTTGTGGGACTGTCTGTTGAGATCCATTTTTTTTGCCCATGGATCTCTCATGGGACGAAGATGTTAAAAAGAAATCTGTTAAGAAAAAGACGGAGTCTCGTTCTCCTTTAGATATCATCTACCCCTCTCAGGGTTCTCCCTTTTTCTCTAATTCTCCCTCGCCTTGTAGGCCCGATTCTCATCGGTTCTGCTTCAGGTGCCTCCTTTCTGGACATTTTAAGCGTGAATGTATGAATAAAATGAAGTGTTTATTCTGTGAAAAGCTCGGTCACTCTTGCAGTCGATGCTTCTCTCTTCAAAAACTTCTTGGCTTTCCCAGAGGTCATTCCTTACCGGCTAAACTTCTCACCTTTCTTAATTACCCCCTCTTAAAGCGCAAGCTTCTGGATAGCTTGGTCAGAAAGTACCGTATGGTTAAGGGCAAGGACCTCGACTCCTCAGATTTTGTTTCTCTATCATCGACGAATTCCTCCACATCTATCTCTCCTCTTCGTGCATCTTTTGTTACTCTTCATCTGCCTAATATTGCAATCCTTTTTAAGGATCGCAAAGTATATACGAACCTTGTCTCCTTCCCTCGCCGGGGCTCTTACAAGGCTCGTCCCCGCCCTTTCTCAATGGCTCCGACATTGTATCGGATTTTGGATAAAAATCCTGACTGGTTTAAATCCTATTTCTCGCATCCTTCGTGGTCTCTTTGTGCGAGGGAGCTTGCTCTGCACTCCCGCATTTCTGACCCCATATTGCATACTGACAGAGCTATAGATAAGTTTAAGGCCCCTTCTTTATGTTATAACTATCCTCTGTCAGGGACGTCTTACTCAACATCTTTTCCTCCTCTTCGCACACCTATCGTTGCGCTTCATCGGCCTAACATTGCTTTCCTTTTTAAGGATCGTAAAGTTATTACGAACCTTGTCTCCCTCCCTCGCCGGGGCTATTACAAGGATCGTCTCCGCCCATTCTCAGCGGCTCCGTCTTTGAATTGGATTTTGGGTAAAAATCCAAACTGTTTTACATCTTATTGCTCCAGTGGTGCGAGGGAGCTAGCTTTGCACTCCCGCATTTCGGATCCCCTATTGCTCCCTGAACGAGCTGCAGTTTATCTTAAAGCCCCTTCTTTATCTTATGACTATCCCTGTGTTTTGAAGATCTCTGTTCCCACACTTTCTGCGATATATTTTTATTTTCCAGGATGCTTATTCTCTTGGCATCAACATCTAGGGGTCCAGTCATGGCTCTATCAGATTCTGAGGGCGCTCAAACTATTCGTGCTCTCCCTACACCTTAAGCATCCTTTTAGTCTTCATGCTCCTTCTTTTCCCCGTGGAGCCGGCTACTCCAAGACCATTCTTCCTGCCTCATCGATTGCCCCCAACAGTCTTGGTTCCCCTTCGTGCCCTATCTCAGTAGGCACTTCATCTTCGAATCTTGCGGCGTTGTCTTCCCCTTCTGTGAGGGTAGCACCTCCACCCGTCAAGCGAGGCTACAACAAGAAAGTTTTTGATCATTCGAAGATCCGAGTGAGTGCTCGGCTTCTTGCGAAGAAAGCAGCCTCCGTGTCTGCTCTTCAGCTAGGGCACTGGTGAGTCTTGCCTTCTCGTTAGCTTCTCAGTTGTTAGCAGTGCTATACTTCCGCTGCGCTGCTAGAGTCCCTCTGGACTCTTTTGGAGTTGTATGCCGTCGTGGGAGGAGTATTTATCCTCCATGGTCTTGGATTGGTCGCTTTGGAGCCTCTCCTCACTCGAGCACGACGATCTGGCTCTTGTATCCTCCTCGTCGCTCGCTTTTCCGGGTCGTTTGCTCCGCTCTCGGGTAACGGCGTGGTGCGTCTTGCTGTGGGTCCTCACTCTGTTTTGCTGTCGTTGAGTCTATCATTGTATTTCCTTGTAGCTTGCTTATTATATTTCTCTCTTTCTCGCTTATTTCTGTTTTACATCTTGTAAAACCATCGACTATTTGTATTGCTTATTAACTGTTTTATTGATTAATATATATTTTTGATGGCTGGAGCCGTTTGGCTCTATCCGATTCATCAAAAAAATTAAGATTTAACAAAGTACATAAGAGTTACCCCTTCATGGAGAAGGGGTAACATTAGGAGAGACCTTGGGCCGTTGTGAGATATTACGAGTGGCGCTATTTTGTGGACCATTTGGTTGGATAGAAATGATTTATGCTTTCGTAATATTAAATATAATTTTCATATATTATTGCGCGAAGTGATTGATGGTCCTAATGAAAAAGTGGGCGGGTAATACAGGCTCAAGGAAGAGGATCTGGTTCGAGGGGTTCGAGTGAGCGGGTTGGACTTGGAAGAGGTGCTCGCTGGGGTCTACAGTGGCGAGGAGGAGTCGGATTTTGGTAAATCGGGGTGTACGGTACTTAGTAGATGTTGTAATAGGCTTATTTTGTAGTTTTGTTAAAACTTCATTAATGAAATCGGTGACCGAGGTCACTTTTATCTATAAAAAAAACAAGTACATAAGAGCATTTCCAATCGTTCCCATCCTCATCCCCATTTTAGAGTTCCATTTTGGCATATTCCTTAAAATATGTCAATTTACTTTGGGGTTTCAAATGGGGTGCTCCAACCAATCCTCACTTTTGGGTTCCAAATGTTTTGTTGTAATTTTTTGTGTGTGCACAAAACAAATTTTTTGAATGCAAAAAGAAAATACAATTTATTAAAAAGTAATAATACAATTATGTAAAAACAGATAATACACTTACTAAGAAAAAGTTAATACAATTATTGATGTGCAACCTTGTTAAAAACGACAAAGAATACCACTTTATTCAAATTACAAAAATATTAACAATTAAACACTTGATGTACTAGCATCGTGTCATTCCCACAAATGAGCAATTAATCCGTTCTGAAGTTCAAAATAAGCTTCCTTATCCGTTGTTTTCTTGTATCTAGCTAGAAACTGACTAAATTGGATCGCACGTGTATTGTTGGATATATTGGTATATTCTCTCTATATAAATATTACATGTGCATATGAGTAACACGTGTATTGAACGTGCAATTAATTGAATATTGGAATGCGGGTTTGTGGGCTTATAATCCGATACCCAAACCAGTATTTAGAGATAAATACTGGCTTGTGATAGCAGTCTAGGTATTCCAATCTTGATACCTAGGGTAAATGTCTCAAGCAACTTAGATCTAGAGATAAACCCTAATTCTCAATTGTTAATTTCTCACAAAATCTAACAATCTTGAGATATTATTAATCAATTTGTGAGATTAATTAAGAGGGAAAACAGAGTTTTGTTGGATCTCGTCGGATCTTGTCAAAGCCGTCAGATCTTGTCGAAACCCTCGGAATCGCCGACGCTGACCATCGAAAACCCACCGTAGGAGACACTCGCCGCCCGTCGCCTCCTCCTCTATCCATGCGTCGTGTGTTGTCGACCACAGTCGAGGCACTCGATTCGAGATCCAACGGGTCTCAGTTCCCGAGGGTCTCGCAATCTCTTTCTATTTTGCGGTCTTCATCATTATCTCTTTTGCATAAATTAGTTGTTCCTTAGGGCTGTACTTAGTTTTTACATGGTTGATGTAGTCAGTCTCAAGAAATGTTACAACATCGGCTTTTTTAACATTCTTCTTTGACAGTTTGTCTGTCAAAGTTATATGATCGCGATAGTTGATGTAAATCGCGGCTGCTTTCTCCGTTAGTTGATCAACTAAACGGAGTTGCTAATCGATGAGTTGCTGAGTAAACGGCTTCGGCATTCCTTTTGATGACTTTCCAAGGTGCAGAGCTTTAATTAGTGACATACAGTCACTTCCAAATAAAACGTTTTGGATTTTACTTCTGTTAACCGTTATCCCCTCAACCGTTATCCTCTTCGCTGCCATCATATCTAAAACCATCAAACTATATGCACTATATGTGTTTCTAATAAAATATGCCTTAACTGTTTTTTTTGGAACACTCAAACTTTTTTTCCTAAAAAACCACTCCACAAAATGCAACGAGTTAACGAGTTTTATTTCACTACATGTTAATGGGGGTTCAAGGGTTTTATATCACAACTGACAATTCAGAAATTCAGGGAGTGTTTTTTATATCATTAATATAATTCAGACTTCAGCATAATTTTTTCAAACGAAAATTTGGTATAGCAAATTAAAAAAAGAAAAAAGAAAAGTTAATGGGTGTTTCTTAATTAAAAAAAAGTTTGAGGGATATATGGTCAGAATGCATATAGTTTTTTTTTGTTTTTTTTTGTTTTTGTTTTTTATTTGAGGGAATAGAATGCATATAATTGAGGATAGTTGAGGAGTGTTTTTTTCAAATTGACCTAACCCGATAGGTTATGCGGTTGGGTAGAGACTCTTTCCTTAAATGGTTTCACTGGCTACTAGCTAATTATCACATATATTCAGAAGGAAAAATCTATACTTACCTCCAATTCAAACTGTTTGGAAACGAGTGCTTTGTAAAATGCATCTTCCTTCTCAGTTCCCGAGGGTCTCGCAATCTCTTTCTATTTTGCGGTCTTCATCATTATCTCTTTTGCATGGATTAGTTGTTCTGTAGGGTTGTACTTAGTTTTTACATGGTTGATGTAGTCAGCCTCAAGAAATGTTACAACATCGGCTTTTTTAACATTCTTCTTTGATAGTTTGTCTGTCAAAGTTATATGATCGATATCGTTGATGTAAATCGCAGCTACTTTCCCCGTTAGTTGATCAACAAAACGGAGTTGCCGATCGATGAGTTGCTGAGTAAACGACTTCGGCATTCCTTTTGATGACTTTCCAAGGTGCAGAGCTTTAATTAGTGATATACAGTCACTTCCAAATAAAACATTTTGGATTTTACTTCTGTCAACCGTTATCTCCTCAACCGTTATCCCCTTTGCTGCCATCATATCTAAAACCATCAAACTATATGCACTATTTGCGTTTCTAATAAAATATCTCTTAAATGTTTTTTTTTTGGAACACTCAAACTTTTTTTCCTCAAAAATCACTCCTCAAAATGCAACGAGTTAACGAGTTTTATTTCTCCACATATTAATGGAAGTTCAAGAGTTTTTTATCACAGAAGACAATTCAGGAATTCAGGGAGTGTTTTTTATATCATTAAAATAATTCAGACTTCAGCATAATTTTTTAAAACGAAAATTTGGTCTACCAAATTAAAAAATAAATAAAGAAAAGTTGATGGGTGTTTCTTAATTAAATAAAAAAAAATTGAGGGATATATGGTCAGAATGCATATAGTTTTTTGTTTTTTGTTTTTTGCTTTTTTGTTTTTTTGGAGGGAATAGAATGCATATAGTTGAGGATAGTTGATGAGTGTTTTTTTCAAATTGACCTAATCCGATAGGTTATTCGGTTGGGTAGAGACTCTTTCCTTAAATGATTTCACTGGCTACTAGCTAATTATCACATATATTCAGAAGGAAAAATCTATACTTACCTCCAATTCAAACTGTTTGGAAACGAGTGCTTTGTAAAATGCATCTTCCTTCTCAGTTCCCGATGGCGCAATCTCTTTCTATTTTGCGGTCTTCATCATTATCTCTTTTGCATGAATTAGTTGTTCTGTAGGGCTGTACTTAGTTTTTACATGGTTGATGTAGTCAGCCTTAAGAAATGTTACAACATCGGCTTTTTTAACATTCTTCTTTGATAGTTTGTCTGTCAAAGTTATATGATCGCTATAGTTGATGTAAAACGCGGCTGCTTTCTCCGTTAGTTGATCATCTAAACGGAGTTGCCGATCGATGAGTTGCTGAGTAAACGGCTTCGACATTCCTTTCGATGACTTTCCAAGGTGCAGAGCTTTAATTAGTGACATACAGTCACTTCCAAACATTTTGGATTTTACTTCTGTCAACCGTTATCCCCTTCGCTGCCATCATATCTAAAACCATCAAACCATATGCACTATATGCGTTTCTAATAAAATATCCCTTGACTGTTTTTTCTGGGAACACTCAAACTTTTTTCCCTAAAAAATCACTCCTCAAAATGCAATGAGTTAACGAGTTTTATTTCTCCACATATTAATGGAAGTTCAAGGGTTTTAAATCACAACTGACAATTCAAGAATTCAGGGAGTGTTTTTTATATCATTAATATAATTCGGACTTCAGCATAATTTTTTCAAACGAAAATTTGGTCTACAAAATTAAAAAAAAACAAAGAAAAGTTGATGGGTGTTTCTTAATTAAATAAAAAAAGTTTGAGGGATATATGGTCAGAATGCATATAGTTTTTTTTTTTGTTTTTTGTTTTTTTGTTTTTTGGTTTTTTTGGATGGAATAGAATGCTTATAGTTGAGGATAGTTGAGGAGTGTTTTTTTCAAATTGACCAAATCCGATAGGTTATACGGTTGGGTAGAGACTCTATCCTTAAATGGTTTCACTGGTTACAAGCTAATTATCACATATATTTAGAACGAAAAATCTATACTTACCTCCAATTCAAACTGTTTGGAAACGAGTGCTTTGTAAAATGCATCTTCCTTTTCAGTTTCCGAGGTTCTCGCAATCTCTTTCTATTTTGCGGTCTTCATCATTATCTCTTTTGCATAAATTAGTTGTTCCTTAGGGCTGTACTTAGTTTTTACATTGTTGATGTAGTCAGTCTCAAGAAATGTTACAACATCGGCTTTTTTAACATTCTTCTTTGACAGTTTGTCTGTCAAAGTTATATGATCGCGATAGTTGATGTAAATCGCGGCTGCTTTCTCCGTTAGTTGATCAACTAAACGGAGTTGCTGATCGATGAGTAGCTAAGTAAACGGCTTCAGCATTCCTTTTGATGACTTTCCAAGGTGCAGAGCTTTAATTAGTGACATACAGTCACTTCCAAATAAAACATTTTGGATTTTACTTCTGTTAACCGTTATCCCCTTCGCTGCCATCATATCTAAAACCATCAAACTATATGCACTATATGCGTTTCTAATAAAATATGTCTTAACTGTTTTTTTTTTCCGGAACACTCAAACTTTTTTTCCTCAAAAATCACTCCTCAAAATGCAACGAGTTAACGAGTTTTATTTCTCCAAATATTAATGGAGGTTCAAGGGTTTTATATCACAACTGACAATTCAGAAATTCAGGGAGTGTTTTTTATATCATTAATATAATTCAGACTTCAGCATAATTTTTTCAAACGAAAATTTGTTCTAGCAAATTAAAAAAAGAAAAAAGAAAAGTTGATGGGTGTTTCTTAATTAAAAAAAAAAGTTTGAAGGATATATGGTCAGAATGCATATAGCTTTTTATTTTTTTTGTTTTTTGTTTTTTTTGGAAGGAATAGAATGCACATAGTTGAGGATAGTTTAGGGGTGTTTTTTTTCAAATTGACCTAATCCGATAGGTTATGCGGGTTGGTAGAGACTCTTTCCTTAATTGGTTTCACTGGCTACTAGCTAATTATCACATATATTTAGAAGGAAAAATCTATACTTACCTCCAATTCAAACTGTTTGGAAACGAGTGCTTTGTAAAATGCATCTTTCTTCTCAGTTCCCGAGGGTCTCGCAATCTCTTTCTATTTTGCGATCTTCATCATTATCTCTTTTGCATGAATTAGTTGTTCCGTAGGGCTGTACTTAGTTTTTACATGGTTGATGTAGTCAGCCTCAAGAAATGTTATAACATCGGCTTTTTTAACATTTTTCTTTGATAGTTTGTCTGTCAAAGTTAAATGATCGTTATAGTTGATGTAAATCGCGGCTGCTTTCTCCGTTAGTTGATCAACTAAACGGACTTGCCGATCGATGAGTTGCTGAGTAAACGACTTCAGCATTTCTTTCGATGACTTTCCAAGGTGCAGAGCTTTAATTAGTGACATACAGTCACTTCCAAATAAAACATTCTGGATTTTACTTCTGTCAACCGTTATCCCCTCAACCGTTATCCCCTTCGCTGCCATCATTTCTAAAACCATCAAACTATATGCACTATATGCGTTTCTAATAAAATATCCCTTAACTATTTTTTTTTGGAACACTCAAACTTTTTTCCCTCAAAAATCATTCCTCAAAATGCAACGAGTTAACGAGTTTTATTTCTCCACATATTAAACATATTAATGGAAGTTCATGGGTTTTATATCACAACTGACAATTAAAGAATTCAGAAAGTGTTTTTTATATCATTAATATAATTCAGACTACAACATAATTTTTTCAAACGAAAATTTTGTCTACCAAATAAAAAAAAAATAGTTGATGGGTGTTTCTTAATTAAATAAAAAAAAATTTGAGGGATATATGGTCAGAATGCATATAGTTTTTTTTTGTTTTTTGTTTTTTGTTTTTTTTTTTTTGGACGGAATAGAATGCATATAATTGAGGATAGTTGAGGAGTGTTTTTTTTCAAATTGACCTAATCCGATAGGTTATGCGGTTGGGTAGAGACTCTTTCCTTAAATGGTTTCACTGGCTACAAGCTAATTATCACATATATTTAGAAGGAAAAATCTATACTTACTTCCAATTCAAACTGTTTGGAAACGAGTGCTTTGTAAAATGCATCTTCCTTCTCAGTTCCCGAAGGTCTCGCAATCTCTTTCTATTTTGCGATCTTCATCATTATCTCTTTTGCATGAATTAGTTGTTCCGTAGGGCTGTACTTAGTTTTTACATGGTTGATGTAGTCAGCTTCAAGAAATGTTACAACATCGGCTTTTTTAACATTCTTCTTTGATAGTTTGTGTGTCAAAGTTATATGATCACTATAGTTGATATAAATCGCGGCTGCTTTCTCCGTTAGTTGATCAACTAAACGGACTTGCCGATCGATGAGTTGCTGAGTAAACGGCTTCGGCATTTCTTTTGATGACTTTCCAAGCTGCAGAGCTTTAATTAGTGACATACAGTCACTTCCAAATAAAATATTTTGGATTTTACTTCTGTCAACCGTTATCCCCTCAACCGTTATCCCCTTTGCTGCCATCATATCTAAAACCATCAAATTATATGCACTATATGCGTTTCTAAAATATCCCTTACCTATTTTTTTTTGAACACTCAAAACTTTTTTTCCTCAAAAATCACTCCTCAAAATGCAACGAGTTAACGAGTTTTATTTCTCCACATATTAATTGAAGTTCAAGGGTTTTATATCACAACTGACAATTCAGGAATTCAGGGAGTGTTTTTTATATCATTAATATAATTCAGACTTCAACATAATTTTTTCAAACGAAAATTTGGTCTACCAAATTAAAAAAAAATAAAGAAAAGTTGATAGGTGTTTCTTAATTAAATTAAAAAAAAATTGAGGGATATATGGTCAGAATGCATATAGTTTTTTGTTTTTTGTTTTTTTGTTTTTTTTGGAGGGAATAGAATGCATATAGTTGAGGGTAGTTGAGGAGTGTTTTTTTTTCAAATTGACATAATCCGACAGGTTATGCGGTTGGATAGAGACTCTTTCCTTAAATGGTTTCACTGGCTACTAGCTTATTATCACATATATTTAGAAGGAAAAATCTATACTTACCTCCAATTCAAACTGTTTGAAAACGAGTGCTTTGTAAAATGCATCTTCCTTCTCAGTTCCCGAGGGTCTCGCAATCTCTTTCTATTTTGCGGTCTTCATCATTATCTCTTTTGCATAAATTAGTTGTTCTGTAGGGCTGTACTTAGTTTTTACATGGTTGATGTAGTCAGCCTCAAGAAATGTTGCAACATCGGCTTTTTTAACATTCTTCTTTGATAACTTGTCTGTCAAAGTTATATGATCGCTATAGTTTATGTAGATCGCGGCTGCATTTTCCGTTAGTTGATCAACTAAACGGAGTTGCCGATCGATGAGTTGCTGAGTAAACTGCTTTGACATTCATTTTGATTACTTTCCAAGGAGCAGAGCTTTAATTAGTGACATACAGTCACTTCCAAATAAAATATTTTTGATTTTACTTCTGTCAACCGTTATCCCATTCGCTGCCAACATATCTAAAACCGTCAAACTATATGCACTATATGTGTTTCTAATAAAATATCCCTTAAATATTTTTTTTGGGAACACTCAAACTTTTTTTCCTAAAAAATCACTCCTCAAAATGCAACGAGTTTACGAGTTTTATTTCACCACATATTAATGGAAGTTCAAGGGTTTTATATCACAACTGACAATTCAGGATTCAGGGAGTGTTTTTTATATCATTAATATAGTTCAGACTTCAGCATAATTTAGATACAGTTTGAGAAATGTTATCCCCTTCTTCTCCGGTCGTAGTCGGCGGCGTTGGCCCCCCTCAGGCGCCGTGTCTGATCGTCATCTCTCTTCTTCATCTTGGCTGATTGGGTCTGTGTGTGTGGAACCCAAGTTTGAAGAAGACAGTGAAAGGAGTTTTTGTATCTCATCATCAGATCTGTAATAATTCAGAACATACTCTCGAACTTTAGGAACTCATCATTTATTCCTTGAGATGAAAAAACATGATCGACCGTATGAGGTTCCTAAACTGGAGACATTTAGTAATTCTGAATTCAATAGCTGAAAAAGGAAAGCATAGTATAGGATGAAATTTATGAAGATTTTCTATACCTGTCAAACGACTTATGAAGAGTGTACTGAAGATGTGGATGATGCCACTTGAATCAGAGATGAGGACTTGTGCAGGGAGTTTCTGCTAAATAGTATTTCATATCAATTAGCAGATGTCTACATGAAGTACGGAACAACTAAGAAGATATGGGATAATCTGCTGGATGAATTCAAAAAGGAGGAGAAAGTCTCCAAGACTCACCTGGTTGATAAGTTCATGAGCTTTGAATTCAGAGAGGAGAAAGTCATTCTCCCTCAGATAACTGATCTTGATAACTTAGTAGCTAAATTGAAAACTGAAGATATCATTGTGTGTGATGTTTTTCTTACTGGAGCAATAATCTTTAAATTACCTGCATTATGGCTTATATTTAAGACTGAAATGTATAGACTGCCAGAACAAATTAAACTTGCACAACTCAAACGATGTATTAAAGTAGAGGATGAGACAAGAACTAAGATAAATTTGGAGTTGAAACTGAAGATATCATTGTGTGTGATGTTTTTCTTACTGGAGCAATAATCTTTAAATTACCTGCATTATGGCTTATATTTAAGACTGAAATGTATAGACTGCCAGAACAAATTAAACTTGCACAACTCAAACGATGTATTAAAGTAGAGGATGAGACAAGAACTAAGATAAATTTGGAGTTGGCTAAGAAACAACTTTCTCATGCTAATGTGCTAACCATTACCAAATATGTTCTTAAGTTTAAGAAGAACAAGCTTAATAAAGTTAAGGGTGAACCGTCCAAGTTGGAAGCCACTAAAAAAATTGTGAAAAAGAAAGGGAAGTGCTACAACTGTAGGAAGTGGGGTCACCATGCTACCGAATGTAAGCTAACCAAAAGAGAACAACCTAACAATGAAACGGTGAACTTATTAGAGGGCAACACTGAACCCACCAACTTCTGTGTGTTGTTGGTGACGATAATGTTGGTGCCTCTACCAATTGGTTGTTGGACTCGGGGGGACTAGATGCCATGCTTGCAACAATAAGAACCTGCTAACTGATCTCAAAGATGCAAACGAGTCTGTCTCTATGGCGAATGAAGAATCAGTCAAGGTGCTCCAGGTTGGAACTGCAAATCTCAGTCTTTCATCAGGTAAGAATTTAATTTTGCGTAATGTTAAATTTGTTCCTGCTTTAGCAAAGAATTTAATTTCTATTAGCTTACTGAATAATACTGGCATGGTAGTTTCTATGATAAGTGGTAGAGCTATTTTATCTGTTAACTCATACTACTTTGGTTGTGCTTACTTAGTCAATGACATTTATAGACTTAGTTTAGTAAATGAAGTGATTAATGCTGTTAGCTCAAAACTGTGTAGCCCTTATACTTGGCACAACGGATTGGGACATGTAAACTACCTTAAATTACTTGTTGTTGCTAAAACTTTTAATCTGCCAATTGATACATCCTTAAGATATGACAAGTGTGAAGTGTGTGTTCAGACAAAGATCACTAGAAAACCCTTTAGTTCTGTTTCTAGGAGTACACAACTTCTTGAACTAATTCATTCTGACATATGCGACTTTAAAAACTTTGTGACGCAAGGAGGTCGGAAGTATTTGATCACTTTTATAGATGATTATTCTAGATATTGCCATATTTATCTGTTAAAATCAAAGGATGAAGCACTTAATAAATTCAAAGAATTTAAAGACCGTATCGAAAATCAGTTAAATGCTAAAATAAAATGGTTCAGATCTGATAGAGGTGGGAAATATGTATCAATGGGTTTTAAAGAATTTTTCACTTCACATGGCATTATCTCTGAAACAACAGCACCCTACTCACCACAGTCAAACGGTATAGCCGAAAGAAAGAATCGAACACTCACAGTAATGTTGAATTCTATGTTATTGACTGCTGAATTGCCTTCGAGCTTTTGGGGAGAGGCTGCATTGACTGCTAATAATATTCTTAATATGTTACCACACTCTAAACTGTCTGAAACACCTTATAAGTTATGGCATAAACACACACCGAGTTTTGATAAAATAAAAATATGGGGTTGTATTGCTTTTGTTAGAACACCAGACCTAGGAGGCCTAAAGTAGGACCTCGTACAAATACTTGTGTGTATCTAGAAAATGCAGTTGATAGTGCGGCATACAGATTTTATGACCTATCTCACAATAAGATAATTGAATCTAGAGATGCAGAATTCTTTGAAGATGTGTTCATCAAAGACAAAGGCATAACACTATCTGGCCACACAGACTTAGTCAATGATCACAAACAGAATCTAGTCCTAGCATAACTGACACTGAAATTACAAATGAAATTGATCCTAGAAGGACCTCCACTAGAGATAAGACACCTAGAACCTATGGTGATAATTTTGTAACTTATGCACTGTTGGCTGATCCACTTAGTGTGAAGGAAGCCCTTTGGTCTAGGGATGGTTTACTTTGGAAAGAGGCTATTGATGATGAAATGGATTCTTTATTACAAAATAAAACTTGAAAATTAGTTGATCTGCCAAAAGGGGCTAAAACCATAGGAAACAAGTGGGTTTTGAAGAAGAAACTTAATCCAGATGGGTCTGTAGCAAAGTATAAAGCACGACTAGTAGCTAAAGGTTATACTCAACAAAGTGGGGTAGACTATTTTGATGTTTACTCACCTGTTTGTTATATTGCGACAATAAGGATTCTTCTTGCCCTTGCATCCATTAAAAATTTTGTTATTCACCAAATGGATGTTAAAACTGCTTTCCTAAATAGAGATCTTAATGAAGAAATCTATATGAATCAACCTGAAGGTTTTGTACTTAAAGGTTTAGAGAACAAAGTTTGTAAATTGGTAAAATCTTTGTATGGATTAAAACAAGCACCAAAACTATGACATGAAAAAATTAATACAACAATAAAGAGCTTAGGCTTTGAATCTAGTAATTCTGATAAATGCCTTTATTTTCGTGATCTATCAAATAAAATTGCTATCATTTTCTTGTATGTTGATGACATGCTTGTTGTTGGAAGCGACCTCTCAACTGTAGTTGAAGTTAAAACAATGCTATCCAAAGAATTCAGCATGAAGGACCTAGGTGGTGTGGACACTATACTAGGTATGAGAGTGAGTTTTGGTAGGCAAGGTACATTCCTTAGTCAATCTCACTATATCAATAATGTGTTACAAAAGTGGGGATACCGTAATTGCAAAAGGTTTGAAACACCTTATGATTATAACAATAAGTTGATACCTAACATTGGTGCAACAGTGAGACAGTTGGATTATTCCAAACTAATTGAAAGTCTCATGTATGCAATGATCTGCACTAGACCAGACATAGCCTTTGCGGTAGGCATGCTTAGCAGATTCACTAGTAATCCCGGTAAGTCACATTGGAATTCCCTTGAGAGGCTAATGGGCTACCTGTGTGGTACTCAAGAGTTAGCTTTGTGCTACTCTGGACATCCTTCAGTTTTGGAAGGATATTCTGATGTATCATGGTGCACAGAACTCGGTGAAATTCTATCCACTAGTGGTTATGTGTTTACACTAGGAGGAGCAGCTGTGTCATGGAAATCTAAAAAGCAATCAGGCATTGCATTCTCATCTATGGAGTCTGAACTCTTTACGCTATCTTGTGCTAGTGAAGAAGCTGTAACGCCCCGAATCCCAAATACAACTGAATTCGAGAGTTCTACATGATCTTTTCGCTTCATTTAGTACAATTTTACAAGGAAATTTGAACTTTTCACTTTACATCAGAGTTTACATAAATTCATTACAATTACATTGCACAGCGGAAGTAAAATTACAACATTTAAATGAATGTACAACAACATTGAATAATCTTTAAGCATCTGTTCCTCTTTAATCTTTATCATGTCACTTATCTGCATATAAGATTGTGGGTACGTCAGTTTATTCAACCGACGACATTATACACAGCCATCCTCTGTATACCGGAAATAGTATAACTTATTTTCCATATTTAGCAAACACAAACTTGTCACATATCAAGCTAAAGGGACTACCCTATTGATGTCGTGTTGTGATTGTGCACTTAGTCCTTAATGCAGTTATTTATGTTACATGTCACTAATGCGCACTTGTTCGGATTCTATGTATCCAATACTACATTGGTCCGAGGGCAAGCCCTTAATCGTTCTTCATCTTTGTAGGGTTCAATCCCTCGCCATGACTTAATACTACTACTGTAACTACAGTAAGTATCTTAGATGATTTATGAGTACAAGCACGTGTACAAAAAACCTGGAGGGGAATCCCACGTCATGTCACGATACATCGTGAAGACAGCCTGTGGCAATTCAGCCACCTTCATGGCACACGATCCTCTTGCAGTCACCAAACATCCCACAAGCGTCACCACCGGGACGGTACTCTGGAGCATTATCCACGTCATGTTACGACGCATTGTGAAGACAGCCTGTGAAATACTCTCACGCCGCCAATCCGATGGCCCTCAACTCATGTTTTTTTCCTACTTTCATCACGTCTCCACTATGTACTAATCCTTAGTTTTTATTAGAATCATGAACAAAAATTAAAGCTCTAGAGTTAGCCTCTCCACTAAACCGGACTTATTCATTCATTCAAACATGACCAACCTTGGTCTCTCGTTTCAAATTTCATTTCTTTCCAAATGCCGGGGGAGACTTAGCTACTCTTTTGTTACAATTTCAATTCAAATTTTTAAAATTGTGCATTTTCAACTCATAAGTTCACATGTCGAGTTATCATACTCAAAAATGTTTCTCTTTTCTAATCATGATTTCTAAATCGTTCAATAGTCCATAATCACACATGGAATTTCATACTTCATCAAATATCAATTTCACATTGAAATCACATCACTAAATGAATATTCATATACCATGAATTTCACACTATTCTCAGATGAGAATAATTCACAATGCATCACTACATATAATTTCTATTTTTATTCCACTTCTTTTCTAATATGTTATTTCAAGCCTTTCTACAAAGTGCAACTTTTATACCATACAAGTATATAACCATAAGTCTAAATTATATATTTTATTCTCAAATCTTATTTTATTCTATGTAAATAATTCCCAAATTATTTTTCATAAGTCTCATATATTTTTAGAGGAATAATCATATTTTTTCCATAATTTTTTGATCACCAAAACATTCAAAAAAATATTTTTTCCAAACTGCTGAAACCAAGATTCGAACCCAGAACCACAGGGAACACAGCCGAAAGCACAGGCCACTAGGCCACTTGCACCAACGGTATAGAAAGGCGCTGAGAGCATTAAATGCTCTCGGCCGCTGTTTTATATTATTTTTAAAAGAAGTAAAAGTATGGCTCCACAGGGATTCGAACCACCGATCTCAGACCACTGTAGCGATTAAAGCCGTCCCAACCACTTGAGCTATGCACTCGGGTTGTCAATGGTACAACTCTAAGTTCATTTAAACCAGTTCTCTCTGTTATTAAAACTGATATGGCTAAAAATGGGGTTAAATCGGAACCGTCCAGATTGGGAACGAATTTTGAAGCTCAGGGGTAAAACAGTAATTTCGCATATAGATGGGCCCGAAGCGGGCACTGGATCTTCCCTTCACAGATCCAATAACCAGCGAAATGGATCCACTCCAGCTGGGTACGGGTCCCGACTCAAGACAAACCCAGACCAGCAAGAGGAAATCAGGGTCACTGATTTGACTAAATCAACGGGCCTGATTTGCAGTTATCCTCTCACCGGGAATCAGGGATCAGTTTCCTAAACTAATTATGAGGATTTTACTCTTAACGGTATCACAGGAAATCAGATCCTAATTAGACTCCCATGGCGGCTATAAATACCTCCTACCTACCACTGTTACCGGGTAATCACTCTTTTGCCAACTTAAGCTCTTTCTTAATCATCACTGGTTACTGACAAGAGTATCGGAGGGTGCGTCGCCGGGATCAACCCCGGTGTATCGCACTTCCTTGCAGGTGAGCGACGGGAGTCAGCAGCCCAATTCTGATGAACAGGCTTGGATCCGCTATTCAGATTTTTTCACGAACTCACAAATCTCATCTGTTTACCCCCACACCAGATTCAGCGGTAACAGATTGGCGCCGTCTATGAGAAAAAACCATACGAATAGCCCCTGCCTCTTTCTTGTCGACTAGCTCTTCTCTAGCCATGCCTCCCAGAAAGGTCAGGTCTAGGGGGTCCAACTGTGGACCCAACCCCGCCGATCCGCAAGAGGAAGCCCCCGTGCATCCTGCTCCGCAGCCCGAACAACTTCCTCCCCCGGTCCAAGACCATTTCCAACAGGGCCAGCACCCTCTTCTAAATCAACAACCCCCTAATGGTCCCACTGGTCAGAACCAGCGGAGGCAGAAGCAACCTCTCCACCCAGACCATGTCTCAGTACACAATGCCTCCTCGGATTCTATGGCCTCCCATAATCTCCGAGCTTCCGACCTCCGCAACACCATTCTAAATCGGCAGAAGGATGAGGATCTTCGCTGCCGCCTAGATGAGAAGCAGGCCCGAGAGGGAGTCTCCCGCCAATATCAAGTTGAGCGATCTCCTCATCGCCGAGAAGGCAGGAGGTCTCCGGATCGAAGAGGACGGAGGGAATCTCCCGAGCATCGTAGAAGGAGGCCGCATTCCCCTGTTGATCGACATCATCCGAGGAACGATGAGGCACCCATCACTCGTACCGAGTTCCAACAATTCCAGGCAACGGTGTTGCAGGCCCTCAACCTTCGTCCCAACAACAATAATGCCCAAAGGGTTCCAACACCCCCAAGGGTCCCAAGTCCTCGCCACCGATCCATAACTCCTCCCCCGGCTCCTAGTCATCAGCAACACAATCATAGTCCTCGCCGATCCCTGGACTATCGTCGCCGCAGTCCCCGCTCCCCTTCCTTTGAAGACGAGTCTAGGAGATCGTTTGACTACCACCGGAGGGACGATGCCCTCTACCGCCGTCTCCACGAAATGGAAAGGCGCCTCGGTCGAATGGACAAGGAGGAGGAGTCGAGAGGAAGGACCGTCCGCCCCAGCAGACCCCCCTTCTCTCGGACTATTATGGAGGCTCCCATCCCGAGGGGTTTCAAGCCTCTGCAGTTTGAAACGTACTCGGGGGAGTCGGACCCTGTTGACCATGTCGAAAGCTTCAAGACCTTGATGCTAATCCACCAAGCTTCCGACGCCATGCTTTGCAAAACCTTCCCCGCCACTCTCAAGGGTTCGGCTCGGAAATGGTACTCCCGGCTCGCTCCCTCTTCCATCTTCTCTTTTGAGTAGTTCGAAACGCTCTTCATAACCCACTTTGTGAGCAGCAGACGAACGGAGAAGACCAGCCTCTCTCTACTCCACCTCCGATAGGAGAGGGGAGAAAAGTTGAGGGACTATGTGAGGAGATTTACTGCGGAGGTCAGGTCCATCGCCTCCCTCGACCAGTCTGTGGCGACCGTCGCATTCCAATCCAACGTCCTCAACTCTAACCTTCGGTCGTCCCTCGCCAAAAAGCCCCCGCACAACTTCGCCGACCTTCTCCTTAGATGCGAGAAATATATTCGGGCGGAGGAGGCCGAGTGCCTCCCGAGTTTCGGAGGATCTGCTTCCGGGTCAAAGAGAAAGACAACGGAAGAGGAAGGGGCCAAGAAGCTACAGAAGGATAATAGCGGTCAGCACCGTCCTCCTCCCAGGTTCGAGAAATTCACTCCTCTCACTACCAACGTCTCCACCATCCTGATGGAAGTCGAGAAGGAGGGAGTTATACCTCCCGCTCCGAGGATGAACACCCCGGCCAAGAGGAGGAATAAGGAGAAGTGGTGCCGTTACCGCCGGGATCATGGCCACGACACCAACGACTGCCGGGTGCTGAAGAACGAAATAGAGGCCCTCATCCAGAGGGGGCAGTTGGCTAAGTTCGTGAAGACAAATGATCGGGGAGATCGCACCACTCCTCCGCCTCAGGGGGCTAACAAACACTCCGAGCGACGCGATGAAACCCCTGAGTTCGAGGAAGAACGTGTTCTGCACCTTATCCACGGAGGTCCAATGGGGGGCTCTTCCAACTCCTCTCGGAAGGCCTTCGTCCGAGAGGTCAATTCAGTTCACGGCACCCCTCCCCCCAAAGGCCTCGGCGTTCCAGTAACCTTCTCTGATGAAGACCTCAAGGGGGTCCGAACTCCCCACTGCGACGCACTTGTTATCGACCTCTGCATGGCAAACTTCAAAGTGCAGAGGATCCTGGTAGACAACGGGAGCTCCGTGAACATCCTCTTCCTCTCGGCCTTCCGAGGGCTGCAACTATCCCGAGATCGCCTCAAACCGGCCGGCTACATGCTCTACGGGTTCACGGGGTACCAGTAACTGTCGAAGGGGTTATCACCCTGGACGTAACTAATGGGAAGACCCCTACTACCCAGACAGAGCCGATGGACTTTATGGTCGTCGATGTCCCGACTGCATACAATGTCATCTTGGGCCGACCTGGCCTAGCTGCCCTGGAAGCCGTTCCTTCGGCGTACCACCTCAAGATGAAGTTCCCCACCCGGGCGGGAGTGGGAGAAGTCAGGGGCAGCCAAGAGAAGGCTCGGAAGTGCTACATGACTTCCACTGGGGGTCCGGTGCTCTCCCTCGAGACTTTAGAGATCCCCGAGCCGAACGTCCGACCCACGTCCGAGCCGGCGAACGAATTGGAAGAAGTGCTCTTCTCGGACGAGGACCCGAGTCGAAAGTTCCTCATCAGCAAGTCCCTGCCGACTGCCCTATGTTCCGACTTGGTGCAGTGCATCCGGAAGAACCGCGACCTATTTGCTTGGTCCGCCGCAGATATGCCCAGGATTTCCAAGGAGCTTCTAGTGCACCGCCTCAGCGTCGAACTGGGGTGCAGACTGGTTCAGCAGAAGAGGAGTAAATTTGCTCCCGAGCGACAACAAGCCATCAAGGAGGAGGTGGACAAGCTCCTAAAAGCTCGGTTCATACAGGAGGTGAACTACCCCGAGTGGCTCTCCAACGTCGTCATGGTTAAGAAGTCCAATGGTTCCTAGAGGATAAGCATCGACTTCACAGACTTGAATAAGGCGTGTCCGAAGGATCCGTTGCCTCTCCCGAATATCGACACCCTTATCGACGCTACCTCAGGCCATGAGCTCCTCAGCTTCATGGATGCCTTCTCCGGCTATAACCAGATCCGAATGTTCCCCCCGGACATTCCGAAGACTTCCTTCATTACCGACCAGGGCCTCTACTGTTATAGAGTTATGCCGTTCGGATTGAAGAATGCTGGGGCCACTTACCAGTGCCTCGTCAATAAAGTCTTCCAAAGCCAGATAGGCCGCAACATGGAAGTATACGTCGACGACATGCTCGTGAAGAGCATCCGAGGTACCGACCACGTGGCCGACCTCTAGGAGGCATTCGGCGTACTGAGAAGGCACAACATGAGGCTTAATCCGAACAAGTGTGCGTTCGGGGTCTCGTCAGGAAAGTTCCTCGGTTTCATGGTCAGCCAGCGGGGGATCGAAGCAAATCCTAAAAATTAAAGCCATACTGGACATGGCCCCACCCCGGAACGTCAAGGAAGTGCAGAAGCTTACGGGTCGCCTCGCCGCTATTGGGCGATTCCTTTCGAAGTCTGGGGAAAAGTGCCTCCTTTTCTTCAAGGCTCTCAGGGGGGCCAAGGGTTTCGAATGGGGCGAACTGCAACAGGAGTCGTTCAAACAGCTGAAAGCCTACTTGGTCAATCCTCCCCTGCTCAGCAAGCCCGTTCCAGGGGAAACCCTCTTCATCTACTTAGCTGCTTCCGAGCAGACCCTAAGTGCCGTCTTGGTGAGGGAAGAAGACCGCGCTCAGAGGCCCATTTACTATGTGAGCAAGGTCTTTCGGAACGCCGAGCTCCGCTACCCGAAGATAGAAAAGATGGCCTACGCCCTGGTTATGGCGGCAAGGAAGCTCCGCCCATACTTTCAGTCCCACTCGGTTGTGGTCCTCACCGACCAACCGCTGAAGCAGGTCCTCCACAAGCCGAAAACCTCAGGCCGGCTTATGAAATGGTCCATCGAGCTGAGCCAACACGACATCTCCTACCAGCCCCGGACTGCGATCAAAGCTCAAGCCCTCGCGGACTTCATCGTCGAGACCACCATTCCCGAAGTCAGCCATGTCCCGAACGGACCCCCTATTTGGACGGTTTTTGTGGACGGTTCCTCCTGCAACGAGGGAAGCGGCGCCGGTATCATCCTGACAGGCCCAGATGACTTCGTCCTCCAGTATGCCCTCCGCATGAATTTCAAGGCCTCAAACAACGAAGCAGAGTATGAGGCACTAATCGCCGGCCTCGGACTTGCCCGAAGTGCTGGGGCGCAGTGCCTCCGAATCCATAGTGACTCTCAGCTGGTTGTGAACCAAATCTTGGGCGATTACGAGGCACGAGACGAACGGATGGCGAAGTACCTCGCCAAAGTTCGAACCCTCATGGCCCAGTTCGAAGAGGCACTCATCCAACGAGTCCCTCGAGAAGAGAATTCACAGGCCGATGCCCTCTCCAAGTTGGCCTCATCCTCCCTCTAAGGTCTCGAGCAGACCGTCTTGATCGAGGTCCTCTTGAAACCGAGTATAGAAGACGAGACCCTCGACTCAGTAGAGTCATTGCCGGTCCTACTGCAAGATAATTGGATGAAACCGTTAGTGGAATTCCTAAGGGACGGACTCCTCCCCGAAGACCCCAAGGAAGCACGCCGAGTAAGAACCAGGGCCGAGCGGTACATCCTGATCGAGGGGATCTTGTACAAGTGCTCCTTCTTGCAGATAGACGGCTGACCGTACCTGAGATGCCTTTCCCCAGAACAGGCCAACTATGCCTTACAGGAGCTCCACGAGGGCATCGGCGGGGCACATTCAGGGTCTAGGTCTTTGGCTCGGAAAGCTCTGAATTACGGATACTTCTGGCCGACTCTCCTCCAAGACGCCGAGCGACACGTTCGGTAATGTGGCTCTTGTCAGAGACATTCCAACATTCGTCGCCTCCCCCAAGCTAACCTCGCCTCCCTATCAAGTCCTATCCCCTTTGCAATGTGGGGGATGGATTTACTAGGGCTATTCCCTTCAGCTCCGGGCCAGTTCAAGTTCTTGGTCGTAGCCATCGACTAATTTTCGAAGTGGATTGAGGCCGAGCCCCTAGCCACTATCACCGAGAACAAGGTGCTTCAATTCTTTTGGAAGAACGTCATCTGCCGATTCGGCGTCCCCCGTGTCCTCGTAACAGACAACGGAACTCAGTTTACTGGGACCGCGTTCCGAGCTCTATGTGAAGACCTTGCCATCCAACGGCGCTTCTCCTCCGTCTCCCACCCACAGTCGATTGGCCAGGCGGAGAACGCTAACCGGCAGATCCTCTCTGGTATCGAGAAGAGACTGGACAAGTGTTCCAAAGGCTTATGGGTCGACCAACTCTCCAACGTGCTGTGGAACTACCGCACCAACAAACGGACCCCCACAGGAGAGTCCCCGTTCAACCTCACCTATGGGTCCGAGGCAGTGATACCTCTCGAAGTCGGAATACCTTCTCCTCGCCTCGCAGCCTACAACGAGGAACAGAACGCCAGAGACCTCCGGGCGAACTTAGACCTGGTGGATGAACTGAGAGAAAGGGCGTCGATCCGCCAACAGAACTACCGGAGGAGGATCGAATTGGCGTACAACAAGAAAGTCCGACCCACCGATCTCAAGGAGAGGGACTTAGTCCTCAGAAAACTAGCCATCTCCCTCCCCAGCCAGAAGAGCAAACTAGCCCCGAATTGGGAAGGACCTTACAAGATCGCAAGGGTAGTTCGGCCTGGAGCTTATCGTCTCGAAGACCTCGAGGGCAGGGAGATTCCGAGGACCTGTAATGCCGACCACCTTTTAAAATACCAAGAAAGCGCCCCGGCGCCTTTCTGAGTATCACAGGGTGCCGATCCGTTCCTCTCCTCTAACTTGTAATTCCTCTCTTAAGTTGTCATATGTAAAAACGGCTCGCCGTCAGTTATCAATAAAAAATGCTTTTTCGTACTTATAAAATTGCTTGTATCCCTCCGCCTTTATTCTTAATTCAATCAATGGTTCGGAGTCCAATACCCGGCTCGACTCTACTTCGCAAGCTCGCTCTTAAGCGAGCCAGAAGTAGTTCGCCGCTCGGAATTGCTCCCACAATCGTTGAACAATCCTAACGATGGTCCCGAAGTCCAACACTTGGCTCGATTCTACTCCGCAAGCTCGCTTCTAAGCGGGCTAGGAGTGGGTCGCCATTCGGAATTGCTCCCACGACCGTTGAACTCTAACGATGGTTCCGGAGTCCAACACTTGGTTCGATTCTACTCCGCAAGCTCGCTTCTAAGCGGGCTAGGAGTGGGTCGCCATTCGGAATTGCTCCCACGACCGTTGAACTCTAACGATGGTTTCGGAGTCCAACACTTGGCTCGATTCTACTCCGCAAGCTCGCTTCTAAGCGGGCTAGGAGTGGGTCGCCATTCGGAATTGCTCCCACGACCGTTGAACTCTAACGATGGTTCCGGAGTCCAACACTTGGCTCGATTCTGCTCCACAAGCTCGCTTCTAAGCGGGCTAGGAGTGGGTCGCCATTCAGAATTGCTCCCACGACCGTTGAACTCTCACGATGATCGGTGAGCCCACCATTGGGTAAGGCTCGACTCATCTCGCAACTTCGCAAGAAGAGGAGACCGAATCGCTGCTCGGCACCACTGGCCAAACGCTCTTGTCGCCGAACCGCGAACGAGCAAGAGGCAGGCTCGGAGTGCGCCACGTCGCTCGAACAGCCGAGCTCCTAGACCTCCGGTCGGCTAACCGAGCAAGTGCCCATCCGAGCCCAAAAACGGAGAAAAGTCACTTTTCCCTCAACATTCGTGTAAGATCTCGATCAGACGGCCCAGATCTTGCCAGCGTCGCTAAACGACAAGATAGCATTTTCTTGGGAACTGAGCCGTCTCGAGATTCGTGCCAAAATCCAATGGCCCAGATCTTGCTAGCATCGCTAAACAACAAGATAGCATTTTCTTGGGAACTGAGCCATCCCGAGATTCGTGCCAAAACCCAACGGCTCAGATCGCGCCACGACGCCGAACCGCGAACGAGAAAGGGGCCGGCTCGGGGACCTTAGCACGATGAACACAGTCACAAACGAAGCGACTACATGAGGCTACAAAGGACGTGCTAGTTCGAGAAAGAAATGTTATTAATAATTGGGACACGGTACAAAGCGACTCTTCCATACAACAAGGTTACAAGGCCTTAAAGAACAAAAGTTACAATGCCGACCCACTACACTTGGTTTTTAAAAAAAATCATCAATGTCTCATTCGGTCGTCAGTTTGGCAACCTCGGCTGCAAGTCCCTCTCCCTCCGTCCGAAGCTCCACCTCTACAGTCTGTAAGTGACAGATCTCAGAGAGCAGATCGTCCCTTTCGGCTATTATTTTCGACAAATTGTGCCGAACGCACTGGATCCGAAGGGCATTGCTAAAGGCGGTCGGCGAATCTTCGTCCTCTCTTATAGGGGTCATCTCGGCGATCCTGCTCTCCAGATGCCGATCTCGACGTCTCGCTGACCTAGGATAAGCTGAAGGTGGTCCCGCTCGCTTTCGGCTCAGCGCAATCCCAGCTCGACTTCATAGAGCCGCTCTCGGCACCTCGCCAAGCACAACCTCGTCACCCCCGAGCCAGCCTCAGTTCGAGCGTGGTCATCTGAGCGATTGGGGTCGGCGTCTTGAGCTACCACCATGAGCTGAAAAGAGGAAGAGACGAACAACAAAATTTCAAACATTGCCGAAGTCCGACACTTCAAGAATTTCCAAAACAAACTTTCAGACTTTTATTCAAATAAAGTAGCTCTACATACAACTAGCCGACGCTACAACAGAGTTTTACAATAACTTAAAGGAACATAAGACAACTTGTTTAGTGCCTCTTCGGAAGGGGTACGCTTCAGTTCAAGGAAACGCGAGGGCGGCGACGCCTAACCTCCGAGCTCGATTCCAAACCAGCGAAGCGAGATCCCCCTTCGCCGCTAACTCCAACTGTGGCGCCGACCGAGGCACCGCTAGACGAGACAGCTACACTACTCTGAGCGTCAGCAGGACTCCGCCTCGCCGCAGGTAAACGAGTCGCAAGTTCGTAGAAAGTAATCCCTCTCTCGCTCTCTTCGCGAGTACATGACGTACTACGAACGTTGGCCCTCTCAGACAGAGGCTTGAGCGACGCGACCTCTTCCTCCAGCTCGATAATCCTGTCTCTCAGAGCATCATCCTTTGCCGACATCTTCAAACGAGGAGGTCTTGTCGAGCCCGCGACATTGGCACTATCGGTCGCAAGTCGTCGATAATGGGTGACCTCGATCCCCCTGTCTATCGTAATCCTCCTAAGCTTGTCGACCTCGGCCAACAACTTTTGGCGCTCGGATGACAACTTCTCCAACTCGGAAGCTAGCTTCTCTTCTTCTGCCGAGTGTTCTTTCTCTGTTAACTCCAAGTGACGGATCTCGGTCAAGAGCTCGTTATTCTTTTGCTCGACAACGAAAAGCTCCCTACGAAGCCGCTCAATCTCACCTTCGGGACAAGGGGCTTGGGGTTGCTTCCGTAGTTGCTTCAACTCGCGACAATACCCCCTCGCAGCTGCCTTTATCTCCTCCAGCTTCAAGAACATATAAAACCGCCTCTCTCGGCTATGGGAAACCTCTCGCTTCGTTTTGGTCAGCCCCTTACGAAGGTACGAAACCTCCGTGATCGGACCAAACTTCACCTGAAAAGCAGAGATAAATCCGATGCCCAACACTTGGAGAAATTTTACGACTAATTAAACACAAAATCCGGGGCCTAACACTTAGAGAATTTTTGGCCAAACAAAAAGCGTTTTCATTCAAAACTCAAAAAGCGTTACAAAAGCGGTGTCCAGTCCGCGGTCAGGCCTTACAAAAAAAAAGAAACAGACCAAAGACGCAACCAAGTCAGGGGTCGACCTTTTTGTCGCTCGGGTCTGCCGACCCCTCGGCCTTGTCCTTGCCCTCGGCCTCGGCCTCGTCCTCGCCCTCGCCCTCCTCCTCGGAGTCGTCCTCCTCCTCACCCTCGGCCTCTGTCTCGCCCGTGCCTTCGACACCATCGGCCTGTCCCTCGGGGCTGAGCATTGCCGAGGGAAGCTCCTCCTCCCCCTCCACGAGGTCGTAGAAATGGTAGGAGGATGTGTCAAACCCGGGTTCCGAGCGGCGATATGAAGCAGGGCTCGGCCGTACGCATCCTCCATGTTCTTAAACATGTGCTGCTCGGCCTCTTGCTGGACAGCCCTCTTCACCCTCGCCACCTTCGATTGGTGCTTGGCCATGATCTTCTCGGTCTTCTTCCGAGCTTTCTCCGCCTCCGACCGAGCTTTCTCCGCCTCCGACCGAGCCTTGGCCAGCTCCTCCTTCAGCTCAGCATTCTCCTTCTCCGAGGCCTCGAGCTTGGCTACCTCGTCCTTCGACCGCTGAATGGCTTCGGCCAGCTGCGCCTCCAACCCTGCCACTTCGGCACCGCATTTTGCCGAAAGGAGTTGCTCAGCATCGAGCAGCTTCACAGCTTTTGCACGCTCCGACCTCTCCCGGTCGTACTGCGCCGTCAGCTCTTGTTCTTTGCTCGCGAACTCTTCGAGCAAGAAGCTGAAGTGGCAGAGGGTCTGAAAAGAGAACAAATCGTTAGGGTCCGGACCTAGAAACTTAGAAAATTTCGAAAAAAATGCTTCAAGAGGAAAGTGTTCGGTCCACTTACCGACATCGTGTTCCGAGCAATCTGCATTGTGGCATCCCCGACCTCCCCGGACTTAAGGGCCGCTCGGTCCTTTGGGGTCGGCAGATGCTTCACCGCCTGCATACAAAATGTTGCCGTCGCCCAAAAAACCGTCGACCTTCATTACTTGCCAGTCGGGGATGAAGATCTGCTTGTGCTCCTCGGTTAGAATCTTCTCCGCTTCAGCAGTGAGGGGCGGAACTTGGAGGGACAACACCTTGCTCACGTTGAACACGCCGCTCGACGAGCCGGGAGCATCTGCCTTCGCCGTTGGAGTCGGCGCATCCGAGACAGGAGGATCGAAGGCCGCGACCTTCTCCTGCTCGGGATCGGCATCCGGAACAACGACCCCCTGCAGGTCGGCGGTCTTTGGGACCGAAGGTATCTTCGGCGCTCGGCCGCCCTGAGGCCCTGTCGAGGGTCTTCTTTCTCGTCTCCTGCTCCCTAGCCACCTTGGTCTTCGCCATTAACGCCCTATAGTCCATCTTAGAAGACTCTGCACAAACCGAACGAAAAAACTTAGAAAAATTTTCAAGAACTTCAAGCAAAAAGTAAAAATACCAGAAGCGTACTGGGGTCGATCGGACTGAGACCCCGTTGGAACAAAGCCTCCTCGGTAATGTCTTTCCAACTTAGCATCGGCAGGTCGAGGAGTTTCTTGAGGACTTCTGTCTCCTCGTCACTCAGCACCGGCTCCTTCTTCGCTCGCTTGGGCAGGCCTTCCCTCGACCAAGCTATCGGAATTGCCCAGGGTGCGGGAGCTCGGACAATGAAATACTTCTCCTTCCTATGCTTGATCGAGTCTGGGTTCTCGATCAACTTCACGCCTGTCCGCGGCGAAAGGTAGAACCTCTTCTCATTCCTGTTCGGCTGACAAGGGCGGTAGAGGCTCCGAAGGAGGAACAGACTTGGCTCGGCGCCGATCTCTTGACACTGAAGAACAAACGCCAAAACGTGCCTCCAAGTGTTCGGCATCAGCTGGGCGGGGCACAGGCCGTATGTAGTGCCCCGAATTTCTAATAAGATATCTTAGAAAATACGTGGCACATTCCCAGCGACCCATTTCAATATAATATTAAACACAACCAACACCACTAAAATTTTCAACTTTTACTACAACAATCACTTACATAGCACAGCGGAAATTTAAAACATCTCAACTCCAAATTTTCTTTTTATTTACAACACAAAACTAGCTCAAATTTGCTATTACAATTTTACACAAACTCTTATTAAATCACTTTTTCTCAAAAACCAACTCAAGCATCCCATCTCCAACTTTAAGCAACAACCTGCAACATGTGAGGCTAGAGATGATCCCTAACCCCCAAACTAAAGGGGTCAGCCATAAATGGTGTGAGTGACATAAAAGCAAATAAACAACATAAATGAACATACCTCACAAATTCTGAACAACATATACTAAAGAAGAATATGGGAAGTAAGAAATGACAGGAAACATGAAACATCAAGTGGAACTAAACTAAGTGTCAGGTGTAGAAAACAGGAAAACCACGTGCATAAAACCAAGCCAAGAAACACATATTCTATATGCGGACTCTCTAATGCGTACTTGTCGAAGTCTATGCATCCCATTCTACATAGGTTCGGTGCAAGCCCTTAACGTCTTCACTTCGTAGGGTTCAATCCCCGCGTTATGCAACTAATCCTAACACGATGACTACTACGAGATAAAGATAAACTATGGATAGTATCTCATGCCCGATATAGATCCCACACCCAAGATATTTTACCTGGATAATTCCGGAGATCATCCCACACCGAAACATTGACACATCACCACACGAATACCACATGTGCTTCGCCTCGACTCCGATAATTCCAGAGATCAATCCCACACCACAAGTAATTACCGTGATAATTCCGGAGATTATCCCACATCACAAGTAATCTACTGTGATAATTCTGGAGACATATCCCACACCACTAATAATCTACTGTGATAATTTCGGAGATTAAATCCCACACCGAAAGCCATACTGAGGTTCTTGACTCATGTTCCCATTCATCATATCACCACTAGTGTCTGTCCTTATCATTTTGGGTTATTTAATTACTTAACGAATCTCCTAGAGTGGGGTACCCTACCGGCCTAAATTCAAAACTGAATAACTGAAATGCCTCTACGGGCCTCAACAAAATAGCTCAACACCGGTATACTAGGGTCACACACCTCTAGAGACTCAAACTCAAAAGTCCAAACCAAAGTCGCACTAAACGAAAGTGGCTCAACTTAGTATCTCAAATCAAATGCTTAACTGTAAACAAAGTATAATCTGAATTATCTGAAAACCAATCATTCGAAATAACACTCAAGTTTACAAAGATTCTTCAGTACCAGTCGACTTATACTGTGGTAAGTCGACTGCCCAGAGGACAATTACCCAAAATTTTACAAAAATAAACTAAGTCATAACAGTCGACTTAAAAGAGAATCGGTCGACTTACCCGAGGTAAATTCCAATGATTTCACAAATATATTCTAAGTATATAAGTCGATTTAAAGAGGGTCATGGTCGACTGTCCAGAAAAGACTGAAATAATTTTACAAAATAATTTCTCAGTGAACCAGTCGACTGCCTACGAGCTAGGTCGACTGTCCAGAACGACTCTTCAAGGATACTAAAGTACAGTAGCAGGTTCGTACCAGTCGACTGTCGGCCTACAGTTTTCATAAATTAGGTCTGAATACAAGATCAAAACTGGGGTTTTCTAAAGATTCATTGTTTATGAAAATAGTTCGTATTCAGGCAAAATAACAAATCTCAACTAATCTCATTATGGTTATATTACTCAAAACATCAAATATGTCAAAACTCAAGTTCTCATGTTCTAGATCACTAATTCTTTCATTAGGGTTTCTCAAAACTGAAATTTCTTTCACAATTCTAAATCAAAATTTGATTTACCAATATAAGATCCAGATGCACAACATCCGACCATACTCAAATCTTAATATGCTTTTTAGCAACAAAATTTTATAAACAAAGATCTACTATTCATTCATGGATTTCACAACATGGTACAACAACATCAATTATTCACATGAATCATACCACAATACAAGATCTACATCATTCACAACATCAAATCAATACATCATTGACATTCGCACATATAGATCAACAACAAGACGAATTTATATCATTCACAAAACAAAAACAAAACACACAATGTCACTCACCTTTGAATTGAGAAAAATCCACGAAAAAGTCTTCCTTTTGCTAGATCAAAACCTCCTCTTGCTCCTCCAAATAATTCACCAAAATTTTGTATATTCCAGTAATGACGGCTGGAAAATTCTTTAAATATCCGGGATTAGGTTTAGGGTTTTACCCACACTTTTGCAAAACAGTCCCTTCAAAATACAAGTTTACATATATAGTTCTATTCTTGGAAATTCCATCAAAATTCGTTTAAATTTGGATTTAAAAGAAAATTAAAATTCTAAATCTCAGCCAATACTGTTCAAAACGTCCAGAATATACATTTTTGCACTTTAACCCTTAAAAATGTCAAATTTGCAAAAAGGTCCTTCTTTTCTCACAAATTGCAAATAGTTCCAATTAATTTCAGAAAAATCTGGAAAAATACTAAATAATTCCCAAATATTAAATAATGATTTTTCATGAAGGAAACTAAACTTTCAAACTTCTCAAAAAGTATTTGCACGTGTTTTGCACGTGTAAAAAGATAAATCTTTTAGGAAATAGTAATTAAATCTCCAAAATCAATTTAAATTAATTTTCAAATATTTAAAATAAATTTGAAAATACGGGGTTCTACATCACTCCCTCCTTAGAAGAGTTCTGTCCTCAGAACTACTACTAATGAGTCCAAACAACATATCAACAAAGAAATCAACATCTCATAAATGGAAACATAATTCAAACAATTGCATACGACAACACAATCAAATTAGAAAAATTATAACTCAATCAATGGTACAATCATTCCAAAGAATTACAATCACATAATAGAAATACACTCATACAAAAAGCTCGGGGAAATCCTTCTGCATGCGATCCTCTGGCTCCCAAGTAGCCTCCTCGAACTGCTGATTCCTCCACAATACCTTGACCATAGGTATCACCTTGCTCCTCAGAACTTTCTCTCTACGGTCAACGATCTCAACAGGCTGTTCCTTGTAACTCAAGTTCACCTGTAGATCTTCAGGAATCTCTACCAACTGATGATTCTGATCTGACACATACTTCCTCAATAATGACACATGGAATACATCATGCACTTGTGCCAACTCCTCTGGAAGCTTTAATCTATATGCTATCTTGCCAATCCACTCCACAATCCTGTATGGCCCAATATACCTTGGCGCCAACTTGCCTCCCTTACCAAACCTGATCACTCCTTTGGTCGGAGAAACCTTGAGAAAAACTGCATCCCCAACCTCAAACTCCAAGTCTCTTCGTCGAGTATCAGCATAACTCTTCTGCCGACTCTGAGCCTCGACCAACCTCTTGCGAATCAGCTCAATCTGCTCTGATGTCTGCTGCACGATATCCGGACCATACATCTGCCTCTCGCCAACCTCATACCAACAAACAGGTATCCTGCACCTCCTCCCGTACAAAGCCTCATACGGTGCCATCCCAATACTCGCATGGTAACTGTTGTTATAAGCAAACTCAACTAATGCCAAGTATCTCTCCCAACTACCACCGAAATCCATAACACAAGCCCTCAACATATCTTCCAGCACTCGATTCACCCTCTCCGTCTGACCATCAGTCTGCGGATGAAAAGCGGTACTGAAATCAGTTCTGGTGCCTAAAGCTGCTTGTAGGCTCCTCCAAAACCTTGAAGTAAACCTTGCATCTCTGTCGGAAACAATCGACACAGGAACTCCATGAAGTCTCACAATTTCCCCAATGTACAACTCAGCCAATTTCTCCATCGACCAAGTAATCTTCATGGCTAGAAAGTGAGCCGACTTAGTCAAACGGTCCACAACAACCCAAATCGAGTCATTGCCCTTCGAACTCCTCGGCAAACACGTGATGAAATCCATACTGATATTCTCCCATTTCCACTCCGGAATGGGCAACGGCTGTAACAAACTTCCAGGTCTCTGATTTTCTGCTTTGATCTGCTGACAGGTCAGACACTTTGCCACGAAATCTGCTACATCCCGCGTCATACCAGACCACCAGAAGTGCTGTTTGATGTCCCTGTACATCTTCGTGCCTCCTGGATGAACTGAAAACAATGTACTGTGTGCTTCCTACAAGATACTCTCTCTCAAATCTGCATTATCTGGAACACACAACCTCTCACCCATCCAAAGAATTCCATCTTGGACACGAAACTCTGATAGTCTGCCCTCTGAAACCTGTTGCAACATCTTCTGAATCTCTGAATCTGATCTCTGACCTTTCACAATCCTCTCTCTTAAGGACGGCTGCAGCCTCAACTGAGCCAAAGATGCCCCTAAACCCTGCAGCACCACCTCGATACCTGCCTGATCAATCTCTACTGCCAACTCACTTCGAGTAGTGATCAAACTTGATAAACTACTCTTCCTGCTAAGTCCATCAGCCACCACATTCGCCTTGCCCGGATGATACTTGATCTCGGGACGAATGTCTTCCAATACCTCAACCACCTTCTCTGCCGAAGATTTAGATCCTTCTGTTGATAAATGTACTTCAGGCTCTTGTGGTCAGTGTACATGTTAACCTTTTCACCATAAACATAATGCCTCCACTGCTTCAAGGCATAAATGATAGCTGCTAGCTCCAAATCATGCGTCGGATAATTCTTCTCATGCGCCTGGAACCATAAGCAATAACCTTGCCTTCTTGCATCAAGACACAACCCAAACCTCTGAGTGACGCATCACTGTAGATATCATAATCCTTCCCAGCTTGCGGCAAAGCTAAGATAGGTGCAGTAGTCAACCTTTCCTTTAACTCAAGGAAACTCTCCTCGCACTTATCTGTCCATACAAATGCCACATTCTTCCGGGTCAAATATGTCAAAGGAACTGCAATCTGAGAATAACCCTGGATGAATCTCCTGTAGTAACCAGCTAAACCCAAGAAACTCCTGACTTCCTTCACAGACGTTGGCCTGGGCCAATCCTTCACTGTTTCAACTTTCTGAGGATCAGTAGCTACTCCCTCCTTAGAAAGAATATGACCAAGGAAAGCCACCTCAGACTTCCAAAACTCACACTTCGACAATTTGGCATACAAGCTATGCTCCTGCAATTTCTGTAATACCGCTGTCAAGTGCGTAGAATGATCCTCCTCCGACTTTGAATACACCAAGATATCGTCGATGAAAACCACCACGAAGGAGTCAATAAATGGCCTCAAAACCCGATTCATCATATCCATGAAAACTGCTGGCGCATTCGTCAACCCGAATGGCATTACCAAAAACTCATAGAGCCCATGACGAGTCCTGAAAGCTGTCTTACTCACATCTTCCTCCTTGACTCGAACCTGATGATACCATGATCTCAAATCAATCTTCGAAAACACAGCTGCTCCTCGAAGCCTGTCGAACAAATCATCAATCCGCGGCAGTGGATACTTGTTCTGAATAGTCACCCTATTCAACTCCCGATAGTCAATGCACATCCTCATTGACCCTTCCTTCTTCTTGACCAACAACACCGGCGCTCCCCACGGAGAAGAACTCGGCCTGATAAGCCCTTTGCTCAACAGACCCTCAGTCTGCTTCTTCACTTCATCTTGCTCTACAGGTGCCATCCTGTACGGAGCCTTAGAAATTGGCGCACTCCCCGGCTGAACATTGATGCAAAACTCCACATCTCTCTGCGGCGGTAATCCTGGAAAATCATCCAAGAACACCTGAGGAAAATTTCGAACAACCGGAATGCTCTTGACTTCATCTGAAATAACCATCTTGGATACCATTGCAGCCACCTTTGGAATCTTCTTCTTCCCATAGAAAGTCACTGCAGGTCCACCTGGTACTTTCACCAACACCTCCTTCTGCTTGCATTCAATTGTAGCATCATATATTGCCATCCAATCAATGCCCACGATGACATCCACTCCCAAGACTTGCAGCTCGATCAAGTCGATGCCGAACATCCTTCCATCAATCTCGATATCACAGCCCTCGTAATATCGATCCGCAACCAACTCTTCACCTGACGGCGTTGCCACCGACAAAACCCTGCCTGGAAACAACTTCGGTTTCACACCTAAGATCTTTGCAAAATTTGGCGATACAAAAGTATGCGACGAATCAGTATCAAATAAAACCTTTGCCTTTATTCCATTAATTAAAACAACTCCTGTTACAATAAGAATGATACTCAATCTTAAATTGTTCTTAAATAAAGGTTTTACTTATTACATTGATTTAAAAATCAAAATTCTTGCATACCCTGTATTACATCTTCCGAGTTACCCGCGTCCTCCTCGGTTAATGCAAATACTCGCCCTTGCCTCTTCTGAAATTTGCTTCCACCAGAACCATCCTTCCTCGATTGTGGACAATGAGGCTGAAAATGTCCTGCCTGCCCACACTAGGAATAAATCTGCTTTGCCAACTTCGGGCATGCTGACCTATAATGTCCTGCCTCCTTGCAGTAATAACAGGTCACCCCCTGAGTTGCAGGTGCCTTCTGCACCGGATCACTGAACTTGGCCTGCTTCACGGGGAATCCCTTCCCACTCTGGCCTGATGCTGGCCTCTTGTTCCGGTTCCATGTATCTTGCCTCTTCTGGAACTGGTCCATGTCTTCCTCAGTCATAGCTGCTCTCCTGACCAGCTTGTCGAACCTTCTGATGCCCAACGGGATCATCCTTGACCTCAAGTTTGGCCTCAAGCCCTGCTCAAACTTTTTGGCCTTCTTCGCCTTGTCAACGACCAACTCTGGTGCATACCTCGAAAGCTGAGCAAACTTGGTCTCATACTCCCGCACGGTCATGCTGCCCTGCTGATGGTTCAAGAACTCGGTCGCCTTCTTCTCCTGAACATCTAGGGGAAAGAAGCAATCTCTGAACTCCTCCAGAAAAGCTTCCCAAGTCAACTGCTGATCTCCCAAAGTCCTCTTCAGCGACTCCCACCAGACACCAGCATCCTTCTCTAGTTGTATCGTAGCCAACTTCACCTTGCTAGCTGCCGGAGTCTCCGATACCTCGAAGATCGTCTGCATCTTCCAAATCCAATCATCAGCTGCGGTTGGATCAGATTGCCCCTCAAAGACTGGCAGCCTCATCCTCTTAAAAGATTCGATCTGCTTGATAGGGTCGGCATTAACCAATCCATGTCCAGCTCCATAATTTTGCTGCTGATTCTGCTGTTGATTCTGGTTTTGTGCCAAATTAAATTCCATTAGCGCATTCAGAGTCTGATACACCTTGGCGAATTCAGCCTCAAGATCGATCCCAGTTCCTCGAGAACTACCAGATCCATCCTCATTGTTACCACCATTCCTGCCCCTGGGTGCAACCATTCTGAATACTGCAAAACGAGGGAAAAGTTAGAGCATCACACACAATTCAAATTCACATCAATATCCTTTGGCAAAACTTCACTTGTATCCCAAAGGTAAAACATCATATTTCAGTTCTATGTAACACTCACTTTTTAATGTCCACACCTAGGTACTCACACTCTAGTGTCCACACCTAGGTTATTTTTATGTCATGCTTAGTATTGCTATTGAAGCATGCTCTGATACCAATCTCTGTAGCGCCCCGAATTTCTAATAAGATATCTTAGAAAATACGTGGCACATTCCCAGCGATCCACTTCAATATAATATTAAACACAACCAACACCACTAAAATTTTCAACTTTTACTACAACAATCACCTACATAGCACAGCGGAAATTTAAAACATCCCAACTCCAAATTTTCTTTTTATTTACAACACAAAACTAACTCAAATCTGCTATTACAATTTTACACAAACTCTTATTAAATCACTTTTTCTCAAAAACCAACTCAAGCATCTCATCTCCAACTCTAAGCAACAACCTGCAACATGTGAGGCTAGAGATGATCCCTAACCCCCAAACTAAAGGGGTCAGCCATAAATGGTGTGAGTGACATAAAAGCAAATAAACAACATAAATGAACATACCTCACAAATTCTGAACAACATATACTAAAGAAGAATATGGGAAGTAAGAAATGACAGGAAACATGAAACATCAAGTGGAACTAAACTAAGTGGCAGGTGTAGAAAACAGGAAAACCACGTGCATAAAACCAAGCCAAGAAACACATATTCTATATGCGGACTCTAATGTGTACTTGTCGAAGTCTATGCATCCCATTCTACATAGGTTCGGTGCAAGCCCTTAACGTCTTCACTTCGTAGGGTTCAATCCCCGCGTTATGCAACTAATCCTAACACGATGACTACTACGAGATAAAGATAAACTATGGATAGTATCTCATGCCCGATAATTCTGGAGATAGATCCCACACCCAAGATATTTTACCTGGATAATTCCGGAAATCATCCCACACCGAAACATTGACACATCACCACACGAATACCACATGTGCTTCGCCTCGACTCCGATAATTCCGGAGATCAATCCCACACCACAAGTAGTTACCGTGATAATTCCGGGGATTGTCCCACACCACAAGTAATCTACTGTGATAATTCCGGAGATTAAATCCCACACCGAAAGCCATACTGAGGTTCTTGACTCATGTTCCCGTTCATCATATCACCACTAGTGCCTGTCCTTATCATTTTGGGTTATTTAATTACTTAACGAATCTCCTAGAGTGGGGTATCCTACCGGCCTAAATTCAAAACTGAATAACTGAAATGCCTCTACGTGTAACACCCCTGCCCCGGGCTCGGACAATGTATACAATTTATAAGACAAATTAAATACTATGTAGTACAACTGCCCACCACAGGCTGCCTCTCAAAAGGTGGTTAACCGAATTTGTGACTCTTGATCCTTGGCATTTATTATTTAAACTATATTTTATCATTTGAAACTATCGATATGGGATTAAATCCCTTCTCATTTGTTCTCTGAAAGACTACCGAAATAGTACTTACACTTGGCGGGCCCCACCTACAAACTCCTCACGTCACACATGGGAGAACACAGCACTATGCTGTTTTCCTCATCAAATCCGGTGGGCCCCCCTTGTTCACAAACCAGATTCTTATAAATCCCCTTGATTTCAAATCAAACATTTTATATAAATCCTTCCTATAGAAATCTCTATAGGCAAATTCCAATTCAATATATATTTCAAACCATATACATATTTCAGAAATACGGGGTATTACACTACGGGCCTCAACAAAATAGCTCAACACCGGTATACTAGGGTCACACACCTCTAGAGACTCAAACTCAAAAGTCTAAACCAAAGTCCCACTAAACAAAAGTGGCTCAACTGAGTATCTCAAATCAAATGCTTAACTGTAAACAAAGTATAGTCTGAATTATCTGAAAACCAATCATTCGAAATAACACTCAAGTTTACAAAGATTCTTCAGTACCAGTCGACTTATACTGTGGTAAGTCGACTGCCCAGAGGACAATTATCCAAAATTTTACAAAAATAAACTAAGTCATAACAGTCGACTTAAAAGAGAATCGGTCGACTTACCCGAGGTAAATTCCAATGATTTCACAAATATATTCTAAGTATATAAGTCGACTTAAAGAGGGTCATGGTCGACTGTCCAGAAAAGACTGAAATAATTTTACAAAATAATTTCTCAGTGAACCAGTCGACTGCCTACGAGCTAGGTCGACTGTCCAGAACGACTCTTCAAGGATACTAAAGTACAGTAGCAGGTTCGTACTAATCGACTGTACAGTAGACCAGTCGACTGTCGGCCTACAGTTTTCATAAATTAGGTCTGAATACAAGATCAAAACTGGGGTTTTCTAAAGATTCATTGTTTATGAAAATAGTTCGTATTCAGGCAAAATGACAAATCTCAACTAATCTCATTATGGTTATATTACTTAAAACATCAAATATGTCAAAACTCAAGTTCTCATGTTCTAGATCACTAATTCTTTCATTAGGGTTTCTCAAAACTGAAATTTCTTTCACAATTCTAAATCAAAATTTGATTTACCAATATAAGATCCAGATGCACAACATCCGACCATACTCAAATCTTAACATGCTTTTTAGCAACAAAATTTTATAAACAAAGATCTACTATTCATTCATAGATTTCACAACATGGTACAACAACATCAATTATTCACATGAATCATACCACAATACAAGATCTACATCATTCACAACATCAAATCAATACATCATTGACATTCGCACACATAGATCAACAACAAGATGAATTTATATCATTCACAAAACAAAAACAAATACACAATGTCACTCACCTTTGAATTGAGAAAAATCCTCGAAAAAGTCTTCCTTTTGCTAGATCAAAACCTCCTCTTGCTCCTCCAAATAATTCACCAAAATTCTGTATATTCCAGTAATGACGGCTGGAAAATTCTTTAAATATCCGGGATTAGGTTTAGGGTTTTACCCACACTTTTGCAAAACAGTCCCTTCAAAATACAAGTTTACATATATAGTTCTATTCTTGGAAATTCCATCAAAATTCGTTTAAATTTGGATTTAAAAGAAAATTAAAATTCTAAATCTCAGCCAATACTGTTCAAAACGTCCAGAATATACATTTTTACACTTTAACCCCTAAAAATGTCAAATTTGCAAAAAGGTCCTTCTTTTCTCAAAAATTGCAAATAGTTCCAATTAATTTCAGAAAAATCTGGAAAAATACTAAATAATTCTCAAATATTAAATAATGATTTTTCATGAAGAAAACTAAACTTTCAAACTTCTCAAAAAGTATTTGCACATGTTTTGCACGTGTAAAAAGATAAATCTTTTAGGAAATAGTAATTAAATCTCCAAAATCAATTTAAATTCATTTTCAAATATTTAAAATAATATTTGAAAATACGGGGTTCTACACCGTACCAATTGAGGACCTCGGCAATGAACGGATGTAGAGAAAAGCGAAGCCCGGCGGCCAAGGAGTCGACCGAAAAAATGCACGCGTCAGCCGAAGACGACGTGCAGGCTCGGAAACCAGGCCCCGGGAGAAGCAGCCCATACTCGGCAGGGATCTGGAATCTAGTCTGGATTCGATGCAAATCAGCCTCCGTAAGAACCGAAGTGATATGGTCCACCTCGGACAACTCTCTCGGCTCGTTCTCCTCTACCGACTTGGCGGTGCCCTGGGTCACCTTCTCCAGCATCTCTTCGGAATAGCTCCGAACACCCCCCCACTCTCGACAGAACGATTGGTTGCCGACCAAACTCCCCTGCCGTCTTCGGCTGCTCTATGATCGTAACCACTCCCTTACCCTTCTGGGACTTCGCCACAACCTCCTGGAGTGGCTCGACGACCTCGCCACTCTTGCTCGGCCGAACAACGGTCTGCTCGGTCGGCTCTACCACCTCCTTTCCTTTACCCGCTCGGCTAACGACTTGGTCCGAGGCGGGGGTCTCATCCGAAGAAGTAATCTCAACCATTTTTTCTAAAGAGAAAGGAGAGAGACTGACCTTGAAGTGACTTTTACGGTCGGAAAAGTTCGCCGGAGCAAAGAAATGCCTTGCCGCGACAGCTAGTAGCACCACCCAGGAGCTAAAAACTTCGATGGTGAAAAGTAAAAACTTGAGAGAGAAAGTAAAAGTGAATAATAAGATTTGGGGTGGGGGAGTGAAGATTTATAGTAAAAGAAAAAGTCTCTTGGGCTTCCTAACGTAAGGGCGCGACTCTTGGCCTGCTCTTGAAACGTTACGAAAGCCCAAACAACTTTGTGACCGAGCAGCAACTGTTGGCGAAAAGACAAAACGTTTCGATACAAGTCAAGTAGCTCGGCACACACGGGATCAAAACCCGAGCGACGTGCGATCCGATCCCAACATCAAAGGGCCCGGTCGGCTAACCGAGCAAGTGCCCATCCGAGCCCCAAAACGGAGAAAATTCACTTTCTCCTCAACATTCGTGTAAGATCTCGATCAGATGGCCCAGATCTTGCCAGCGACGCTAAACGACAAGATAGCGTTTTCTTGAGAACTGGTCCCGTTTCGAGATTCGTGCCACCATCCAACGGCCCAGATCTTGCCAGCATCGCTAAACGACAAGATAGGGTTTTCTTGGGAACTGGACCCGTCTCGAAATTCGTGCCACCATCCAACGGCTCAGATCGCGCCACATCGCCCGGACGAAGCACTTCGGACCCGGACACCCCGCATCTGTCCCAGGAAGCAAGAGAAAATTTGGTTTAAAAGTTTTAAGGCACCGCCCTCGGCGAGCCCCCCGGGCCCCAGGACCCGGAAGCCGAAACCACGAATCGTTCGAGGGTGGGAGAAAAACCACCATCGCGTGGGGCCCGGTCAGAAAGCAGATCGGTACACCTCCCATCTCTAGCTCCTTCGGGCTGACAACCATCAGAAGCCGTCAGCCCGGAAGGAAGACAAAGATCGGAGAAGACCCATCCGTCCGAGGCACCTTGTCCCCCGGGTCTGGACTCCGGTTGTCACCTCTTCTGCCCTGATCTCCCCTGACCCTGACATCCGCATCGGGGCCGTCAGAATCAGGAGAAGATCATGACAGAAGAATGACCACCCATCCGACGCTCTCAGGGTTAGAATTTTTCAAAAAACAGGCATCCGCCCAAGGCAGACAGCTCCGATGGTCGATGAACAACCAATGCTGTGATCGAAACTACAGGGGGAGTGGGGTATTTATAACCTCCCCCCAAGGACCAGCCATTATGGCCCTCGGGAGGCCAAACGATGAAAGCCCAGCAGTCACGCCTAGGGAGCCGAAACGCCACGCATTAATTAGAGGACACCATTCTTAATGACCCCGGGAAGTTGGAATGCCGCACAAATCCTGGGGCGCCCTTAATGCTCTTGAGAACTGAACCGTCTTGAGATTCGTTCCGCCATCCAACGGCCCAGATCGCGCCACCATGCTCGGACGGCCGAACCCTTAGACCTCCGGTCGGCTAACCGAGCAAGTGCCCAACCGAGCCCCAAAACGGAGAAAATTCACTTTCTCCTCAACATTCGTGTAAGATCTCGATCAGACGGCCTAGATCTTGCCAGCATTGCTAAACGACAAGATAGTGTTTTCTTGGGAACTGAGCCGTCTCGAGATTCATGCCACCATCCAACGGCTCAGATCTTGCTAGCATCGCTAAACGACAAGATAGCATTTTCTTGAGAACTGGGCCCATCTCGAGATTCGTGCCATCATCCAACGGCTCAGATCGCGCCACGTCGCTCGAACAGCCGAACCCTTAGACCTCCGGTCGGCTAACTGAGCAAGTGCCCATCCGAGCCCCAAAACGGAGAAAATTCACTTTCTCCTCAACATTCGTGTAAGATCTCGATCAGACGGTCCAGATCTTGCCAGCGACGCTAAACGACAAGATAGCGTTTTCTTGGGAACTGGTCCCGTCTCGAGATTCGTGCCACCATCCAACGGCTCAGATCGTGTCACGTCGCTCGAACAGCCGAACCCTTATACCCCCGGTCGACTAACCGAGCAAGTGCCCATCCGAGCTCCAAAACAGAGAAAAAAGCAGTCGAACGACCACGACCGTTGGATCTTCCAGAAATCCGTGCTTCTGATGATGAACGGTCCAGATCGTGCCACGTGCGCTAAACGATAAGATAGCGTTTTTTTGAGAACTGAGCCCATCTCGAGATTCGAGCCAGCATCCAACGGCTCAGATCGCGCCACGTCGCTCGGACAGCCGAACCCTTACACCCCCGGTCGGCTAACCGAGCAAGTGCCCATCCTAGCTCCAAAATAGAGAAAAAAGCCGTCGAGCGACCACGACCGTTGGATCTCCCAGAAATTCGCGCTTCTGATGACGGACGGTCCAGATCGTGCCACGTGCGCTAGACGACAAGATAGCATTTTCTTGGGAACTGAGCCCATCTCGAGATCCACGCCACCATCCAACGGCTCAGATCGCGCCATGTCGCTCGGACAGCCGAACCCTTATACCCCCGGTCGGCTAACCGAGCAAGTACCCATCCGAGCTCCAAAAGCGAGAAAACGACCACCGAGCGACTACAACCGCCAGATCTTATATTCGCGCTCGCACGAGATCAAAGGCCTAGATCAAGCCACGCCATAAATAGGTATTAAAAATCAGTTTTTATTTATTTTAATCATTTTATTTATTTAAAAATTGTGAAAAAAATGCTAAAAATTCGGAAAAATTAACTAAAAATTCTAGAAAATAATTATAAATTCGGGGAAATATTTTTGAGCCCCTGAACGAACAATTATTGCCTAGAATGTACTGTTAAGGCCCCCGAACGATTGGTTAACACATTACAAAATTTAATAAATAATCTGAAAAAATAGATAAAAACCGTCGAATATTCAACAAGGCTTCGGAACAGCTTACAGCTTCAAAAATCACCTCACTACCCCCTTCAAGATTCAAAACCCTCCATTCGGACTCCGATACAACTCCACTAGCCACTGAAACAGTTAAACTACTCCTCAACGGCTGATCACACTCAGTCTTTAGGAGTGGGGGGCTCGTGATATGGCTAAAAATGGGGTTAAATCTGAACCGTCCAGATTGGGAACGAATCTTGAAGCTCAGGGGTAAAACGGTAATTTCGCATATAGATGGGCCCGAAGCAGGCACTGGATCTCCCCTTCACAGATCCAATAACCCGCGAAACGGATTCACTCCAGCTGGGTACGGGTCCCGACCCAAGACAAACCCAGACCAGCAAGAGGAAATCAGGGTCACTGATTTGACTAAATCAACGGGCCTGATTTGTAGTTATCCTCTCACCGGGAATCAGGGATCAGTTTCCTAAACTAATTATGAGGATTTTACTCCTAACGGTATCACAGGAAATCAGGTCCCTAATCAGACTCCCATGGCGGCTATAAATACCTCCTACCTACCACTGTTACCGGGTAATCACTCTTTTGCCAACTTAAGCTCTTTCTTAATCATCACTGGTTACTGACAAGAGCGTCGGAGGGTGCGTCGCCGGGATCAACCCCGGTGTATCGCACTTCCTTGCAGGTGAGCGGCGGGAGTCAGCAGCCCAATTCTGACGAATAGGCTTGGATCCGCTATTCAGGTTTTTCTACGAACTCACAAGTCTCATCTGTTTACCCCCACACCAGATTCAGCGGTAACAAAAACGTTTCGATGTTCAACTAGTCCTCATTTCATTTTGCTTTTATAAAAATTACTGTACAATTCCAGATTGATTCTTCCTTACATAATTTATATACCAGTATGAACAAAATAATTTTTTGTAACAATTAAAACATATTTTTCATACAATTAATTCGGATTCTACATTATAACTACCACATTTCTTCTTTTCGACATTTCTTAACAATTAACACCACTAATCCCTTTATTAACAACTTCACATTAATTCTCTATTTTTAATCTTTTACCAAACATACAAATCTATATTTTAATTCATTCATTTCAATGAATCACAAAGATTCATTTAAACACACAAAGTAGCATTGTCAATCTACTAACTTTTTTGTATATAATTTGTGATGTAGATAATGGAACTATCTTCAATAATCCATGTCCATAATTAATTCACTCACAATTTAGCCTTTACTAATAGAACCACATACTATTTCACATCCACATTTCAATCAATCCATAGGTCATTTTTTTTCAATTAAATGTGTACTCTTATTAATATTTTTCATGCTTCATTCATTCAATTCAATCTAGCATGCATTCCTAATTAAAAATATAGAAAATTTACCCACCTTAAATGGAGAGAAAATACAACTAGTAACCTCCTAGACGAATGTCCTTGCAACGAAATGCTCCTCCTCCTAGATGCGCGCACACTAGCAAAATTCCGAGCACTCCACAAGCCAACCCGAGCACTCCCTCCTTGATGCCGGCCTCCTCTTCTTGTTGCAAGCACAACTCCCACACACAACTCAATCTTTTACTCACTTACTAACTACTAGATAATGTAATTGAACTATAGGTTTGGAAGAATTAATTTGCACAAGAAGACTAGCCGGGGGGGGGGGGTATTTATACTAAAAATATTGGGAAATGGATGGCTAAGATTGAAGTAGGAGTTATGAACAAATGGCTTAGATTTAAGGAGGAGTTACACTAACTACCCATGATGAGTAACCATCTCCACCATGATCCCACTCAAAAATTTCCCCTTCCCTCCAAAAGCTCCAACCGGCCTAGCATAGAATGGTGCACATTGCACGTGTACGTGCAATGCACGTGCAAGCATTTGCCTCCAAAAATTTGTACATTAAAAAAATAATCTTTAAATTGTATCCTACATGACAAGTTGTATTTAAAAATAAATTAACTCATGGGCTTTAGTTTATGGGCCAAAATAATAATTTTAAAATAAAATAAATGAATTAAATTTTAGGCTTTAAGAAAAAGGCTTTTTGTCTAATTGAAAGAAGGCTTTATAAAAATAATTGCAAGCACATATTTAAAAATATATACTCATCATGACGAAAATATTTACCAAAATATTGCACGTGCACACTACGTGCAAAAATAAATAATTTTTCATTAAATAAAAAATTGGGGCATTACAACACTCCCTCCTTAGAATAGTTCCGTCCCCGGAACTACAGTCAAGAGCGAGAAAACACAAACACTAATAAAGCACAAAAAGAATACAAAGATACAAATCAAGCAAAAAGCTCAGGATAGTCCTTCAACATCCTCTCCTCAGACTCCCAAGTAGCCTCCTCAACCAAATGGTTTCTCCAGACTACCTTGACCATCAGTATCGTCTTATTCCTCAAAACTTTCTCTCGACGATCAATAATCTCGACAGGAGACTCGATGTAATTCAGGTCCAACTGCAAACCTTCCGGCACTTCAGGCAAATGATGACTCAGATCTGGAATATACCCTCTCAGCATAGACACATGAAAGACATTCTGCACCTGAGATAACTCTTCCGGTAATTCAAGCCGGTAAGCAGTCTTCCCGATCCTTTTCAATATCTTGTACGGGCCTATAAACCTCGGGGCTAACTTCCCGCCTTTGCCAAATCGAACCACACCTTTACTGGGTGATACTTTCAGAAAGACGAAGTCACCAACCTCAAACTCAAGGTCCCTTCTCCGGTTGTCTGCATAGCTTTTCTGCCTGCTCTTAGCTTCTACCAACCTTTTCCTGATCAGATCAATCTTCTTAGAAGTTTGTTGCACAAGCTCAGGACCAAACAACTGACGCTCCCCAACTTCAAACCAACAAACAGGCGTCCTGCACTTCCTGCCATACAGAGCTTTGTACGGCGCCATCCCGATGCTAGTATGAAAACTATTGTTGTAGGCAAACTCTACCAAAGGTAAATGCCTTTCCCAATTGCCTCCAAAGTCTAGTATACAACACCGAAGCATATCTTCAAGAATATGGTTGACTCTCTCGGTCTGCCCATCAGTTTGCGGATGAAAAGCAGTGCTAAAATCTGTCTTGGTACCCAAAGCTGTCTGAAGACTCCTCCAGAAATACGAAGTAAACCGTGCATCTCGATCAGACACAATAGTTGAAGGAACACCATGAAGCCGGATGATCTCGCCAACATACAACTCAGCTAACTTGTCCATCGAAGCAGTGACTTTCATCGCCAAAAAGTGAGCGGACTTAGTTAGTCGATCGACTACAACCCAAATCGCATCATTGCCTTTAGAACTCTTAGGCAATCCCGTAATGAAATCCATACTGATGTTATCCCACTTCCATTCCGGAATAGGTAACGGCTGTAATAGACCTCCGGGTCTCTGATTCTCGGCTTTGACTTGCTGACAAACCTCACACTTCACCACAAATTCAGCCACATCCCGCTTCAAACCTGACCACCAGAAATGTTGTTTGATGTCTTTGTACATCTTAGTACTCCCAGGATGTACCGACAAAAGAGTAGCATGCGCCTCCTGAAGAATACTCTCTTTCAGGTCCACCTGATTTGGAACGCACAGTCTCTCTCCAAACCACAGCACTCCATCCCTGATTTGAAATCCGGGCAACCTGCCAGCACCAACCTGCTCCTTCATCTCCATGATATCAGCATCAACCTCCTGACTTGCAATGATCCTTCCATTCAGTGTAGGCTGAAGCCTCAACTGAGCTAAAGATGCTTCCAATCCTTGCAAGACAACTTCAATACCGGCTCGGTCCAATTCCTCAATCAGATACTTCTGAGTTGTAATCAAACTGGCTAAACTGCTCTTGCGACTAAGTGCATCAGCAACAACATTAGCCTTCCCAGGATGATACTTGATCTCAGGTCGCATGTCCTCAAGCACTTCCAACCATCTCCGCTGTCTCAAATTCAGATCCCTCTGCTAATATATGTACTTCAAACTCTTGTGGTCCGTGTACATGTTCAATTTCTCACCGTACACGTAGTGCCTCTATTGCTTCAGGGCAAAGATATTCGCAGCCAACTCCAGATCATGAGTCGGGTAATTCTTCTCATGCGGTCGTAGTTGTCTAGACCCATAAGCGATTACTCTTCCTTCTTACATTAAGACACAACCAAGCCCACGAAGTGAAGCATCGCTATAGACATCATACTCAACACCTGCTTTACGCAAAGCCAAGATAGGTGCAGTAGTCAGCTTCTCTTTCAACTCCTGAAAGCTTGCCTCACATTGCTCAGTCCACTTGAAGTTCACATTCTTCTTGGTCAGACCAGTAAGCGGCACGGCTATCTGAGCATAACCTTGAATAAATTTCCTGTAGTATCCAGTCATCCCAAGAAAACTTCTGACTTCCTTCACTGTAGTAGGCCTAGCCCAATCTCTCACTGCCTCTATCTTCTGAGGGTCAGTTGCCACTCCCTCCTTAGAAAGGATGTGACCTAGGAATGCCACTTCAGATTTCCAGAAATCACACTTGGATCGCTTGGCATACAACTCCCGCTCTTCCAAAAACTGCTGCTAGATGCTCGGTGTGCTCCTCCTCTGACTTGGAGTACACGAGGATATCATCGATAAACACCACGACGAAAGAATCAATGAACGGCCTCAGAACTCTGTTCATCAAATCTATGAAGATTGCGGATGCATTCGTCACTCCAAATGGCATAACTAAGAATTCGTAATGCCCATGTCGAGTTCTAAATGCAGTTTTGTGCACATCTTCGGCTTTCACTCGAACTTGGTGATATCCTGATCGAAGATCTATTTTGGAGAAAACAGCTGCTCCTTGTAGACGATCGAACAAGTCATCAATTCGAGGAATAGGATACTTATTCTGAATAGTGACCTTATTCAGCTCCCGGTAATCGATACACATTCTCATCGATCCATCCTTCTTCTTTACCAAAAGCACTGGTGCTCCCCAAGGTGACGCACTAGGTTGAATAAAGCCTTTCTCCAACAGTTCCTCAATCTGCCGTTTCATCTCATCCTATTCCACTGGAGCCATCCTATATGGTGCCTTAGAAATGGGTGCACTTCCTGGTTGAACAGTGATGTTGAACTCTACATCACGATGCGGGGGTAACCCGGAAAAATCCTCCAAGAACACAGTTGGATAGTCCCGAACCACAGGAATCCCTTGCACTTCCACAGGAATCTCTTCCTTGCGGATAGCTACCACCAGCTTAGAACACTTCTTCTTCCCTTGGAAAGTGACTTCAGGTCCACCTGGAGCCTTCACTGTTATCGTCTTGGTCTTACACTCGATGCTTGCACTGTACACCGACATCCAATCAATGCTAATGATAACATTGACCCCCAAGATAGTCAGCTCGATCAGATCAATCCCAAAGATTCGATCTCCAATCACGATCTAGCAATCAGCATAATACCGATCAGTGGTTAGAGTTTCCCCTGATGGAGTAGCTACTGCTAAGATCTTGCTTGAAAAAATCTTCGGTTCAACTCCCAACACTTTAGCAAATTTAGGAGACACAAAAGTATGAGAGGATCCAGTATCGAACAACACAACAGCTTTCATTCCATATTCTGATGTAAAAGGTCCATCAAATTCGAAGTATAAAACATGATCTTTCAAGTCAATATTTCCATTTCATTGAATTTCAAACTTTATACATTCGAATTGAAAAAAAATTCTTGACATCAGAATGAAAGATAGTAGAAGCTACAACAGTCTAACTCCTACGGTTCCTCTTCGCTTCTCGAAGTTCTCCTTGTAGTTCATCAACTTCATCCTTCAGCACATCGGTCAAATTCTTCCTCTTCTCGAGTTCCCATACACGATGACTGAGAACTGAAAAGTCGTCCTTGCGCTTTGCCAATTGAGCCTCCAATAATCCGACTCTCTCTCGCAGTGTTTCTACCTGCCTCTGAAGAGATATCACAAGACTATTTGGAACTGGTTCTTCTTCTTCGTCAGAAGAAGAGTCATCAGATGAATCCGGAGGTGGGGTAATCTCTCAGGATTCAGGCCATTTTTCTCCGTCAGAATCTGCTTGCCCTAGATAGTACACTTTCTCGGAATCTGCTTGTCCAGGATGGTACTCTTCCTCGATGATATGCCAGTCATCGTATCCAGCAGGGTCGAAGTGATCAGCCATCTTAGAAATAGAGAGGAAGAAGCATAAGTCATAAAGCAACACAAATGTAAGTCACTTACATTTAAATCTCTAAACTCAAACACACACTCTAATGTCCACTTCTAGGGTGTCGTTCCTTATAAATTTGTACAAGTATGGAAGCATGGCTCTGATACCACTCTGTAACGCCCCGAATTCCAAATACAACTGAATTCGAGAGTTCTACAGGATCTTTTCGCTTCATTTAGTACAATTTTTCAAGAAAATTTGAACTTTTCACTTTACATCAGAGTTTACATAAATTCATTACAATTTACACTGCACAGCGGAAGTAAAATTACAACATTTAAATGAATGTACAACAACATTGAATAATCTTTAAGCATCTGTTCCTTTTTAATCTTTATCATGTCACTTACCTGCATATAAGACTGTGGGTAAGTCAGTTTATTCAACCGACGAACATTATACACGGCCATCCTCTGTATGCCGGAAATAGTATAACTTATTTTCTATATTTAGCAAACACAAACTTGTCACATATCAAGTTAAAGGGACTACCCTATTGATGTCGTGTTGTGATTGTGCACTTAGTCCTTAATGCAGTTATTTATGTTACATGACACTAATGCGCACTTGTTCGGATTCTATGCATCCCATACTACATAGATCTGAGGGCAAGCCCTTAATCGTTCTTCATCTTTGTAGGGTTCAATCCTTCGCCATGACTTAATACTACTACTGTAACTACAGTAAGTATCTTAGATGATTTATGAGTACAAGCATGTGTACAGAAAACCTGGAGGGGAATCCCACGTCATGTCACGACGCATCGTGAAGACAGCCTGTGGCAATTCAGCCTCCTTCACGGTACACGATCCTCTTGCAGTCACCAAACATCCCACAAGCGTCACCACGGGGACGGTACTCTGGAGCAGTATCCACGTCATGTCACGACGCATCGTGAAGACAGCCTGTGAAATACTCTCACGCCGCCAATCCGATGGCCCTCAACTCGTGTTTATCTCCTACTTTCATCACGTCTCCACTATGTACTAATCCTTAGTTTTTATTAGAATCATGAACAAAAATCAAAGCTCTAGAGTTAGCCTCTCCACTAAACCGGACTTATTCATTCATTCAAACATGACCAACTTTGGTCTCTCGTTTCAAATTTTATTTCTTTCCAAATGCCGGGGGAGACTTAGCTACTCTTTTGTTTCAATTTCAATTCAAATTTCCAAAATTGAGCATTTTCAACTCATAAGTTCACATGTCGAGTTTTTCATACTCAAAAATGTTTCTCTTTTCCAATCATGATTCTAAATCGTTCAATAGTCCATAATCACACATGGAATTTCATACTTCATCAAATATCAATTTCACATTGAAATCACATCACTAAATGAATATTCACATACCATAAATTTCACACTATTCTCAAATGAGAATAATTCACAATGCATCACTACATATAATTTCTATTTTTATTCCACTTCTTTTCTAATATGTTATTTCAAGCCTTTCTACAAAGTGCAACTTTTATACCATACAAGTATATAACCATAAGTCTAAATTATTCATTTTATTCTCAAATCTTATTTTATTCTATGTAAATAATTCCCAAATTATTTTTCATAAGTCCCATATATTTTTAGAGAAATAATCATATTTTTTCCATAATTTTTTGATCACCAAAACATTCAAAAAAATATTTTTTCCAAACTACCGAAACCAAGATTCGAACCCAGAACCACAGGGAACACAGCCGAAAGCACAGGCCACTAGGCCACTTGCGCCAGCGGTATAGAAAGGCGCTGAGAGCATTAAATGCTCTCGGCCGCTGTTTTATATTATTTTTGAAAGAAGTAAAAGTATGGTTCCACAGGGATTCGAACCAGCGATCTCAGACCACTGTAGCGATTAAAGCCGTCCCAACCACTTGAGCTATGCGCTCGGGTTGTCAATGGTACAACTCTAAGTTCATTTAAACCAGTTCTCTCTGTTATTAAAACGTTTCGATGTTCAACTAGTACTCATTTCATTTTGCTATTATAAAAATTACTGTACAATTCCAGATTGATTCTTCCTCACATAATTTACATACCAGTATGAACAAAATAATTTTTTGTAACAATTAAAACATATTTTTCATACAATTAATTCGGATTCTACATTATAACTACCACATTTCTTCTTTTCGACATTTCTTAACAATTAACACCACTAATCCCTTTATTAGCAACTTCACATTAATTCTCTATTTTTAATCTTTTACCAAATATACAAATCTATATTTTAATTCATTCATTTCAATGAATCACAAAGATTCATTTAAACACACAAAGTAGCATTGTCAATCTACTAACTTTTTTGTATATAATTTGTGATGTAGATAATGGAACTATCTTCAATAATCCATGGCCATAATTAATTCACTCACAATTTAGCCTTTACTAATAGAACCACATACTATTTCACATCCACTTTTCAATCAATCCATAGGTCATTTTTTTTCAATTAAATGCGTACTCTTATTAATATTTTTCATGCTTCATTCATTCAATTCAATCTAGCATGCATTCCTAATTAGAAATATAAAAAATTTACCCACCTTAAATTGAGAGAAAATACAACTAGCAACCTCCTAGACGAATGTCCTTGCAATGAAATGCTCCTCCTCCTAGATGCGCGCACACTAGCAAAATTCCGAGCACTCCACAAGCCAACCCGAGCACTCCCTCCTTGATGCCGGCCTCCTCTTCTTGTTGCAAGCACAACTCCCACACACAACTAAATCTTTTACTCACTTACTAACTACTAGATAATGTAATTGAACTATAGGTTTGGAAGAATTAATTTGCACAAGAATACTAGCCAGGGGGGGGGGGGGGGGTATTTATACTAAAAATCTAGGGAAATGGATGGCTAAGATTGGAGTAGGAGTTAGGAACAAATGGCTTAGATTTAAGAAGGAGTTACAGTAACTACCCATGATAAGTAACCATCTCCACCATGATCCCACTCAAAAATTTCCCTTTCCCTCCAAAAGCTCCAACCGGCCTAGCATAGAATGGTGCACATTGCACGTGTACGTGCAATGCACGTGCAAGCATTTGCCTCCAAAAAATTATACATTAAAAAAATAATCTTTAAATTGTATCCTACATGACAAGTTGTATTTAAAAATAAATTAACTCATGGGCTTTAGTTTATGGGCCAAAATAATAATTTTAAAATAAAATAAATGAATTAAATTTTAGGCTTTAAGAAAAAAGCTTTTTGTCTAATTGAAAGAAGACTTTATAAAAATAATTACAAGCACATATTTAAAAATCTATACTCATCATGATGAAAATATTTACCAAAATATTGCACGTGCACACTACGTGCAAAAATAAATAATTTTTCATTAAATGAAAAATCGGGGCATTACAGAAGCGGAATGGATGAAAGACATGTTGCTAGATATTCCATTGAGAATGTTTAAAGTAACCACTCTTAGCATGTTTTGCGACAACCAACCTACAAAAATTGTAACGACTAATTCTCTTTACAATGGTAAGAGAAGAACTGTCGGTCTTAGACAGACAAAGTTGAACTATCTCATTAAGCAAGGGATTATTACTCTCATTGATGTGAGATCAAAACAGAATGTGGCTGATGCCCTTACTAAGGGATTACAGAGAGGTCTAATTGTCAAAACTGTGGGAAAAATGGGGTTAAGAGCCATTAAGTCATAAAGGCCTTAACACCCTAGTTATTTTGATAATTAGAACAGTCATAGAGAAGTTCAAACTTAAGCAACAATTTAACAGTTAACGTGTTTTAGATAATCTTAATGATTCCACATAAATTCCATAGAAATCTAATGTCATTCCAATTTTGATGGTATCATATATCTATAGAATTTACTTAGAATAATCATATTATTCCAATACGAAACATGAAAACTTGTCGATATGTTTCCGATGATTAAATTGTCCTAAATATCATTCCAATTTTGATGATATGTCTTTTATGGATACATATTTCATTCCAATTTTGATGATTCAATGTTAAACCATGATTGAAACGGCAGTCTTTTCATTCCAATATGAAACATAGTATGGTTCTTGTGTAGAAACTATAAAGTTCATCTACTTTATTTGTTAAAGATACTTGATTGTGATGTTTGTGTTAAAATCTTGCTAGCCAATTTGAATTGTAATAAGTTCTTTTATTTGAACTAGATACTTTTATGTAATTTGTTTGAATTCAAAGAGAAATGACCCATGAAATTCTTATTTGCAATGTTGAGCAACAGGTGCTAGCAAAGATAATGGAGATGGAATCTTAGATCTCGATTTTGAAGATGATGACTTGCTCGATATGGAAGAGTAATCATGAAGCAGCATGCAAGGATTTTCTTTTGCCGATCACTTGCTTGATAAGAACTTCTTTTGAGTTTAAGTGTGCATTTTAAAGCTTAAAACTCTTTAATTTGGTTTGAAGTTTATTTGATTTATTTAGTTTTGAGGCTATGGTTTATTTATCTATTGGTTTAGTCTTTGTGAACTAATTTGAATTGGATATGGTTTGGAACTATTTAATTATATTGGTTTAGTCTTGATTAAACTATTCAGATTTATAATTATTTTGGTTCTTATGAAACTATACCTTCATGATGCTTTTCTTTTATGGACTGCTATCAGCCAGTCAGTTTTACACTGAACTGATGAGATAATCATGTACTTTATATATTGAGAATATAGGAGGAGATTGTTGGATATATTAGTATATTCTCTCTATATAAATATTACATGTACATATGAGTAACACATGTATTGAACGTATAATTGATTGGATATTGGAACGCAGGTTTGTGGACTTATAACCCGATACCTTAATCAGTATTTAGAGATAAATATTGACTTGTGATAGCAGTCTAGGTATTCCAATCTTGATACCTAGGGTGAATATCTTAAGCAACTTAGATCTAGAGATAAACCCTAATTCTCAATGATTAATTTCTCACAAAACCTAACATTATTGACGCGCGGCCTTGTTAAAAACGACAAAGAATACCATTTTATTCAAATTACAAAAATATTAACAATTAAACACTTGATGTACTAGCTTCGTGTCGTTCCCACAAATGAGCAATTAATCCGTTCTGAAGTTCAAAATAAGCTTCCTTGTCCTTAATTTTCTTGTATCTAGCTAGAAACTGACTAAATTGGATCGCATCATCGGCAATCATCGATATCTCAGGGGTAGTTGTCAGACTAAATTTCCTAACCAGCCCATTTATATCTCGCTCGTCCTCAATAATCATGTTGTGCATTATTATACACGAAGTCATTATATCATGTAAAACACGTTTACTCCAAAAACGAGCTGGTCCCTTGATGATTGCCCAACGTGATTGAAGAACTCTAAATGCATGTTCGACATCTTTCCTACATGATTCTTTCTTCACATGAAAATACTATTTAGCAGGCCCCTGGGGAGCCCGGTAGGCCAAAATACGCATGTCATAATCTGTTACAGCCTCAAGAATGATAGTTGGAGATCTACTTCTGTGTAAGTATTGGCCTACCCAAACAGTTGGATATTTTTCTCATTCCCAATGTATACAGTCCAAACTACCCAGTAATCCAGGAAATCCACGTTCTTCACATATGCCGAGGAGTCTAGTAACATCATTGACATTAGGTAATTTATGTTAATCCTGGCCAAATATTTCTACAACAATGCAACAATATTTTTTTAAGCAAGAAACTGCGGTTTAGTCACCAATTTTTAGATATCTGTGGAATCCGCTACAACACCATACGTGAGCATTCTGAAAGCAGCTGTTAATTTTTGAAAAGTTGACAAACCAAGTTTGTCCACAACATCGCGCTTTTGTACAAAGCAGTTATCATGATGTTTGACAGTGTTTGCAATCCGATGAAATAATCTGCTATTCATTCGATAACGTTTGAGAATTGTTTCTTCGCCAAATCGTGGATGTGGCGCGAAATAGTCAACCCACAAATTATGTGCAGCTGCCTCACGATCACGATTGATAACACGATGTCCTGGAACTGAGCCTCTTTGGGTTGACTGAGCGTCATATTCTTCGTCATTCGGATGATCCGCCAAAAATTGATTGTTACTAGCAATCATGCTAAGTAACAATTGCTACTCTTGTTCTTGCACATCCAATAACCCCTGATAATAATTGATGATACCGCTTGAAGACCATGAAGATGAAGGTATTTTATTTGGATCCATAGTGGCTAAAAGAGATTGATGAAGAAAGAATGAATAAAAGATAAAATTTTTGAATGTAAGATATTAGGAGTCCGTTTGTTTTATTATTTTGAAAAGAGTTTTCTGAATAGAGTTTTCTGAAAACTGTATTCTGAATAGAGTTATTCTGAAAATGAGTTTAAAAGCTGTTTGGTTATATTTTTTTCTGAAAACTGTATTCTGAAAGCTGTTTATCTGAAAAAGAGAGTTTAGAAGCTGTTCTGTTATATTTCTAGCTGAAAACTGTTATCTGAAAGCTGTTTTTCTGAAAAAAACGAGTTCAAAAGCTGTTCTGTTATATTTCTTGCTGAAAACTGTTATCTGAAAGCTGTTTTTCTGGAAAAACGAGTTTAAAAGCTGTTCTGTTATATTTCTTGCTGAAAACTGTTATCTAAAAGCTGTTTTTCTGAAAAAACGAGTTTAAAAGCTATTTTGTTATATTTCTTGCTAAAAACTGTTATCTGACAGCGGTTTTTTCTGAAAAAGATAGTTTAAAAGCTGTTCGGTTATATTACTTGCTGAAAACTGTTATCTGAAAGCTGTTTTTCTGAAAAAACGAGTTTAAAAGCTGTTCGGTTATATTTCTAGCTGAAAACTGTTATCTGAAAGCTGTTTTTCTGAAAAAGCGAGTTTAAAAGCTGTTCGGTTATATTTCTTGCTGAAAACTGTTATCTGAAAGCTATTTTTCTGAAAAAACGAGTTTAAAAGCTGTTTTGTTATATTTCTTGCTGAAAACTGTTATCTAAAAGCTGTTTTTTCTGAAAAAGAGAGTTTAAAAGCTGTTTGGTTATATTTCTTGTTGAAAACTGTTATCTGAAAGCTGTTTTTCTGAAAAAGCGAGTTTAAAAGCTGTTCGGTTATATTTTTAGCTGAAAACTGTTATCTGAAAGCTGTTTTTCTGAAAAAACAAGTTTAAAAGCTGTTCTGTTATATTTGTGACATTTTTTAAAATTAATTTGCATTCATCATTTGCTGACATTTTTTTAATTGTTGCAGTTAGATTGCAATGTTGTACAAGTATTGGAACAAGAAACTTGAGCAGCATGTGAATCGAGCAAAAATCAGACGCCATCATCTCCACGATTGATTCGTCACGTTAGAGTACAAAATTTAAAGAAAATCTTGTATGAACATACTATAATTAGTGAGGTTTTTGTAAAGCAACTAATCTCAGATCATGTATAAGTTATGCAATTTGGATATTGGATAACTATAAATATTTGGATAAAATGAATCTGTTCAACCTCCAGGCTGCAGTTTTTGAAAAGATATGTATATTATGGCATGGGATCGATACATATATTATGAAAATTTTATATATATATTCAACAATCCCACGTGGCACAAATATATATATATATATATATATATATATATATGTTTGTTTGTTTGTTTTTTCTTCTTCTTCTCCCGCCCTGTTCTTCTTCTCCTGCCATGTTCTTCTTCGTTCTTCCTCCTTCGTCTCTTTCCTTCGACGTCATCTTCGGCGGAGGGTGAACCAGGTCACCGGAGCTCCGCCTCCATTTCCTTCGACGTCATCTTCTTCCTCCTCCATTTCCCGCCGCACTCCGCCTCCCTCCGTGCCGCCTCGTCTCCCTCCGTTCGTCTCCCCGTCGAGCTCCGCCGCTCGCCATCCTCAAGCTCCGACTTCTCCATCGTCGAAGCCCATCATCCCGAAGCTCCACCCTGTTCCCCTCCTCGTCGAAGTTCTGCCTCCGCTTGAAGCATCACAGCCGAACTCCGCGCTCGACCTTACTTCCGAACGCCAACCGCAACCTCCTCCTTGCCGCAGTCGCAACTCCGTCGCCGCCTGAACTGCTCCCCCTCTGCCTCCGCCTCCAGTCGCATCGCCACAGCGACGCCGCATCGTCGTTCGCTCCGACTTCGAGCGCCTCCCGCTCGAGTCCAGTCGTACGACCTCCGCTCCGCTGCTCCTCTCGACAACTCAGCCGCCCCTCTCTCCGATCGTCGCCGTCCATCGACTTCCTCCCTCCTGCGACGACCACCGCTCGAAGTCGCCCAGTCGTCATCGTCCTCCATCTTCTCAACCGCGACTCAGCTTCGTCGAAAGCAGAGGAGCCATTCCCGAAGTACCCTTAGTCGCCGCCGCCTACCTCGCGTTGTCCTCACCGAGGCTACCGCCTGAGCTCGTCGCCGTGTCGCCGATCTTGCCGTCGCGACCTCCAGACGCTCACCGCCGTCGCATGTGGTCGCCGTCCTGCCAATCTCTCCTGCGCTCTCTCTCTCTCAGTCGATTTGAAGAAGAAGGAGAGCAGAGTAGAGGCTCTGTTTTCGAAAAGTGGGAAAAGAGGGGGTATGAGTATTCTGAAAAGTGTTTTGAAAAAACACTTAAAACAAACGCCAACTCAGAATATTATTTCCTGAAAAAAAAAATACTAAAAAAAACAGACCCTAGGTATTTGTGAATTGTCAGAAATCTTGTTAGTGCTTTGTCAGAAATCTGGTTAGGAATGTTGTCAGGAATCTTATCAGTACTTTGTCAGGAATCTTATCAGTGCTTTGCTAGAAATCTTATCAGGATTTCTTGTAAGCCTCATTATATATATATATATATATATATATATATATATATATATGGGGGGGGGGGGGGGGGGACAAGAAAAAGTTATGACATCTATAAGGAAGGAAAATTACTCTGAATCAGAGGATATAGAATTATGTCATGCATATCTTCACACTTCTCAATATGCTATTGTCGGTATAAATCAGAAAGGAGATAAGTTATGGTCACAAGTTACTGCAAAATTCAATAATGGTAAGCCTCCACAATCTCAGTGAACGCCGAAGTCTCTATCCAACCGTATGTCCGATTTGATGTCCATAGTTAGCAAATTTCGTGGTGCTTTTCATCAAGTGATGAACATAAATCCAAGCGGTGTTTCTCAAGCAGATATTGTAAGTATTATTTTTACATAGTTTTTATATTTTGTTATAATTAAAAATACGCTATTAATATATTAGTTTATTATTTTTTGTAGTTAAAGATGACACATAAAACTCTCCAAATGGATGTCACTTTCAGATGGAACGATCATACTGGGGCTCCTCCGGCTAAATTACGTAAGGGAAATAATTCACAAGAAGGCTCCCTATCTGGTTCTCGTACATGCAAATCATATGAATTACCTTTCTTTCGAGTATATTTAAATCCAGACGAATATGAGGTTCAACCTGAGCAACAAGCTGAAGTTTCTTCACCGATTAAAATTACTGGAAGAAAGAGAGAAGGCAAAAAACAAAGACAATATTGACAGTAAACGGATCAATAAGGAAATCAGATAACAGAATCAAAAATTACATGAGTTAGTTGACTAAAATCAACAGTTAATGAACACTAGACGATCTAAGATTGAAAATATGCATCGTGAGCGTGAAGATAATAAAATTATGCTGACCAAATTGGAATCCATAACTGATCCGGATGATCGTGAATGGTTGCGGAGCAGAAAGAAGGAAATTCAGGAGAGAAGGGCTTGTGAATCCCAACAATAATGAACCACAAATACAAATCGATATTTTCAGGGTTTCTTATGTGATTCAGAGCCCACCTTCTATTCTTGGGAGTTCAGTAGTTCGACCCATTTTTCGGGGGGAAACAATACACTTAAAACAATTCAGTAAGATATTCAATATTGGTCTCATATTAAAGATATCGCTGAAAATTTAACAATAGCTTAATTATTGTTTATAAATTAAAAACTTAAAAGAAGATATTCCAACACATTAAATTCTCTTCACAAATGGGGGGGGGGGGGGGGGGGTTGCAAAAAAGTCATAGCCATGGGAACCAACTTTTCCGGATCGATTGGGAATGCTCTAAAATCTAAATACTAGCATTAAATAATGAGAGAGAAGTATTTTAAAATAATCCTCTGCAATGCGAGCTCATTACATAGAACTAGTAATTTACACGAGTGTCGCGCGTCTTAATAAATATATATTTTTAAAAATAAAATATTCTGACGTAGTCTGGCTTTGAACCTCCTTTATAGTGGTTATGCACAAATAATGCACATATTTATTTATTTGCAAATAATAACCTCAACTCTTTCATTATAATACTAGAGATTTAATAAAAAGTGTGGAAAAGAAGGTGAATATGAACAGTGTTACTCATGGTATTATTTATAGTTCATTTACTTAATCTAATCTAATCTAAGCTATCTACTATATTAATGGGAGAGTTGGGGTTCAAACAAACAAACAATTTATTATTATTTTTTTGTCACCAAATAATTTCGTGTGTCGCACGCACACCTCCAACTCCTTTTATTAACACGTGTATCACACGTGCAAATCAAACAAGAAAATATTTTTAAAATATTTTTTTCACCAATCAAACCCGTGCATCGCACGCGCACCTCCATCTTCATTTATCTCTATTTATTAACACGTACATCGCACGTGCAAATCAATATTTTCAAAAGTTTTTTTTAATTATTTTTGGAATTACATGTATCACCCGTTTAACTCCATTTTTTTCAAATAAAACACCACTTTCTCATCAAACAAACCCGGACACCAAACGTACAACTCCAACTCTATTTTTTAACACGTGCATTGCACATGCAAATCAAAGTTTTTCTTCAACATCTTTTAAAATTTAAGAGTATCGCCCGTTCAACTCCATTTTTAAAAAAAATTAAGACATTCATCGTGCATGCTAATTACTATCGACTTACGTATATCGTATGTTTAACTCCAAGTCTTTATTAAAGCGTGCATCACATATGAAACTTACTGGTCTAATATTTTAATGAGAGAGTTGGGGTTGTGTAACCAAACAAACACGTGCATTGTAATTAAACAAACATGTGTAATGCATGTATATAACTAATATAAATGAGGTCTTAGGTTCGAAGCCAGACAACAATAACAACAACAACAACAATAACAACAAAACCTTTTTTCCAACTAGTTGGGGTCGGCCACATGAATCCTGGTTTTCCATTCTGCTTGGTTTAGTGCAATATCTTTTGTAAGGTCACAAGCTATCATATCTTTTTTCACCGTTTTCATCCAAGTTAGTTTAGGTCTTCCTCTACCCCTAACTTTACCCTCAATACTTATCAAATTACTCTTTCTAATAGGGGTACTACTAGATTTACGTGTGACATGTCCAAACCACCTGAGGCGATTCTCTTTTAACTTATCTTGGATTGGAGCTTCCTTTAGCATGTCTCATATATGCTCATTTCTAATTATATCATTCCTTGTTTTACCACACATCCATCTTAGAATCCTCATCTCGCTACACTGGTTTTTTGAACATGTTGTTTCTTTGTTAGCCAACACTCTGCTCCATACATCATTGCTGGTCTAACAGTCGTCCAATAAAATTTTTCCTTCAACTTTAAAGGTATATGTTTATCACACAAAAAACTACTGACACTTCTCCACTTAAGCCACCCTGCTTGGATCCTATGTGTAACATCTTCACAAATCTCTCAATCTCTTTGTATAATCGAGCCTAAATATCGGAAACGGTCTCTCTTAGGTATCTCTTGGCCATCAAGCTTTACTACTTCCTCAGTTGTGTTCCGAATATCACCAAAATTATACTCCACATACTCTGTTTTAGTTTTGCTTATTTTAAAGCCTCTAGTTTCCAAAGTTTTTCTCCACAATTCTAATTTAGCATTGACTCCTGCTCTAGTCTTGTCAACTAAGACGATGTCATCGGCAAAAAGCATACACTAAGGCACCTCATCTTGTATTCCTCGCGTCAATTCATCCATAACCAAAGTAAAAATGTAGAGGCTTAAAGCCGAACCATGGTGTAAACCTACTGTAATAGGAAAATCGTTGGTCTCTCATGTGGTTGTTCTAATTGTGGTTGTTGCCCCTTCATACATATCCTTAATTACCTCAATATATATATTTATAAATTGTGCTTAAATCCAGACAATGTCGGAATTTTTACTTTAACGATATATATTTATAAATACGTGCATCACACGTGTAAATTACTAGTATAATTAATTGTAGGGGCTGCAGATCTTGAATAAATTGTGATGGTAATTCTTTAAACGCTTCGCACCGCATATAAAACTTATATGCGTAGGCTCAATTGGATTACCCACCAAAATAGGCCGCCGCATAAATTTAATTATGAGTACACACGTATAGAACATCAAGTTCTATTTTAATTGTAAAGAACCGCATAATTTGCAGTGACGATATTTTATACACTACGTACTCGCATAAACGTTTCTATGTGGATCCGAAAACGTAAACATCTCAAAACATGCCAAAACCCTGGACTAAAACTAGCATTGGTATCGGGTCGGGTCCGGTCCGGTCCTTCACTACCCTGACCCGGATCCGGTCCCCTACCGGTCCAAAAATTGGACCTAGACCCGGACCCGTGAGGACCGGTTCCAGTTCCGGTTCCGGTTCCGGTTCCTAGTCCGGGTCCTCTTAAAATATTCCTACCCATTCGGGTAGGAGCGGGAGTGTGAGCGGCGAGTGGAGGATTTAGGATAGAGGAGAGAAGAAAATGCATGAGTTTTGAATTTGGAAGAGAAAGATTTAGAATTGAGGAGGAAGGAGGGGACAGATGAGGATAGAATATTTATTTTTATGTTGATTTTTTGGGGGTTTTTTACCGGGTCCGGGTCGGGTCTCTTTTGAGCAGACCCGGACCCGGAGCCGAAAGTACAATGGGTCCCATGTTAGGACCCGGACCCAGATAGACCGGGTCGGTTCCGGTCCAATGCCGGGTCCGGGTCGGATCCGGATTTCGGGTATTTATACCAATGCTATAACCGACCTTTTCTAGTTGTTGCATAAAATTTCCTATGCGAATATACCCATAGAAAAGACAGATTGGGTAAATGTGCTGGAATTAGGCCTGTAATATTATTTCACATATAAATGATTGATCATCGTATACAATAAAGCTGACAAATCCCTCCGTTGAACACATGCTCCTCCACCTCCTCGAGCTCACCGGAGCTTGCCGGAGATGGTGAATTTTGGCGATCTTTTGCAAGCTTGTAAAATCAACTTCAATCAAATACTATCGTTTTGTAATCCAATTTCTGGATTTATTTCATTACATCCTTATTAAGGAAATAGAGTAGATATATTTTACATTTTCTTAAAGGAAAAAATCAATCAATCAATCAAAGCCGTAAAACAAGTGAATAAAGCAAAGATATGAAACAACTTAACCAACTCAAACTCATAAATCACATATATGTATATAAACATGACCTAAGCTTGAACCACTCAAAACAAGCACATACCATACAAGTTCCGATATTAAACTTAATTACATATCCAGTAGAGCCTGCTTGAATAATTACATCATATCGGTGAACTTGGTCTTGATCCACCTGAAGCTGTTTCTAACAGAGGACTTGAGCTTGCCCTCCTTGGTTAGAGCGTTGTATGAAGCTATTCTCCTCTTTCTCTCCACCTCCGGATTGCCAGAGCTGCTTGGACCATTGAAGTTGTACGATTTGGATCGGTCTTCGTACCCGAAAGTGCAGTAGGAGTTTGAAGCATTTGATGAGTACTCTGGAAATGATCTGCTCTTCTCCATCTTCTTCTATCTACTCATGAAATGAAATGAGAGAGATATCTGGTATTATGGTTCAGGGCTAATATTAAGTGTTGAGAGAGAGATTGATTATAAAAGAAAAAGAGGAGTGAAAAGTGAAATGATGATTGATGAGGGACGGTGCAGCTGCAAATGGAGGAGTGGGGTGAGAGATTGTGAGTGGTTAACCTTAACCCTACGTGCGATGCTGGATTTGTCGAAGCTTTTTGAGCCCATCCAATTGAATTTGGGGTGGCCCCGTCCTAGCTTACTAGCATTAGTAATAGTAGGAAACCAGCACAGATTGAGAGGGACACTTACCATGGCACCCGAGCTTGGTTCATTTTAGTGTTATCTTCTCAGAAATTGTTACCAAACTGACCCACTTTCTGAACGTATTTACCGAACTAACCCACTTTCGAAAATATTTACCAAAACAACCCACTCACTATCTCAGTTAGCGGCCCTAGTAAAAACATGGTCGCTAACTGAGATAGCGAGTCTATCTGTTGTTTTCACCACTTGGAAACTTAGTTAATTTACATGGTTTACGACTATATGAAATCTTGAAAAAAATGCAGAACATTTTATCGCGGTATTGAGCATGCTACAGGAGCATCAATTGTGCGCCAAATTGTCCAAGTGTAAGCTCTGGGAGCCGGAATTTGTATTTCTTGGCCATATCTTTTCTAAGGAGGGAGTGGCCACAGACCCACAGAAGATAGAAGCAGTCAAGGAGTGGCCATAACCGAAGACAATAAAAAAGATAACAAGCTTTTTGGGTATGACTGGATACTACCGAAAGTTTATTCAAAATTATGCCAGGATAGTAATGCCGCTCACAGCCTTAACCAGGAAAAATCAGAGCTTCGACTGGACAACATGGTGTGAAGAGAGTTTCCAAGAGTTAAAGAACAGATTGATCTCTGCACCCTTCTTGGTCTTGCCTCAAGCTGACAAGGGATATGTTATCTACAGCGATGCATCATATTTGGAGTTCGGATGTGTGCTGATGCTGGAAGGGAAAGTCATAACCTATGGATCGAGACAACTCTGACCTCATGAGAAGAACTACCCTACTCATGACTTGGAACTAGCAGCCATAATCTTTGCCTTGAGGTTGTGGCGACAATACATCTACGGAGCGAAGGTAGATGTATACAGACCACACGAGTTTGAAGTATATATACCAGCAAGGGATCTGAATCTAAGGCAGAGGCGATGGTTGGAAGACTTGGAAGACATTAGTCCAGAAATCATGTATCATCCGGGAAAGGCCAATGTCGTAGCTGATGCACTCAGCCGGAAGAGGAGTATTGCCACACTTACTGTAATAAGAACGGAGCTAGAAGATGAGATCAGGCAAGCAGGCATCGAGGTAATTACTCAGGACTTGAGTGCAGTTTTGGCACAGTTAGTTTTACAACCGAGTTTGAACAAGCAAGTGAAGAAAGCTCAGACAGGAGACACAGAGATCGAATTACTAAAGAAGCAAGTGAATGAGGGAGAACTTTCAATGTTCAGTATAAGAGAAGGATCGCTCTGGTATGGCAACAGGTTGTGTGTACCAAGGGATAAGGAATTGAGAGAAGATATCATGAAGGAGGCTCACTCCACACTACTTGCTGTGCACCCTGGAAGCACCAAGATGTATCAGGATGTGAAGCAGTACTATCGGTGGTCTGGAATGAAGCGGGATATAGCAGAATTTATGTCCAGATGCCTAACATGCCAACAGATCAAAGCCGAAAACCAGAAGCCAGGTGGATTATTACAGCCTCTGCCTATTCCGGAGTGGAAATGGGAAAACATTAGTATGGACTTCATCACTGATTTGCCCAGAAGCTCTAAGGAAAATGACTCAGTTTGGGTCATTGTGGATCGGCTAACAAAGTCCGCGCATTTTCTGCTAGTAAAGACAACCTGGTCACTTGAGAAGTTAGCAGAAGTTTACATTGAGAACGTAGTGAAGCTACATGGAGTACCAATATCAATAGTTTCTGACAGGGATGCGAGGTTTACATCTTGGTTCTGGCAGTCTACAATCAGCATAAGGGACCAGGACAGATTTTAGCACAACTTTCCATCCGCAGACTGATGGACAGACCGAAAGAGTCAACTGGATTCTTAAAGATATGCTGAGAGCGTGCATTATGGATTTCGGACGAAGCTGGGAGAAGTATCTACCCTTAGTAGAATTTGCTTACAATAACAGCTATCAGGCAAGCATTGGCATGGCTCCGTATGAAGCATTATATGGAAGGAGGTGTATGACACCCGTGTGCTGGTACAAAGTAGGAGAACAACAGATGTTTGGACCAGAGATCGTACAACAAACCACTGAAAAGATCGAGCTTATTCAGAAAAGGTTGCAGACAGCACAGAGCAGGCAGAAAAGCTACGCTGATAGTCACCGAAGAGAATTAGAATTCGAGGAAGGTGACTTTGTATTTCTCAAAGTCTCACCAGCGAAGGGTGTGCTCAGATTCGGAAAAAGGGGGAAATTGGCACCATGATACATCGGGCCATATAAGATTCTGAAGAAGATCGGGAAGATGGCCTACAAGAAGGAATTACCGGCAGAATTGTCTCGGGTACATGACGTATTCCACGTCTCATTGTTGAGGAAGTACATACCAAATCCAAGTCATCAACTGTTAGGGACTCCTGAAGACTTGCAAGTGAACCTCTCATTCAAAGAACAACCGGTCAAAATCCTTGATCGTCAGGAAAAGATACTAAGGATCAAGACCATTCCGATGGTGAAAGTTCTCTGGAGAAATCAGTTCGTGGAGGAAGCCACTTGGGAACCGGAGGGCTGCATGAAGGCTTCTTTTCCTGAATTATTTGAAGTATAATGTTTTATCTTTTTCTTCCGGCTTAGTATAGTTCTGAGGACAGAACTACTCTAAGGAGGGAGTAATGTAATATCTTTTCAACCATGCAAATTTATACTTGAAGTGAATTAGTGCATGATTATTGAATTAAATAACCATGCATATTTGTACTCAAGGGTTAGGGTTAGGGTATGGTGACCTAGGGTTAGAGCTAACCCTCATTATGATTAGAAACTTTGGATCAAATCTTGATGAGATCCAATGGGTGATTTTGTGCCATGTGAAGTTTCTTCATGAAGACTCATGAAGCTTCTAGCCTTGTTGTGTTGTCATTCATCATCACCCTCCACCTCCACTAACTCACCCCATCTCCATCCTAGCCCTTCATCCATCCTAGCCGGCCAATCCCAAACCCTAGCACCCCTTCACTCTATAAATGCCCACTTCCACTCCTTCCCTCATTTTTTCAATTATCTTGTTCTTGTTCTTCAAAAAAAAAAAACGAGAGAAGGAAAGGAAGGAAAAGGTGAAGTTTTCTTGTTGTAGTAGAAGGGTAGTAGAGAAGAAAGAGAGTAAGGTGCATCTCAAAGAGCAAGCAAGCTCAAGCTAGTTGGAGAATTCTCTTGCAACACAAGTGAGGATACTCTAAACTTTAAAATATTAGTCTTTTCTTTTGTATGTGATGTTAGCATGTAAAGGTAGCTAAGAAAAACTTAATTGCCATGTATGAATATGGATATGCTAAGAAAAGAAAAAAAATTATGGTAGAACAACTCTTTTTCAAGATTTTTTTTAAGAAATATGTTCTTGGTGTATAATTTGGGAATTTCTAACTCATAAACGGTTTGGAATTTTGAACTCAAATTTGGGGGTCTTGGTATTATATGTTTCTAGAGCTCACATGAATATTTTCATAATATTTGGGAGTGATCTAATAGCCCAAACACCACTCCCATTTTCGAACAGCAACCAACTGCACAAACTGATGTTTTGAGAGATTCTGTCGTGCCTTCCAAAAATCATAACTAATTATTGGTTAGGTATTTTTAGTTGACAACTTTCATGGATTTTCTTGTATGTGTCTAAAACCATAATCCCAAACTTTGCATTTTTCTGAAGTTGTTTGATGCCTCAAAATTTGTTAATTTCCAACTGGCCTGAGAAGACAAAACTGAAGATTTATGTTTGGGGACTGAAGTTCACACATGCATAACTACTTGTGTATAAATGAGATTGCAATGAAATTTTTGCAGTAGCTTTCCATATGTATCTACAACATGATTCTAAAATTTTGGAATTTTTAGACAGCATTTGATAAGATTTCAAAAATAAATTGTAAGTAGAAGTAAAAACCTTGTCTGAAAAGCAGTGAAAACTTTGTGTTGTATTTGAAGAGCCATAACTCTCTGCATAGTAGGAGATTAGATGCAGCTTTTGGACAAAATGTAGTGGTGTATGTCTAGTTATAGATTCTTAAATTTCATGCGCTTTGGACAAGGGTTTGATTTTATGTGGAATTTAGACTAGACTGTGTTCAATACCTGGTGCTGATTGCATAGTCTATAAAATTGTGATTTTTTGGAAAAATGTGTTTGGAGTTTCCCAAAGTGATGAACTAGGGACTTGTAGTAGAGACTCTAGGCTTTCCAAAAAATCTAGGAACTTGCAATTCCAAAAATCTAGGAACTTGCAATTCCAAGTTGTGTAGTAATTGATATGATTTCTCAAAGTACTGGACAGATCCAGCCACCCTTAGAAGTCGTCACCTTGCATATGTGTGACTTGTTCTCAACTCTCAAGTGTTTAATTGAGAAGTTAGGAGTATTTCTATACCCCAATACTTGGTTATTGTGTGTCTTACGTTGATTAAGACATGGGTAGAGGCTTGATCGACATTTGAGTCGTCGACCTTGTCTAAGTTAGTTGCCTACACTTATCAACCATTAGGCTAACTTGGGAACTTCCGCCATAACGATTGAAAGTGACTAACTTGGGCACCGATAAATTCATGGGAGATTATCACGGGCTGAGTAGAGGACGAGACTAAATGGGGAAAGTGGCGAGCAAGTGATCGCGTCGCCGGAGCCACAGGCTGATATACAGGAACGAGGGTTTCTAGTAGGGAAACCGCTTGAGACTAGGCATGACTTAGACTAGGAATTAGTTGGTGACCATGCCCTTTTAACATGTCTAGGTAGACTTAATATTAGTTATTTTTGACGTCACCTATAACTGCATTAGTTTCTAGCGAAGTAGTAATCGGGTGATGTACTCTCCTGTTATTAGGGATACGTATTGCGGTGCATATCTTGTACTATTGATTCCTGAAGTACCGTGGTAAGAACAGGATGGGATTTCCTGGCAGATAGGAGGATTATACCTTCGAGGCTGTCAAGTTCTATACTGGTGGACACGAATGGATCATATGGGCTGCGGTCCTATGAATTTTCGGCGTCATAGGTATGCTACGGTGTATCTTCAAGTTCGTCATGGCTTTTGAGTGGGGTCCGGGCATCGGGCACTAGTGGAAAACCGAGACACCACTAAGTGATTGCAGAAACGGATGGGGACCGATTAATCTGCAACCTCATTAACCACGATCTATCTATCAGGAACAGGACGAGTACAAGAGTAAGTTGCATGGCGAGGGTTCAAAACCCTGAACTTGGAGACCACGGCGAGATTTGAAAAGTATGTAGTATGGGATGTATACATTTCCAAAGTCTCGCTTGCATTAGATTAAGTACATTTTGACCTGTGCTTTAGAGTACTAGGGGATGTCATACACAGACACCTTGGACCCGACTCCACCTTCCCTTCTTTTAGTCACTTTTTCTATTTTGCTTTCAATCTTAATTGTCTAGTTTGGAGATCGCTGTTTTTATCAGTCTTGCGTCAGTATAATTACTGACGTGCCCACTCTTTTAGGTGCTAGATTGCCGACCCAGAGAGTCCAAGAAGCCCAAGACATATGGTGTGCGCAAGTGACAGTGTCAAGTGTTCATCCTTTACATTTTGGTTATTTTTGTAAAACTCTGATTTGTAATTTCTGAGACAGTGTATAATTGTAACACTTGAACATGCATATCATGGAATAAAATTTGTTTAAAATTTTCCTGCATTTTCTTGTATTGTGACTGTTTGAAGGAAAGATTCTAGTTTGTGTCACGAATCACTAGTATGGGAATTCGGGGCGCTACAATATCAATCAAACTCTTCATACCCTCTAATTTATCACAAGATCCGTTACACTGGCAACACAATACAAAATAGGAATATGATGAAAAAATTTCAAAATTTTAATGCAAGCGGAATGAACAATTGCTCCAATGAAAAGGTCAGACAACATTTCTTGAAAAAATTTTCAACATAATAACTATTGTAAGTAACATCCCACTAGATGTAGACTAATTAGATTTTAAAAATTGCAAGGTTGTGGTTTGAAAATGTTCTAAAAATTTAACAAATTGTCGGCAAAATTTCAATATTCATCATTCATACGAAAGTTTTCCATATGCATTGCATTACAAAATTATTTATAAATGATATGTATTCAGTAGCAACGAGAAGTAGTTCGTAAGTAGAATTCAAACGGTTTACATAATTTATTCCCTTAAGCTCACATCAATCTTTGAATGCTTGAAGAGTAGGACCACTCAAAGTTATGAAATGCACACAATCTCTTAATGCACTCATATATTCATCGGCTAACTTGAGTGCATCTTGAACACATAGGTTGAGAATATGACATGCATATCTAACATGAAATATTTCAGGCTCTGTAGGCTAAAACTCATCCCTTAATGTAGAAATTGTCCTTGTATTATTGGAGGTATTTTCAAAATCAATAGCCAAAATTTTATCACGAATACAAAAAGTAGCGCATGTTTCTATGATATGTGATGCGATAGCCACACCATTATGGGATACCTCAAAAATTTGAATTGTATAGTCCTCTTTTGAAGGATCCGATCGGTATCAATCCAGTGACATATGATGCACATCATCGGAACATCGTTACAACCTTTCCAACAATCAAAGGTTAACGAAATCCTACAAGTTAACAGATACAACATACCAATTAACATCTCTTTAGCCTTTTTATAGACTTTAAAACAATCGGCTTTAACGGTGATTCTAGGAATTCGTTTGTAATGGGGGGTTAATTAGGACGGTTTGGTTAAAAGTCTCTAGGTTCCTACTTTTGGAATAAAAAAATTGGTAACTCATCCTTAATAATGAGTTTAGTCATTTCCGTATGTACTAAATCATGTTTATAACTATGGCTATCTATATGACCGGATTTAGGGTGGATCTTTTGTTGGGTTAGATGATCTTCTAATAAATCCGGGTGTGCTCTAACCAAGTGTCGCCTAAGTGTATCCTTGTTTCGTCTTTCGATCTTGGCAAATAAGTTTCGTCCCTTCACTCACTTTCCATTTGTATGCGGTTTTACACTTGTTGCATATCTTGTGACCCACTTTCGGTTTCGACTTAGATGGAACAAATGTGAAATATGGGTGGACTTCAGAGGTTTCACCTCTATATTTTCGTGTAGAAGAAGAAGTTGGGAGATTTGTGTCTCGTGTTTGGGTTTGGGTCACTACAACAAGAATTTATTCGTTTTGTGGAAACTCAGGAATACTATCACTCTCTAATACTATCGGCCTCTAATAGTAATTATGGATTTGAAGAATTAGATGTGCGAGATGTATTGGACCTACTATTGGTGGATTCTTGTCCACTATGGCTACGTAAACATGATTATGCCATTTGTGATTTGTGTATGGAAATTTAAAATTTTATATGAAAAATTATATAACAAATTACAACTTATAAGCTACAAAATAACAACTAATTAATACTGAGCTATAAATAATTAAAATTGACACCGCACTAGAAGAATTGCAAGAGAAATTGAGAAGCTTCTTGATTGTTTCTTCACTTGAATCGCTTCTTTTCTTCCAAAGCTTGCAAGAAAGTTGAGAACTTGGGATGATAGTTTCTTCACTTGAATCGCTTATTTTTTCAAAGATTGCAAGAGAGTTGAGACTTGATACTTGATTTGATTTAGAATGAATTGTAGGTTGTTGGAAATTTTTTGGATTGAATAGAGGGGGATGAGAGAATCGTTTGAAGAAAATGGAATTGGAGGGGTGGCTATTTATAGATTTTTATATTTTTTGGGTTTCCAATTTTGTCCTTAAAAAATAGCCATTTATAGCCGTTATTGGGGGCAAAATAGTAATTACAAAATAACAAAAATATAAAACCCAACGGCTGGCCAATGAAGGCTGACCACTGGGCCCGCCAGGGCTTAATCAACCCAAACCATTGCGGTCCAGATCGGGCCGAGTTTGACGGTTTTTGGGCCAAAAGTGGCCTGGTTCAGACCGAGCCACTTTTGGCTCCCCTCTGAACTCCCAGGCCCGGACCGGTTCACACCGGTCTGGTTCAATTTTGATCCCAACCTAGGCCGGTTAGAGCAGGCCGCTGGCCGTGCCGGCCGGTTGACATCCCTAGTGTAGCACAATGGTAACGTCTTTGAAGATTGACCAAAATGTGTGAAGCAAATACTGCTTGCACTATGGTACAATCTATATTGAAAAGAAAAAATAAATATAACTTTTTTTTTTAAAAAAAAGGCTTATGCTTAGGGATGCAATCAGATCGGATATGGATCAGATATGGACAATATATATCATATTAGTATCCATATTCCAAAGACAAATACGGATACAAATAAGAATATGGGTCGGAAAAGAAAAATCATATCCATATTTTGAAAAAATCTGAAACGAATACGAATTGGACATGAGCACATCTTATACGGATACGAGTCCGATATAAAATAGATATTGCAGATTACGGATGCATAAGAAAATAATATTATGATATGAAGTAAAATATGATTGAAATTAAGATTTATTTTTTAAAAAATTCCTTATAATTTACAAGATATTTAAAAGACAAATTGTATCCATCAAAATCTTACATTCATCAAGTGAATCCATCAAAAGAAGAAACTAAGCATGGAAATCAAGTTAATCCATCAAAATCTGAATGAATAATATAATCCAAATTAAGATTTATTCTAACTTTTCTCTTCATGACTATTGAAAAGTGATGCAGCTTTTCCCTTGTTCTTGGCCATTTCTATGGAGGAAAGGTGAAGCTAGGTCGATGAGGTTGGTTAATGGAGGATTAGAGAGAGAGATCATTCAAGAAGAAGAGAAAATGAAGCAAAATCACACACACACAGACCTCACAGCTCGTCTGTGGTCTTTTATAGACTTGAGTACGTGCAACGCACGTAAATGGACAGGCCGTTTGAGCGGTTACAAACAGGGACCCACTTTAATCGATGGCTACAATATATTCAACTAAGATCCAAGGCTCACAACTCCCCATACCCCTTCGCCTGACACTTTTACACTAAACCCCTCTTTCTTACATTTATTACATTCTAATCTGATACAAGCCCAAATACAGATACCATCACACATTCAAATTTCCCGCTGCTTCTTCTACCTTTCTTCTGCACTCCCGACCTCTTCTCCCCTGCTATTGCCACTGCTCTCTAACTGATCTGTATCAACTCCTCCCCCCTATACTGAGACCTTGCCTCAAGGTTGAAGAAGGGAAACTTTCGGACTAGATCCCAGTAAGATTCCCAAGTTGCAGTAGATACATCTTGATACTTCCACTTGATCAAAACTTTCGATATCAATTTCCTTCCTCTGATGACTGTCCTACGATCCAAAATACAATCAGGTTCAAGTAAAGCTGTTGAAGGTTGCTCTGGAAGACTTCGCTGGATTTCCACAGTAGGTCCCAAATGCCGCTTGAGTAGAGAAACGTGGAAGCCAGGATGGACTTTAGAACCCATTGGCAAGGCTAATCTATAAGCGACAGCCCCAATACGCTCAAGAATAGTATAAGGGCCATAGTAGAGTGGAGCAAATTTGCGCACAGCTCTAGTTGCAACTAAAACTTGACAATAGTGTTGTAATTTGACATATACCGAATCTCCAAGTTGATATTCCCTATCCAGTCGATGACTATTAGCTTGTTTTGTCATCCTATCTTGAGCTCGTTTGAGATTATCTTTCAGCAGCTGTAAGTTCACATCTCTGGACAACAATGCTTCTTCAACCAAGGGAACTTTAGCAGTATGTGGAATGTAGGAAGTAATTGTAGGGGGTTTTCGACCATACACTACTTCATAAGGAGTAGTTTTGATGGCACTATGGTAAGAGGTATTGTACCAAAATTCAGCCCAGGGTAACCATTTACTCCAATCACTTGGTTTGTGATGACAAAAGCACCGCAAATACGTCTCCAAACACCTATTAACCACCTCCGTTTGGCCATCTGTTTGTGGATGGTACGCTGTTGAAAAGTGCAGCCTTGTTCCTTACAATCGAAGAGATTCCCTCATAAGAGAACTTGTGAAAACCGTACCTCTATCACAAACTATGGAGATGGGCATGCCATACAATTTGAAAACACCCTCAGTGAGAACTTGAATAATTGAAGCAGCAGTGTATGGATGCTTAATAGGAAAGAAATGGGCATATTTGCTTAACCTATCCACCCACCACTAGGATGACAGAATACGTGCAGCTGAGAGGAAGAGCCACTATAAAATCCATACTAGCTTGTTCCCAATCTGTTGAGGTATAGGTAAGGGTTGTAGCAATCCAGAAGGTGATTGACATGAGTGCTTGCTTGTTTGACAGACTGTGCATTCCCTTACATAATGTTGAACATCTGCTTTCATTCCTACCCACCAGAATGACCTCCTCAGCCTTTGTAAAGTTTTGTCATATCCAGAATGACCCCCTATGGGTGTGTTATGATGTTCATGTATCATTAATCTTCTGAGAAAAGAAGTTGGGCTGATAACCACCTTGGAACCCTTATACCAGACTCCTCGAACCAAAGAAAACTTGGTACTAACTTGCTGAGAAACCTTACCTGCCAATTCTTCAAAATAAGAATCATTTTGATTCATTTCCATAATATCCTCCCACCATTTTGGAGGTAAAGAGCTTAGTTGGATTAAAAAACAATCCAGCTCTCTTCAGGATAGTCAATCAGCTGGAATGTTATCACTTCCCTTCTTATACTCCACATCGAAATTAAACCCATAAAGCTTAATCAACCATGAGTGTTGTGCTGCCGTAGATAATCTTTGATCCAACAAATACTTAAGTGGCTTGTGATCAGTGCGGATGATGAATTTTCTGCCAAAAAGATATTGTTTCCACTTCTTTACTGCTAAGAGTATTACCAGCATTTCTTTTTCATACGCTGACCAATACAAACACTTCCCCTTAATGGCCTGACTAATATATGCTATAGGGTGTTTATTTTGCAAAAGGACTGCACCAATCCCTTCTTTACAAGCATCGCACTCCACCACAAATGTCTCATTGAAATCAGGTAGCTGTAGAACTGGTGCTGTAGTTAGGGCTTGTTTCAACTGCTCAAAAGCTGATGCAGCTTTATCATTCCAAATAAAAGAATCCTTCTTGGTCAATTCAGTTAAAGGAGAAGCAATTGACCCATAATTCCTCACAAACTTACGGTAATAACCTGAGAGACCAAGGAATCCTCTCAAAGCTTTAACAGATGTTGGAGTAGGCCATTCCTTAACTGCAGCTATCTTCTTTGCATTCACTGTAATGCCAGAGCTAGATACAATATGCCCCAGATACTCTACTTCCCTTTGCCCAAATGTGCATTTAGACATTTTCACAAAAAGCTGATTTCTTTACAATATAAGAAAGGTCTCTCTCAAGTGTTGCAAATGCTCATGCCAAGTCTTACTGAAGATCAGAATATCATCAAAAAACACAAGGATAAATTTCCGAAGATGAGGCCTGAAGATATCGTTCATAAGAGACTGAAATGTGGATGGGGCATTACTCAACCCAAAAGGCATTACAAGAAACTCATAGTGTCCACTATGGGTTCTAAATGCAGTCTTCGATACATCATCAGAGTGTATTCTAATTTGGTGATAGCCAGACCTTAAATCTAGCTTAGAAAAAAATTTAGCTCCATGCAATTCATCAAGTAGATCATCAATAATAGGAATAGGATACTTATCCTTAATTGTCTGTTGATTAAGTGACCTATAGTCGACGCAAAATCTCCAAGAACCATCACGCTTTTTGACCAATACAACTGGTGAACTATAGCTGCTGTTGCTTGGCCGAATAGTCCCTTGCTTCAGCATCTCCTCAATGATCTCTTCGATTGCATTTTTTTGTTCAAATGAATACCTATAAGGTCTTATGCATACAAGCTTAGCTTCTTTGTCAAGTGGTATTTGATGATCACAAGCTCTTGCAGGTGGCAAACTCTTTGGCTCCTCAAATAAGAGTTGAAACTCACTCAATAGCTGCTGTAGATATGGATCTTCATGTATGGATGTGGTCTGATTAACAGAAGCTGACATGAAGTACAACACAAAGCCCTGATGTGTCTGCAGAGTAATCTTATTGGCCTCTTTATCTGTTAGCACTTGCGTAGGGCTTGGATTCAACCCTTGTAACACCCAGTTGATACCTTTGTGGTGGAACTTCAATTTCTTGTGGACTAAATTAACCGTGACTTCAGCTACCTTTTTCATCCACTTAGCACCCAAAACCACATCATGGCCCCTAATAGGGAACACCAAGAAATCATCAATGAATTCATACCCTTGGCAATTGATTTTCACATTAGAACACAATCCAATCCCTTCAACTTCTTTACCACCCGCAACTCTAACATTGAAAGATTGTTTAAGAGTAAGTGGCAACCCTACTCTTTCTAGTATAAAGGGATCTATATAGTTGTGTGTCGCACCACTATCCACCAAGATATGGACATCTACACCTTTAAGCTGAGCTTTAAGAATTAAACACTCAGTATTACCCTCTGATTCCACCTTGAGGAGCTGTTGATTATCAGCATCCTTTTCTAATTCTCCTGCATCATCGTCTATAAGCAACTGGTTCAGCTCCTCCTCATTTTGCAGAGTGAACATGTCCCATTCCCCTTCTATGCACATATAAGACTTTGTTTTGCACAAATGTCCCGGTAGATACTTCTCATCACAATGGAAACACAGCCCTTTTCTTCTCCTTTCCCACACCTCATTGGGTGTGAGTTTCTTCAAGATAGGTTTCTCTGAGTTTGCATTACTAGAGAACTTCCCTAGTGGATTACTTAAGGGTGTTTGCGCAGCTGATTGTGTCTGATAAGGTACTGGGTTATAGCCAGAATGAGATCCTCTGACAAATGACCTATATGGTGTCCTGTAAAACTGCTTAAGAGCATTAGATTTCTTCTCAAATCTTAGAGCAACTTTGAATGCCTCGCTAAGAGATTGTGGTTCAACCATAGCAACATCATGTTGCAATTCTTCTTTGAGTCCACTTACAAACTGTTGCACTATGAAAGACTCACTAACACCTTCCACCAAACACTGAAGTTTCTCAAATTTAACTTGATAATCAAGTACTGTTGTCGTTTGATCTAGTCTGCATAGAGACTTGGCTGCGTCTTCATAAATGCCCAAAGCAAATCTATTACAAATGCCCTCTTTGAACTCCTTCCAAGTCACCACACCATCATTATTCTTAAGCAACCATCGGCACCCTTGGATTGCTTCATCTTTGAGGAAGAAGAATGCAACTCTCATTTTTTCATCCCCTTGAATCTTATACACCTCAAAATAGTGTTCAATTTGAAAAATCCAGTTAAGGACATCCCCAGTCCCTGAAAATATCTGAACCTCCAGTTTTGATGGTTTTGAAAAAAATTTCCCCCAATTGCATTCTCTCTATTAAGAACCTCCCTATCTCGATGATTACGCATAAAGTTCCCACCCCCATCAAACCCAGGGTTTAGATTCTGCTTACCATTGGACTTCAGCGGTGGAACTTTTGAGGATTCTTGATTTGATCGCATCTCACCCATCCGCTGAGTTAACATTTGCATCTGTGCCAAAACCAACAGAATTTGATATACTTGAGCCGCAATTTCCTTAACCTGATTCTGCATTGTTGATACCCTGTCGTTCAAGGACTGATGGCTTTGTTGCCACCCAAAAGATGGAGCGAACCCAAGAACTCCTTTGTTGATCGAATCTTGAGGAATCTCCCCTTCGTCTTCCAGATTCGCGGCAGGGTCATTTGGCTCTGATACCATTGATGCAGCTTTTCCCTTGTTCTTGGCCATTTCTATGGAGGAAAGGTGAAGCTAGGTTGATGAGGTTGCTTAATGGAGGATTAGAGAGAGCGATCATTCAAGAAGAAGAGAAAATGAAGCAAAATCACACACACACAGACCTCACAGCTCGTCTGTGGTCTTTTATAGACTCGAGTACATGCAACGCACGTAAATGGACAGGCCGTTTGAGCGGTCACAAACAGGGACCCACTTTAATCGATGGCTACTTAATATTTATTTATATATTAAAAAATTAATGGTTAAGGTTCAATTCTAGTTTAAAATTACACACACACACACACACACATAGAGAGAGAGAGAGGAGTGATCATGTGAGAACTAATTCTCACGATAAGTTTCGTGTGAACTTTTACACGGCCAAATGGATGATCCGAATCGTTCACATTATTTAGAATGACTAAATTAGTATAAATATGTAAAATCAAGTCATTTGAAATTCATTTGTTCACCCATCATGTCAATTTTTTTAAAAAAACAACGATATTCAGCCGTACAATTTGTAATACTTAGGTGCATGGACAAACAAATCTCAAATGGCTTGATTTTTTATTTGTAAACTAATTTAAACGTGTAGATCAAAATGAATTGTTCGGATTTTTCAATTTATATTTTAGAAAAAAAGTTCACACATGGTTCTCATCGAAGGATTTTTCACATGATCATATTCCTATATATATATATATATATTCATTCACAATCAAGTTTTGGTTAATACCAGATCAAAATATGTATCCAACTTTACTTTCAAAAACATATCCGCATTCGGATCCATATATGAATTGATATGGTATATGAGTATTCGTATTCGGCGTCTGATTCAGATATAGATAGATCAGGATCCAACCGAATATATCCGCTCTAGATGGCATGCCTGCATATGCTCCTTTTAATTGGAGATAAATTTGTTACTCCGTCTTTTCTTCTACAACAAATCAATCCAACCAAATGCAATTCCGAAAGTGGGCCAAGGCTGGCACAAATAGTGGCAGCAGTTCGAAAATGACATGACATCACCTCAGATTCATGTAATTAAATGGCTTAATGTTAATGGGGCCCTCTTTTAAAGCTAATTGATAAAATAATTCAGCTTGATGTTTGCAGTAATCACTTTTGTGGCTGGCCCGATATCTAATCGCGGACACCAGCCACTAGTGGGTAGGGTATTACGGTACCCCACTCTGTTGTCAATTGCTCTCAATAATAACAGTAGGATTGATTGAAATTTCTACAGATAATGATAACTCTAGTGACCGATGAGTACAGATTTGAAACAAAACATTAAATAATTTTGACGAGGTACGTTGGCCTCAATATTATGCACAAATTCAAACCATAAAGTATTTCTGAAATTTAAAAAAAAAAAAAAATACTCCAAAATGAATACCAAACATAGGCTGAACGCCCCCTAAACCTAAATGATGATACAAACCAAAGGGAAAGATATGTTAAATTAGCGATTACTTTACATGGAGTACAGCAGGCTGAAATAATGACGACGAACATTATGCAAGTCCCCATCTCATTCATCGGCCATTCTGGAGCTTGATAGCCAAAAGATATGGACACAAGCAATCTAGTGCGATAATTCTAACAACCAAATGCATCAGCTCCATCTTCAACATCATCAGTTTTGATTCCTCCACTTTGGGCCATGAGGATTCGGTACACTCTCTTGGAACACATCTCTCCCAACCTCCTGTCCTCCTTTCCCAGTAGCCCCTCAATCATCAGATCTTTAAGCAGGAATTCCTTCTCATGAACCTGTCAGAAACAACGAGTAAAAACAAATTTACTCTTCAGATTTTCTTGTGATCCATCTAAATACTATTATCAGCAGTTGTTTTCACCGCTCACCGATTTATTTGGGTCCATATAAACATTCAAAAGTGATCTCATGGTCGGATATCTCTTCCAAATGGATATAGCATGCCGTGGTTGTACTTTAGGAATTGCTACCAGTGCTTTCAGCCTGTGGAAACAAAAGTAGTCAGAACGGGAAATAATGATTAATTGAAGAGAAAGGCATAATAAAATGAATCAAAATATCAAATGGCTTTAATAGTAGAAAATCTTGCTAGACCAGATGTCGTCTAGGTCTCCTCTAGATCTCCAGCATGATTTGGCGCGTGTAAATGCTTAATTGCAAAATGCTGAGAACATTCAATATAATGCCAGATTTTATCAGGTAGAAGTAAATTTTCAACAGTGTCTTTAACTGAATGAGGCCTGCAACTGTGCAATCTGAAATTAAAAGTAATTATGCCATTATGCTACTTCTATATGGCACTCACCTACTAATTATAAACGCATATGTTGTGAAGTTACTCTAAACTCCACAAATACTCATTTCTATACCCACTTGAAGACCAGGGTAAAAGATTTGAAGATTAGTGCAACAAGCTAGACTGCCTAACCAGTCAGACTGACAGCTTAAAGGTTTTGGGTTCCAGAGGATCCAATACCAGTTGACTTATACTCATAGACTGGGTAAGCAATAATTGACTAGAACTCAATACAAACCTAATTTTGATCTTATACGGCTTGGATGTCAAAAGACCTATTGGGGTTTATGTTGAATGATAAAGGTTTAAGAAACATGTAAGCACCCCTTTCTTTTTATTCACAGGGTAAAAAATAGCCATTGCAGCGCCAGATCTCTCTTCTGCCTTCTTGTAACCCCAGATCCTTCTTTGCTTTCTAGATCATCTTCAACATTGCACCTTCCTTCAGAGTTAGTCGAAGACCTATAGAAGAGGAGAATTTTGGAGAGTTCTAATAAAAACATCTTCCAGAACTCTCTCAAAAATTTGTATCTCTTCTCAACTTTAACAAAGATAGCATCTGCTTTCTTAAATTCATTGTATTTTTCTTTCTTCCTTCTACAGGGTTCATGATGGAGATCCTCCAATCTACTTATTACTACCACTACGATAACCAAGAGGAGCAAAAACGTCTGAGGTTCTGCCAAATCTAGCATACATCCATTGTGAGCATAATATGACAGGATTACAAGTATCAAAACCACCTCTGACAACAATGAAAAAGAGGCTCAGAGCCCTAAGATTTTTCAAGAGACTGTAAATAGGGAAACACTCCAACCCAAAGTTGGCAATTATTAGAATACCTTAGTGCATCCAAGCCTGACCCAATCACAAACAAAGAAACTAGATAATTGATAACCTCAAACCCGCATAATACCAGTCACCTGACGAATCTCCCACCTCCTTTACTCAAGTTTTATTCATCCAGGTGGCATAAACTATTCTAATTCGGACCTCTGCGTGTGTAGGTACTCGCTTGACATGTATCAGACAAGACAAATCTGTGTTTGGGTGAAAACCCAAGTCGAGTGGTATGTTTGACTTGCATTGACGGTATGACCTTAACGCTTTTGATCTCCAAGCAGATTCCAACTCATTAACACCGTGTACTGAAACATATTCAGCTAAACTCTCGAATTAACAGATGATTTCAAGTATTATGTTAAACAATACTCACCATATATTCTTCTTGATCAGATTCCTATCAATGAAATCCTTGGGTACAATAAGTCCATTAGCATTTATTGAAAGCTTTGTCAACTTCTTCCTACAAGTAAATAGAGTAGCAATGAGAACTGTAGAAATGTAAGTCACTTCGTGTCAGGAAAAATGCAAGGCAGAGTGCAATTTGGATGATAGCATTTCACTGAAACGAATGAACATAACGTACATCAAAGACACTCACAGAGAAGGTTAAGCATAATCCAAAATCAATTTAACGAAGTTGGTTCAAAAGATCATGTAATCGTCAACTTAAAACGCATAGTATACAAACTTTTCCTTTCTTTTGGTATAAAATATAAATTATAACTTTATTAATTCAGCAAAATAGAACTATTTCCGCAAAAAAGGGAACTAGAAAAGAACAAAGAAAACTAAAATTAAAAAAAGAACTAAATCTTGACTATATTAAGGAAAAATATTACAAGCTTTAAAATAGAAAGGTTTATCTTCCAGTAACATGTGAATACGGAATACCTTTTGGTTGTTTATCAAAAAATTTGTGACTACCTATTGGTTACAAATCTAGATTAAAAGTTTAAATAACTTCTCGAGCAACTACAACAAATATGACCTTTTTAACGCATGTATTTATGTAATATGCTATAAATTTATCTGATTATTTTCCATCTCCTTTTTCATGATCATGGGATGGCATGCCATCAATCACCATCAGTTGTAGCCTTTTCCACTGAAGTAGGATCGGTTGTGTGAAATGACTGTATATTAAGAAGCCTCCACAAAAATCAGATAGTGATGAGTAATTTTAGTATTCGAAAATTTTTAGTATTTAGCCTGATTTTCGTTGGATATAGCCATTGGGTACACCATGGACTAAAAACATGAGTGTGGTCGTAAACTTGTGTGACCACAGAAAACAGAACAAGTCTGCTAGTTATTGCCATAGCATTGCCGCTCATCCCGATGGCCATTGTCTCATACGAAATTGACCATCACATTTATCATGGGCACCTCTGTTTGCCATCAGAAAATAGTGCCCAAAATTTGTGTTATAATGTTTTTACCAGCTTCATAGGTTATAGTCCACAATTTTTTGGCCGACTTGAAAAAAATCAGGAAAAAAAGTGTTTTGCCTGACCAAGTTAATTGATTCAGGACAATCTTGAGAAATTTTTAATAATAGTGTTTTAATCAGCTTTTGTGGGGCGTCCACCAATTTCAATTTTTTTTTAAATAATAGCATTTCAGCAAGTTTGTGTTGGACCGTAGTCCACTGTTTCTGAGTGATTTGAGATATTCTAGATTTCAACATTTTGGCTTGGTTTTGTATGTTATAGATAGTCCACTGATTTTAGCAAGGTTTGAGAAATTAGGCAAAAGTAGTATTTTAGCCCGCTTTCTCGGATATAGTCCCACTGGTTTAGCAGATTTCGAGAAATTCAGAAATTACAACTTTCTAGCATATTTCGAGAAATTAAGAAATCACAACATTTTAGCTCAATTCCACGGGGTTATTGTAAGCTATTTTTGGCCGGATTTCAATAAATTTCTCTGATAACATGGGTCATGTTCCACCTTTTTGCTGATTTTGAAAATTCCATAAATATTTTTGTGCTTTGCCCGATTTCTGTGGGTCTGATGTCAAAAAGTTATAGGTAAACTTCAGCATTTTAGAATGACTTCGTATGTTATAGTCCACTGTTTCTGGCAGATTTTGAGATATTCTGAAAAGATTTTTAGTGTTTTGCCAATTTCCAACACAATTATGGCACATTTGAGAAATCCTGAATTGCAATTTGACCCGTTTTCATGGGGTTATATTCCACAATTCTATCCGATTTGGTGAAATTTTGAAAATTTTCATTGTTTGCTTGATTTCCTTGAACGCCCACAAACTTTGGCTGATTTCAAAAAAAAATATTTGAAGTTTCAATATTTTAACCCCTTTTTTTTGGGTTATATGGTTCATTGTTTCTTGCCAATTCTGAGAAATTCACAAAAAATACTATTTTGGCTTGTTTTGTTATTGGCTGATTTCGAGATATTTTAAATTTGGAACAAGTTGTCCTGGTCTCTTGGGATAGTCCATTGCTTTTAGCCAAGTCTGAGAAATTATGAAAAATCAACATTTTAGCCCACTTTCATGGTTGTCAACTGCTTTTAGCTGATAACGAAAATGACTTTGATTGTAACATTTTGGCCAACTTTTGCTGGTTCTATAGTCCATTGGTTTTAGCCAACTTCGAAAAAATTATAAAAGCATTTCATCCATCTCATGTGGGTTATATAGTCTAACGATTTTTGTCAATTTTTAGAAATATGTGAAACTCGGTGGTTTTCTCAAGTTTTTTGGGTCTATGTACTCCATGATTTTGCCGGTGTCAAAGAATGCTTAAAAATCCGGTATTTTACCTTATTTGGGGCAATTTTAACACTTTCATAAATTTTAGAATTTTGGCCCTTTTTTGGGTTATAGTTCACTATTTCTGGCTTATTTCAAAAGATTCTACAAAAAAATCATTGTTTAGCCTACTTTCCAGAACAATTTTGGTGTTTTTTGAGAAATTCATGAAATTTCAACACTTTGGCCTGCTTCCATGTGTAGTCCACTGTTTCTGTCCGATTTGGAGAAAAGAGAGCTCTCCTCTTTTTTCCCTTTTTTGGATTTACCCCTTCGTCTTAAGAATGTGGGTTTTAAGAACCATCATTCTCCTATCGCAAAGGGGTCTACAAGAAATTCTAGGAAACTGTCAACGACTGCTGATTATTTGTCAAAGAAAAATAAATTACTTTATAAGAAATTAATCGATTAGTTGGGTACTCAACAGTCAAAATTTTGTTAATTTGAAGATTTGATTATTTCCAAAATAATTCAATGTCTGCTCGGTTTCCTTGAACATCCACTAATTTTGACAGACTCTAAGAAATTATGAATATTAGCATTTTAGCCGGCTTTATTGGTTTATATAGTTCACTATTTCTAGCCAATTTTGAGAAAATTTAAAATTTTCCATGTTTTGGCTTGTTTTTGTGGTAGGTCACTATCTTTAGCCTTTTTCGAAATATTATGAAATTTCAGTATTTTCATCTGGTTTCGTGATTTCTTTTTACCCTATGAAAATTAGAAAAATGCACCACAGGTTTCGGCCGAAAACCATACTCTATTTTCCCTCTGAAAAATGTGCCTCGATTTTGAGCCCAGCCCAAAACCCTAATCACCCTATAAACTGCAGCAACACGCACGCCCCTTCCCCTTCTTCCTTCTTCAAAGAGCTGACCCTAATTGTCATGGAAATCCAAAAAAACCCATAAAATGCATTCTAGCCAAGTTTGAGCAATTATGAAAAAGAAGCAATGTTCACACGCTATCGTTTTTATTGTACATTGTTTTAGCTAATTATGAGAATTTCTAAAATTGGAAAATTTTTGGCCAATTTCGAGAAATTATGAAATTTCAACGTCTAGGCTAAATTTCCTAGGACACATTCCACTATTTTTCGCTGATTTATAGAAACCCATATAACTTTCATTGTTTAGCCCGAATTTCGTGGGTTATAGTCTAATGTTTTCAGCCGATGTCAAAAGATCCTAAATCTTTTTCGTGTCTAGCCAAATTTTCGTGGGTTATAGCCCCTACTGAATTTGGCTGATTTCGAAACATTTGCAAATTTCAGCATTTTGCTTCGCTTCCGTGGGTTATAGTCTACTACTTTTTCAACCCAAACTTGAAATTTTCTAAAAAATAAATCAGTATTTTTGGCAATTTCTATGACAATTTTGGTGGATTTTGAAAATTTCAACAATTTGACCGAGTTTCATGGGTCATAGTCCATTTCTTTTGCAGGTTTCGAGAAATCCACCAAAAAAAATAGCGGTTTAACTGATTTTTGTGGGTTAGCCCAATGATTTTGGCCGAGTTCGAAACAATTGTAAATTTCAGCAAATCTGCCCGCTTTCATGGGTGTTTGTTGTTTCTACTTTATTTCTAGAAATTCTCAAAAATTACAGTGGTTTGCCCAATTTAAAATTTCAGCAAATTTTTATAAATACTAAAATTTTAGCAATTTGGCTATTTCCAAGGGTTAGTCCACCGTTTCTGACCAATTTGGAGATAGTTTGACAACATTCAGTGCTTATTCGATTTCCTTGAATGTCCATTAAATTTGGCCAGTTTCGAAAAGGATGAAATTTCAACATTTTTAGTAAGCTTTCTTAGTTTAGTTCATTGTTTCTTCAGGTCTTTGCAATTTAGCATGTTTGCTTTGTTTTATGATTATAGTCCACTAATTTTGGCCGACTTTCAGATATTCTGCAATTTCAAATTCATTGTGATAGCTCATTTCAAAAAAGTTGAAATTATGGCGATTTTGCCAGGTTTCATGGGTCATATAGTCCACAGTTTTTTATCGACTTTGAAAAATTCAAAGAAATTTCAGTGATTTTGACCAATGTCAAAAAATTCTAAAATTTTCAAAATCCCTAGTCCACTAATTTTTGTCGATTTTGAGGCAATCCTAAATTTTAGCATTTTGGTCCGCTTTCGTCGGTTAGAGTACACTATTTCTAGTCAGTTTTGAAAAAATCTAAAAGAAATCAGTGTTTTAAACAATTTCCATGTCAATTTTGGTAGTCCACTATTTTAGGTCGATTCAGAGAAATTCCGAAAAAATTCAACGTTTGCTCGATTTCCTTCAACTTCCATAATTTTGGCCAAATTTCCAAACTTCTAAAATTTCAGCATGTTAGCTAGGTTTCATAGGTTATAGTCCACTATTTTTTTGTGGTTTCGGGAAATCTATTGGTTATATTTCCCACTGTTTTTTTGGAAGAAACGAGAAATTCTATAATTTCGGTATTTTGGTCTGCTTTCATAGGTCCAATGAATTTGGCTGATTTCGGAAAATTCTAAAATTCCAGTATTTTGCCTGCTTTCCCAGGTGGCCACTATCTTTTGCCGATTACAAGAAATCATGATTCAATGTTTTACGTATCGGTCCGCTTCCGTGGGTCTATTTTTTGACGACTTAGAGAGATTCAGAAATTTCAGCATAGGTCTCGCTTTCGTAGGTTAGACCTACAGTGGGTTTTTCCTGATTTGTAAAAGTTCTCAAAATTTCAGCCTTTAGACCTGATTTCGTGGGTTCACTGCTCTTGGCAAATTTCAAGAAATTCTGAAATTTTCACATTTTGGTCCGCTTTCTTGGGTAGTCTATTATTTTTGGTCGATTTCGGCACATTCTGAATTTTTCATCACCTTGGCATACTTTTGTGGATTATAGTCTACCGTTTTTTGCTGATTTTGAGAAATTATTAAATTTCAACATTTTGGCCTACTTTTGTATGTGTCCACTGTTCTTTTTTTGCTGCTTTTGAATAATGACAATTTCAGTATTTTTCCTGATTTCCATGGGTTATAGTCCCCATTGGGGTGCACAACAGAATAGGAACATGGGTGACTGACTTACCATCATGCACCAGTGAATCACTGAAACACAACAGACATATATAGATATGGGCCATATGGTCTTCTTCTATGCTCAAAGAAGGTATAAGATTAGAGAACTCTCTGTGGTGGGGACATCCTCTGAGCGACCCGAATCATTTATTTTGTTCTACATGCCTAAAATAGCTTAAAGACTTAAGGGTGCAAAATCAAGTTAACTAAAATCCATTTGCCCCATGCATCATGTTGTTAAAAGAATGCAGAATTGCAGATATTTCAAACATAATTTTTAATGTTCAAGGCAAATCAAACAGATTTTAGGTGACTTGAACTCACATCCTTGGATTATTGTAGGCCTATAGAAGAAGATGAACAATCCGGGTTATTCTTAAGATGTCTCAACCATGAACATGAGCATTGGGCTCTGCAATAGTTTTTTACATCCTACAATGCATCTTATTAATTTATATTACTTATTATTACATCAATATATGGGTCAAAAGTTAGGAAATTAAAAAAAATGTCCAAAAGATAGTGTAATAGAATTGAGAACATTGAGATGAATGAGTGGCCAAATACTAAAAGACATGACAAAAAACGAGCTCATTGGTAAACAATTAGAGGTAAATTAAAGGCTAAATATTAAAAAAAACCTCACCCAACTATTGTGCATTTAAAAAAAACCACACCAAACTTTCTTTTTTTTTTAAAAAACCTCACCCAACTATGTTTTTAACACAATTTTTAAAAAAAAACCTCACTCACCCATGCCTGGAAAACATAGTTGGGTGAGGTTTTTTTTTGAAGTTTGGTTTGGTTTTTTTAAAATGCACAATAGTTGGGTGAGGTTTTTTTATATTTAGCCTAAATTAAATTAAGGATAAAATCAGGGAGACCTAGTTGACATGATATGGTCATGTTCAACAAAAACCGAAAACAACAGCTCAGAGAGAGGCGGCAGTAAAAAGTACTCCCTCCGATTGAAAATATAAGTCATTCTAGGTTTCTACGCGACTATTAAAAACAACCAAGGATTGAGTAAAAGTACTATATATTCTTGGTTTTTGAAACTCATAAATGAGTCATCAATTGTACAACATCCTATTTTTCCTCTTTTATAATTTTTTATTACTTCTCTTACAAAAAAAGGACAAGGGTAAAATTGGAAATCCCATAGAAAATTAATTCATGGACATTTAAGAATGACAAGACATCTCCTCGAAAAGTGACTTATATTATGAAACAAAACAAAAAAGGCTAGAATGACTTATATTTTGAAACGGAGTGAGTACTTGTTACTTTTAGCAAAAAGATTGGACCTAAGAAAGCTGAATGAGAAAAATGATTGGTGTAGCCAACCTCAAAGATTTGGCTCTGCTGTGGTTGTGTAGGTAATAAATCAACTAGAGAAGACTGTATTTTGTAGAAACAAAGAAAAAATACTTCTTTATAAGCATTCAAACCAGCTTCAAATAATGATGAAAAGATGTGTAAATGTACATAACTCAGATTATGTGTATAAACAGAATAATGATCCATATATATTGCATTTTAATCTGAAATAAGTCAGCTTAACTGACCTAAACTGGCAATTGGCAAGGCCAGACGTAAGACCAACAATATGCTCAGCCAATTCAGCTTCATCTATGCATTGTCTTGAGTGTACATTAGTAAAATGAGTAGTTAATTTTGATAAAACCTAGAAACATACCAAAATATCCTGTATCAGTATAATAAAGATCCTTCTACATCATGAATATTTATGAAAGAAATAATGTACATAAATCAGAAATACCAACCTCTTCAACTGGGGGACGTCTCCAGGAGCCATTTTTTGTTGGATTTTTGTATTGATTTTGTTCACTAATTTTTTTAAACCCCCAAAAAAACATTCATCAAATTATAACTGAACCGGTGAACAAATATGAATAGAAGCACATGTTTCTATGAATGTGACACGAAAAGAATAGCTTGAATATGTATAAGTGGATAGTAAGCGATTCACAGGTCCAATAAAGTATGACTGGATATAACTTGATATAGAGGAAGCATATGAGTAGGTTTCACATGTAAACAATTGAGGATATAAAAAGTGAAAAATACATAAATGGGACCATAAATGGCATATTAACCATGCAACTCGAAACTTGTTTTACTTAAAAACCAATATTTCCAATTCTTAACAGCATGGGACAAACAAAAACCTTCAACTACAAAAATAACATGAGATAATTAAATTTTAGTGTACCATTATAAAACATAGAACAGGAATCCTTGTTGGTCCATTTAGGATTTAGCTCTACAAAGGACCATCTCCTCTGCCAAATCAGCTGTTAACATGTTTTTAACTGCCCATCCAAGTCCATTTAGGTTTATCCCAAATCTATCCACAAACTACAGTGAAGACGCTCTTCTACTTTGGCACTGTCAATGGACTCCATCACATGCACTAACTAATATATCTAACTGAAGTACCACTAATATCTTGCAAATGAACTCGTTTCTTATCATCAATGATTGCTACTCACCCAACTTAGTGTGCTACAAAAAAAATTACATGTGTTCTAAAATTCCCCATTTCCTGATCTGTAACTCAACTGCTTTCAAACAAAGATCGGTTTAAGTAGATGACATATTTCAGCCAATGTAACACAGAACCACTGCTAAGATTTGCAATTCAATTTTTTTATTTGAAAAACAAACAATCTAAACATGCTATTTGATTATATTTTTCTAGCAAAAAGTTTAGTCCCCAAAACTGCCGTTTAACAGATAGTTTGCCACATGGCCCAACTCGTTAATTTGCATTTGCTTTGATGTAGGTGACCCAGACAAGGTTCAGATGAAACACACGTATATGAACAAAATGATAGATTTTAGGACAACATATAAAAGATATGAAAGAAGTAGACAGTTCTTATTTACAAAGAAGAATAAGCTATTAGAGAATACTACTACGTGGTGCTAACAAAATGCTAGAAAAGCTATAAAAAAGGGCTTTGAAATTCAAGGACTCACCACTTATTGATATAACTCATTAGTTTGTTGGTGGCATAGCAAACAGTGGATGATGGATATAGACTTTGAACTCTATTAACATGGCCAATGAGAGAATCACTACTAACAAGTTCGCAAAATTCTTCTGCCTGATATACAAGTAAGACATACGGAACTTCTGATCCTATGCTTGAAAGCTGCATAAAAAATGCAACTTAAGTTAACCATCAATTATATGTTTAGACACTCAATTGGAAACATGGTCATCAAAATTTTGGCTATTATTTGACTGACTTTATATATAAAAAGAAAAATATTACAAGAAGATAGGATTTTTAAACTAACATCCAGTTCCAGACTTCCAGTGCCTTCTTTAAGGTTCCTATCTAAGAAACTTCAAAGAAAATCTTAGCTTAACAATTTTTATATTGGGGCCTTGGAAACTGTATTATTCCACCAAATAACTCCGCTTTTACTGGTGCCAATCACATTAAGTGTACTTTTCCCCTTAAATAGGGTTGGCATCTGCGTCGGGCCAATTCGTGACCCGCCCACTTTGACCCGAACTGGATTGACCCGGTCCGGGTTCCGGTCCAACCCGCAAAATTTAGTGGGTCGACCCGGGTCAGATTTTCACCAAAAGAAACCCGCTCGTCTGGTCTGAATAACCCGAACCCGCTTCAAACCCGCCCGAACCCAACCCATGACCCGCCGGGTTTTTTTTAAATCTTTCTTTCAGCAAAATATTACAGAAAATATATGTATATATATATGTACATATACAGTACTGCAAAATATTGCATAACATATATTTTGCAGAATATATGTATATATATTCTGAAAAATATATGTACACATGCTGCAAGATATATGTATATATATGTATATATGCATATAAATATAAATATACTCTAAAATATTTCAAAATTTTATAAAAATGAGTGTGGACATCAAAATTAATTGATTACTACCCAATACTCAATTAGACAACCCTCACCTAGCTATTTATAGCCAACTCCACCTCTTCACTTCTCTCATCTCACCAATGTGGGACTAAAAGTTTTCAAAGTTTAAAATTCGAATACATTTAGTCCAACATTGGTGAGATGAGAGAAGTGAGGAGGTGGAGTTGGCTATAAATAGCTAGGGTGTGGTAGGCTGAGTAGTGGATAAGGAGCAATTAATTTTGATGTTCACACCATTTGATATACAATTTGAAATATTAACCAACTTTAAAAAAATACAAAAAAAACCAAAATACAAAATGGGCCAACCCGCGACCCGGCCCGAACTGAACCAGGTTCGACCCATGAGGGTTTGCGGGTTGACCAAGTCGAGATTTAAAATTCCCAACCCAGCCCGGCCCGGACCGGGTATTGACCAAATTCGACCCGAGCCAGCCCGATTAACGGGTCGACCCGACCTAGCCCGAACGACCCGATTGCCACCCCTACCCTTAAGCATCAAAAGACTAGCATCATAGTGAACATATTATTTCATAGATATCAAATGACCTGTATGGTTTACACCAATTATGACAATTAAATATTGTTTACTCTTCCAAATTTGCGATCCAACCAATCACATTAACCATAATTTTAACATAAAAACATCAAAGTGGTTACAAATGAAGTTTCAGGGTACAATAAATAGATACAACACTTGATACAGAGTAATTCCAAAATCAGGTGATGAATTTTTAAACAAATGAACTTTTTGATTTTGATCATATACACTGAAACACTGAAAGAATATACATAGAAAAAGTTCATCTAAAAGTCAATGTGATGATATTGATTCGTGCATATGACCAAAAACTAATATTATTAAAGGAAATGTTTCTATAATGAATGGGTCTGAGGCTCTGAGCCCAGACCAATATGCTCATAATTAAGCCCTGTTGAGAACGGGCTACCAATCGACCCATTTTTCTGCATCTCAACCATGCCAACACTAGACTAGTGCATCAATGAATCTCAAGTAATGAATTGTGTAAAGACAAGATTAAAATATCTTTACCAAACATTAAATGAAGATGAGAAAAGGTAAAAAGGGTCTTGCATTAAGCTGGTTGGAGCTTTCAATTAGGAAAAAAGGGGAGTTTACACTAAACAAATTCACAATCACAAACAGACTGATATCTCCTTTTTTTTCACAGGTATTCCTAATTGTTTGGCCTTATTTCTGTTACTTTAATTGTGTACTAAACTAAATGGCATGGAAACATGGCTTTTGGCTAATCCAATCAAATTAACGCACACAAAGGATAAAGTAGTCTGCAAATAACAAGGTAAAACATATCATAGCTATCACAATGGATTCATGCTTTGTTTATCGGTCCATTCGATATTGTTATCAGTAGAATCAGTAGAATCAGTAGAATCAGTAGAATCAAGACCTGAGATTAACCAGGAAGTGGTTGTTATGGACATGATTAGGAGTCACTTTATTATTTTTATAAGATTTGTTAATGAATTTCCAGTCTCGTTATATGCACAAGAACTTATCACTGAGTTGCTGCATGAACAGTAGACTCATAAAGGATTGTAACTACCGTTTCCGACGGATTTTCAATTTTCTTTTATTCATATTCTTGTATTTCAACTTTTCTATAAATCCTGCTCACATGAACCCAATTGCATTCACTTGGATATTCGATTATTTTGTTTGAACCCAAATTCTAATCCATACTATTATATTATTATTTGATGTTTTGTTATTTATGAAGCCCAAACCAAAATCCTAAGCCATTCAATAATCCTACTATTTGATTATTTATTCTTTTGTTTTAGCCCAATCCAAGCCTAGGCTTAAACCATTCTGTGTATATTAATTAATTGATATATATATAGGCAGTGAGGTTTGTGGGCTTTGGGTTAACGGGTTAGGGCATGGGCTATCTATGGGAATCATCAATTAAACCTAATCTAATACCCTCTCCTCCAACTAGCCGCCCTGACCTTCTTCCTCCTGCCTTCTCCATCTTCCTCCTACTTCACATCAACAGTACCCCACCGAACAACTCAAAACTCAAGCTTGCCTTGAAGCTCCCAACTGTCTCCTCACCATCCCAAGCCACCATCAGGCTCTCGCAGCCTCGCCACCGCACACAACCCCATCCTTTCATCCCTCCATCTTCCTCCTACTTCACATCAACAACACCCCACCGAACAACTCAAAACCCAAGCTTGCATTGAAGCTCCTGACTGTCTCCTCACCATCCCGAGCCACCATCAGGCTCTTGCTACCTCACCACCGCACACAACCCCCTCCTTTCATCCCCACCACAATCCCACACTCATCTCCTCACCAAGCGCCCCTGACCTCCGCCACTGCATCCCCGTCACCCTCATTCCAACATCAGCACCCCGACAGCTTCCCTGCCATGCTTCTCAACCCGAACTCCCTCTCTCACTCGACTTCCGCCACATCAACAACACCCCACCGAACAACTCAAAACCCAAGCTTGCATTGAAGCTCCTGACTGTCTCCTCACCATCCCGAGCCACCATCAGGCTCTTGCTACCTCACCACCGCACACAACCCCCTCCTTTCATCCCCACCACAATCCCACACTCATCTCCTTACCAAGCGCCCCTGACCTCCGCCACTGCATCCCCGTCACCCTCATTCCAACATCAGCACCCCGACAGCTTCCCTGCCATGCTTCTCAACCCGAACTCCCTCTCTCACTCGACTTCCGCCACCGCAGCACCAGCTCCACCACTACTGTGACCTCGCCCTCTCCTTGCTGCAGCCATCCCGAAGCCCCTTGCTGCTCCTCCCGCAACCACCTTCATCACTGCAATCTCAAGCAACACCCTCAACTGCATCTCGACCCCCGACTGCCTTCGCCGCTGCCGCCTTTGCTGCCACAACTGACAACACCCTGAACTCCACTGCCCGACGACAGCATCACTTCGCAACACATCCCGAACTCTACACCCTACTTCCATCTCTTCCTCACCTCCACACCCTACTGCCTCACACCCGACCCTGCCTCCATCCACTGCCATTAAGGGTGGCAATTGGCCCGAACCCGATCCGGACCCGCCTAGGACCGACCCAATAATTAGCGGGCATGGGCTAATAGTTCTCATTTCGGGCCAAGCTCGGGCTCAAATTTTTAGGTCCAAGAAAATTTTCGGCCGGGTTCAGACCCAAGTGTTTAGGCTCGATGAGCCCGAATCAAATTTTTATACGTGCATGTGTATGTTTATATATACATCATGTATATTATGCATGAGTTTTTTTAAAAGAATATTCATGTAAGTAGAAATGAGTGTTAAAGTTTATACATAGAGAAATTATATCTTATATATAAAATTAAATGAAAATAGACAAATTAGATGTGAATTACTCAAAAGTTTGTAGTATTTCTATTATTGTTATTTTTTTTATCGTATATTATTCTTGATATAGTTTTATTTTATGGAAAAGATATATATTAAAACATGCATAAGTAGTTCAAGCCTCGGCCCGAACCTATTTTCGGGCCTAATTCGGGCCCGTACTTGGGCCTAATTTTTTAGCTGGAAGAAAAGTCAGGTTGGATTCGGGCATATGTTTTAAACTTCGGACTCGGACTCGAGCCTATATGGTCCAACCCAAACCCGGCCCATTGCCAGCCCTAACTGCCATCCTCCATCACCGACAGCCTCATTCACACTCGACGCCCGATTACTGCCTCAATCGCACCAGCAACCTAGCAAGCCCACCACCTTGTTGCCTTCACCAACCCAACGACCCGAAGTCCGCTTTGTTGTTCGCCGCTCTTATTGTCATCTTGTCGTTATTGTCGTGGTGCTTCTCTTCTTCCCGTTGATCGTTTGCATTCATAACTGTCGCGTAAAAGGCAAACATCTCTTGAATTCTTTTATTGTTCATGTTCAAGAAACATTTATTAATCTCCACAAGTAGTTATTTACATTGATTATCATATCTCATCGAATTGTCGTATTTCAAGGAAAACTATTATTGATTCATCGGTGAATCAGAATAATGGTTTTCTTTATTGTGTCATATCATAGATCATATATTGAACCATTAACACACTTCATATTGTACTAACGAATACTTGAAAGTCCTGCCCTGTTGTTTTCCCAAAATTGTACTAATAATTTGTCACAGTTCCCGATACTGAAATTTAGAACTTTATATATGAAAGTTGTAACCCTCTGTGTCTGGAATCCAGATCTTCTGACGGATTTGAAAACCGATTAGTAGATTACAAGATAGTGGTATTTTAGTGTTGTAATGTCGGAGTATTCAGATTATCCATTTTAAATGCATCGTCTCGTAAACTAATTGATAATACAATCTACTATTGAAATTATAACCTGATAAAATCTTGTTTACTAATAGACACAATCAAGAACAAGATTATTATTTTTGTGGAATTTAATAAGGATTTTATAATAGAGTTATAAGCCCGAGATCTTAACCGTAACCTGCTGCCTAAACACTAGACCAATAAAGAACTGACTGGTAGACATAGTTGCTAATGATTGGAATGTGTCGTGTAAATATGCATTGAAATCGGCAGGGAGTATTTCTGTAACCCCTGATGGAACCTAATTTGTTTTCTCGTAGCAGTAGGAAAGTCAGTTTTTGTACAGCAACCTATTGTTGTCCAAAATTTGTATCTTCATGTATTTAAATATAAATATGTTTATTCCTCGCATTTAATAAATTGAACTTTATACCATACATTGCATAGCCCTTGATACCTTCTTGATCATATTCTGACACTTGTTTTCATTGATTGCATGTTCATGAGTAATTATTGCAAAAGAATAACAAGCCGGGGTAATAAAGGGAAAGACCTTGTAGTGGACAATATAGGAGAGTGTACTCGGAAGGGGCCCGTATTTTCCGTCATAGTGCCTCTTGTTTACACGTTTACATATTTCCCGATTACATGATATGATTCTTATTAATGTCACTGCAAAATCTGAGTACATCTATATAATAAAACACAAAGAAAGCTATCAAGTGGTTCTCCTTCAATTCCTCCAAAATCAAAGGCCCAGATCTAAACCTTACAAAACACATTTTCCCCCCAAAACTCAAATTCAAATTCCCCTCCCCCTAAAACAACTCGTTTATTTATTTAATTATTTCTCTCTCTCTCTCTAAACAACTCGTTTATTTATTTAATTATTTCTCTTTCTCTCTCTCTCTCTCTCTCTCTCTCTCTCTCTATATATATATATATATGTGTGTGTGTGTGTGTGTGTGTGTGTGGAAACATTTATACCCCAATTTATAATTATTTACAACTAATTATTGTCATACTATTCAAACTTCAGCTACATAATTGTTGATTTACTGTTTACAAGACTTTTCATATGCTGTATCGTTCTGAAGACGTGCCGTAGGCACGTGGCCACGGGAAAATCTAGTAATCTTATAGAATTCACCACTAGAGTCTAAACGTTTACATGATTGTATCATGGTTTTAAATCTCGAATTTCGGACTCATCTCGGCAAGGGGTGTTTCGTCTCGGATCGGAGATATCGGAGAAGATCTCGGGGAAATGTGATCATATCGGATATTTATTTTCTATACTCAATAAATATTTTTTTGTAACTAAATAAGATATTATATGTCCTACATGTTATTTATTATATAAAATACTGTATAATGCAACTAATGACATGAATCAATTACAGTAAATCTGCGCATAATTTAACAATAATATAGAAGAGAATATAATATAAGTATATAACTAAATTGAATTTGCGTTGATTAGAAAAAATGTATTAGTTAATAAACTTACTTGACTTTGCATATATACAAACAATTGCGATACGAAATCCTCACATTATTTTAGTTTAAAGTCCTATATTGAAAAACATATATGCAAAAAGTAAAACAATTTTTTTTAATATATTCACAATAATATTTGTCTATTTCGGCTGATATTTCGCCAATTTCGATAATATTTCGGCCGATATTTCGATAATTTCGGCTAAAATTTACATATTTCGGTCCAAAACGATGTAGAGTATAAAATATGTGATTTCGTACCGGCAAGCTAGCCGGAAAAAAAAATTTCGGCCGAAATTTCAGCCGTATCGGAGGAAATTTAAAATAGTGGATTGTATGCATCCGAACCTGTAGTATGGGACGCAGGATTGCGTGCATTAGATAGGATTAATAAAAAAATTGATATACTTAAGATTAAGATTGAACACATGCATGATTCCAGTTTAACAGTTTACATGATTCATGTTTACCAGTTTACCGGAATCATGTTCACAAGTTATATTATTTCCGTTTACATGTTTACATTTTCCCGTTTACATGACTTGTTTTTCGATTTATGATTCCAGATTAAATAACTTCATATTTGCATGTTTCCAAATTCATGATTCCTTGGTTATCGATTGAATATACTTTGAAATCATGTTTTCCCGTCTTTATGTTTTCCTCGTGTATAAGTTTACAATTGTTACTTATATCGTTCCAGATCCTTGTTTCCTTGTTCCTTGTTATATCGTACCTTATTGTTTCACTGTTTGTTATTTGTTGTCCGAAGCTTGCTCTAACGGATACCCTCTATTTTTAGTTAATGTTTATACAGGTACAGATATGAGATACTGAAGCAACTTGGCGAACTGTTTACTGTATTCTACATTCTCGAGTATTTTGACCCGAAATTCTCATATTTCAGGTATTGATTATTGATTATATTTCATGTGATTATTATTATTATCTGTGTTGTTGAGCTTACTGATATTGTACAGCTTATGGTGATATGAGTTGGTATACTTATACCATTCGCTAGGCTTTAGTTGCGTGTACTTCCGTATTTTAGGAAGCGGGGATACAAGTTGGTGCCGCCTATTGTGCCGATTTCTTACCCAGTGTTTCTATAGGCGGTAGGCAAGGCGAGGCGGTGGAGTTGCTACCTAGCGCCTTACCACCTAGGCGGTAGACTGATTTTTAATTTATAAATGAAATTAATTTTATATTTTACTTTGTAAGTTTCAAAAAAATCATTAAAAATTACAAAAAATCATGTTAATCCAAAAGCATTGTTAGTAACAAGCAAATAGTAGAAAACCATTGAAATTTATTAGAATATCAATACACACATGTAGTTTGAGCACCAGGGTGGTAGGCAGACGTTCCATCCAACGCCTTCGTCTAGGCGAACGCCTACAAAAACAGTGTTCATTCCTACGAAACCCAGACCTTGCTTGCACATAGAGGCCCAAGCCCAGCATAAAGCCAGAGGTACTAGCTCATGCACCAATAAACAATGTGCTTATGACACCCTTGTGTGCCAGCTAGACCCACTTCCACCACTAAATGTTATTGATCCGTATAATATTTTAAGTGACTGAAGGAGGGTAGTTTTTTTTTCTTCCGAGTTTTAATCTTCAAAAGTAGAAGTCCGTATAACATAAGATTTTGCAGGGTATATATACATAAAGTTTGAATATGTACATTGGCAATACATAATGTCTTCAGAAGGTAGGACTCCAGAAAAAATTTATTCACAAATGCCTGCCAAGTATCTAGGGATGGCAAGTGGGCCGGGTCAACCGGCAATCCGCCCGCGACCCGCCCGTTGAACCCGGCCCGTGAAAGGGTTTGGCGGGTTCGGGTCGAACCCGTGAACAGTAACGGGTCGACCCGGGTCGTCGAAAATGTGAATCCAACCCGGCTAACCCGGCCCGCGAACCCGTTAAAAAATGCCCAATCCGCCGCCAACCCACGAGTCGACCCGCGGGTTACGAACCGTTGGACCCGTACGGGTCGAACGTTCAACCCGTTACGGGTCGACCGTTCGACCCGTGGGTCAGCGGAACGTTGGGGGGCTTACTGTACAACAGAGAGCCGTTTGGCTCTCTCCTAGCCCTTTTTTTTTTTTGGTTTTTTTTTTGTTTTTTTTAATATTTTTAGCCTATAAATACCCTTCCAAAACCCCATAAAAAAAATCACACCTTACTCTCTTACTCTCTCTACTATTATAACTCATTTCTAAGAAATTTTTCAACAATTGAAGTATTCAACAAGCAAATCTTCAAGGCATATACATGATCAAATTTCGATCGTATCGAAATCAAAATTCAACAACGTCTTCAACTCTTCAACTCTCGTCCAACTCCAAGTGATCAAATCGTCAATTCTCCTTCAAGCTCCAAGGGAAAGCATTATCAACGTCCACAAGTGGGAGCAACTCGTCGGAAGAACAACAACAACAACAACAACAATAGCTTTGCTTGTAATAGCAACTCGCCCGACACGTTAGAAATTGTATTATATCTTTGCTTGTTATGTTAAATTAGAAAAATTGAAGTAAATTAAAATTGTATATAAGAAATATGTTAGTGTATAAAACATATTTGTGAAATGAATTCTTCATTTCATTAAACATTGTGAAAATTGTATAACTTAAATTCATATGAATAATATTGCAATTTTTTTGCCAATTTCACTCTTTCAATCTTATTATTATTATTTCGATTTTTAATGTTTATTATTATTATTATTATTATTATTATTATTATTATTATTATTATTATTATTATTTTAAGTTAAAAAATATTTTTAAAAAACCTATCTATCTAAACTGGCCAACCCGCAGGTCGACTCGACCCGACCCGGGTTGGACCCGAAAGGGTTCACGGGTTGGGCGGGTCGACTTAAACACCTTTCGGCCTGGCCCGGCCCGGCCCGGTTAAGTCACCAAACCGGCCCGAACCCGCCCAAGTCAACGCCCAACCCGGGCGAGTCCGGCCCGGCCCGGCCCGTTCGACCCGAATGCCAACCCTAAAAGTATCTATCTAGAAGAGATTATATATGCCAAAGTAATTCTTAGTGTATAGTATAAAAGAAGAAATATACTTTATTGGACAGATATAACTGAATACGATTTCTCATATATATAGGAGAAGACCAAAAGTAAACTAATTCTTTTACCGATGTGAAACTAAACTAAACATTATTTTAACACTCTCCCTCAAGCTGGTGCATAGATATTGTCGAAGCCAAACTTGCTCAAGAAGGTTTGAAAAAGCTATAATGCTTTATTTAGAATATTAGTAAGTTGTTCACCGGACCGGACATATGAAAATGAAATCACCTTTCTCATCACAAACAAAGTAACAATCAATTTCGATATGTTTCGTGTACTCATAAAACACTGGATTTTCAGAAATATGTATAGCAGCCTGGTTATCGCAGTGGAGTTGGAACTGGAGATCATAATGGAATTATTAAGTCTCAAAGAAGATTTTTAGCCATAAAAATTCAGAGATCAAATGCCCGATGGCTCGGTATTCAGATTCTGCACTAAATTTAACTACAACGGGTTGCTTCTTACTTTTCCAAGATATTAGATTCCCTCCAAAGAATACAACGTACCCACTAGTTGAGCCTATTATCAACTGATCGTGCCCAGTCAGCATCAGAATAACCTAATAAAGAATGTGAGTTTTCAGGCTTGAATAAAAGTCCTTGCCCTTGGGCCTTCTTAAGATAGGGAAGAATGTGAACCACTGCTTCTCAAAGAGTGATGGTCGGTGCATCCATTAACTAGCTAACTCGACCAATTGCACAAGCAATATCTGGCCTAGCCACCGAGAGATATATGAGTTTGCTAACCAGCATGTTATATCATCCTGGATTAGAGAATAATGCATCATTAGAGAAGAAGGGCAACTTAATATTGAATCCATAGGTGTGTCACTGGGGCGACATCCCAACATTCTTGTCTTAGTAAGAATATCAATAACATATGTTCTTTGTGAAAGAAAGATAGCATCCTTCGTGTGTGCAACCTCAATGCCAAGAAAGTATCGAAGCGGACTAAGATCCTTCGTTTAAAAAGTTTGTGCTAACTGCTGTTTGATGTCTGCAATACATTGCGAGTCACTAGCTGTGATAATGATATCATCAACATAGACTAAAAAGATAACAACGCATTTACTTCATTTTTTTGCAAATAGAGAATGGTCTGCCTTGCTTCTAAGGAATCCATAAGAGCACACAATTTTTTCAAACTTTTCAAACCAAGTCCGAGGAGACTGTTTGAGGCCATAAAAAAACTTTTTTAGCGAGCATACAAGATTCTCCCCCTGTTGCTCAAAACTAAGAATTTGCTGCATATACACCACCTCTTTCAAGTTCTCATTCAGAAATGCATTCTTTACATCAAGCAGATGAAGAGACCAAGAACAATTTGATGCAAGCGAGATATGAATCCGAACGGATGTAAGTTTCGCAATTGGACAAAATGTCTCTGCATAGTCGACCCCAAATTCATATGTATATCCTTTAGCGACAATGCGAGCTCTGAGTTGTTCAACTGTGCCATATGAATTATGTTTGACTATGAATACCCACTTACAACCAACCGATTTGCCACCCACAGGGAGATGAACCAACTGCCAAGTATCATTCTGCCAAAGAGCATGCATTTCATCTTTCATGGATGCAGTCTAACCAGGGTGCTCAAATGCTTTCTGAACATTCTTAGGAATATAGAAGGAATCCAAAGAAGAGGTAAAGGCTCAAAAAGATTTGTTCAGTTTATAAGAAGAAACAAACTTGGCAAAAGGATAGTGAGTACAAGTACGTTTAGTCTTACACTGAGAGACAAGTAAATCATTTGTGTTAGGGATATTACCGACATAAGTGGTTGGCACTAGTTGAACAACAAAAGGTACCACTGGGATGGTCGAGTCTGAACGATTCTTTTTTATTCCTTACAATAACTCAAACTAGCGGGGATGGTGAAAAATCAAAACTCTCTACAACAGCCCTAGTAAATTGAGAGTTTTGGAAGGAGTTTGTTAAAAAAAAGGCTTGTGTTTGAAAAATGAAATATCCGCTGCGATAAACTTTTTTTCCGTGAAGGACCATAGCAAATATTACCTTTTGAAAAATGTGAATATCCCAAAAAACACATTTAGTAACACGTGGGTAAAATTTATCAGTGCATGAGCAGAGATTTTGAACAAAACATGTGCAACAAAAAACACACATGATGATGTGGAAGAAAGGAAAATGAAGGAAATGATAAAAAAGACATGTTCCAAAGAATCTGAATCAATAATTCATTGATGTGAGAAAACATAACAAATATTACCCGGTTGAACAAAATTACCGGAAGGAGGGGCCATCATGGTGAGGAAGGTCTGATACTCTGCAATAGAAATGGTATATTGGGACGAGATTGGCACATTTGTAGGAGCAACAGTGGAAGAAAAAGATTTCACAGTAGAAAACTGATGAGCGGCAGTAGAACAACCGAGAGGTTTCCAGCACGTCTCATACTCGTGAGATCGTTCGTGAAAGTAGGTGCAATACTATGTTGAAGCATTGATCTTCACCACGGTCTGAGAGATTCTTGGTGGTCATGCGCTCTGTCTTCAACAGAGGAAGATCAATTGGAGGAAAAAAGCATATCTAGATTAGATATGAAGGTAAAGACGGATTTAAATGAGAGATGTTGATTGGAAAGGGGATTAAGAACGGGCACGCATCACAGTGCAGCACACATCATGGAGCATTTGCAGGGTGGAGGTCGGGTTTGGATTTGGTGTGGGCTAGTGAGGAAGGTCTGATACTCTGCAATAGAAATGGTATATTGGGACGAGATTGGCACATTTGCAGGAGCAACAGTGGAAGGAGAAGATTTCACAATGGAAAACTGATGAGCGGCAGAAGAACAACCGAGAGGTTTCCAACACGTCTCATACTCATGAGATCGTTCGTGACAGTAGGTGCAATACTGTGTTGAAGCGTTGACCTTCACCACGGTCTAAGAGATTCTCGGTGGTCATGCGCTCTGTCTTCAACAGAAGAAGATCAGTTGGAGAAAAGCATATCTAGATTAGATATGAAGGTAAAGACGAATTTAAATGAGAGATGTTGATTGGAATGGGGATTAAGAACGGGCACGTATCACAGTGCAGCACACGTCATGGAGCATTTGGAGGGTCGAGGTCATGTTTGGATTTGGTGTGGGCTGTTTTGGATCAGGTTTTGGCTGATTTGGTTCAAATTTGGATCCGGTTTGGGATGATTTGGGTTGTCTTCGGATATGGATATGGGTTGTGTTTGGTTCGATTCAGGGTTCCGGTTCAGGTTTGGTGGGTTCGGTTTAGATTTGGATTGGTTTGGATTGGTTTGGGTCTGGATTGGTTTGGTTCGGTTCAGATCTGGATTGGTTTGTGATATGGCTAAAAATAGGATTAAATCGGGACAGTTCAAATCGGGCACGAATCTTAAAGCTTTCAGGGGTAAACGGTAATTTCACCTACAAACGGGTCTGTAATGGGAACTGGATCTTTCTTCAAAGCCCAATAACCTATGAACGAATTTGCCTTACTGGGTACGGGTCTCTACCCATTACAAACCAGTTCAGAAGGATAAAGAAGAATTCAGATTCATAATTTCCCTAAGAGGTGGTCTTAACCACTTCTATCCATCCACACCGGAAAGTAGAGATTTACTCCTATCTCGAAACGGATCCCTAAGGCAACTATAAAAATTCCTCTCCCCCTACCATAAGGAGGTAATCTATCTTTTTCTACATAAAGCACTTTCATAATCTTTCTGATTACTGACAAGAGCGTCGGAGGGTGCGTCGTCGTGATCCATCCCGGTGTTTCGCACTTTTTGCAGGTTCGTAGCAGCCGCAAGAAACCAAGTCAACACGTTGGTGAAGGTCAACAGGTTTGCCTTGTTCGTTTTCTCAAGAATCCACAAATTCTATCTATTACCCCCACACCAAATTCAGCAACAACGGATTGGCACCGTCTGTGGGAACCGAAAAGGCAACCCAACCTAACTTCATTAGCGAGATTAGTTTCAAGCCATGCATCCAAAAGAGAAGGAGAAGGCAGCGGTCTCCAGCCGAAGAACCACTTCTCTTCCTCCTCTCCCTCCTCTAGCTCAAGGTGCTCCTCCTCAACAGGCCCCTCCAGGGTCTCGGGGGGCTCTCGTAGGAGTCGTCCAAAGCAACATCCTCCTCAGGACCATGTCACGGTCCACAATCCTCCAGTTGACTCTAAGGCTTCTCAAAGCCCTTCCGAGCGAGATCTCCGTCAAGTGATTGCCAACCGCCAAAAGGAGGTCAACCTCCAAACTCGCCTGAATGGATGGCGAGCCCTTGGGGGAGTCCATCAACCTGAGCACCCAGGGGTCTCAAGAGTCCGGACCCCCCGCCAACCGAGGACCAGAAGATCCCCTCCCCCGAGGGGGCGAAGAGAGTCCCCTCAACGTCATCGGCGGAGAACTCATTCTCCAGTAAGCTGAGCCACACATAGGGACCGCCAAGATGGAGAGGCACCGGTCACAAGGGCAGAGTTCCAAGATTTTTAAAAGGCTGTTCTGCGGGCCCTCAACGCCACTCCTAACCACGAGCAACGGTCACCTAGTCCTCAACCTGCCCCAAGCCATCACCACCGCACTCCTAGTCCTCTTTCGCATGGAAAAGAGTCTAGGAGATCGGCAGGATATGACCGAAGGGAAGACTCAGTCTACCGCCGTCTCCACGATATGGAAAGGCACCTTGGCCGACTTGACAGAGAAGAGGAACAACGGGCGAGGAATTTCCGCCCGAGCAGGCCCCCGTTCTCCCGAGCCATCATGGAAGCCCCGGTCCCGCAAAACTTTAAGCTCCCTAACTTTGAGTCATACAATAGGGAGTCGAACCCCGCCGACCACATCGAGAGTTTTAAAACTCTCATGATGATCCACCAGCCTTCGGATGCACTCCTTCACAAGACCTTCCCTGCCACGCTGAAGGGACCTGCGAGAGAATAGTACTCTCGACTCACCCCGCCCTCCATCTTCTCATTCGATCAGTTCGAAAGGCTCTTCCTTACTCATTTCGTAAGTAGCCGCCGAGCCAAGAAAACAAACGTATCTTTGGTGACCCTCCGCCAAAGAAAGGGTGAATGCCTAAGAGATTACGTTCGGTGCTTCACCGCTGAAGTCTGGTCTATTGCCTCCCTCAACCAAGCAGTAGCCCTTGCGGCATTCGAGCGCAACGTCACTAATGCCGACCTCAAGGCGTCTCTTGCCAAGAAGCCTCGAAACTTCTCAGAACTCCTGCTTAGGAGTGAGAAGTACATTCGAGTGGAAGAGGCTCTCAACCCCCCCCCTCTCGAGGAATCATCTTCCGGGAACAAACGGAAGAATACGAGCGAAGAAGAGTCCCAGAAACTCCAGAGGGACGACAATGGCCAATGCCGCCTAGCTCCTCGTTTTGAGAAGTTCACCCCCCTCAATGCTAGTATATCAACAGTTCTTATGGAGGTGGACAAAGAAGGGCTACTCCGTGCTCCTCCAAGAATGAATACCCCTGGCAATTAAAGAAACAGGGATAAGTGGTGCCGCTTTTATAGGAACCACGGCCACGACACAGATGATTGTCGAGCTCTCAAAGAGGAGATCGGAAGAACTCATACAGCGGGAACACCTAGACAAGTTTGTCCGAAGAGACGGGGCCGACCTTCCATCCCGAGGAGCCTACAAGCGAACAGAGAGGTCCATCGAGTGCCAAAATTCCGAACCTGGGGCCGTCCTCCACTTCATCCAAGGAGGTCCAATGGGAGGAGAACCCAACTCCTCCCAAGAGGCATTCACCCTATCGTAGAAGTAGGATCTCGGTTTTCAATAAGGCCGATGCTAGTAACCCGGCCAATAGCATGTAACAATGGTTCACCCCATCGAATCGGTCATTTAGTTTATTTCAATAAAACTTAAACTTTTGTCTATTATTGTACTTGCTTCATTTCTACTTCTCCGAGTCACTTCTACGACTCGCTAAATGGTAAGTTCGGAGTCCAGGTTGTCCTACGGAGCTGCTCCCACCACTTACTAAGTTCAAAAAACGAGTTCGGAGTCCAACACTTGGTTCGAAGTTGCCTTAGCCGCTTGTAAACAAGCAAGTGCGGGGCAGCTCACCATTCGAAATTGCTCCTACAACTCGTCAACTCTCTCAACAACAAGTTCGGAGTCCAACACTTGGTTCGACGTTGCTTAGCCGCATGCAAACAAGCAAGTGCGGGACAGCTTACCATTCGGAATTGTTCCTACAACTATTGAACCTCTTCTCAGCAAGTTCAGAGCTAAAACTCTCCCCTAGAGTTGCTCCTCAAACTTGTCTCTCAAATGGCTCTCTCCGAGAACCAAGCTCTTCGCTTCGCTCGCTCCCAGAGTGAACCTCTTCTCAGCAAGTTAGAGCTAAAACTCTCCTTTAGAGTTGCTCCTCAAACTTCTCTCCCAAACGGCTCTCTCCTAGAGCCAAACTCTTCGCTTCGCTCGCTCCGAGAGTAAACCTCTTCTCAGCAAGTTCAGAGCTAAAACTCTCTCCTAGAGTTGCTCCTCAAACTTGTCTCCCAAACGGCTCTCTCCTAGAGCCAAGCTCTTCGCTCCGCTCGCTCCCAGAGTGGACCTCTTCTCAATGAGTTCGGAGCTAAAATTTTCCCCTAGAGTTGCTCCTCAAACTTGTCTCCCAAACGGCTCTCTCCTAGAGCCAAGCTCTTCGCTCTGCTCGCTCCCAGAGTGGACCTCTTTTCAACGAGTATGGAGCTAAAACTCTCCTCTAGAGTTACTCCTCAAACTTGTCTCCCAAACGGCTTTCTCCTAGAGCCAAGCTCTTCGCTCCGCTCGCTCCCAGAGCGGACCTCCACAACGAGTTCGGAGCACGACTCTCCCCTAGAATTGCTCCTCAGACTAGTCTTCCAAGAACGGACTTCCCCTAGAGCCATGCAACACTCTTCTCAACTTCGCAAAGACAAAGATGTTGCGGGACTATCTTGACCTTGAAGAAGGATGATTCTCCAATTCATCTCGGAAGAGAACTTGTAGATCTTCGAGATAGCTTCGAAACAAGGGGTCACACGCCCCGATCCGACCTCCGTAGCACTGGGAACGTTGGTTACAATACAAATGCGAGAAGAACTCTCCCTAGACGTTGGCAACGTGTGTCGAGCATTCTTGCCACCGACGTCCAAATGTGAGAAAAAATCTCTCTTGGACTTCGGCAACATGCGCCGAGCGTTCTTGCCACCGACGTCCAAATGTGAGAAAAAATCTCTCTTGGACTTCGGCAACATGCGCCGAGCGCTCTTGCCACCGAAGCTTAAATTGGAGAAAAATGCCTCAAGATCCGCACTCAAATCAAGATCAACGGTGGTGATTAGAGCAAAAAGAGAGAGTCAACGGTCTACTATTAACCGTCATGTGTCTAAGCCGCCGAAGTCCACTCCTTGTTCGAAAATGCAATCCGAGCGCTCTTGCCACCGACCACGAAACGAGAAAAAAATTTATCAAAAAAATCAACGGTCAACGTTAACTGAGTCAACGGTCAACCATTGACCGCCACGTGCCAAGCTGCCGAAGTCCTCTCCTGGTTCGGAAATGCAATCCGAGCACTCTTGCCACCAGAGCTCAAATTGGAGAAAAATTTCGCCTCAAAATTCGTGCACAAACATGATCTGCAGCTCAGATACAAGCAATCAAAAAAAGGGGAAAAGAAACTAAGGGGTTAACAGGTCGGATTAAACCCGTTATGGGACCCAAACCCGTCAACCCCCTTCTTCTCCACTCCCGCCAAAAACCAAACAGAAGAAAAAAGACCCAACTTCCCCTCCGACGCTTCCTCGTCAACTCCGCCCTCGCCGAAGGCCCTTTCGACCTCAATCGTCGCCGAGCTCCCCATCGCGAGCTCGAACCCATCACCATGGCTCCGACGAGCTCCCGCCTTCGCAAAGCTTCACCATCGTCAACCGCCCTTCTTCCTCGTCGAAGCTTCGCCGAGCTCTGCCGAAGCTCAGTTGCTGACCTCCTTTTTCTCAAGCTCCCCTCGCAAAGCTCTATTGCTCTCCTTAACGAGCCATCTCCTCACCGAGCTCTCCCATGGCCGAAGCTCGAGCTCCACACCATCATCGCCGAGCTCCGACGAGCTCTTCGCCGCTGCAGTCGAGGTCCGCCGCTGCCGAAGTCGCGAAACTCGCCGTCAAAATCCGAGCGTTCTCGTCACCAGAGCCCAAACAAGAGAAAAAAGCTCTCCTCCACTGCTGAGCTCCACACCGTTGCTGCCGAGCTCCGACGAGCTCTTCGCCACTGCAGTCGAGGTCCTCCGCTGCCAAAGTCGCGAAGCTCGCCGTCAAAATCCGAGCGTTCTCATCACTGGAGCCCAAATGAGAGAAAAAAGCTCCATGCTGATATCACTCCTCATCGAAGATGCTCGAAGCATCGTCGAAACACCTATGCCGACCTCTCTCCATTACCAACTCAAAGCTGCGTCGAAGCTCCAACCGAGCTTCTCCTCCATGGCTCCGTCAAGCTCCCCGCTTCGCGAGCTCCCCTCACCGAACCCATCACCTCCGAGCTCAGTTTCTTCCATTTCGCGCCTCCTCGTCGAAGCTCCGCCGAAGATTTGAGCCCCTCCCCTAGCTTGTCGCCGACCTCCATCTCCCATGGCTTCATCAAGCTCTCCCCATGCCGAGCTCGACGCCTCCTCTCGAAAGTGTCTCCCATGCCGAGCTCTCTCTTCGACAAGCTCGATCACCTCTTTTACTCCTCGTCGAAGCTTCGACAAACTCCGAACGCATCGCCGAGCTCCCCCCATAGTCTCTGTCGAGCTCTTCTCACCATCGAGCTCCCCTTCCACCAAGCTCCAATGAGGTCCTCGGAGCTGTCAAAGAAGAGCAGGGAAGACGAAGGAGAAGGAAAGACAGAGAAGAGGATAAGAGAACAGAGCAAAGAAAAAAGGAAAAAAAAGTCAATGAATCGCCGTTGACCATGCCACGTGGCGTCGACGTGGACTTAGGCAGCTCTCGCCGAGAGTTCTTGCCACCGAGCTCCAGACGAGAGAAAAATGGGCTCCTCCTGATGCGCGCTCATCTGATCATGATCAACATGCAGCGACATGTCACGTGTCCAGGTATTTATTTATTTAATTGAATTAATTATTTAAAAAATCCGAAAAAAATATTTAAAAATCGAAAAAATTAATTAAAAAATTCTTAAAATAATTATTAATTCGAAAAATTATTTTAAATTCTGAAAATAGTAATTATTAAATTAGAATAATTAATTAAAATTTTCGATAATTAATTATTTAATTTGGAAATTAAATAAAAAATTCAAAAAAATATTAAAAATTGGAAGAAAAAATTCAAAAAATCTGGAAAAATCACAAAAAATCCAGAAAAATCTGAGAATAATTTTGGACATTTTACAAGCTCAGAATAACACCGTTACGCCCCGAACTAGATCCAACTCTCCCGAGAACTCCGATAAAATTCCATACGCCATTAGAACAACAAACTACTCAAAGGCTATTAAACTCAGTCTTCAGAAGTGGGGGGCTCGTGATATAGCTAAAAATAGGATTAAATCGGGACCGTTCAAATTGGGCACGAATCTTAAAGCTCTCAGGGGTAAAACGGTAATTTCACCTACAAACGGGTCTAAAATGAAAACTGGATCTTTCTTCAAAGCCCAATAACCTATGAACGGATCTGCCTTACTGGGTACGGGTCTCAACCCATTACAAACCAGTTCAGAAGGATAAAGAAGAATTTAGATTTATAATTATCCCTAAGAGGTGGTCTTAACCACTTCTATCCATCCACACCGGAAAGTAGAGATTTGCTCCTATCTCGAAACGGATCCCTAAGGCGACTATAAAAACCCCTCTCCCCCTACCATAAGGAGGTAATCAATCTTTTTCTACATAAAACTCTTTCATAATCTTTCTTATTACTGACAAGAGCGTCGGAGGGTACGTCGGAGGGATCCATCCCGGTGTTTCGCACTTTTTATAGGTTCGCAGCAGCCGTAAGAAATCAAGTCAACACGTTGATGAAGGTCAACAGGTGAACAGGTTTGCCTTGTTCGTTTTCTCAAGGATCCACAAATTCTATCTATTGCCTCCACACCAGATTCAGCGGCAACAGTTTGAATTGGCAATAGAGTTCAAGGATGATGGTAATGGAGTTGGCTGGCGGTGTAAATGTTTCAGGTTGGCTGGTGATGGAGTTGGTTGATGGTAATGGTGGGTTTCGGCAGTCAGAGAAGGGTGGAGATGATGGTCGGGTTTGGAGGAGGGTGTGGACGTGATGAGGTCGTGGGTTGCGGCAATGGAGATGAGGAGAGGGTGGGGATTAGGGTTTGCGTGTTAGGGTTTTTGGAGATGATAAGGTGACGGCTAATGGGGTTTGTGGGTAGTGGGTTGGGGTGGGAAGAAGAAGAACCTTACTTGATTTAGATTTTCTTTTTTTTCTTTTTTCTTCTTTTTTAATACCAGAAAAGAAGAATCAAAAGAACTCTAATCTTTTTGTATTATTTTCCTACTTTGATGCCATATTAACGTATAGTATAAGAGAAGAAATATACTTTATTGGATAGATATAACTAAATCTCCTAAATATAGGAGATTAAACTAATTGTTTTACAGACATGGAACTAAACTAAGCACTACTTTAACAGTAATCAAATTGTACAAGTCCCAATAACTACCCTAAAGGATACTTGCAAATTGTGTATGAGTGCATGAACTACTAGAACAAGACACCTATGAAAACTAAATTGTTTAATAGACTACCTACAAGCAGTAGGGACTGGTTCTTTCTATATAAAAGATTACATCAGCTTTGCGAGGCCAATATCTTTAAGAAATAGAAACAGTTATGCGCCCATTCTTATGTTTATACTTTCTACACTAAGAATATACGATACATAAATCTATATAATAAATTACAAAGGAAGCTATCAAGTGGCTCACAATCAATCCCCCCAAAATCAAAGGCACATATCAAACCTCACAAAACACATTTTTCCTCCAAAATTTCAAACCCAAAAACCAAATTTTCCCCCCTAAAAAACTCATTACTTTATTACTATCTATCTCTTCTCTCTTTACTTTTTTATATTTCTCTCTTTCTCTCTCTCTTTATATCTCTCTATCCCATTCTTTCTTTATTTACTTAGAAATTTAGATTTTAAGATTTCGGTTTTGTAAATTTTCAGAATTTTTAATAGCAAATATCTCTTCAACAATTAAATTTCATTATTTTCCACACTTAAAGTTCTAAGAAGTTAGATTTTATACCCCCATTTATAATTATTTTTCAACATAAACTAATGGAAACATAGACTTTTATTTATAACTAATTATTGTCATACTATTCAAACTTGAGCTACATAATTATTGTTTTACAGTTTACAAGGCTTTTCCTCTTTTGTATCGTTCCGAAGACGTGCCGTAGGCACGTGCCCACGGGCAAATCTAGTACACTTACAAAATAGAAATCGCTTCTCAAATAAGTAAATCATTCCGTTTACAGGATATATCTGCAAAGTAACCTCTAGGCTTTCGCATCCAAAAAACATTTTGTGATAAGGTTTTATAATATTTAATCTCAAATATAATGTATACGTGCATAAATATATTTCAGAAAACAAGAATGTACGGGTGCATAATAAGAACATCTATATTTATATATCAAAGTAGAAACTGCACAAGGACCAGGTCCACTATAACATAAGATTCAATAACTAGAATGTAGGCATCCTAAGTTTTTGTAAAGAAGCTAACCCACATGGATGACGCTAAAACAAAAAAAGTCGTAATACAGAAGAATACCTGAGCAATTTGGTCAGGCACACTCATTTTCCACAATATTGATCTCTCAATTGGGTTTGTCATGATACGGAAAGATAGGCCTTTTTCTGCAAACCGTGTAAGAAGATGTCCTGAATTTGACTAAGAACAAGCATTAGTAAGTTGCCAAAATTTTCCATTCTAAGGCAATCGGCAAATGAATCAAAATTATAAACCAATATACCTCCAATTGAACCATTTTCAACAACTTTAGTATCAACCTCAGCTACAATAGATTTTATTGCGAACTTCCCTTTTTCCCATTTTTGTTTTTCCTTCTCCAGTTTCTTTTGCTCTGCTGCTTCAGCCTTCATAGCCTCCCTCTGCAACTTCTCTTCCTGCATATTGAAACAGCGAGTTGTTAAGCATAGTCACAGCCTACAATCATTCCCTCATGCAGTAATACACAGTTAACCTGACCTGCCTCTTTCGTTTCTTTTCCTCAAGCATGCGAGCTTTCTCTTCTTTTTGTTGCTTCTTTCTAGCAGCCACCACATTCTTTTGGTCATCTTTATTAGAAGATGAAACGCGTCCTCTTTTCTGCTTGACAGTGTTATCTGCTTGCCCAAACATACTACCTTCTTCATCTTTAGAGTTTTTGGCCTGCAGAAAATGTTCAAAATTCCCTCTTATTATGAAACTAACCAGTGTATATATAAAATTGTTAATTTCCGGAAAGGATTCACAATGGCAATGTGAATCATGAAATTAATCAAGCAGGAAGATTTGAAGAATCAATGAGCAATCTAGCAATCCATCCAAGAGGTAGTGATATTCATGTAAAGCAAATAGAAAGTGTATCCAGATTGTATAGTAATTACAGGCATCAATACCATCATGATTAAGTCGTGAAAGTACACAAACCAAATGGCTGATGCAGTAAACCAAAACTGCTCTAAGCAAAAACTGTTTTTTCAACAATCAATAACTGTTTAACAATACTGTTGTCTGAATGCCCAAAATTGTTCTGGCAAATAGCAGTTCGCTAATATATTTTTGTAATAGTGCTGTAAGATTTTTAAAATCTTGTAATAACAAAAAATAGAAACTTCATGTAAATAATACTGTATAGTTAGTTTGCAATTTTAATCACATAAGAAATTTTATTTATTAAATAAACTAAATATTGACTTTGCCTCATGAATAGAATTATAAAATTGGTACTAGCCCTGAATGGGAAACTATAAAATTGTAAAATGTTAATTTCTATGGAATTGGGTAATAAGAGATTATTAAAATTCATATGCTAAAAAAACTATATTTTGCAGGTCCAAATAAAAGTATAAAACACAAAAACAACATCCAAATAAAATATAAGATCAAAACTTCCCCTAAAAATGACTCTTTGGACTATTTGAATATTAAATAACAGAAAACTAAGTTAACATCATCAAACAAAAAGTAGTTTGAGCTCGCAAAATGTCATTTTCTCCTCGAATGTGTCTGTCTCTCAGGCAACTTCATTGTCAATATCGCTGTATTCTTCTACAGGTACGAGTATAGGAGCATCAAATCATTCAAAATGTTTATATGTTGTACTATACAACCTATAAATTGTTCAATGTCATCATTGCTTATCAAAAGGATCAGTGTAGTCGAAGGCAAAAGGCGTTAAGCAACTTCACTACCTTGTAAAAAGCCTGAGGCGCAAGCCTCAATTAGCCAAGGCACACTATTACTATTTAGGGTTTTTAAAATTTATAAATAAGATTAAATATCATGATAACATGGATCGCCAATTAGGTGACCAATCGATAATAATCAATCTAAATGAGGAAAATCTCTCATATATTATAAGGTCATTTTTTCATATATTATAATATTATGTGTAGTAATTATATCTTTTCCTTAATTATTGTAAGAATACTCCTATCAAAAGTGGTGACCATACCATGAATCCATGACCTCTCGCATTCTCAAGACGGTCAGTGCGCCTTGCAAAGATGAGGCGCAAATAGTCTAAGGGCATGCGCCTTGCGCCTCAGACGCGCCTTCGACTACACTGAAAAGGATCAAAAGGGTATAGGGAATTTGACTTCAAAATCTTGTGTTTCCTATTCAATAGTCCAAATGTCGTCCAATTACAAGATGAATGAGCATGGTTGAACATTTCCTCCGGACTTGAAGACACTCACTCGACCTCTTCCAGAAACCTTTTCTCCCTCTCCTCTACCTAACCAGAATCTCAATGAGGTAGAGTGTCTTCACAACCATAGAGATTTTTAGATATGCTCACTCATCTTTGAGGAGTGTAACTGAATGGACAATTCGAATATGGAAAAACAAAATGCAAAACTTTACCTCCATATCCTTTTGAGAAGTAAAAAAAATATCTAGTAGTTGAAAGTTGAAACCATTGACATTGCACAATTTTATCATAAGAATAGTATACAAATAAAATTTTTGAAAGACTTGATGCTCCAATATTCATATATGTAGATAAATATAGAGGTGTACAAATATACTTGAGAGACATTGACGAGCACTCAATGGGTTAGAGAAATGCAGAATTTCCAAGCTCAAATTACTAATAGTTTAATGGCATCTGGTTAGTTTTCTGTTATTTCACATTCAAATACTTCTAGCATTCATTTGTAGAGGAAGTTAGTATTTTTTTAGTTTTTTATTTTTTTGGAGATGTTGTATTTTTTTCTTTTTATTTAAACTTGTGAAATGTAGTAATAGTTCAATATATGATTATTAATTATCTTGTTTTACCCAAACCATAGAAATTAACATTTTACAATCTTATAACTCTCCATTTAGGCTAGTATAAATTTTATAACTCAGTCACAAAAAACGATTTATTTTATTCAATATATAAATTTTCTTATGTGATTAAAAATTTAACAAAACAAAATGAAAATTGACATGACTCATGAGATACTAATTTTTGTTATGACAGGATTTTTATAATATCACAGCAGTTTTAGAACAATACATTGCCGACAATTAAATGTTAAACAATACTTTTCCACATTTACACAACATCTTTGCAATGCAGTTGCCATAGTTTCTATAGAAAAAATAAAAAGAAAGATGCATGGTAGAAATAAGAATTACCTGTGGAATGGCATCATCCTCTAAATCATCTTGAGCACTGCCTCCTAAACTTTGCATTAAATTTGTGTTGTCTGAGATCAGATTAATTATCAAACAGTGGTCACAAGTTTAAAATGTAATTGAACTATAATTTCATTTCACCTCAGTACATACAAAGTTTAAGACTACCACTGCAACCATCAAAGGAACTATGGTCATTATCTCTGGCAGTTACTTCCATATCATTTTCACTACTGGGAGATGCATCTTGTCTTTTTGGAGAGCAAAATCCAACATGGTCTTTTTCAGAGCTAGTAACCACACGACATGGAGATGTGGAGAATCTGGATTTCATCTTAGAGCACCCTACCATTAAATTTCCAGAATCAAAACGTGGTCTCTGCAAACTTCCACTAGAGGAACCATATCCAGATTCATTATCGGATTCCAAACATATATAGGTAGTAATTCCTGCAGAACATGGAACAGAATAAAGGTTATACTACTATAACATGGTATAAATTCTGCATAGCAAAAATTAACATTGGGGATGCCAGGTTTCTCCTCAAGATTAAGTACCAGAAGATAACTCCGTAGTTCTAAGCAAACTGATTGAGTAGAATGGTACATAGAAACAACAAAAATTATCGTGAATTCTTGCTTTAGAACCATGACAAGACTGCAAACACTTGGAAATTCAGTTGAAACCTTCTGAGGTGGCTTCCCAACTTTGGACTTGAGACAAGGTCAAACTTGATGGCACGCAATGATATTATGATACGAGCTCTTGTATAGAAATCCAGCTGCAGGGAAGTCATGAAGCTATGTCCTGATTTAGTATATTTACGATGTGCTAGAGCGAATCAAGACAGCAAAAGTTTTAGGCTGTAATCATGTATTAAGTCGGCATACACTAGTAAATTGCTTTTAGTTTATCCAACTCTATCCAGCCCAGTTTGGGAATAAAGTAAGCTACGGAAACCGCAGTTATGTGGGGCTAACATATCTTTAGTGGGGATGGGGGGCACCGCATTCATTGGCCTCCACCTCTTCATTTTTTGTTGCTCTTTGTTCCTTTATTAATGACGTAGATTTGTGTATCTGCTTCATCATAAATGACTGATTCTCAACTATCGTGACTTTGGAGTTTCAACTGTTTGGGGATCTCTCTACAGATGGTAGATTTGTGAATCTACTATCTTAACTTATTATGACTTGGAAGTTTCAACTGTGTGGGGATCTCTCTAGAGATAGAGATAACTGCAGTTATCTCGACCCAAAAGTTGCGATAGCCAGAGTTATCGCAACTCAATGTCAACACATTACATATCTCTACTTCATACTCTCTCTCTCTCTCTCTCTCTCTGTCCCTTGTTGCCAAACACTCATACAACATAATTGTAGTAAAAAAAATAGCAATGAAATGACAGATATGCTAACTTCAAATTTGATATTACCTATTGTGTACAAAAACGTTTTAAGCTGCAGCATCCTAATACATTTTGGAAAAACAGATCCCATTTTTTCCCTTTACTCTTCTACTAAGATTCTAACCCTACTATACATAATTACACGACATCAGTTAACCCTCCTTCCAAATTTACCAATAAATCAACAACAATCCACATCCTCTTCGCATTCCCCTAAATTCATGGCAACTACAAGAAACTCCTCAAAATCAACTGAAATATGTATCACAATTCTTGATAGCTTCTCCAAAAATATCTCCAATTTAAATCTATTCAACAATAAATCAAAGACTCACCAGAGAACTTATCCGGAACCGACGACGACGACGGCCGATCGCTCCCCAAACCGACAGAACTCTTGAGCGAGCACTTGACAATCGACACATCGGACGAAAGAGGGGTATCGGCGACGAAAGAGGGAGTGCGATCAAGATTGAAATTAGGATTAGGGTTAGGGTAAGGTTTTTGAGGAGTGGGATCGTCGTCGATTACAAGAAAGGTTGGAGGCGATCCACCGAGTCTGGGAGCGCTGCGTTTTGGTTTCTTGAGAGGAGAGGGGGAAAAGGCGGAGACATCGTCGTCCGAGAGGATGTCGACGGCGGCGAGGGGCGGGGGGCAGCGGTTCATTTGAGGAGAGAGAATAAGAAATGATTTGAGAGAGGATTGGCGCTTTGGGGGTGGTTTTCAAGTGATGGGCTAGTGGGATCGTTCGTACTATGTACTGTTGTATTTGTATAACCCAAAAGCACGAGCAGTGCGCGTGTAAAATAACAAAGTTTCTTAAGAGCATCTGTGGTTGTTGCTTGCTAAATTTTGGGTATATAGCGATTGAAAATAGGAAAAAAGAATCTCGCTGCAGTCGTTGAAAGCTATATTCGATTTGTTCCATGTCTTTTTTTTAAAGACGGAAGATTGTCTTACGTCGTTGAGTTTGCAGCTGAAAAAAACTTTGGGACGAAAGATAATGTATCGTTTGTGAAATGAAAAAATATTTTAAAAATCAAATTGATGTCTTGGACATTGTATTATCCATCGTCGGTTGTTTTTTTTTTTAAAAAATTTGGCAAGGACGGGAGATTATCCCCCGTCCGACGCCTTAGATTTTGATCCTTATTTCCCGGACTGTGTATAATCCATCGTCACTGGTTTTTTTAATTATTTTTTTATAAAAAAAATTCGTCGGATGTTGTATAATTCTTCGTCCATCAATTGTGTCATGGAATTGTTGTGGAATTGTTGATCACGGGTGTTTGTAGGGTTGTTCACATGCGATAAAGTTAAAATTTTAAAAAAAAAATCAAAAGGGAAATAAACTTGCCTGCCACACTACAGAATTTTGACCCTTCTACCCTTGTGTGTCTTCCCCCTTCTCCATATAAATTGGGATTGAGATGAAGAGGATTAAGCACGCAAGTAAACAACATATAGCAACAATTTAGAGTTTTGCCTTCACAGAGAAAAATTTATTTCTTTCTACATCATTCCACTTTCAAATTCAAAATTTTGTAAAATGTCGATTCGACGTTTCATTAGCAGGATAAAATCAAAGGGTGTTTCTAGTTCTGATAAAGGAAACAGAGGCAAACAACCTGAAGCGGATACTGAAGAAGTTGATTTAAGCGATCCAATAATGTGGACACAGGTGGTCGACAATGAATTTCATATCTGTAAGAATGTTACTGAAAATTCTTTTGGTTGGTTCTGTAACTTTAGGGGTAGTTGGAAGGGTCCAATTAAAGCTTACAAGATATTCTCCCGTATCCCCGTAGTAAAACAAATAATAGATAACACTGGTTGGCAAAGATTTTTTACAATTGATACAGAAAAATCATCCCAGAAGATTGTCGAGTCTTTGGTTGAGAGGTGGTGGGACACTACCCACACATTTTCATCTTCCGTGTTGCGAGTTAGGATTTACCACGTTAGATTGGGCAATGTTAACGGGAATATCCATTGGGATCGGTGATCAACCACCATGTCATGACGAGGAATATCCATTCGAAATTGTACAATCCCGCTTCTTTCCAAAAATTACTTCCGATGATTGGAAGTTTCAGGGAATACGTTGTTCATTCCTGAAGAAATATTTCCACAGTAGTGTGATTGAGGCAGCAAAAACAGACAACAATATTGCTGCGAGAGTCGCAAGGGCTTTTTTTGTTTACTTCTTGGGCAAATTCCTTTTCGCCAATGGTGCTTCCGTTATTAGGTGTGGATGGCTTGCAGCTCTTGAAGATCTGACTAAAGTTGGCACGTTTGATTGGGGTGGTCAAGCTTTGACACTCTTGCACATGTCTCTGGATGCTTGTTCCAGGCATAAGGTTAAATCATTCAACGGTTCATGGCAAGTACTACAGGTAATTTTATTAATTACTGTAATTATTTGATTTATTATTTACATATTCGATATTAATACATCTTTATATTTTCAGTATTGGGCATATGAATACACACATGTATGTGTTCCAATCACTGTAAATACGGAAAATGTTGCCGACGATGTCCAGGCCGCTGATAAAAGGCCAAGAATAACACGTTGGAACAAAAGTGAAATTGATCACCGAAGAACAGATCAAGTTAGATACAATGTTTCTATTGCTAGGTACCAATTAGAGATGAGAACTTCTGCATCAATTAATGGCAACCATATTTAGGGTCTTCACATGAGGTTGAGCGTGATATTACGTTCGCTAATATCATGTCTCGCCACCGAGTGATTCTCCAGTTTTGCGAGCAGGTAATAGTTTATATTTGTTAATTTATCCAATGTTAATAATCTTCAAGTTGTTTATGTAATGTCTTTTTTTTTTTATATGTTACAAAAAAAATTTGTAGGGTGTTTAGTATCTTGGTGATCGGTGTTACCGTCAATTGACTGGAATTATAGCAATACCAAGACAACCACCAGTTGTTATGTTTAGAATCCCCGCAAATAATATATATCCACCGATTGAGGCTTCCCAATTGGTCCAACCAGTAACCCAAAGTATATATGATAAGTATTGGTCCAAAGTATCAATAGGTGCTATAATGAAGAAAGTATCACGTGCAGCAAATATTGATTTCATCGGACCAGCTAGCGTTACTGATCCAACTGCACAGTTACCCTTCCCTGCTCCGCCATTTTGGGCTCCTTCTGAATACGTCACACAACCAATTCAAGATCAGCCAGTTGACTACGGGGATTGTATAGTGGAAATTCCACTGTATTCCGGTGTACAGTTAGAAGAAGTTATCTACGAAAACCTGTTTATTTAAACCCCGTGGGTCAAAATCTTATGTAAGTTTATTTTCCATTATGATTGTTGAAGATGAAAGGGAAGAAGGGATCAATGACTATGTATACGACCATGATTCTAACTCGTCCTTCGTCATACCTAATAGGTTGACCCAACTCAGCGTGCAGTTCGAACGGCACGCACTGTGCAGCTTCATGACAGACAAATGCACCATGCACTTCGTCTTGATTTAGTAGAGCATATTTGGAACGCATATGGGGAAGATGAAGAGAACGAAGATTAAGTAAAGGTGTATTATTGAACAATGGACTCAATGGTCCAATGGATAATTTGGGTCATGTTATTTTCATTAATGTAGCAATATCAGTTTTTTAACGTAATGTTTTTTCCATTTTGATAATTAATGTAATACGTTTTTAATTCCGAAGAAGGTTGTTTAATTAAGTTCGGAAGTGATTGGGTTATCTTCATATTGCAACAAATTATTAGATAACAATTTTACTGTTAACCAATATTTCATTAATCTCATTCAAGAACATTAATAATAAGCATAATAACAACATACCACAATACTAATATAAATAAAAGATAACTAGATGAAATTTAGTACAGCTTTAAACCGGCTGGTAGCCCTTTTTTTTAGCAATTGCATGCTGCTGACTTAGAAAATAATAACGTTGATGCTCAGGTAAGCTACTCAGATCCATAGCCATTATACGATCTTCTTCAGTTGACATTCTAAAATCGAAATCTCTTTGTTTCTGCTCAAACATGTCTTTCTGGTTGCTAATATAAAAATTATTAAAATTACGCGTCTCTTCCACCATAGCGGACACGTCACTGGCTTCGACAGTGCGCTTTTTTTTCTTTGCTTCTTTCCTACCGGGTGGTCGAGAAAGTGGCGAAGGAGCATTTAGATCAATTGGTATATCTGAATCCCACTGCACGGATGTGGGGAAATGTGCTGAACTACCACCTTCGGTATATTGAGTATTCGGGACATTCTCGAAAACCTGTGTAGTACGCATGAAAAATTTTGGTTGATCTTTCAAAATTTCATAGCATTCTTCAAATTTGAAGAGCTTCCCAGCTGATTGTATATATTCTAGTCGTGCATCGCGTACCTATCATAGTTTATAAATTGTTAAAAAAATTACGTGAGCGAAATTTATGATAAAAAAATTACCATAATCATTCCAATAAAATACATTAAATCAAACATTAAAAAAAATAACATAATCATCCAAGGAAAGAATTTGCAAGAAGTGAATAAACTCCATGAACTAAAAGCTTTTGCAGACTGCCCTTTTTATTCATAAATGTGACATGATATGTTGTTTTCTTACTTCGTCAATCTTTGTAAGACATTTGATTTTGTTTATTTGCTGTAGCCTTTAAGCAATATATCATTCTCATAAAATTAAAATTTTATATCAACAATATTTTAAAATTTCTGCTGTAATAGATGACCTACCTTTTTTTTTATAGAAGAAATCTCAACAACACTTTTAAAACTATTTTACAGCGGACAATTAACTTGAACTCAAAAAGATTCAAAAAAAGGAAAAAGATAACCTTTGTGAATGTATAACAAATGTGCTAAATTTACTAATCTCTCATAATCCCTAGTATTATAATGGGAGAAGGCCTTAGTGTCATTTATAAATGTTTTGTCATTCTACCAACCCGTACAATACACGTGCATAACTATTATAAAAGAGGTTCTAAGTTCAAATTCATACTATGTCTAAATTTTTATTTTAAAAAACTATATTTATTAAGATGTGCATCGCACGTGTAAATTACTAGTAATAATAATAATATTATAATGGGAGAAGGGCTTAGTGTCATTTGTCATTTTGTCATTCTACAAACATGTGCAACGCATGTACATAACTAATATAAAAGAGGTTTCCGGTTCAAATCCTCCCTACGTCAAAGTTTTTATTTTTATTTTTTGAAATTATTAAAACGTGCATCGCACGTGTAAATTACTAGTACAAAGAAAGAGCAAAGGTTTACTTGTTGTTTGTTGACGGTTTTACATTCAGTAAAATCGTTTCCTTCTTTGTAATTCTTTTTTTTTATTTATATATTGGGCTGGAATCTTATGATTCTATCCTCGTTATAAATATTTTAAAAAAAAAAAAAAACAAAGGATACTTTGACCAGTTTAACCTTTGGCTAAAATTAAAAACACTACACAACGAACCTACGAAATCTTTTACTAATTCGGATGGCTTCTTGTGAATATTTCGTCGTATGTGGTAGGGTTTTCTGCAATTTACCCAGTTCACATTTATGAGGCCAAGGCCCGTGAAGCAACCCAACCCGACCCCACTTACATTGAAATAGAAGCCGGTTTTGGCCAAATCCACAGACTCCTCATCTTACCATGTGGTTCGTGTTATCTATCTGCTGCCTGTCGAATACACATCAATCTCAGTTTTCCTTCCTTCTTCTTCTCCACAATTGTGAGTGCTGACTCTTAGTTTGGTGTGCACAAAACGTGCTTACAAATACTAATAAGTTTCAATTGAGATGTTCAGATTTTCAGGAACAAATAATTCAATATGAAGCTACCAAGATTGTGTAACACTCCGCAAAATTGGCAATGACAATTTTGCCCTCGTGTGTTACGCACGTGTATTTTGTACCATTACTGGTAATTTTGTAACATGTTCACTACGTATTATGTTTTCCGACTATTTATACATTTTCCGTACATGCATTTTATTCTATTTGGATTAACTAAAATATTAAATTTCAATCTATGGGTTTTACGTGCTTTTTACGTGTATTTGATGCGTGTATCGATTATGTGTTTCCACCGCTACGTGCAATATTTTCTATGTGTCTAAATTGTTTATTTTATGTATTCAAATCCATTTTATAAAACGAAAATTCATTTTCTCGCATTTTGATCTAAATACTTTTGTACGTGTAATGCACGTGTTTTCTATGTACGTAATGATTACGTCGTGAAATATATAAAATTAATAAATACATTTGTCTTACATTGTATTTTTATTATCTTTAATATTTTCCCGTTGCTAAAACCGATTTCCGTATTTTTATGTTTTGCGTGTGAAGTACGTATTTTTCGGTGCACATATTTTAAGTGTATTTGTTTTCAAAATAAATTTCGGAGTGTATGTAACACCCCGTAATTTCAATATATATATATATATATATATATATATATATATATATATATATATATATATATATATAATAAAACACAAAGAAAGCTATCTAGTGGCTCCCATTCAATAGGGTTGAAATCAACGGTCCAGATCTAACCTCACAAAACATATTTTTCCGCCCAAAAGTCCCCCCCCCCCCCCTGTAACGCCCCGAATCCCAAAACACTGAATTCGAGATGTTCTACAGGACCTTTTTGCTTTCTTCAGTACAATTTTACAAGGAATTTAAACTTTTCACTTTACATCAGAGTTTACATCATATTACACTTTTCATTTGCACAGTGGAAGTAAGAATATACAACATTTACATAAATGTACAACAACATGGTAAAATCTTTATGCATCCATTCCTCTTTAACATGTAATTTATCCTGCATACAAAACTGTGGGTCCGTCAGTTTATTCAACCGACGATAATTATACATGGCCATCCTCTCTATGCCAGAAATAGTATAATGATTCTCATTTCTTAACAGATCACAAATTTGCTCACATAACAATTAAAAAAAGGGAAATCTTAAAGATATCGTGTCGTGATTGTGCACTTAGTCCTTAATGCAATTACTTAATTTACATGACACTAATGCGCACTTATTCAGATTCTATGCATCCCATACTACATAGGTCCGAGAGCAAGCATCTTATTCGTACTTCATTTTTGTAGTGTTCAATCCCTCGCCATGAGTTAATCTACTACTGTAATTACAATGAGTATCCTGGATGATTCTAAGAGTACAAGCATGTATCCTGGACCCTGGAGGGGAACCCCACGCCATGTCTTGACTCATCAAGCATGCATTCTGTGGCAATTCAGCCTCATCCCTGAACACAATCCTCTTGCAGTCACCAAAATATCCCACAAGCGTGGCTAAAGTCCGATCATTACTGAGTTGTGCCCACGCCATGTCTTGACTCATCAAGCATGCATTCTGCGGCTCACACACCCGCACCGTAAACTCTAGTTCTCATACTTATGTTTTCTCTCACTTTCATCACATCTCCACTATGTATTAAATGTTAGAATCATGAATACAAATCAAAGCTCTAGAGTTAGCCTCTCCACCAAACCGGACTTATTCATTTCATTTACACATGACCAACCTTGGTCTTCTTTTCAATTTCATTTCATTTCCATTGCCGGGGGAGACTTAGCTACTCTTGGTTTCAATTTACAATTCACAACTTCCAATTTGAGCATTTCCAACTCATGAATTCATTTATCTTTTTCCATTGCCTCAGCATATCGTATTCATTTAATTCTTAATTCAAAACTATGATTCATTTCATGTAATTTCTCGATTCAAAACTATGATTAGTTTCATGTACAGCAACAAAGTAGAATTTATCCAACAACAGCCATAAAGCTCACAATCTTCAAAATAAACAACAATTAAATCAAATTCTGAAACATCAAAATGTACTCTGGACAGTCGACTTGGAGAAGGTCCAGTCGACTTGTCCAGTCGATTCAAGTTCTTCACAAACGCTCGGGAGAGTCGACTGCTACACATGGCCAGTCGGTTGTCCCGAAACTTTCTATATTCTTAATATCATTCACATGACAGTCGACTGTCCTCAGACCAGTCGTCTGTTCTGGGTCTTAACAGTACATTTTCAAGTTAAGGGATTATATTCCCATCTGCCATTACTTGCACATGCATCATAGTGTCAATTTACACTATATATATATTCATACTTACATATTTTCTTAACTGCTCTGTAACAATATGAAATTTCAAAATAACTAACATTGTCTTTCCTTCAAAGTAATGCATTTACACTATTCAACGTGATGTAAGTATCTCGTTTCATGGAATTCATGGAATAATTATAGTTTAATCATGGTATCAGTCGGCTGCTCATATCATCAGTCGACTGTACAGACTCTCTTCAATTTGTTAATCATCATTAGCTCTTTTTCATCTATTCGCATCTCCTCCATCATATATAACATGGGGAAAAGGAATTTAGCAATCATACTATTACTTCTGTTTTGCATACATTTATTAAAAATCATAAAAGATACGTCTCGTACCAGTCGACTTGTACATGTGACAGTCGACTGTACCGACTAATTTGTTCTTAATTAAAGGGTCGTTACTTCATCATTTAATCACCAACATAAATATACACAAGACAATCTAATACATTTTAAATTCACTTTCACAAGCGTGGTAACAATCATCATAATCATGACAGGTTTCTACATTAGAAGTCCTGAGAAACACCCACCTTATTGACGAAATAATCGAAATCCAGAAAAGCTCCTCGATGCGACGCACCTTCCTTGTTCCTTGCTCCTTGCTCCTTGCCAAAGATCTCCAGATGAAGCCCGATCTCCACAAACAACACACACACCTCACTCACAATAATTCTCTTTATAAAATAATCTTAGTGTAAAGAACAATGGATGAGAGGGGGGGTATTTATACACCAAAAGGAGTGAGATGGAGGGCCAGGATTCGGTAGATGGTTAATGGATCAAAGGCTAGGATGCACTAGGGGGTTGAAATAACTACCCACACTCTACAAAACTACCCACAACTCCACCCACTACTTCACCCAAATCTGGCCAACCAAAGGGGTGTGCTCTACACGTGTATGCAACATGCACGTGTATGCACAAATCACCCTACAAGAAATTGTACATCAATATAACAAGTCCTTTAAAGGGAATGTTACACATACAAGTTATAGAGAAAAAAAATAAGAAAAGATTAGGTTCATGGGCTTAAATTAATTGGGCCAAAATAATTATTTTAGAAGAAGGCAAGTAAATTAACATTTGGGCTTTATGGAAAATACTTTATAAAAACAATGTTCTTACTCATCATGTTGAAAATAATAGCCAAAATATTACACGTGCACACCACGTGCAACAAAATAAATAATCTTCATATATTTGGAAAATCAGGGTATTACACCCCCAACTCAAATTCAAATCCCAAAACAAATCCTTTATTTATTTATTTATTTATTTATTTATTTATTTCTCTCTCTCTCTCTCTCTCTCTCTCTTTCTCTTTCTTTCTCTCTCATTCTCTCTCAATTTACTCAGAAATTTATATTTTCAGATTTCAGGTTTGTAAATTTTCATATTTTTTATACATTTTTTTATTGCTCGTGTTACATTCAAAATAGCAAATAACTTATCAACAGTTAAATTTCATCAACAGTTCTAAGAAACTGGATTTTACACCCCAATTTATAATTATTTTTCAACATATACTAATGGAAACATGGACTTTTATTTACAACTAATTATTGTTTTACTATTCAAACTTGAGCTACATAATTGTTGTTTTACTGTTTACAAGAATTTCATATGCTGTATCGTTCCAAAGACGTGTCGTAGGCACGTGCCCACGGGCAAATCTAGTATATATATAATAAGTTGGTAAAATGGCTGGTTTGGTAAATATATGTGAAATTTAATAGTGAATGGGGGGCCACAAGTTGAGAGGCAACAAATGACTTGCTTGATTTCATCAACCATGCTGACATGGCCACTGAAGCCGGTGGGGCCCGCCATTTGAGAAGGAAACTAGTGGAGTGTTGTTGCATGTTCTCTCTCATCTCTGATGACATGGCAGGGGCTCGCTGAAGTTGGTTTCAGCTGTTACGCACAGAGAGAGTGAGACCGGTTTGAAGATGAGAAGTTGGGGTTGGCCGGTTTTGAAGTGAAAGGTTGGGGGTTATGGGGGTTAAGGTAGTGAAGAGATGGAGAGTTAAGTGAGTAATTATTAGGTGGGTGAGTTTTGCACTTTAGCCCTTCTTTTGTCCTATAAATACACCCTAGTTTTTCTTCTCTTTTCACACCAAAAATAAACCAAAATAGAGAGAGGAAAAACAAAGAGAGAAAGAGAGTGTTCTTGTGCATTGGAGGCTTGTTGGAGAGCTCTTGCTAGGAGGAGAAGGACAAGGAGTTGCTTGTTGGAGCTAGGAGTTAAAAGTTGTGTTCCATCCTTCTTGGTTGTTTATTCTTCATTATAGGTGGGTGGTCTTTATACTTTCTAATTCATAGATTGAACAAGCTAGAATATGACATTAGTATTGTAGATCAAATTGATGTGATATGGGTAATCTTGTGCTTTCTAAATGTAGGAAATGCATGCTAAAAATGTTAAATGAGTAGTATGGATTAAATTGGTGTGATTATAAAGTACACTCTTATGTTGATTATTTGTGCCATGAAAATTGTAGAAGTAATGTGGTAATCGATATATGCCTAAATATCATTATATTACTATTAATTTACATAAACATATTATTTAACATACAATAAATTCACAGGTATGGGCCGGATGAACGCCCCGAATTTGAGTACAGTTTATACTAGATTAATTTAATGTAATATTCAGATGATACAATAACCAGTTAACTTTTGTTACTTCATTTTATACTAGTTTAATTTTCAGAAATCTTTAGATGGATTCGACCCATGATTCATATGTATTAAAAGTTCAATATATATATGAATTTATCTAGCCTTTGAATAGTTATTAAATAAAGTTTAATAACTTAAAGGTATATTTGCTTTGATACCAAAATTAAACTCTGTATGGAAATTTTACATCTTATCTAAATGAATAAATTAAGAGTACCCTCAATTTCTATTTTGTTAAAATTGTTTTTTTGGGTTTTTGTGGATTTTAAGTGAGTTTTCATACAAATAGAAATTTGGAGAAAAATTCTAATCTATATAATAAAACACAAAGAAAGCTATCAAGTGGCTCTCCTTCAATCCCCCAAAAAATCAAAGGCTCAGATCTAATATCACAAAACATATTTTTCCCCCCAAAAGTTTCCCCCCAAAACTCAAATTCAAATCCCCCACCCAAAACAACCTATATTTATTTAATTATTTTTTTTTCTCTCTCTCTCTCCCTCCCTCCCTCTTCTATTAAAATAAAAAAAATAAAATAAAATTTTTTAAATTTTTTTTAAAAACTAAAAAAATTAAAAATTAAAAAACTTTAAAAATAATTCAAAAAAAAATCATATAATATGTTTTTTGCTCTATGTTTGCTACTTCAATTAATTTGCAGGACCTCCAAAACTATTTTATATGATCAAACAAAGTGCACCTTTCTGAAGCCGTGCCGTAGGCACGTATCAACGGGCAAACCTAGTATTTCTATAAAAAGAGTTAGAGTTTATAAAATTTGGTTTCGTAATTTTTCATGTATATTTCGAGAAATAAAAATGGAATTGAGATAGAAAAATGAATAATTGATTTCGAAATTTATTATTTGAGAATAGGACTTTCATTTTGTGAAGAAGAGTAAAATATTGTTGTGTGAAGTGATTTCTCTTGAAGAGATTATACTATTATTTGGTTTAAGAAATATTTGATGTGGGTTGAGATATGAATTGTTAAATAAGCTTAAATTGCTAATGAGACTTAAAGTGGATGAATCTATTGTTCATGAAAAGAAATATTGTTTTATTTTGAATTGTAAATGAATCTTGAATGGTGATAAGACAAGACATTAATTAATTTGTGAATAAGTTGAAGATATGAACATATTTGAGTTTAATACATGATTATTGAAGGGTATGAGTACCCATGGATCCTTGTACATGAAAGGTTGTGATCTAGAGTTTAGTGAGACCTCCGGTACCAGCATTATTGAATTAAAAGATTTGAGTTATTTTTGAGATATGGACATGGAGCTATCTCAGTATTTGTGATTAAGTCCGGTAGGGGTAAAACTAACTCTAAGTGTGATAATTTATTATGTCTTGAACTTAAGAACTAGGCACTAAGAGAAAATATAGTAAACTGGGCAAACGTAAGTGGGGCACTCTATATAGTCGGGCGATGTACTTCGGGACTATAAACCAGTCGGGCGGTGTACTCCGGGACTGAGGTTGCTTCGATGGAGACGAGCTTTTATTTTAAATTCAGGACTATGCGTAGTCAGACAGATAGTTTACCGTACTCCAGTGTATATACGTATACCGGGACTAGAGGGACACTTGCGGGAGGTTCGCATGACGAGGAGTCTGTTATAACAGTCGAGCAGTGTACTCTGGGACTGAGATCCGTACTCGCAGAATGTTTAGACCTTGTTTTATTACTGGGTAGGTTTCATGGCGAGGAATCGAACCCTTTAATGTGGAGTACGTAGGTGCTTGTCCTCGGACCTATGTAGTATGAGATGCATAGAATCCGAACAAGTATACATTAGTGTCATCCTAATATAAAATATCTGCATTAGGTATTAAGACATTGTATATACTTACATGTTTAATGTAGTCACATTTAACACTTTATTTGCATTCAAGATGTGGTTTGCTAAAGTATTGAGATCTTTATATTTCCGGCATAGAGAGGATGACCGTGTATAATATTTTTGTCGGTTGTAAGCAACTGACGTGTCCACAGTTTTATATGCAGGAGTTGGATTTTCATGAAGATATAAAGTTGATATGATGCTGTTGATTAATTACGTGTTAAAGATGTTGCAAGTTGTATATTATTTTCATTGTTGTAATTCATTTTATCTTCCGCTGTGTAAACAAATGTAAAGAACTCTGATGTATTATAAAAAGTTCAAATTTTCTTGTAAATTTGTACGATGTGAAGTGTAAAGATCTTGTGGAATCTCGAAACGGTCTTATTTGGAATTCGGGGTTTTACAGATTGGGTATCAAGCAAAAGAAGGAAAGTAATAAAGAAGAATTGCAAAATCAAGCAAAAGAATAAGTTATTCAAAAAAAGTACATGTTGATTAGTGCCCAAGAAAGTCAACAAGATCAGCTTCTTTCTTTCCGTATATGTGAAGATTTTATATGTAATTGATTGATTAGTTTATGGTAAAAATATAAAGTGGTTTCGTCATAATCAGCACGATTGCGGTCGACCGTACCACAATGTCAGTCGACCGCAGCACAGTCGACCGCTCATCACAGTTAAAATGATGAGACAGTCGACCATTCATCTTTCGACTTTTCGATTAAAAGATAAATGGTCGACTGTCTCTTTTTGCGATCGACCGTACCTCATGCAGATTTCTCTTTTGGAATGTATCGTTTCTATTTTTTAAGAGTTATACTTCCTAGTTTATATGTTTGGACGAACCCACTGTGTATTCCTCACCTATTGCTCTGAGAAAATTATTCTGAACTAATCAGTTCAATAATCAATCCGAGTGTGTGTGATACTTATTTGTTTTCTTTAGTCAAGATCATTAAAGATCTTGATTTTTTTCTTTTCTTCCACTTTGGTGAGATTGACGGGACTTGTCTTAAAAGTCCTATAGGTGTAATAGGTCACTCGGCCTGAATCCGAGAATCACTGTACAAGGATTTAAGTATAGTGGAACGCTTGTCGCGGAGAATTACTACAAGTAGGTGGTGTGGACGTAGACCTGGGGGTCGAACCACGTTATATCGCTGCGTCACTTGCTTGTGCTTGTTGTGTTTTCTTTTTCTATCTCTTCTCATTTACTTTGCAACTTAATTTTAAATTTTTTTTAATTCCACACAATCACCCTATTCAACCCCCCCTCCCCGGTTGATTTACAGTGGTATCAGAGCGAGGTGCTTACTAAGAGCTTAAAAGCTTAAGCAAAAGGTCCAATGGCTGAAATCCCTCTTCTTGAAAACTTATACTCATCAGAGCCATTCATCTTCAATGGGACAAGTCTAAGTGTCTAACATGCTCACCATATTTTGATGAAAAATGCTATGATGTTTGGAAAGTTCATATCTCATTTTTTGCAGATGCTCGGTGAAGAAGTTTGGAACATGTGCATAAACAAAATTGACATTCCTGTCAGCGATGGAAAGAGGGCTTTCACAAAACCTGAACTAGCATTGAAAACTACAAATTCCATGGCTATGACAGCACTCTATGTAGGTTCGAATAATTAAGAGTTAATGCGATGTAGGCGAAATTGTAAAACGGCCTATGAAATTTGGAACATGCTAAAACGGCATGAAGAAACAGTATCTGAGGTAAAGGCAAAAGTTAATTTATACTTTTATAAGTTTGATATTTTTCGTATGTTGCCAGGAGAAGACATAGATCAGATGCTTGCCCGCTTCGACATTATCGCACATAAGATTGAGAGCTTAGGTAAGGGGTTAGATGATGACCGAAAGGTCGTAAAACTCATAAGCTATATCACGCCTGAATGGGACGTTAAAGCTGCAGCAATGAGAGAGACACTAGAAGAAAAATGATTCGACTACTAGACTTTTCAAGGAAAATTGAAGACGTATGAGATGGAGATAGCCGAAACAAAAAGGTACCGGCAGAATATTGGGATTGAACCCAGAACTGAAGAGAAGTTCATAGCCTTAAAAGTAGAAACTTCACAACCATCAAAATCAGAATCAGACCATGAAGAATCAGACGAAGATTTCATATGGCTAGCTAAACAATTCTGTAAGCATTTCAAATGCAAAAAGTACAGCAGGTCACAAGGAGAAAGTGACAAAGACAAAAATGATGTGTGCTACAAATGTAACAAGCCAGGACATATCCGCCTAAACTATCCCCTATCACAAGGTAGGAACAAAGATTATCATCACTCCAATTCAGGATTGAGAAAGAAGGCGTTGAAGGCAACATGGCTAGACTCATATTCTAGCAAGGAAGAGCAATATCACAACAACGTTGGATTCATGACTCTTGTGAATGGTGAGGTGCAATCATCATCTCAATAAGAGGTAATCGAAGAACCACTTACGATGATTTAGTAGACATGTGTAATGAATTGAAAGATTATGCTAAGAAATTGAGTCGTGAATTGAGACAATATAAACAAAGTTCAAATGAATCATATGACTTGCATCACTAAAAATCAAAAACTGAAAAATAAAAATTCTTTGATTGTGGAAAAATTTGAGTCTTTTAAAAAATATCATGATGTGTTGATAGAGGAAAATGAGTATTTAAAACAACAAATTCAAGAATCCTTAGCAACACATGATGAAAATCTAAGAGAAATTCATGAGAAATATGTTTATATTGCTAAACTCATTGATGATTTAAATGAATGCAAAAGAAAATTCGATGAGGTAGTGAAAAATTGTAAAGAAGCTCTCAAACAAAATAGTATACTTGATGCTACCCTAGACACTCTTTGTTGGAACACAAAAGACGATGAAATGATTAGAAAAAGGCGTTGTAAAAGAGTAATTGAGCTCGATAAAACTATTGAAAAATATGAAAGGCCTAGTTATCTTATTACAAAGAATTCAAGATCTAATCATGATAATCGAAGGCTTGGTTACAATGAGCCAATACAACATCAAAAATCTATGCAATCTTGTCATACACATATGCATATCAACCAAAATAGTTATAAACCAACACACAATTATGCATATGTGCATAATCCAAAGCATAATCGCATTACTTGTCACTATTGTTATAGATTAGGACATATTTCTTATATTTGTGCTTTAAAAAAGAATACTAACTTCGTTTGGATAAAGAAGAATACAAGTACAGGAACAGTACCTACTTGTATACCTATTAATCTTAATGTAGGTACATCAATGCACTTCACCTAAAGATCGGTAGCACCTTGATAGTGGATGCCTAAAGTTCATGACAGTTGAAAACAACACTCTTGCATCACTATCAAGAAAAGAAAAGGGAAGAACATATTTTTTTAAGGTAAAATAATTTCAGTTTAATTCTTTGTCTGGTAAGCAAATTGAAACTCATTTCTATCAACTTGCTGATATTTTTACTAAACATTTAGATGAAAAACAATTTCATTTTTTTTAAGGGTGAATTAAACGCTATTGATATTTCTGCTTAAATTTGCGTTTTTCGGTCGACTGATCGCATGTAAAGGTGTACAGTCGACTGGGCGGTCGACCAGTTTGCTCTCGGGTTTTTTTTAGTCACCAAACTTGCTTTTAGTGGATTTGCGGTTTGCTCACAGTTTGCTTGGCTGGATTTTAAAATTCTTCACGGTCGACCTTGCGGACGACCGGTTTCATTTTTTATTTTTCAAAATTTCTTACTCTCATGCATGATCTTCATTCTAGTTTTGATCTTTACAATGTGCTATACTATTTATCATTTTCCATGCATGTATTTAGGGGGAGAAATTCAATCTTTTCTAATACATCTTGTTCCGAATTGTCCCCTCTTGGTGTGTTCTAAAAAGGGGGAGAATCTTTTTGAATGTTTTAACTGAAACTTCTAAAAATCTCTCTTAAATGTTTTAGTCTCCATTTTCTTTCTTCATCTACTATATATCTCTTATGGACTTTTTTGGTACGGGGAGTATTGGATTAAGGGAGAGTATTTATATGCTTTATTTTAAATATTCAAAGGTATGTTTTGTTCACACCAAAAGGGGGAGATTGTTGACTCTTAGTTTGGTGTGCACAAAACGTACTTACAAATACTAATAAATTTCAGTTAAGATGTTCAGATTTCCAGGAACAAATAAATCAATATGAAGCTACCAAGATTGAGTATCAAGCAAAAGAAGAAAAGTAATAAAGAAGAATTGCAAAATCAAGCAAAAGAATAAGTTATTCAAAAAGAGGACATGTTGATTAGTGCACAAGAAAGTCAGCAAGATCAGCTTCTTTCTTTCCGTATATGTGAGGATTTTATATGTAATTGATTGATTCTTGATTGATTGGTTTATGATAAGAATATAAAGTGGTTTCGTCACAATCAGCACGATTGCGGTCGACCATACCACATTGTCAGTCGGCCGCACCACAGTCGACCGCTCATCGCAGTTAAAATGATGAGACAGTCGACCATTCATCTTTCAACTTTTCGATTAAAAGATTATCGGTCGACTGTCCCATTTTTCGGTCGACCGTACCTCGTGCAGATTTATCTTTTGGAATGTATCGTTTCTATTTTTGAGAGATACGCTTCCTAGTCTATATATTTGGATGAACCCACTATATATTCTTCACCTATTGCTCTTAGAAAAATCTTCTAAACTAATCAATTCAACAATCAATCCGAGTGTGTGTGATACTTATTTGTTTTCTTCAGTCAGGATCATTAAAAATCTTGAGTTTTTCTTCTCTTCCACTTCGGTGAGATTGACGGGGCTTGTCTTAAAAGTCTTGTGGGTGTAATAGGTCTCTCGGCCTGAATCTGAGAATCACTGTACAAGGGTTTGAGTATTGTGGAACGCTTGTGGCGGAGAATTGCTACAAGTATGCGGTGTGAACGTAGATCTGGGGATCGAACCACGTTATATCGCTGCATCGCTTGTGCTTGCTGTGTTTGCTTTTTATATCTCTTCTCATTTACTTTGCAACTTAATTTTTTTTTAATTCCACACAATCACTATATTCACCCCCGGGTGATTTCCAGTGAGATTTAGGTAGAAAAGTTTAAACTTTGTGAAATTGGGTGAAAGGACGGTATAATTGTATCGACTAAATTTATCAAAAAAATAAATTGTATCCACTAAAATCTCGGAGATGCCAAACAGTATCTTGGTGTTACTTAGGATTGGTCATTCTGTGGTTTTCTAAATTTCTCATTTTGCCATTTTTTGAGAAAAGAAGAGCTGCAATGGTTTCTCATATTGCCATTTTTTAGCAAACGGATCAATTCTGTTTCTCAAATATGAGAAACGATTTGAGAATTCTCAAATTATAGAGGACGGGGAATGATTCCCCGTCTGTGAAATTTTAATATTTTTTTTTATGAACAGACGGTATATCATATACCGTCTATATCATATACCGTCTGTCAATTTTTATTATTTTTTATTACAAACCGGGGTCAGACGGGATATGTTTCCCCGTCTCTCACCCTTTTTTTTTTTTATTATTATTATTTTTAACGGCCCCCTCCTTAGACGGGATATCATGTCCCGTTTGAGCCAGACGGGATATGATTTCCCGTCTGGGAGGTTTTTATTTTATTTTATTTTTTCTTTTTTCCTGGATAATTTAAAGTTTTCTAAAATACCCTTCCAAGTCTGATGCTTATCCCGTCTGATGGGTCAAAATGGGTCAAATGGGTAATATTGGGTCCAAGTGTGATGCTTATGGGTCCAAGTCTGATGCTTACGGACGGGATATGTTATCCCGTCTGATGCTTTTCCCAATTTTTTTTTTTTTTTTTTTTTTATAAATAAAGAGACGGGGAATGATACCCCGTCTCTCATTTAATTATAAAAAAAATTAACAAACGGTAATTCATATACCGTCTCACGCTTTTTTTAAAATAAAAAAAGATAGACGGGATATCATATCCCGTCTCTCGTGTAAATGAGAAAGATATAGCAAATGACCACTGCACGCTCGCTCCCTATTTGCTATTACTGTAGATGCCATATTATAGAAAATGAGAAACACCACTGTGGATGCTCTTAGTGAATGGCTGGCAGGATTAAGGAGGTTGTTGACATAAAGAACATTCAGCCATAAAGTGCTGGTGAAATGAGAGGGAAACACTATCAAGTAATTTTAATGAATGCCAGACAAGTGGTAACCCGAAGAAGCAAAAGGTGTGTTGAAATTGAGAAAGAAATGATATGCTGGTTGTTATGATGTAACAGAAGAGGGAAGAAGGAATAATGCAGGTTACCTAATGATTGTGGAATGCCTTATTAAACTTTGTTTTGAAAGAAATTATATGATCCTAAGGTGAGTTATCTTTCCAAAATAGACCACTTGAAGATGTCAGTTTTTGTTGACATCTTGGATTAGTGGGAGCATAACTACATGCCTCAAGTGTTTCGTGCCCATATCTATTGATGTTATGAGGCCATATGGTCGATTCTGATGACTATGTAGTTCAGAAGTGGATTGAAATGTTCACTCTACATATTTTCTGGTGGCTTGCTTTAGCTTATGAAGCGCATACTTTTTCATTTGACAGTCATTTGTGTTGGACACCAGTGAACCACACATATATGACACTACACTTCCACTGCCTCATTTACTATTTTATCATTTCTCAGTACTGGTGCATCCTGTTACGTTTTCATGTCAGTATGTATGTGCTTCTTTGCGTCTGACGCAACAGATTGTGCAAAACATTTAGATTCACTTTGTTTGCCAAAAGAAGAAATCGTATCTTAACCAATGTTTCTGCGGTGCACGCAACATAGTAATAATATACACTGGCAAAAATGACTAAAACATAGAGAAGTGGCAGCTGAGTAGAGCTGTATAGGTATTGGAAGTAGATGCAACATACATGAGGTCCCTATAGCGGTACAATTACTTTTGCTTGTGAAACAAGATCTTGCAACAACAAAAAATAATGTAGTTTTAACCTTATCTTTTTGTGTCTGCTTCATGAGTGCATTTCTTCCATTAAGCTTTTTGTTTGAAACCACGTTTATTCCATGATACTCAAGTGAAGAATGGTTTAGAACGAGTCTTGTTCAAGATATCGATATCGAGAAGAGATGTCTAAGGCTATTCAAGGCTCAAGAGTATCATGCAAAGGATCCAAATATCTTTAAGGCTGTGGCCTTTGAATCAATATGTAGCTCATTCAAGTAAGAAATGTTTTTATCTAATTTCTTTAGTGTATTATAATGTTAATTTATGATTATTTTAGCGATATGGTGGGATATATATAGGTCTGGCTCAGTGCTTACCTTAAAAAAACTTACAATTTAAATTTTGAGTCAAACTTGGAGTGCATATGCGTGTGAGAGAAATTGAAGTGCGTTTGAAACGACACAAAAAAGGAGAATCGATTAGAACCAAGCAGACTTCAAGATTTAAGTATATGACTTTACGATTTAGTCTATCTTGAGGTAAATACTCACTTAAAGAGGACCAACAAAAAAAAGGCTACTTGCTTTTTTGTACAAATGGATGTCGATAATGTTGATTATCCGGTTGTCATGTATGTGTCATGTACGTGTTTTCTCTCGAGAAATCGTGATGGAGACACGATGGTGATTAGTGAGCATGGGAGGAGGAAAATATTGAAATAATGGTAGTGATGTTGATGGCGAAGATGCAGCCGATGATGGTGATGGTGTGAATGGGTTGGTGATCGTCAGTGGAGTTATATGTAGTTCTAATTTATATTGTTATGATTTAACGGATAATACAACTTTTTAAGGTGTCATGTGGTTATACTTCTTATTGTTCATTGGTCATGATGAAACCTTTGGATCATATTTTAACGGTTGGCCAACCTCGATCTTGGCCGGACAGATTGGATCAGTTTTGGATGTTGGGATCAGCGATCTGAATTGGGATCAGCCGAGAGAGATGTGCGATGGAAGCGATACCACCGGTGACATTTTTTTAACAAAACAAATTGATCAATTAATTTCTAAAATGTAATTAAAATATTTTATTTATTAATGAAATATTTAAATATTATTTTATTAAAAAAGTATAATTCCAACAAAGTGGATGCATTATGGGTTTGGTCGATACCCATCCTGATACCAAAAAATTTGGCTACAAGATCATGTTCCTCGTACCAAGATTTCGAACTTGATTTAAATTACAAGTTTTTCTTTTTTTTTGTGTAATCACATAAAGCATCCTTTTTATTTAATCACGACAATGCCTATATGATTTGTTATGATTTACAAGCTTCTTTTGGATAGACTTATGTACTTATTCGAATGGTGGGTATTGCTATGCATTTACATATATGTGAAATTTTGTATTTCTTCTTGGCCGAGCTTTTACTGTGCATTTGTCAAAATTTTACAAGCATGTGCTTTGATTCAACTATTTATTTTACTTGAGGCGTGCAAATGGAAAACCAAGATTCATGTAACCGGCCCCAACTAGTAATTGTGAAAAAGACTTTGTTGTTGTTGTTGTTGCAGTTGTTGTTATTGTACTTGAGGTGCGCAACTGCACTTTTAGAACAGGCCGAAGCACCTCTTGAAGTGTGGTTGGAAAGGGGGACACCAGTTTCGGAAAATGTTTACCAAGTCACTTTTATCATTTTAATCAAAAGACCTATTTTAGTTTAGTAGTTTTAGCCTAGCTACGTACTTCTAATATCTTCAGCAGCAAACATCAAACAAAGCCTTCAAATAAGAATCATGGATAAGCAAAATATTATTTTATTATGTTTGTATACTAACATGTTTTTTTATTTATTTATTAATTTCTTCTTTTGGGATTTTTCTACCTTATTATCCTTTTTGTGCGTTACCCATTGTTTGAATTTATCACGCTTCTTATTAGTTATTATTATAGGAGTGGGAAAGGCCTAAGAATGGAGAAGACCTGATATATTTCCTCAATTCAGCCCAATGAAAACGCCATTGCCCCCTCCATTGCCTGCTGACCCCCTGAAAAGGGATGAAGAAGAAGAAGAGGAAGAGAAGAAAGAGGAAGAAGAGGAAGAACCTGAAAACCCCGATAAGCAGTAAAGCCAGTAATTATAATTACTATGCCTCATAGGGATATGATTTTGAGCAAGAGTAGACCTGTACAGCAACTTGAAATATCAGGTGCTATTTCATGTGAAAACGAGAACAAACCTGTTGAGGTTGTTTTTTTTTTTTTTTGAGTTAAAAGGTGGAATAACACCACCCTGTTTCATTAATAAGAAATTATAAACAACCCCGCAGAACCGGGAGAAAACAAAAGTGCAGTGCAGGAAATAAAACATAAACCCCCAACAGAATCCTGGGGGATGGGTTTCATCATCTAAACCTCAGACAATAGGAAATAAAGCATAAATCCCCAACAGAACCCTGGGGGGTGGGTTTCAACATCTAAACCACAGACAACCAAAATACAAAGAAATGAAACAACATGAATAGACACAGAGAGTGCCACTGACACAACTTGATACATGAACTTGTAAGTTTGCTCGTGGTCCAATGTACCTTTATATGATATATATGAGATTTATCCGTTGACTAAACCATTCAATCAACTGTTCGTGGTCCAAAACTTACTTCTTGTTTGTGATATGCGTACCATTGAAGATCTGAGTTGGTCTTGAGAAGTTATAATTTTGAACAATTTGTTCTCATGAATCATTTTTCTCCTGCTTTCTGCTTCAGCTCGAAGTTTTGGTTCATGTGTCAGATGTCAAGCTGAGACTGGTGATAAATAATTTCGACAATGCGCACACATAGCTTGAAGAGAGGTCTGCTTTATTGTTCACCTGGGCAAAGTTGTATTCGTCTCAGTTTGGGTTGTATAGTGCCCCCAAAGCTGTTTTGAATGTTAATACTCGGGAAATTGAACATGTGGTAACTTTCTATTAGCAATATCACTCAAAGGTCTGAAGAACTATTAGCAATATCGTGCAAAGGTTACACCCAACAGTTGGAAGACGAGAGATGGTGGATGTTGGAGGCTAATTGCAAGTTTTCGGTATCTTCATTATATAAATGGTTAAATGATGGAGGATTGAGAAATGAAGCAACGGATGTCATTTGGGGTATCGATGTACCTTCTAAAGTGAAAGTATTTCTCTGGTTGGTAGAAAACGACGCGATTCTGTCCAAGGTTAATCTGAGGAAGCGGGGAATTACGGACAATGTCACCTATAATAGATGCCTTATTCACGAAGAAGATTCGAACCACATACTGTTCAATTGCCATAGAGCGAGATGGGTCTGGGGGAAAGTCATTCAAACGTTCGGGGTGTTACAGTGTCCACGGTCTAGTGGAGAGGTGTGGGGGGGACATTACATGGAACAGAATTAGAAAGGATGTACGATTAGAGTGGGAGTCGGCTGTGGCCTCTATTTTGTGGAACCTATGGCTAGATCGTAACGACTATTGTTCCAATACCGTTAATCATAGAATTTCCTTTTTTGATGCACAAAATTAAATTATGTTGTTATGAATGGACATGGCTACTCAGATCCAGAAAGAAGATGCGTTTGGGAGATGAGGAGTAGTTTTCTTACAAGAGGCACCTACCTCTAAGCGTCTGAGACGTTTCTGCTTTGGTTTTTATTGATGTAACTCTATTTTGATGTATTTTGGTTGTTGTTCAGACTGTAGTATCCTACTCAGGTGAACATTCATGTTGATCGCCTGCGGGCCATCTTTGTATTAGTATTGACTGTTTCGTTAAAGTTTTTTTAATAAAGCGATGACTCAGTCATCTTTTAATCAAAAAAAAAAAAAAAAAAAAAAATTAATTAATTGTGCAAAGGTCTGAAGAAGTTCTCTTGTTTATCGGTGTCGTAAATTACTAACCCAGAGTGACTCAAGTTTGTTGGAGTAAGAATAAACACCACTCAGACTAGAAAGAATAATCTATTGTTTGAGGCTTAAAAGTTTACAAGAATTCATGTTTGGCACGTGAGAATGGAAAATGGAAATGCTGACTTGATTTTAAAATTTTTGGAGTCTCCAACATATGATTCTTTCTTGGAAAATTTCTTAGTGCCATTCATGGTAATTTCTTTTTTTTTTTAGTCAATTCAATAATTCATATCTGGGTTTGATAGACTCAAAATGAACTCAAAAGACAGTGGGGATAATGAAGTTGAATTTTTACATGAGCTCTACATTCTTGTATGTTTGAGTTCATTTTGAGTCTACAAAGTGCGAGTACTAAACATATTACTTTTCTAGATGAAACAAAGTTAAGATAACCACAGTTATCTCACATAAACTTTACAAAGCTTTATAGTTATCTAAATTTTAACATTGGTTTTGAACTCATTAGAGAGAGATAAGAAAACAACATTTATCTCATCCGAAAGATCAATAACTGCAGTTATCTAAAACACCCACTCTTACCTAATTTTTCTTAATTATGCTAGTGCTAAGTTAAAACACAGTCAAATTTGGAGGTATAGATATGACGATCAAAGGGGCATAACTTGTATCACTAAAGTAAGATGACTTTGGTTATGTAAACTTTGTGCCCAAACAAGGGTTTCACCTAAATTTTTTTTTTGTATCTTTAGTCATATGTTTGTCAATACAACAATAAAGCATTTTTCTTACCTACGCTACATGAATCCTAGTTTATTTTAGAATTCATGTTCTTGCCAATAAAATAAAAAATAAAAAAATCACCGCCATGTTTTTTTTGGTTCCTCCTAAGGTATTAAAATTTTAAATTTCCAAATTTCATTTGCTAAAAATGAAAAATCAAAAAGGAAATTATAGTCTTAATTATTCAAGAGCCATAAATTTAACCTAGGGCAATGTGGTGAAATGGTTTCGCTAAGAGCTTTTATGTTCGGGAGTTGCTGGTGGTTCACTCAGTATCCATCCTTAGAGATGTCAACTGCTATGCACATAAATCGCAAGCAGAAAAACAGAAACACGCACCCCAAAAGAATTTCCGAACGGCTGATAAAACCAGATAAAATTTTACAACCTTGATATTCCATCAGTAAACAACCTGGGAATGCCAGTTAGCACCAACAAGAATAGTAACTGGGAATTCAATCCCACTGTTGTGCAAAAACAAATACCAACATTCATTCGCTCTCAGATTTATTTCATCAACTCCGAATCAGAAGTGCGTCCTCAAGTTAATGGTTTTTTCACTCAATGAAACAAAAATATTTCCCAACTTATGCTGCCTGGGCACCAAGCTCGAGAAGTAGGGTGTGATTGACATCGTTGGATCCAGGGCCAATAAACTGAATAGGGCCTGTTCAGAAATATTTTAAATTAACAGAATTAAACCCTTCCTGCTATGTACACTTCATAAAATTGGAAAGAGACTTAACAGTGAAAAAAGGTAACAACATATACCTGGGCTGATGTATCTGTTCTTGAGGGCCCATTCTTCCCGCATCGATGCGAACTTCCTGAACGGTGCACCTGACATGATTATATGAAAAAGGGTTAGAGGACCAGCAAATTAATTGAAGTAGGAACATTATACGAGGAAGCAACAAATCTACCTTCAAGCTCAACCATCGCCTTCTTGATCACTGGTTTGAACTTACCTAGAAAGCATATAGTTTGTTAGAAACACTTCAGAATTTTTTTTTTAATACTTCAGCATCACTTTAAGATGATTGTAATAGGTTGCAGCCTCGAGATTTTCTAGTTGCAGCCTCGAGATTTTCTAGTTGCAGCCTCGAGGTTTTATAGAGCTTACTCTCATCCCAGAACCAATACGAGCATGACTGAATACAATGATAACCCAGGTGCAGGTGTGAAGGTATTTACAATACCAAGAGTATCTAAACATTGGTTGACTGAGACTCGGTTTGCAATTGAAATACCTCATATAAAAACATTCAAAAAGGATCAATAACATATTTCCTCTAGATGTCTTTCTTAGTTTCTTGAGTGGAGAGTTTGGCAATTTGCACCCTTCAGTGGTAAACTCCAGTCATCTCAATCCTATATATCCAAATAGACCCTAAAAGTTCTTATATGTTATGTTGTCCATGGTTTCTAATAAACAGGGAAGGGAGCACAGAATGGGAGTGTGTTATCAAGCTTCAAAGAAATACAGTTTTCAGTTGACCCAGGTGTCCACATAACAACAACAAAAATGTCGACAATGCACCAGATGGACTTGCAATTCACTTAAGATAATGCGCAATTTCCTTTACACAATTTACCGAAGGGTTTAGCATAGACTTCCCCTCAATATGCACCTTGCAGACGTTGAAAACGTATGACTTCTAACCACAATTCTCCAAAACAATTCAATTTCACACTTGTTAAACATGGGTTAAACATGGACATGTTTGTTCATACCCTTAATCTACATAGACATATATATCTAATATACGTTGGAAGTAAGTAAAACTTGTGTCGTCAAGTACATAAGAGTGTGATGATTAGAAGCTAAATTAAAATATTATTGGACCAAAAAAGAAGGTAGTCTCACGAGACTGTCTAACTACAAATTACCCACTCAAGAAAGCCCCCAACTGGTTAGCCTAATTAATCTCGCATCATTTCACATCCCATTCATTGAGATGCCTCCCATTCCACTACCACAACTCAAATTCCTGTTCGTTGAGCAGAGACAAGATTACAGCAATGTTTTAGCCCTTCTGGCTCAACCAATATACAAACTCAGAATTATCCCCAGCATACTGACACGGCAATATACAGCTAAACAAAAACCCAAGGCTCTACGGCTGTACTAATTCCACTATACCAACTCCACTCAGACCAATATTAAAACAAAATTCAGTAGATATTTCTCATTGATAGTTACAAGTTAATCCTCAATAAGCAGGAGACTTTAGAGATCAGGAAAAATATTTTCTGGACCAGAGTTGACTATGGTGTGAATCAGAGAACTGAAACTTGACCAAGAAAAAGATATTTTGAAGTTACTGTTCAGGGAAGAGTGTTTAGTAACTAAGAATGCAAATAATAGTGAATTATGGTGTTTAAATTACTGTAAAGATAAGTGCACTACAATAAGCGTCATTCGTTCTTTTGTTTAAGGGGATTAGCCAGCACTATTTGTGTATCAGATGTTTAGTTTGGTCGCTGTGTACGAGAGAGTGAGAGTGAGAGGCCAGATGTTTCTTGCACTAAATTGTATTGAATGAAAGGGTCTTTGATGTGCTTGAGGAAGATTAGGATGAAGAAACATTTGAGCTCAAGATAAAGCTTTGTTTTGTACTTTGGGAGAAAAGGGAAAACTTATAATTCATACAGCATGAAGTAAACAAAGAAAGAACGTAGGCTAACTGATTAATTTTACTTTCATTTTCAAAAAAAAGAGGGGGGGGGGGGGGGGGGGGGGGGAGACATGCAGCCAGCCTAACTGGTATTTAATAAAAAAAAAAATCAAATTTCAAAACAAATAAGATATATATTAACAAACAAAAAAATAAAATAACAACAAAAAAAGAACAGTAGAATTGTATTATCATCCAAGGAAATTATTGTATTCAATGCAAGGGTCTTTGATGTGCTTGAAGAAGATTAGGATGAAGAAACATTAGAGCTCAAGATAAGCTCTGTTTTGTACTTTTGGAGAAAAGGGAAAACTTATAATTGATACAGAATGAAGTACACAAAGATCGAAGGAATGTAAGCTAACTGATTATTTTTACTTTTATTTAAAAAAGGTAAAAAGTATATGCAGCCAGCCCAACTGGTGTTTAATATAAAAATCAAATTTTAAAACAAATAGGATATATATTAAAAAAACAAAAAAGAGAATAAAGAAGAATAAAGAACAGTAGAACGGTATTATCATCCACGGAAACTAGTATTGAAATCATACCATGCCGTCTCTCTACGTCCATCAATGCAGTTAATGCAGTTCCTCCAACGGTCCACTCCTCAACAGGGGCACATAAGTTGCCAACCTAAACAAGTTTGATCCCAATATGGAGAAAGACAGAATTAGTGGCACGCTAATGTTTTAAATAGTAAACAATGAAAAAGAGGGACTCAGATATGCAGAAAAGTGCATGTAGACCTAATATACTGTACGGAGTTAGAAAATTCAGAAAGGGCATTGGACTTTAACAAATGATCTTCCAAATAAAAAAGAGAAAAAATAAAGCAAAACAAAAGGACAGTTGTAAAAGATGAATGGCCAAAATATGCCGTGCATAAAATGAATTATAAAATAGCATATATTTTGAAATTATCAGATATTAATATATGTTAATATATGTAACTGACGACCCTAGATTCAAACTGATAACAGAACTCACTAAACAGATAAAGTTGCTGCTTATATATATCGACTCCAAATCATTAATCAAAAGACATCAAATACAATCCGTGATGCTTTAAGGAGGATGTTTTTGGACTAAAATAACAATAAGTCGTCAGTGCCCAACATGAGGTTGAAAATTTGGTGATTATATTCATAATGATTGTCATCATCCAATCCTATCAAAGCTGTTTGAATCGTTAGGAGCTATAAGCTTAAGAAGGTCAAGCATAAATTAATACCACAAAAAATACAAAGTTAAAAAAACATTCCTTAAATCACGCTAAAACTTTCAACTTACAAAATCAATATATGGAAAAATAAATTTGAATTATTTATTTTAAAAAATCATGATTCTTTAATGTATCTGCAAATAAATTGAATTCTATGACTCCATTGTTCATGCATCATTGCTTTAGCTTATAGTCATAGATATGTTTCTTACTAGTATAATGTCATAAATTTTAGGAATCTTCAAGAAAGTATCGGATAAATGTCAACCAAGTATTAAGAAAATCCAAAAATCCTTAGAATATGCCAGAGTGATAGAAGCACAAACTGAGGAAATAAGACCCGTCTTCCCGGAATGAAGAAGAGCTCCAGCAGCATAACCCAGTGCATAGCAATAAGTTGAATCAAAATTTGTAGGCAACCCACATCTTCCTTCATAACTGCAAGTTGAATACATACAGTAGATATTAGATGAAAAGAACAATCATAATTCATAAATCATAAATCATAAACCAAAATTAAAAAAGAAAATTATTGAACATCATTATTTTATAGGAAATCTTAAACTCAGTTGACAAGTATGGTGGCCTACGTAATAACCACTTGATGGATATACAAACCACAATTAAAATTTTCTTCTCAAGCAATAATAAGGACAGAAAATGAAATCTTTAGACATCTAATCAAGACTTCCTTTAACTAAAACTGAATATACAACCAGAATGTACTCAGTTTTTACCCAAAAAAGTGAGACTGTCCTTTAAATTGTCCTGTATAAGCTCCTGCTATTTTTCTTTTGTCCAACTCAGTTTCAACCATTTGAATAAGCATCTTCTCAGTTTCTATTTTAGCAACCTAGTCATGAAGAGAGAAAATTGTTAGTTATACATATGTCCACTTCTCCAGGATTCCATGCAAAGAGAATAAACTTTTCATACCTGCACATTTCCATGTGGGTCTCTTTCTAACATCAATTGCTCCTGGATTGCTTGGGGCAGAAAATCAAACAGAACCTGTGATTGCTCCCGAAGCTTCTTCTTCCACAACCCAGCTTCATCAACAACATCATGCGCTAAGATTTCATTAAGTTCCGAAATAAGTTGCTGGACCTGAAAATTGCAGGATAGTATTAGAAAAAGATAAAGGATGAATTATAAAAATGGAGTTCAGAAAGTACTGAAGTTCATCCCACAAGCATAGCTGTCACTAACTTGCCAAATGAAAGATATATATGTAGTACCTCAGGAATAAAATCAATTAAGCCTTCTGGTATAAGTATAACACCATAGTTAAATCCAAGTCCAGAACGCTTGCAGATCACATCAGTAATGTAATCTGTAACATTTTTAAGAGTTTGTTTTTTGGCAGCTACCTGAAACAAGTCATCGATAGCAGATAATATATTAATTCCAAGAGATATTTGAGAAATAAGAAATAATGAGCTGGGATTCTACAATAAAGGTACACTGGTACATAGGACAAAGAATAACAGAAATGCAGAATACCCATTAGGTGGCAGAAAGTCAGGAAAGTTTTAGTTTATACATCATGGAGACGGAAACCAATACATCTTGTTGCATGAGACACCACAGGGTGTGTAGCACGGTGGGGTGTTGGTGGGGGATATGAAATAGTCCTGTCTATACACTTATCATAATAGTGCAAACCAAACTGCCAGAATCAAAATGTCTGCTATAGCATAGATTGTTGTATACAAATCCCATAACCTGGTCTTTCATAAATCACCTACCAAATCTGTTCTTAAAACATGTAATGCTCTTGCCCAAGTGTCCACGCACACTGACACAAGTTGTTTGGACAATGACCGATGCCAAGTGTATATATGTCTCTATATACAGAAGTTGGCACAAATTTTGTGGTATAATAGGCATTTTCCTTGGATTATACACTTAATCATCATCATCTAAGCCTTATTGCATTAAAATGGGGTCGGCTAAGAAGTCACGACTCCTAGAAGATTTGACAAAGTTTTATGACCGGCTGTCAACCTCAGCCATCTCGTTATTTGATGCCAAGAGTCCAAAAGAACCAAAACTATTAGGAGAGGGTCCACCATAGTTCTAGAAAGACCAGTTGGCATCCTCCAAATTCTCCAAGACTAAGAAAAATAGTCTAGAAGAAGGAGAAAGATGATAAAGAAAAATGAACTAAACACTTAATATTAACAGCAATAAAGGAGTTACACTTCACTACAAATTCTCTAAAGACCCACTACTACTTTATGTCCTAAAAAATATTGTCCACTTTATAAATAAAAAAAAATTGGCAAAAAAACTATATGGCAAATAAACGTGGAAGATGTCTTTGACTGGGTCAACTCCCACTTTTAGGAATCAACATTGTACAACACTATAATAGTTCATCAAGTATATGCTAGATATATAACGAAAAATAATTAAGAGGTGATTTAAAAAGATAATGTAAATAAAGATAATTAAAAAGAGATGATTCTGAGAGACAAGATGAAGCTTTATGGTGTACCACGAGAGATCATCAATTATAAAATCTCCAATCCCTCCAATAAGATGTATACAAATTTACCATCGTAATTGCAGGAAAAGAAGTTGGTAAGCTATATGCACAACCATCGCAAATATTTTCCAAATAAATACTGACTTAAAATGAACTTTGCAAATTCCTCTGATATACAAAGAAAAAGGTTAATAGGGAAAAAGACAAAAATAAAACGAACTGCACCTCTTCTCCAATGATTGTAATGTTTGGATGAGTCTGCAAAGCACACTCCAATGTGATGTGAGAAGCAGCACGCCCCATAAGCCTAACAACTGCATGCATAATCAAACACCTTATAAACCCAGGCACCACTTCCAAAATAAAAATAAAAAATAGGGGGATTTCATGTGAAAGGAGGAAGTTAGCACATCAAAACAAAATCCTAATTTTATTTTAGAAAATATTGTAGTGGTGTATCAGTATGGAAACTAATATTCTATGGCTAAAACACAAACTGGCAAATGAAGAAATTAAGGAAAATCAGGTTGACAGAAAACCTATGAAACTACAAAATAGCCATTAAAAAGAACAAGAATATTATAAACATTCCGTAACCACAACTAATTTACATATCTAGTTAAAGTTTCACCATTGAGACTGTAAAGGGGACAGAACCACTTTGCATTGCTTCACTAAAGCAGCTTGCCTTAGTTGACATGACAATGCATCCTTTCAAAACAAGATCAGATTCAGCAGAAATCTTACAGTGATAGTATTTTCCAGTTGATCGAGCATCTGTCATTACATTTCCTATCATTTCAGCATATATCTGCAATGCAAAAAACAAGGCCCCCAATGAGTTATAATTTAAATATGCAAAAAAAAAAACGAAACTTTCACGCACAGTTACTTTATGGCTTCAGGGTTGTAAATTTTCGATATACTCAACTATAAGGTAGGAAGGTGGTGGTATTATTCAAAGTTCTCATATATAGAGCACAGTTAAAAACAACTAGGGTAGAATGTGCCAGGTGAAGTATATAAACTGACGTTCCATGATTTCCTAGGCAACTGTCTGTTGCATACCCTTTATTCTGGATAAAGCTTAACCACCAACCTGGGACCCCTACAGCCTTACCCAATGAATGACATAATACTGAATACCAAATATTGTTGGCAACGGCTCCAATGTGCGGAGCTATCCATATTTTCCAACATAAAAATTTGAGTCTAACAATTAGATCCTACAGATACCTACAAAATTATTAGCAGATTCAGTGCTGATAGAATCTAATTGTTATTGAAGTAAACAACTTCAATCCTACGCATAAAACTCAACTTAATCTTCGAGGAGGAGGGGGGTTGTAAAGCATGGTGTCACTGACTCACTATGAAGAGGAAGTACAGAAAGTTCGACCCCGAGCATATCAACTTAGTTTGATATAAAAAGTTAAATAAATATAAAAGGTGATGGTAACTAATTAATTACCATAGTATATTAGAGTGGATAAGCTAAAGACTTCATCAGCAAGGAATATACTTGCTCACAATTATCAATAGATTAAACTAGCACTACACAGATGAGATGTTTACCCTACAACAATAAAAAAGAATGGTGGTAAAAAAAAGTTCTGTCCAAACCAGAGGGCTGACGATCATTTCAACTTTAAAAGGAGCACAAAATTCCAAAAACCAACATTTGTCAGCTGATTTAGTAATAGTATAATGAAATGATGAAATATGAACATGCAAATATAGATATGAGGTGACCATGCAAGCATTACAGATAAAAATAGCTTTGATAAAACAAGTGAGAAGAGCATACCTTGCAAGCAGTGTCAAATCCAAAACTTGTTGGAACCTCCTTGCATTTCAAATCACCGTCAATAGTTTTGGGACATCCAATGACTCGACATTTAATGTTGCTTTGCCTAAAATACATGGGGAAAATGGCAATAATATCATAAGAACCACGAATCAACATAAGAAACCAAAATGGTACTAGAGGTATTGCATTAGATGATTTTAATTATCATAGTTAAGTATTAATTTTTGGCTAGTAAGCTCAACCTGAATCTCTCAGCAAGTAAGCATGCATTTGTATTTGAGTCATCCCCCCCAATGACCACAAGCCCGTCCAGATCAAGCTTATTTGCTGTATCTTCAGCTTGCTTGAACTGATATCCATTTACATAAGAATAAGAACCTCTCTACCAATAGCTCAACATGATTATTCACACAAACACAAAAGAAAATCACCTGCTCGGGGGTTTCAATCTTGTCCCTTCCACTGCAGATCATATCAAACCCACCCTATTCCAATATTAAAATAAAATGTGTTAGATAATATAATAATATAAACATTTCTGATAAAAGCATTAAACAAATGTAAAACATGTAATTTTGTTTCAATGGATACCTCTCATTGCTTTTTAAAAACTATTAAAAGCAATGAGAAACCAAGATTGTTTAGCTGTCTATTCCAACAAGTAAAGAAACTACATTTTTTTTTCCTCTCGAAATGCCTACAAAGCAATAAAAAATCGAGTAGCAAAAACACTATCAATATATGAAACAAGACACATATGCAAAATCTAATGATAATTGATACACAACCAATTTCCTTTTTTTTTAACAAAAAAAAGAAGAAGAAGACAATCACCCGAAACCTCATTACTAGTAATTTACTACTACTACTATTATTACTACTACTACTATTATTAAGACAATCACCCGAAGTAATTTACACGTACCAACACGTGCAACGCACGTACATAACTAACATAATGAGGTTTCGGGTTCAAATCCTCCCTACCTCAGAGTTTTTATTTTCATTTTTTGAAATTATTAAAAACGTGCATCGTACGTGTAAATTACTAGTAATAATAGTAGTAGTAGTAGTTTGAATTTTGTTCAAGTTTGAAATTATTAAAACCCGAAACCTCATTATGTTAGTTATGTACGTGCGTTGCACGTGTTGGTTGAATGACAAAATGACAAATGACACTAAGGCCTTCTCCCATTATAATATTATTATTATTACTAGTATGATGCACGTGCGATGCACGTGGAGGAGGAAGGAAAAGGACAAAAAAACCTACCAACACGTACGCTGCACGTGTTTGCACACATACAAAAAAAAATAAAAAATTGTTTATTTGTTTGGAACCCCATCTCTCCCATTATAATAGTTATAGATAGATATATATATATATATATATATATATATATATATATATATATATATATATAGATTAATACTAGTAATTTACACGTGCGATGCACATTTTAATAATTTCAAAAAATAAAAATAAAAACATAGAAAGAATTTGAAACGGAAACCTCCTTTACATTAGTTATGTACGTGCGTTGCACATGTTGGTAGAATGACAAAACATTTACAAATAACACTAAGGCCTTCTCCCATTATAATATTAGAGATTAGAGATTAGAGATTAGAGATTATTATTAGAGATTAGAGAAGATTAGAGATTAGAGATTATTATTATTTCGTTTTAAAAAGAAAAGAAAATACACCTGATTCCTGTAAGGATAGATGAAGTCAGGAGTGAGCTCGACATATTTGCACTTCATGATTCCTGCCGGCCCGCCCTTGAATCCATACATAGTGCTTCCCTTTGCCCTCTCCTGCAAGTAATCTACCACCACCACCACCACCAAATATATATACATATAATTTCATCATCAAATAAAAAATAGATTAAATAAATAATCAAGATTCAAGAAAACGAACCAAACATCCCGGAAATAACATTGTGCCCACCAGGCGCCTGTCCCCCGGAAAGAACCACTCCAATCTTGAGCGACCCGATCATCTCGGACGGCACCGATCCAGTGGGGACCAGCATCGCCGACGGCTGCCCGAACAGTTTCGGGAACAGTTTCGCAATCTCATCTGCACGCAAATCAGAGCACAACCAAAATTTAATTTTTCTCAATTTTTTTTTAAAAAAAAGTATGAGAGTCGAGTATGAATGAGTATACGGAGATCAGATCTGATGAGCGGTGACCTGGATTGCCGGCGGCGGAACTGGCGGGGCCGTCGACGATCTTGAAGGGGGCTTTGAGGACGGAGGGGAGGGGGAGGGGGTGGTTGAGGCGGCTGGTCTGGACTTCGCTGTAGACGTCGGCGAGGCGGCCGGGGGTGGAGTCCTTAGAGCCGTTGGATGACATTTGTGATGGTGATTGGATTTTGGAGAAAGAGAAGGGGAAAACAAGGGAAAGAGGGGGGGATTTAAAAAGGAAAGATGGACTTGGATGGAATATTTTACCAAAATAACCGATATTTTGAAAGTATTTACCACACTGACCCACTTTCGATAGTATTTACCAAAACGATCCACTCGATATCATATAGCGAATTTGGTTAAAACCTCGTCGCTATCTGAGATATCGAGCGTATGGTTATATGTTTCTCCACACTTTGGAGAAAAATTTTAAAAATACCAAGTTCAGACTCGCAATCTGAAATAGCGAGTGTATTTATACCACACTCGCTAACTGAAATAGCGAGTGTATGGCTGATATTACTAAACATAGGATTAAACTGAGACCGCTCAAATCGGGCACGAATCTTGAAGCACTCAGGGGTAAAACGGTAATTTTACCTACAAACAAGTCTGAAATGGGAATTGGGTCTTTCTTCAAAGCCCAATAACTCATAAACGGATCTATCCTATTGGGTATGAGTAGCATCCCGTTACAAACTAACTCACATGGATAAAAAGTAATTCAAATTCATGGTTATCTCTATGAAACGATTTAAACTCTAAATCTTATCCAAAAACACCGGAAAGTATAGATAAATCTTTATCTCGAAACGGGTCCCTAAGGCGACTATCAAAATATCCCTCTCTCCCTATCATAACAAGGTGATCAATCTTTTTCCACCTAAAGCTCTTTCGTAATCTTTCTGATTACTGACATAAGCGGCGGAGGGTTCGTCGTCGGGATCCATCCTGGTGTATCGAACTATTTTACAGGTCAACGATAGCGGCAGAAACTAGTCAAACGTCGGTGAAGATCAACAGGTTTGCTTTATTGTTTCCAAAAAAGAATCCACAAAATCATCTGTTTGCTCCCACACCAAAATTAGCATCAACAGATTGGCGCCGTCTGTGGAAAACGGAAAAGCAATCAAACCATACTTCATCAGCAAAAGTAGTTTCAAACCATGTATCTGAAAGAGAAGGGGAAGGCAGCGGCCTCCAGCCGAAGAGCCACTCATCTTCCTTCTCCTCCTCCAGTCAAAGATGTTCTTTCTCAACAGCCTCCTCCTCAACTGGCCCTTCCAGGGTCTCGGGGGGCTCTCGTCGGAGTAGTCCAAAGCAACATCCTCTTCATGACCATGTCTCGATCCACAATCCTTCAGTTGACTCTATGGCTTCTAAAAGCCCTTCTGAGCAGGATCTTCGTCATGTGATTGTTAACCGCCAACAGGGGGTTGACCTCCGAACTCGCTTGAATGGATGGCAAGCCCTTAAGGGAATCCATCAACCTAAGCACCCAGGGGTCTCGAGAGTCTGCCCCCCCCCCCCCCCCCCCCCGCGCCGCAGACCGAGGACCAGAAGATCCCCTCTCCCGAGTAGGCGAAGAAAGTCCCCTCCACATTGTCGGCAGAGAAGTCATAATCCAGTAAACCAAGCCACACCTAGAGACCGCCAAGCTGGAGGGGAACCAGTTATAAGGGCGGAGTTCCAGGATTTTGAAGAAGCTGTTCTGCGGGCCCTTAATGTCGCTCCCAACCACGAGCAACGGGTGCCTAGTCCTCAACCTGCCCCAAGCCATCACCACTGCACTCCCAGCCAGCCCTTCTGCATGAGAAAGAGTATCGGGGCTCGGCAAGATATGACCGAAGGGAATACTCGGTCTACCGCCATCTCCACGAAATGGAGAGGCACCTTAGCCGACTTGACAGAGAAGAGGAACAACGGGCAAGGAATTTCCGCCCAAGCAGGCCTCCGTTCTCCCGGACCATCATGGAATCTCTGGTCCCGAAAAACTTCAAGCCCGCTAACTTTGAGTCATACAACGGGGAGTCGGACCCCGCCGACCACATCGTGAGTTTTAAAACTCTCATGATGATCCACCAGGCTTCGGATGCGCTCCTTTGCAAAACCTTTCCTACCACGCTGAAGGGGCCTGCAGGAAAATGGTACTCTCGACTCGCTCTGGCCTCCATCTTCTCCTTCGATCAGTTCGAATGGCTATTCTTCACTTATTTCGTGAGTAGCCGCTTGGTCGAGAAAACAAGTGTATCTTTGGTGACCCTCAGCCAAAGAAATGGTGAACGCCTAAGAGATTACGTTCGGCACTTCACCGCCGAAGCCCGATCTATTGCCTCCCTCAACCAATCAGTAGCCTCGGCGGCATTCGGGCACAACGTCACTATCGCCGACCTCAAGGCATCCCTTGCCAAGAAGCCTCCTCGGGACTTCTCATAACTTCTACTTAGGAGTGAGAAGTACATCCGAGTGGAAGAGACTCTCACCCCCCCCCCCCCACTCTCGAGGAATCGTCTTATGGGAACAAACGAAAGGATACGAGCGAAAAAGGGTCTCAGAAATTTCAGAGGGACGACAATGGCCAACGTCGCCCAGCTCCTCGTTTTGAGAAGTTCACCCCCCTCAATGCTAGTATATCAGCAGTTCTTATAGAGGTGGACAAGGAAGGGCTACTCCGCGCTCCCCCTAGAATGAATACCCTGGCAAGAAAAGAAACAGGGATAAGTGGTGCCATTTTCATATGGATCACGGCCACGACACGGATGATTTTCGGGCTCTTAAAGAGGAGATCGAAGAACTCTTACAGCGGGGACACCTAGCCAAGTTCGTTCGAAAAGACAGGCCGATCTTCCACCCCAAGGAGCCTACAAGCGAACAGAGAGGCCCGCCGAGTTACAAGATTCCGAACCTAGGGCCGTCCTCCACCTTATCCAAGGAGGTCCAATGGGGGGAGAACCAAACTCCTCCCAAGAGTCCTTCACCCTATCGTAGAAGTAGGTTTTCAGTTTTCAATAAGGCCGATGCTTGTAACACGGCCAAAAGCATGTAATAATGGCTTGCCCTATTGAAGCGGCCACTTAGTTTGTTTCCATAAAACTTAGTTTTTTCTATTGAAAATTATTGCACTTGCTTCATTTCTACCTCTCCAAGTCACATCTATGACTCGTTAAACGGTAAGTTCGGAGTCCCGCTTGTCTTGCAGGGCTGCTCCCACAACTTACTAAGCTGAAGAAACAAGTTCGGAGTCAAACACTTGGTTCGACGTTGCTTTTGCCGCCTGTAAACAAGCAAGTGCGAGGCTTCTCACCATTCGAAATTGTTCCTACAACTCGTTAAATCTCTCAAACAATAAGTTCGGAGTCCAACCCTTGGTTCGATGCCGCTTTAACTACTTGCGAACGAGCGAGTACGAAGTAGCTCACCATTCGAAATTGCTCCCACAATTGTTGAAACTCTCTTAAACAACAAGTTCGGAGCACAACTCTCCCTAGAGTTGCTCCTCCATCTTGTCTCCCAAATGGCTCTCTTCTAGTGCCTGGTGATGCTATTCACTCCGCTCGCCTCCCGAGTGGCCTTCTTCTCTACGAGTTCGGAGCTCAACTCTTCCCTAGAGTTGCTCCTCAAGCTTGCCTCCCAAACGGATCTCTCCTAGAGCCTGGTGAAGCTCTTTGCTCTGCTCTCCTCCAGAGCGGACCTCTCCCCATCGAGTTCGGAGCACAACTCTCTCCTGGAGTTGCTCCTCAAACTTGTCTCCCAAACGACTCTCTCCTAAAGCCTGGTGAATCTTTTTGCTCCGCTCGCTTCCAGGGCGGTCCTCTTCTTAACGAGTTCGGAGCACATCTCTCCCCTAGAGTTGCTCCTCAAACTTATCTCCCGAACGGCTCTATCCTAGAGCCCGGTGAAGCTCTTCGCTCCGCTCACCTTCCGAGTGGCCTTCTTCTAAACGGGCTCGGAGCTAGAACTCCCCCCTAGAGTTGCTCCCCACACTCGCCTCCCGAGTGGCCTTCTTATGAATGATTTTGGAGCTCAAAACTATCTCATAGAGTTGCTCCTCGCACTCGCCTCCAAGAATATATCTTCCCAAGAGCCATACAAAGCATTTATCAAGTTCATGAAGACAAAGATGTTGCGGGATTATTTTGACCACGAAGAAGGATAATTCTTCAACTGACTTCTAAAAATAAATTGTAGATCTTCTAGTCAGCTTCGAAACAAGGCGTCACACGCTCCAATCCGACCTCTGTAGCACCGGGAAAGTTGATTACAATGCAGTTGCCCCGAGTGCGCAAATGGAGAAAACGTTGCCTTGAAAAATGCGCTCGATCAAGATCTAACGGCTCAGATTAAGCCATGTCCCTCGGAGTCAAATCCGAACAAACGCGGCTTCGAGCGTGCAATTAGGGAAAACGTCACCTAAAAAATCACGCTGCATCAAGATCCAACGGCTCATATTAAGCCACATCCCTTGGAGTCAAATTCGAGCAAACGCGGCTCTGAGCGTGCAATTGGGGAAAACGTTGCCTAAAAAATCGCATTGCATCAAAATCCAACGGCTCAGATTAGGCCACATCCCTCGGAGTCAAATCCGAGCAAACGCGGCTCCGAGCGTGCAATTGGGGAAAACGTCGCCTAAAAAATTGTGCTGCATCAAGATCCGACGGCTTAGATCAGGCAACGTCCCTCAAAGTCAAATCCGAGCAAACGCGGCTCCGAGCTTGCAATTGGGAAAAACTCTGCCCCAAAATTTGTACTCGATCAAGATCAGCGGCCACAAAATCCGTCCAAACAAAGAAACAAAAAAAAATTTGGGGGGGGGGGGGGGGGGGGGGGGGGGCTTAACGAGTCGGGTTCGAACCCATTACCCACATAATGACCTGTTCCTTCTCTCCTTCACCCTTCTTCTTCAAAACCATCGCTGAACCCATCATCCGCCGAACTCTAACCTCACTCACAAGCTTACCTCCAACACCGGAGAGCTCCATCAAGCTCCAGTGCCCCCTCCATTAGCGAGCACTTCGCCGAGCTCTCCTACCCCTCACTGAGCTCCCTTGCCGAGCTTCTTCTGCGCCCAAAATTCGAAGCCCACTGAAGAGCCCATGCCAAGCTTGAACCCATCACCATGGCTCCGACGAGCTCCCTCCTTCGCGAAGCTTCACCATCGTCAACATAACCTCACATCTTCGAGCTCCACTACGTCGCAAACCGGACTCCGAGCTCACTATCGAACTCCAACACCGAGCTCCTCTCTACTACGCCGTCGAGCTCCGAGCTCCCCATATTGTCTCCACTGTCGAGCTCACCTTCGCCATCACCCAACTCCGAACTTCATTATCTCTAAGCTCCAATCCCCTTACATCGAGCTCTCCTGCTGAGCTCCAACCTCTCCACCACTGTGTCGAGCTCTCACTTCATCGAATCCCCCCACGTCGCCGAGCTCACCTCCTGTCACACCTCGCTTCCCAAAAATATGGAATACGAGTACATGACATTGGCCCAGCGAATGACTAACATCACCTATAAGCTGTTTATTCGATCAACTCAACAATATAATTGTGGTAGGATAAAAATGGATGGGGGCCCAACCAGGGCCCAATACAACTCTCACTCAAAAAATAGAAGAAACAGCACTCTAGTTTGGCTTCGAGCCACTGTAGGGTCGGCGCCGAACCTCAAGTTCACCCCCACAGATCTGGTCTCCTCGTATCCGAGGAGCGACGATGGCCCTCGACCTCCGATCCACGACAGCCCTCCGGGCCGTCCGCCCCTCCTGGTATAGGATGAGGATGACCTGACACAGCCCGGGCCACCAGATCCTCCCGGAAGCACAGAAGCCCCATGATCTGCCACGTCAGCTCCAAATACCACCAAGGGCTATGCCGCGTCAACCCTATACCACTCCTGGTAATGCCACGTCAGCCCTAAACCCCCTGGGCCTTCCGCCGCGTCAGGCCCACGGGCTTTCGGGTTCAGACCCGGCCCCCAAGCGGATCCAAACCCGGTTGGGATTCTCTATAAATACTAGGCCCTCACCCACCTTTTGAGGTAATCAATCCTTTGCCACTTAAATTCTCCTAGTTATTGCTACTCTCTCATAGAGACTGACTAGATCGTCGGAGGGTCCGCCACCGGGATAAACCCCGGTGTTTCAGGACCATCTGCAGGTACACAAGACCTCGGATCCGAACCCTCTGATCCGAGCCCAGACATCCACGTCATTCCGAGCCCGTCGCAGGTTTCGCCCGATCAACCGAGGGTCGTCAGACGAGCAGCTTTCTCCATCAAATACAAATCGAGTCCGAACTCACACCTGGTGCATCCACACGTTGATGAACACAATATTATTCACTTTTTAGAGCAATAATCTTAATATAATGGGACATTTAAAAGCTCTATATGTGGTATTTAACTCTTATTTTCTCTTTTCCATAGGAAACAGCTCATAACGGCAAAGCGAAGCAGATGCAGGGATTTAAGGATGATACACAGCAAACTGCAGAGGATCGGTCGACTGGTTTCCCAAAGACAGTCGACTGGACAGGAGAAGCTGATTTTCCACAACTCTCGTCACAGTCGACTTACTCCCAAAACCAGTCGACTGGTATGATCAAATAGGAAATCTTCAAAAAGTCTCGACTCAGTCGACTGGTTCGAAGACAAGTCGACTGGTCTGCGGCGGAGTAAACAGATAAGATATTCGAAGATTCACCCAAATCTAATTCCGAATCTATTTGAAACCAGATCTTATGCAACGAATCAAATCTAGAGACTGGGAATTGGCAAGAGCACGTGGTGAACAGATAAGGAAAGAAAGAAGAAAAGAGAAAGATATAAATCATCAAATAAAATAAAGAAGGATTTTGCTGAAAAAGTGGAAACCCTAATTCTCAGCCGTACTCTATAAATATCAGAAGAGGTCAACTTAGAAAAGGGGACGATCAGATATATCTCTGGGAAGCGACTCAATCACCAAGTTCCTGAACAAACATCGAGAGCATCACTCCATCAACATCGAAGAAGGAGAGAGAAGATCTAGCAACCAGAAGGCAGTCGACTGTGTGACAGCCAGTCGACCATATTGCCGGAATCCATTAGTTTATTTCTTCTTCTCTCTTTATTCTTTTATGTTGATCATGTATTCAAACTTGTTAAGCAATAAAGTTAATATTATGTGGAACTAATTTCATAGTTGGGTAGATCGAAACCGTAGTTATGTAATGCTATTTTCTTCTGAACTCTTCTATGTTACTTATTGATTGAATCTAATTGAATTGGTATAGGTTTATGATAGTCAAACTAGTTCTCAAGACTGAGAGCAGTCGACTGAGGTGAGAGCCAGTCGACTGACGTACAGAACTTGGGAAGCTCAAGTTTGGATGTCATTTATCTGAATCTGTTATATGAGCATATTGAGACGACCGAATCTCGTGCTCATAATTTGTAACAAAAGAATCTTTAGGGGTTCTTGGTTCAATTAACTTAGAGGATCTAGATCTGATACCAATTTCTAGAACTTTAAGTGTTTGTTCGTTTCCACTGTTCTTATGTTTTCTCTAAGTATAACTCAGTAGATACCATGCTAGATACTTACGGAAAGAAACGAATTAGAGTAGATACCATGCCTAATTATTGGCTTAGGGAAACATTACTTTAAGGAGTAGATACCATGCCCTTGAAGTGAACAAACATGAGTAATTAGAAGTAAGTTCAGAAGGTAACTTAGCATTATTAACTATTGGTGGAGATCAACAGCCCAACTATTCAAGAGATATTTGTGATTAAACACCTCTCATCTTAGTTTTAATTTTTTAGTTCTTTTAGAATATTATAAAAACTCTTATTCATTTTTATTATTAGTTTTATTGATTAGTAAGTTGAAGTCTACAATCTCTGTGGGATCGACCCTTGCTATTACTACGATTCGATTCGTGCACTTGCGAGGTTTTATAATTTGTGTCTAGTTTTATCTATTTATTTAGGTAGCTAGATTTTCAACAACAAGTTTTTGGCGCCGTTGCCGGGGATTGTTTAGTATTTTAACTTACAAATTAGTAAAATCTTTTTCTGTTTATTTTATTTTATTTCTTCCTTTTCTTTTCTAACATTTTCTTTTAGTTTACTTTCTGCACAAACAGGTACAGACCAGTCGACTGTCTCACGGATCAGTCGACTGTACAGAGGATTTTCTTTCAAAAGCAACAATGGGTGAAAATTTTTTAAACCGAGTACCAATGCAAGACAAATTCATTCCTAAGAATATTGAGAACCCTTCTTGCATAGCTTGTCAACCCAAAGTCACAGGGAATATGCATCTATCACCTCAATTACTCAGCATGGTGCCCCACTTCTTTGGTAGAACAGACGAAGATCCGCATCAACATCTACAAGACTTCTTTGATCTTTGCAGGACACAAAGCATCCAAGGGCTTACCTCTGAACAAATCAGGTTAATCTTGTTTCCTTTTTCTTTAAAACTTAATGCTAAGTTGTGGTATAATTCTTTGGAACCAGGATCAATTAATTCATGGGAGCAATTGGCGACAAAATTCTTGAAAGAGTTCTTTCCAGCCCAGAAAACCAGACAACTAAAAAGGGAGATTCTACTTTTCCAACAAAAAGATGGCGATTTGTTTTTCGAGGCGTGGAAGGACTTCAAAAACAAGCTTTTCAAGTGTCCTTTGCACAACATACCTAAGGATGATCAGGTACAATCATTCTATGAGGGTTTAAATTACACTAACAAAGCAATTGTTGATTCAGCATGCAATGGAATGTTGATGAGGAAGAGTGCTGAAGCGGCCTTAGAGCTATTTGAAGAACTCAGCGAGAACTCACAGCAATTCTCAACAAGGAGGAGCATCTCAAGAAAACAGGGAGTATTCGAAATTTCTCATAATAATAACATGCAATTCGAAATGGAAACCATGAACAAAAAGATTGATATGCTTGGGAATTCAACGATGGGTGGTGTAAAAAACCAACCAAAAGAAATTTGTGCAATTTGTTTTCAATCTAACCATACAACTAATTCATGTCCCATGTTTTCTTTCACAGATCAGGAGCACACAAACTATGTAGAACAGGGAATGTACCCGCACCAGAACAATTTTTTTTCAAACACGTATAACCCAGGGTGGCAAAACCATCAAGACAATCAATTTGCACCAGGGCATACGCAGCAATTCCAAGGCGGGAATGGGTATGATGAGCCAGCACAAGAACATGAGAAGTTAAATTTCGAATCCACCATTCTGCAACTACTCCAACAGCAACAACAAACCAGTGATCAACAAAGACAGGCCATTCAAAAATTGGAATTTCAAATTGGCCAAATTGCTACGGAGTTAAGTGAAAGAAAGGTAGGAGAATTTCCATCACAAACTATACCTAACCCTAGAGGACAAGAACAGCTCCAATCAAGGACAACACTAGAAGAAGAGACTGAGTTTACAATGTTTGATGCACCACAATTTCCACACGATGATCATGAATGTTATAAAGTTGACGTGGTTCCGGAAATTTGCGACCAAACATTTCAAGAAAATAGCATTGATCCATTACAAGCAACAATTGCGCACCCTCCACCACTATCTCAAGTTGAAATGGAATACGACGACTGGAAGATTGCAGAGACAGTACTTCACCATGGAACTCCAGAGTCCTATCCAGGTAAGCTTGCATCTGTATTTGAAGAGTTGGTATCCGATAACACTTGTGTTCTACAGGTTAAATCGACTTATGAAGAGGACAAGTCGACTGATGAAACATACAAGTCGACTGAAGATCATGACAAGTCGACTGCTCCTAGGACACCTGATGAGGAGCTAAAGCCACTACATGAACACCTGAGGCCACTACTTGATTATTTGGGGAACAACCAGACAGTACCTGTGACAGTTGCTGCAAAATTCAGGATGAACAAAGAAGCAAGGCTGCAGGGAGTCTTACAAAATCACAATGGTGCTTTAAGATGGACCATTGCTGATGAACTAATGTCAAGATGGTACGGTCCATAAAATGTTGCACAGGTTTCCCCCACATGGAGCATTGACGACAAATCAAACGTTCTAGGTGAATGGGCAGAGGGGGGAAACCTTATAATAAGATGAGTTGTGAGCCGCGAGACATTCAATACATGGCACAACTCATCAAGTCTAGCTGAAGACAAGAAACACAGCGCTTATTGGGAGGCAACCCAATTTTTCAGGGGAGTATTTACACTTTCATTTATTTCCTTTCAGTTATTCATTATTATTTTTGTTTTAGTTATTTTTATTTCTAGTCTCTCCTTACTAGATGGTGACACATGCCGATTTTTAAATTTCCTTTCGAACATTGAGGACAATGTTCCATCTAAGTTTGGGGGTATTAGGGGTATTAGGGTTATTTTTAGAGTCTTTTGAATTTTTTTTTAGGGTAAACAATTTGTTATAAAGTAAGAGTAAGAATACTTATTTACTTTAGGATTGTTGAGTTTCATAATTCCTAACAAATTGTGTGAGTCATGCGATTATACATAATAAACAAATGTGATGCTTTTTCTGGCGATTATTCCCTTTAGATCTAGTCCTCAATTGAGTTTAAGTAAATAGAGTGATATATATATATATATATATATATATATATATATATATATATATGTGTGTGTGTGTGTGTGAATAAAGTCAATTTACTCCAATGTTTTGAGTGCTTAGTAACTAGGGGTATTCATCACCAATGTTTACCTTTACGTCAAACGGCAACTTAAAATACGAGTATGCAAAGCACTTTAGAGTTTGTGACTTGTTGAGTAACCGGGTGGATACATCACAAATGTTTCGCATTCGCGTCAAAAGGCAAGTGACATCTTTAGAGAAGAGGCTATAAAAAAAAAAAAAAAAAAAAAACTCTAGTTTGCTACTCGGTTTGTAGTAGAGAAAAGAGATAATCACAGACTGAGTAGTTGCATACTATAACTAACATTAATCGCATGGCAAATATGATTAAGTTTGGGAGCTATGAATAGACAATTGCACTGGAGAAAATGGGTATGCTTGTTTTTACTTTATCTGAAATTGTTTGTAGTTTTATATTTTTCATTTTGATGTCCACATAATAAGAAATCTTGGTGGTTGAGTCTATTATTATTATTATTCTCCTTATTCATAATTCTAGTTTGCTTGAGGACAAGCAAAATCTAAGTTTGGGGGTATTTGATGAACACAATATTATTCACTTTTTAGAGCAATAATCTTAATATAATGGGACATTTAAAAGCTCTATATGTGGTATTTAACTCTTATTTTCTCTTTTCCATAGGAAACAGCTCATAACGGCAAAGCGAAGCAGATGCAGGGATTTAAGGATGATACACAGCAAACTGCAGAGGATCGGTCGACTGGTTTCCCAAAGACAGTCGACTGGACAGGAGAAGCTGATTTTCCACAACTCTCGTCACAGTCGACTTACTCCCAAAACCAGTCGACTGGTATGATCAAATAGGAAATCTTCAAAAAGTCTCGACTCAGTCGACTGGTTCGAAGACAAGTCGACTAGTCTGCGGCGGAGTAAACAGATAAGATATTCGAAGATTCACCCAAATCTAATTCCGAATCTATTTGAAACCAGATCTTATGCAACGAATCAAATCTAGAGACTGGGAATTGGCAAGAGCACGTGGTGAACAGATAAGGAAAGAAAGAAGAAAAGAGAAAGATATAAATCATCAAATAAAATAAAGAAGGATTTTGCTGAAAAAGTGGAAACCCTAATTCTCAGCCGTACTCTATAAATATCAGAAGAGGTCAACTTAGAAAAGGGGACGATCAGATATATCTCTGGGAAGCGACTCAATCACCAAGTTCCTGAACAAACATCGAGAGCATCACTCCATCAACATCGAAGAAGGAGAGAGAAGATCTAGCAACCAGAAGGCAGTCGACTGTGTGACAGCCAGTCGACCATATTGCCGGAATCCATTAGTTTATTTCTTCTTCTCTCTTTATTCTTTTATGTTGATCATGTATTCAAACTTGTTAAGCAATAAAGTTAATATTATGTGGAACTAATTTCATAGTTGGGTAGATCGAAACCGTAGTTATGTAATGCTATTTTCTTCTGAACTCTTCTATGTTACTTATTGATTGAATCTAATTGAATTGGTATAGGTTTATGATAGTCAAACTAGTTCTCAAGACTGAGAGCAGTCGACTGAGGTGAGAGCCAGTCGACTGACGTACAGAACTTGGGAAGCTCAAGTTTGGATGTCATTTATCTGAATCTGTTATATGAGCATATTGAGACGACCGAATCTCGTGCTCATAATTTGTAACAAAAGAATCTTTAGGGGTTCTTGGTTCAATTAACTTAGAGGATCTAGATCTGATACCAATTTCTAGAACTTTAAGTGTTTGTTCGTTTCCACTGTTCTTATGTTTTCTCTAAGTATAACTTAGTAGATACCATGCTAGATACTTACGGAAAGAAACGAATTAGAGTAGATACCATGCCTAATTCTTGGCTTAGGGAAACATTACTTTAAGGAGTAGATACCATGCCCTTGAAGTGAACAAACATGAGTAATTAGAAGTAAGTTCAGAAGGTAACTTAGCATTATTAACTATTGGTGGAGATCAACAGCCCAACTATTCAAGAGATATTTGTGATTAAACACCTCTCATCTTAGTTTTAATTTTTTAGTTCTTTTAGAATATTATAAAAACTCTTATTCATTTTTATTATTAGTTTTATTGATTAGTAAGTTGAAGTCTACAATCTCTGTGGGATCGACCCTTGCTATTACTACGATTCGATTCGTGCACTTGCGAGGTTTTATAATTTGTGTCTAGTTTTATCTATTTATTTAGGTAGCTAGATTTTCAACAACACACGTCTCCCAGAAATAAACCGCATCAGGTTGGCGCCGTCTGTGGGAACTGCTTCAGAAGCCGACCCGAGCACGACCATCAAGGCACCTCGACAGTCGAACTCTCATGGCCTCCAAGGGCAAGGGGGCTGCTTCCTCCGTCAACCGACGGGACTCGCCCCCACCAACCGCTAACGCCGATCCACACCCTTCAAAACACAGGGCTCGCCATCAGGGGTCCCAAAGGAGCGTCACCCGTCAGGTCCAGCCCGACCTACGGGGAGTAATCGTCAACCGACAGATTAGCCGCAGCAGAGGAAGGGCCGCTTCCAACCCGGCCCCGAACCATCCGAGACCGCCGTCCGAGGGACGAAGATCAGCACTCAGCCGCATCGGAAGGCAACCTTCAGACCGACCAAACAGGGTCGAGGGAGCCCCCGTCACTCACAAGGAGTTCCAAGACTTCCGGAGAGAAATTCTCGGGGCCCTCCAAAGGGCCCCTAGGGAGGAAGCCCTCAACTCCCAAACCGGATCGGATGCCGAGGCCAGCGTGTCGCGCCCTTCAACAATCCAGCCAGAAGACGATGGCGTACTCCTAAGGCGCCTCCAAGAAATGGAGGATCGCCTCGATCATATAGGAAACGGCGACCAACGAGCGGCTCAGGGGTACAGACCTGTCTGACCTCCCTTCTCCGCCCCCATCCTCCAAGCGAAAATACCCAGGAATTTCCGACCACCTCAATTCGAGACCTACGACGGCGAGGGAGATCCCGCTGATCACATGGAGGGTTTCAAAACCCTCATGATGATTCACAGCGCCTCGGATCCCCTGCTATGCCGAGCCTTCCCCGCCACACTTCGGGGCCCGGCTCGTGAATGGTTCTCGAAACTCACCCCCGGCTCCATTTACTCCTTCGACCAGCTAGAGGGAAATTTTCTTGCCCACTTCGTCACCAGCCGGAAGGCGGAAAGGACCAGCGCCTCTTTACTTGGGCTCAGACAGATAGAGGGAGAGTCCCTCAGAGTGTTCGTCCGGAGGTTTACCACGAAGGCAAGGTCGGTCTCCTCTCTTGATCCAGGCATTGCCTCTGCGGCCTTTCGGCACAACGTCCGTCATGGACAGCTGAAAGCTTCTCTGGCGAAGAGACCCCCCGTCGACTTTCCCGACCTCCTCAACAGGGTCGAGAAATACATTAGGGCGGAAGAGGCCCTTAGCCCCGAAGATGCTAGGGAGGCCACCTCGAAGGGAAAACGGAAGGCCGAAGAAGTCGAACCAACAAAGAAGGCTCCGAGGGACGCGGGGGCCATAAAGAAGATCCCGCCGGTCCCCCGCTTCGAGAGGTACACTCCCTTGACACATAACGTATCCGCCATCCTCTTAGAAATCGAAGACAAAGGCATTGTTCGACTACCTCCCCGACCCAACAACAGCAAGAACCGAGATCAGCGCTTCTACTGCCGCTTCCACAGAGACCATGGGCACGACACCGACCAATACCGGGCCCTAAAAGACGAGATTGGGGAACTCATCTCCAGAGGGTACCTCTGAGAGTTCACCCGAGAAGTCCCACGGGATCGGCGAGATACTAGGAACCAGAGGCTCTCGCCTTCGAACCCTACTCCGAACCGCATCCAGGGTCGGGATCCCGAGTCCGAGGGAGCCGCGGATACGCCATTCATCTTGCACTGTTTCCACGGAGGGCCAATGGGAGGAGAATCGAATACTTCCCGAAAAGCCTTCATCCGAGAAGTGAATGCTGTCCAAGACAACCCCTCGCCCAAGCTACAGCCAATGCCAGTCTCATTCTCAGGAGAGGACCTCGAAGGCGTTCGCCTGCCCCACTGCGATGCCCTCGTCATTAGCCTCCACATGGCTAATTGTGAAGTTCGCCGAATTCTCGTCGACAACGGCAGCTCGGTTAATATTCTTTTCCTCGAAGCCTTCGAGAATCTCAAGTTACCTAGAGGCAAGCTCAAGCCGGCCGGATATACCTTGCACGGGTTCTCCGGCGTCCCTGTCGTGATAGAAGGGATTGTCACCCTCGACTTTACCGCAGGATCGGCTCCCGTCAAGAGGACCGAGTCTATGGACTTCATGGTGGTCAACGTCAAGGCGGCTTACAATGCCATACTCGGCCGACCCGGATTATGCTCCCTCCAAGCAGTGCCTTCGGCCTACCATCTGAAGCTTAAATTTCCTACCCCGCAAGGAGTCGGCATCGTCCGAGGCAGCCAAGAAGCAGCGCGATCGTGCTACATGACCACCGTCGGGGGAGGTGTGTTCCCCCTCGACGCCATCGAATTCAAACCAGAGAGGGACGGCCCTACTCCCGGACCTGCCGTCGAGCCGGAGGGATTCCCATTTGACGCCGAGCCCCTAGTGAATTTCCTTGAGGGACGAGCATAAGTTCTAACTTAGCTAGAAGTAAACCTTTTGTAAAGCTTTCGTATGTAAAAGGCCGTTTTAGCGGCCCCCTCTATCTTATACTAAGGAAATCTCTTTGTATCATACTCCAAACGCCTCGGCAGATCCGACCTAATACCAGACAAGGGGATCAACACCCAAGTCTTCACCCCAGGGTCATCCCCGACGCCTCGGTAGGTTCGACCCGACCCAGGCCGGGAGACTTCACCACGCCCCACGCCGATCCCTCACGGAACGACAGGGCCGAACCACACTCCCTTCATCATTCCGTACACTATCAACCGGAGCAAAGAGTGAAATGGATTCCTTATTCATATTCCTTTATTGGGTTAGGAGGAAACAAACAAAGACCGTTACAGAAACACTCCTCTCATCTCAAACAGTCGGAAGCCGCCCTCTCAAGGCCCCTCTGGTCCGACGAACGGCGGGATCACTCCAATCGAACAACTTGGAACTCTCTTCTTGTCGTAATGGTCCTTTGGCTCGGACACGGTCGACACACCGGCCACGGAACTCTGGGCATCAGCGGGCCGCATACGCTCCAATAGCGGCAGCACAGAGGGTACCCCCCCCGCTCGCTGACCACCCGAGGAAGGTCTCGAGACGCCCAGCATCGTCCGGTAGCGGTGTATCTCCACTTCCTTCTCCACTATCACATCTCGAAGTAGCTTCTCAGAGGAGGGCCTCTGCACGGAGGAACTCGACATAGTATATCCGAGTCCGACGCCCCCGAGTTCCCGATCCACCATCGCCTTCCTCAGATGGCTGGCCTCCTCACCAAGGGCTTCAGACATGTTCCTGTAATAATTAAAGGCCGCATCAGCGTTACGGGCCCTCTCACGATACCGAGCCAAAGTGGCCTCCAATGCCTCAACCTTGCTCCGGAGCCACGCCGCGTCGGAACGACGGGGGTCCGCCTCGGGAAGGGAAGCCACAACCTACAAGTGAACCAACTCAACGCACATAAGCAAGGAGGTTCGGAAATATCCGAGGTCAAAACACTTGGCCAGTCAAAAATACTTTTTGATAAATTATGCTGCTTCTTACAAAAAAGGCGGTGGCTAGTCCGCGGAAGGCAAATACAATCGAAGGGGGGAAAAAAGAAAGAAAAAACTATACAACTTGATTTCCCACCTCGGCATTGATCGGGTTCGCAGGAGGGTCGACGGCCGGGTTGCCAACTGGCCCTTCTTCGGCAGGAGTCTTCGGTGTCCCCTCGATCTCCATATCATACTCAAAGTTGGACAGGTCGACGGTCGGGTAGAAGTGCCTCACGTGACTGAGGGCCTTCGCGTAGCACTCATCCTGGGCCTTGATCACCATCCGCTGGCCCGCATCCGTCAGCTCGTCCTTCTCCTTGGCGAACACAGTCGTCAACTCCTCCTTCTCCTTGGCGAACTTCTTCTTCAAGGAGACCACCCTCTTCCCCCACTCGGCGTCCTTGGCCTCGAGCTCAAGCTTCATCTGCTGCTCCCTCTTATGCGAACCCTCGAGCTCGATCCGCATCTCCTTCATCTCCCGCTCGCTCTTATCCGCCCGAGCTCGCTCTTGTGACAGGGACGCTTCGTAGAGGTTCTTTACGTTGGCTCCCTGCATACAAGCCTGCGACCGACAAGCACAGATAAGAAGTAAACTCCCGAAGCAAGATGAACAAGAGGGATAAGGTCGACAAGCTTACCAGCACGGTGGCCTGCGCCAGGCGCGTAAATGCCACCTCTACGGGCTCGCTCTCCATCACTTGGCGATCGCGAGGGGTCGCCAACTTCTCCACCACCTCAACGGCCTGAGCTTCCTCAGTCAGACAGTCGCCCATCCGAACCGACTAGTCCGGTGCCCACCGTTGCCGCAACATCTCCACCACCGGGTCCTCCTCCTCCTCTACCAAGGGACCTTTCCCCTTGTCAAGATCGGATGCCCTCGCTGGACCCTTACCCCTCGAAGGGGCCGACCCCTTGCTCGTCTCCGAGCGAGTCCTCTTACCCCTCGGCTCGAGCGGGGCCTCCGAGATAACCAGGGACGGCTCCCTCGGCCTCTTCGTCACCTCCCCCTTCTTCTTCTCGGCGTTCTCCTTCTTCATGGCGAGCCTCTTTGCTTTGATCGATGCTTCATCCATATCTGCAGAAAAAACCATTAAGAGCAATGAGCAAGAAAGTACGAAAGGACCGAAAGAAAAGAAACAACTACATACACAGAACGGCTGGGCTCAGTCCAACGCTCGCCAGGTTGGCCTCCGTCACCTTCGTCCAATCAATGCTAGGTGACAGACGGAGGCGCTCTACAAACCCCCACTCCTCGGCCGACAGATCCCTCGACCTCGGCGGTTGATAGCTCGGCTTGGAGTAGTTCCATCGAGTGGGAATGTCCCAGGGCTCTTCACTCCGGATCACCAAATATTTTTTCTTCCAATCCTTGATAGAGTCCGGGTGGCTGTGAATGACCTTCCCCTTACTCCGGGGAGAGATGTAGTAAATGCCCTCGGCCGCCGAGCTGATCATCAACATCGCTCGGAACACATTCAGCCGCAGGGGTATCTTATGTTCCTCGCACATCAGCACAAAGCAGATGATCTGCTTCCAAGAGTTCGGCCCGTACTGCATTGGCGCCAAGGAGGCCCAGTTCAGCACATCCCGAACAAACGGGTGGACCGGCAGCCTCAGCCCGGAGATGAAGGCGTCCACTGGGAAGACGCAATACCATGCAGAAAGGGGATCGGTGGGGCGCAGAGTAGAGCTCGGCAACCACAATTCGTAGCCGGACCCTATGTGGTATGCCAGCTGCAAAGCCTCCAAGTCCCCGCCCTCCAAGATAGTCGGAATCGCGTCCATCATCACCCTCTTCCGACTCGGCGAAGAGGGCTGCACCCCGAAGAGCTCCCTATCAGAGAGGTCGTCGGGATACTGACGGAAAGGCTTCGGCTGTACGGGAGAACCTGTCATCATATTGCGGTAAACAGGCGCCTGGCTCGAACCACCAGTCCTCGACCCCGCCTTCCTTGAAGCCCTCTTCCTCTTCTTGGCTCGCTCCGACGAGGGGTTAGATAATGGCCCCAGACCAGTCGGCACGGAACTCGAACCCACACCCCGAACGATGGACCTCCTTACGGTGTCGCCCTCGCCTCCCTCCTCCTCGAAAGACAACTCCAGTACACAGATACCGTCCGAACCATCACTGGCTTCCTCCGACTCGCTACTCTCCACCACGAAGGGATGTTGGGGGCATAACGGCCTCACCTTGTGCACCACTTCCCTCTCGCCTACTGGTTCCTCCCACGAAACTGAGTCGGAAGGCTCCGCAGCGTGCACTGACTCCCCCTCGAGCACGGGCTCCTCCCACGACGTCGATTTGGAGGCAGGCTTCACTTCCCCCCTAGACGTCGACGCTGACGAGCCGGACTGAGCCCTATCCATCTGTGCCTAAATTAAACAAACTTACCAACAAACCTGGGATCGCTTCGAAAGAACGAGCCTGGTACAGCAAACGGCAGGGACGAGCGCTGAAGTGTTGGGAGATTTTTTGAAAGAGAGAAGCGAGTAAGAAGTGAATGATAGGGGGAGAAGGGGGAACATTTATAGAGGACAAAAACGGCTCCTCGATATTCGCAATTACTGTTCACCGATTGACGTGTAGCGGCCGCCTGGAAAACCGCGCCACGTCCTCGAAACGTGGGCTGCTGACGTCATCCAGTGCCAGGCTGGCAGCCAGACACAGGGGTCGGGTCGGACGAAGCGCTCGGCGGAAAAATTTTCTTTTTAAAAGATTTAAGGCTACAGGGTTCGGTCGGCTCCCCTCTCACCCGTGAACAACTTGGGGCTTACGGCCTCGACAGCCGAAAACCCCAAATTGTTCCCGGGTGGCAGGAGAGCCACCATCGCCTGCGCCCCGGGCTCCAGGTCTCGATTGGCTCCCCTCTCACCCACGAAAATTGGAACATCGCACGGATCCCGGAAGCGCCTTCATTACTCCACAAAGACGACGGACCACGCTGCTCAAACCTTCTCAGGAAGGAACACCGACTCGCCATCACCCTTGCCGACACATAATCCCTCGTCATCTCGAGGTTCGGTCGAGCACCAGGGTACTCTTCTCAGGAAGAAACAACGGCTCGCCATCACCCTTGCCGACACATAATCTCTCGTCATCTCGAGATTCGGTCGAGCACCAGGGCACTCTTCTCAGGAAGAAACACCGGCTCGTTTTCACCCTTGCCGGCCCACAAACCCTCGCCAGCTCGAGGTCGGGTCTAGCACCAGGGTAGTCCTCTCAGGAAGGCTCCACAGTCCGCCATCACCCTTGCCGACCCGTAGACTCTCGCCGGCCCAAGGATCGCTCTAAATAACAATCAGGACAACCCCCTCATGAAGGCCCAGTGGCTCGCCATCCCATTTCTACAACCGTAAACACTCCTCCACGGCTAGCTCCCGCACCCCCGCAGGAGTGGGGGGCTTGTGTGGTAGGGTAAAAATGGATGGGGGCCCAACCAGGGCCCAATACAACTCTCACTCAAAAAATAAAAGAAACAGCAGTCTAGTTCGGCTTCGAGCCACTGCAGGGTCGGCGCCGAACCTCAAGTTCACCCCCACAGATCTGGTCTCCTCGTATCCGAGGAGCGACGATGGCCCTCGACCTCCGATCCACGACAGCCCTCCGGGCCGTCCGCCCCTCCTGGTATAGGATGAGGATGACCTAACACAGCCCGGGCCACCAGATCCTCCCGGAAGCACAGAAGCCCCATGATCTGCCACGTCAGCTCCAAATACCACCAAGGGCTATGCCACGTCAGCCCTATACCACTCCTGGTAATGCCACGTCAGCCCTAAACCCCCTGGGCCTTTCGCCGCGTCAGGCCCACGGGCTTTCGGGTTCAGACCCGGCCCCCAAGCGGATCCAAACCCGGTTGGGATTCTCTATAAATACTAGGCCCTCACCTACCTTTTGAGGTAATCAATCCTTTGCCACTTAAATTCTCCTAGTTATTGCTACTCTCTCACAGAGACTGACTAGATCGTCGGAGGGTCCGCCACCGGGATAAACCCCGGTGTTTCAGGACCGTCTGCAAGTATACAAGACCTCGGATCCGAACCCTCTGATCCGAGCCCAGACATCCACGTCATTCCGAGCCCGTCGCAGGTTCCGCCCGGTCAACCGAGGGTCGTCAGACGAGCAGCTTTCTCCATCAAATACAAATCGAGTCCGAACTCACACCTGGTGCATCCACACGTCTCCCAGAAATAAACCGCATCAATAATCAATACAGACAAATTGCGCAGGCAATAATAATAATCTCATGAACAATAATACTTGGAATGAAATGATAAAAATATCCAAATACAATAATAATAATAATCCAACGTCTAGAAATAATAATAAAATCCGGAACATAAGCCCCAAACAATAATAATTCAATCAAAAATAATGACAAATCTCAATACATTAAGTTTATTAAAGCAATAAGCAATTTAAAAGCAGAAATCTTCAGAATATTTGTTCTCCAATTCCAGCAGACAATTCTCCTTCATTACCTGTATACACTTCATCTAAAAAGATGAAAAAAATTGTCCTTAGAGTAAGTCATGGACAACAAGTAGAGAAAGCAGGAAACAATGGAATAACTGTATAACAATAAATCAATGGATCAATAAGAATCAATAATATGACACGATAGTAATAATCATTAACATGATAATCAATGCAACGGTGTAACGATGAATCAATATTCGGTAACGGTAATCAACGGTTAATATCAATAACACTTAAACAATATTGGATACAAATAGGAACAATGATAAACAATATGCAATGTCGGTGATGTGTCAATCCTTATGTATATTAATCATTTTAACTCTTAACTAATGCACGTACGTACCACTGTGTCCCATATGTATTGTACCACAGGTTCGATGCATACAATCAATTTCGTTTAGACTATAGTGATTGATTTTATATTTCATGTACTGGGTATGATGATGATGATAACGGTAATAACACTGGACATGTGTAATTTCTTACACGATGCCGATAACGGTAAAAACACTAGACATGTGTAATTTCTTACATGATGTCGATAACGATAATAATCACTAGCCATCATCCGAGTACATCCCCATATCATCAACTACTCTAGTCAATCCCTTAAACCCCGGCTTGTTAATTATTTGTCAATGCAACAATACAATATGCAAATGAATGAACATTTCAGTGAACGATAGTAACAATAAGGGAACAATAGGATGATAACATGAATAGGACGGTTAGAATAGTGACAATAACTCATTGGAAACATGCAATGCAATATACATTCATCAATTCATGCAATAGTACAACATAGGAATAACTAATCCATTCTAAAGTGGAATCTAAAATTTTGGACAGCAAGCACAGTCTGCACAAAATACAGTTTCCCTCTGACTCAGAAATTGAAAGTTGAATCTGTCAGAAAATCTGGAAACTAGACTTCCATACGGTTCCAATGCATATTTAAAGTTCAAATTCCGATAACAGTAGTTAGGTCAAACACATGGTTCTTTAGAGATTTCATGTTCAGGCAGAATTTCGACATCATGTTATTTTAATTTTAGAATCAGCAAAGCTCCATAATAAATTCATTAAAAATATTAATTAGGTTCCTAAACATGTTAACTACTGTTCTGAAAATTTTTAGAGCAAAATTTTATCATATGATCAGCCTTTTTACTGTTTGAATATGAAAGATACGAAAATCTGAAAATCTGAAAGTAAAAATCACAGCTGTAGTAAAACAGGCATAACTTTTGCTACAAAACTCGGAATTCAAAAATTCAAGATATTCTGGAAACTAGAAAGATAAGGCTACAATTTTTATTGAGAAAGTAATTCATTTTAAGATCGTTTACTGGTTCAAAAATAGCAGTTAACATTCAGGTCAACAAGCATATACAGGATTTTGGGTAGTTTTCTTGGAAATAATTTAATTAGACTATATGGGTATCGATTCTTTACTCAATAAATTGTGTAATCAATATGATGGGTGTCAAAACATGATAAATAAAACTAGAATACACTCATACATCAATTGATCATTAATCAATCATCAATCGATCAAACAACACACAACCTAACAATTGTCTCTACAATAATTTATTTGTGTCGTGACTATATGTGTAACCCTATTATCAATACTATATGCACTCATGAAAGATCCAAACTTTAGAGTCAAAAGTGGCACGATGTAAAAAATATTGGGGTTAGCTCGGATAAACCCTCAATAGACCAAACGAAGAGATAAACAATGGGTAATATGATAACAAAGATATCTACTTGCAAGAATTTCAACAAAACTTGAATTTGATACAATTTGCAGTTCAAGAGGACGGTAACTTGCCTGTTAGACGGTGAAAACGAATACCAAGAATAACGGGATAAGGATCCCGAAGCAACGAACTCACGAACACACAATTCTACGTGCAACTACATACACAAAAGAACCCAATCAAAGAGACACAACAACTGCAATAAAGCACACAAGAGACAACAGTAACAGGCGCAAGGGCAGAGAGAGCAGCAACAACAGCAAAGGGGCTTCGGTGGCATCGCTGGTGGCTGGGGTAGGCGACGGCGACGCTGGCGAGGCATCGCAGGCGGCGCAACGGGGACAGGCAGCGAGGCTACTGTCGGCGACGAGAGGAAAGGGGCACCGGGGTTTTGTGGGTTCTGATGTCGTCGAGGAACAAGAAGGGCAGGTTGGGGTTAGGAGAGGGCGCGGGAGGTTGACGAAAGGGAGAATCGCGACATGGTCAGGGGTCGCCGGAGTCGGGGTGAGCGTCGGGAAACAGGCCGGAGAAGATGGTTGAACGGTAAAAGGGGGGGGGGGTCTGATCGGGGATAGAGAAACACAGAGGAAAGAGAGAGAGGAGAGAGAATAAGCGGCTAGGGTTTCGAAATTAAGCAATTTATAGGGTTTGCATTAGGGTTGTATTTATATGGTACAATTGAGATGTTGGGTTAGTGGTTTAGGGTTCAATAAAAGCGGTTTTGGATCAAAAACAATCAAATTGGGTTTTAGGGTTCAATTAGGAGATAGATCCAAATCAATAGGGTTCAAATAAAAATACCCACAATTAATAAAAGATAATAGGTTTAACAAGAATAGCTCAAACAAGAAGAATGAAAATTTTTCATGCCCAAATTTAATCAAAAAGAAAATAATCAAGAAAGAACAACAGGGTATTTAAAAGACACACACACACACACACACACACATATTAAATCAAAAAGTGAAATGCATATAAAATCGAACATGTAAATAATATTAATAATAACAATAACGATAAAAGTATTAATACTAATAAAAATAATGATAACAATAATAACAAATATTTATACTAATAACAATAAGAAAATCAATAATAATAGCAATAATAATAATAATAAAAGTAATAATAATAATAATGATATTCATCAAAATAGGATTTGAGTTTAACAAATTTATTAAAATCCGAAAATTAATAACATAAATAGTCGATAAATTCAAAATAGGAAATAAAGTTAACTTATACTATTATTTGAAAAAGATTTTAATAGAAGATCCAAATCGAGTTAAAACAAAAGTAAATTAACAAAAAATCAAATTATAGAAAATACACGGAAAATACTAATTATCAGGAATGGGGGTTACACCTCCAAACATCGAGCTCCAAGCTCCATGAACCCCTGCACGGGGTGCTCGATAAGTCGAAGACGAGGCTCAGAGACGAAGGCCAGGGGTGAAGTCGAAGATGCTCGGCAAAAACAAAGAAGAAAGAAGCCGAACGAAGAAGACGAATCAAAGGGCGAGAAAAAAAAAAGGGCCACGTTGTGGTCAACGGTCAACGTTGACCGTCCACGTGGCGTCATCTTCGTGGGTAGGTGGTTTCGAACAAAGCGTGCACCGAGCATGAAATGGGGGAAAAACTGCCGTTTTGCGATGTGCGCCCTCTGATCGTGATCAACACACAGGATTGCGCCACGTGTACAGGTAATATTTAAATAATTAATTTATTTAATTGAATTAATTATTTAAAAATTATGGAAAATTAATTAAAAATCGAAAAATTAATTAAAAAATTTCTAAAAATAGTTATTAATTCCAACATAATTAAAAAATTCTGAAAATAATAATAATTAATTAAAATTTTCGGTAATTAATTATTTAAATTCGGAAACTGAATAAAAAAATTCAAAAATGATTTAAAATTGGGAAAAATTCAGAAAAATATGCAAAAGTCACAAAAAATCCATTAAAATTTAAGAATAATTTTGGGCATCTTACAAGCTCAGATTGACACCGTTACACCTCGAACAAAATCCAAACTCCCTTAAGAACTCTGATAAATCCCGTACGCCATTAGAACAACAAAACTACTCCTCAAAGACTGTTAAACTCAGTCTTCGGGAGTGGGTGGCTCGTGATATTGCTAAAAATAGGATTAAATCTGGACCGTTCAAATCGGGCGTGAATCTTAAATCTCTCAGGGATAAAATGGTAATTTCACCTGCAAACGAGTCTGAAATGAGAACTGAGTCTTTTTTCAAAGCCCAATAACCTATAAATGGATATGTCCTACTGGGTATGGGTAGCACCCCATTACAAGCCAACCCAGATGGATAAAGAGTAACTCAAATTCGTGATTATCTCTAATAGGCAGTTTAACCACTTCTTATCACGAAATGAGTTTAAATTCTACATCTTATCCAGAAACACCGGGAAGTAGAGATAGATCATTATCTCGAAACGGGTCCTTAAGGCAACTATAAATACCCCTCTCCCCCACTATAACAAGGTAATCAATCTTTTTCCACCTAAAGCTCTTTCTTAATCTTTCTGATTACTGTTAAGAGCGTCGGAGGGTTCGTCGCCGGGATCCATCCCAGTGTATCGAACTTTGTGCAGGTTTGCGGCAGCAATAAGAAACAAGTCAACACGTTGGTAAAGGTCAATAGGTTCTCTTTATTATTTTCCTGAAGAACCCACAAATTCATCTGTTTGCTCCCACACCAGAAATATGCAGCAACAATATATATAATATACATTTTGCTATTTTTTTTAGCAATCACGATTGTGGATGCTCTAATAATTAACAACCGAAGGGTAAAATGGTAATAAGATAGTGACCGGACTTCGAACGTGACTCGTAACAGACATAAGGGCATCCACAGTCGTTTGCTAAATTTCCATATTTTAAATTTTTTAGCAATCGAGCTTTTGCAATTGTTTGTTATTTATTCATATTTTGGCAAAATCGCTACAGTCCATTGCTATATATGAGAGGCGATTTGAGAATATGCATATTATAGAGGACGGATCTTCAGATATTGAAGATCCGTCAAAAATTAAAAATTAATTAAATTTTTTAAGGGACGGAACTCGAAGTTCCGTCCGTTGAACAATAACAATTATTCGGAATAAAAAAAAATTACAAAAGAATATTTTAGTGGGAAAAAGATTTTTTTTTTTCGTTTTTGCCTTGTATCGGATCATGAAGATGCGTCCGGAAATAGGGGGAATAATATTTTAGTATAATTTTTTTGGGGGGGGGGCCTTGGACGGATCATGAAGATCCGTCCATGCTAATTTTTTTTTCTTTTGCTACTAAATTCTTTTTATTTAATAAAATAACTGTGGATTTTTTTCAAAATTCGTGGGGCAGATCCGTTTGTTTTTGTTTTTGTTTTTTTTTAAATTTATGTTTTTACATTTTTTTTGTGTGTGTGTGTTGTATTATAGCATTTTACCATTGCAGCAAATGCCAATTGCTATATGTATAATATACATTTTGCTATTTTTTTTAGCAAACAATGACTGTGGATGCTATATAATAAGAGCTGAATCTCCGCAATCACCATATCCTCTTTTCCCCCTCTTTATGTTTGTTCAACCGCGCCAACAATATCCCCAAACCCCCAAACCCTACCATTAATCCGAAATTCCCTTTGGAGAAATACAACCACAACTGGCCAAACCACAAAACCTCAACTGCCGGTACCTAGGGTGTAACACCCCGTATTTTTATTTTAATTAAAAATACATTTTCAATTTTTGCACGTATGATGCACGTGTAAATTTTCTTACTCTCATTGACTATTTTAGCATGCATAATCTTTATTTAGCCTTTTATTAAACCCATGGATCTAAAGTTATGTTCTATCCCATTAGATTAAATTAAAAGAAGAGCCCACTAGACTAATTAATTAATTAATTAAAAAGAAAGCCCATGAGATAAGCCCATTAATTAAATCCTATTTTAAGTTGTGCATGGGCTCACACATGACATGTAACAACTTTTAATACACATTTTTTGAACTATAAGAATTGTATTAAGTATTGTGTATGTGTGTGCACTAGTGCACAACATGTGCACGTAGTATGTGAAGAGGCTAGAAGGGGGTGGCCGGTTTTTGACATAAAGAGGGTGGGAGTTGAGTTTTGAAGAGGTGGAGAGGTGAAGAGTTGGGAGTTATAGGAGTTAAGAAAATGAAGAGATGAGAAAATTATTAGGTGGATAAATTTGCATTTTAAACCCTCACCTTGTCCTATAAATACACCCAAATTTTATTCTCATTTCACACCTAAACTAAACAAAAATAAAGAGAAGAAAAGAGAGAGAAAGAGTATTCTTGCACAATTGGAGACTTGTTGGAGCTCTTGCTAAGAGGAGAATGGCAAGGAGGTGCTAGTTAGAGCTATGAGCTAGAAGTTGTCTCTTCATTCTTAGTTGTTATTCTTCATAAGAGGTGGGTGATTTCTTAATGTCAAAATGTAGAGAATGCATGCTTAAATTTATAAATGAGTAGTGTAGATTGAACACGATGTGATGTATGTAGACATAATCCATGTTAATGTAGTATGCTATGAATGAAAGAAATCTTGTTGTGATTAAGTAACTAAATGCCACCATGATAATTAGAAAAAAGATCATTGACAAAAGGATTAATGCCATGAACCATTTTAATATATTTGTAAATTTGCACATGTCGAATATATGATTTGTATGAAAATTTGTAGAAACAATGTTATATTCAACCTGTGCCTTGATGATTAGGAAGAAGAAAGATAGAAAAACAAAATTTGTTGCTATGAAATGTGTTAACTTATACCTATTGCCATGTTATGTTGAGATTATAAATTTTTGCATAAAAGAGTTTTTTTTTTAAGATTCTCTTGGATGATTAAGAGGCATGTTTGGTTTTTATTATAAAATTTTAATTTGTATAATTGAGTACATAAACTATTTTTAATGAATACAATTCTTAAATGCAAGATTTGAGAAAAATACACATTGATATGTATAATAGAAATAAGAACTATTTGGAAAATAATAGAAATATATTTTTTTAAAATGAATTTGAAATTAGTTGGCTGCTGTTTTAAAATTAATCTCAGTCAAAGCACAGTTTATTTTAGTATCCTAAAAGATTTGATCATTTGGATAAACGAGTTTTGTGAAAAATAATCAATTGCGGAATAGTATGAACAAAAGCATATTAATACGATTCCTAAACAATAGCCCTGCTCGGACTTAGTGGTTAGCGGGGACTCTTTTAGACCATTTACTATAGTGCGCCTGTGAGTATTGGTCGCGAGTTCGAATCCCGACAACCTCTTCGTTTTTTTGGTTTCGGTTCAAATCATATAAACAGTGAAACATTCATATATACAGTTTTCGGCCTACCTTTATAACAAAAAGCCCACATGGGCTTAGTGGTTTTCGGCTTTGGCTTTGAGCGTTCACAGAGTGGGGCGGGGGAGCTCGGCTCGAAACCGGATATCTTCAGAACATTTGTTGAGTTGTTTTAATGGAAAAGGACTATTTTAATGCTATTAAAAATTTGGAAAAAAATGTAATGTTCATGTAAAATGATATAAAATTTACAAAAAATAGTTTTAGAAATTTTCATGTATATTTAAGATATAAAAACGGAATTGAGATAGGAAAATGAATTATTTGACTTCAAAATTTATTATTTGAGAATATAACCTTCTTTTTGTGAAGAAGAGTAAAATATTGTTTTGTGAAGTGATTTATCTTGAATAGATTATACTCTTATTTGGTTTATGAAATATTTTGATGTGAGTTGAGACATTGTATGAGCTTAAATTTGCTAATAAAATTTCATGTGATAAAATTATGTTCATGAAAAGAATTATTACTTCTAAAGATTATGAATGAATAAATGGATCATGAATAGTATCAAGATAAGATATTGATCATTGTGAATAAGTTGAAGATGAAAATATTTAAGTTGAGACATGACTGTTGAAGGGTATGAATACTCATGGTTTTTTGTACATGAAAAATTGTGATTTAGATTTAGTAAGACCTCGGGTATCGACACTGTTGAAATTAAAAGATTTGAGATATACTTTTGAGATAAGGCCATGGAGCTATCTCGTATTTTGTGATTAAGCCCGGTAGGGGGTAAAACTAACTCTAGGTATGATATATTATTCATGTCTTGAACTTAAGAACTAGGCACATAAGTGAAGATGTAGTAAACCTGACCAAACATAAGTGGGGCACTCTATATAGTCAGGCGGAGGATTCTGGGACTGTGGTTGCTTCGTGGGAGACGGGTTTTTATTTTAAATCCAGGACTATGCGTAGTCGGGCGGATAGTTTTCCGTACTGAAATATATATACGTATACTGGGGCTATAGGGGCACTTGCGGAATGATTCGCACGACGAGGGGTCTGTTATAACAGTCGGACGGTGGACTCCGGGACTAGGATTCGTATTTGAGGAATGATATAAACCTTGCTTTATTACTGGGTAGTTTTCATGGTGAGGGATTGATCCCTTAAATGTGGAGTACGTAGGTGCTTGCCCTCGGACCTATGTAGTATGGGATGTATAGAATTCAAACAAGTATGCATTAGTGTCATCCTAGTATAAAATATCCGCATTAGGCATTAAAGCATCACATACACTTACATGTTTAGTGTAGTCACATTTAACACAGTATTTACATTCAAAATTTGTGGTTTATTAAAGTATTGAGATCGTTATATGTACGGCATAGAGAGGATGACAGAGTATAACATTTTTCGTCAGTTGTAAAAAACTGACGTGCCCACAGCTTATTATGCAGGAATTTGACTTTTTCATGAAGAAGTAAAGTCGCTGTGATGCTGTTGATTAATTACATGATGTTGCAAGTTGTATATTATTTTCATTGTTGTACTTCTTTGTATCTTCCGCTGTGTAAACAATTTGTAAAGAACTCTGATGTATGATGAAAAGTTTAAATTTCCTTATAAAATTGTACGAAGTAAAGTGTAAAGATCCCGTGGAATCTCGAATTCGGTCTTATTTGGAATTCGGGGCGTTACATAGGGTCCCACACAACCTCTGGAAACTCACAACTCAACCATCAATACCAAAACTTTTAATAAAACTTACAAATCCATCATCAAAACGATTTTATGAAGAAAACTCTTTAAATCAACAAAAATCCAAAACCATATAATGTACTCATAAAATTCCAGAATTCATATAAATTATTAAATTCTTTAAATAACAGAAAACCATATTTTTATTGACTCTAAGAGCATCCACTATCGTTGGCTAAAAACTCAAAAATTAAAAATAGCTTTAGGAAATAGGCATGTAGTCGTTCATTAAAAACTCAAAATTTAGAATAGGAATCTACAGTAGGCTGCTAAAGTTAGAAGCCGGTTTAGACGATTGCTAAATATAGGGGACGGAGGATGTTAATCCATTTGAGGGTTGGGACGGATGAAGATCATCCGTCTCAATTCGATTTTTAATAAAAATGTGAAAAACGAATGAAGTTGTTTCGTCTATTCGTTAATTTGATTTTTAATATATAAAATTAATTTATTAAATAGGTAAAGTTTATTAAAAAAAATTTGAAAGTGAGAGACGGATGAACTTCATCCGTCCCTCACTTTTGATAGTGTACACTTACCCTTTTACCCCTATGGATTTAACCGTTGTGTATCAAACGACACAATGTTATTTTTTTTAAACAAATCCAACGGCTATTGACCATTTAAGAATTAATTTTTTTAACGGTTACATTTTACAAACACAGTGTATAAATATATGGCACTCCATTCCGCTCATGTAAAAATTGAACTTCATTGTCTCTTTATTTCTATCGACGCTTCCCTATCTGTTTATTTCTATCTATGTATCTCTGTCTCTATATTTCTATCTATCTTTCATTTCTATTGTATATTTCTTCTTCTTATTTTTCCAAATACAACACAACTTTCAGCAATAGCAACCCGTAGCAATAATAGGGGCAGAACATACACATCTAATGAAGATGTTATTCTTTCCCAAAGTTGGGTATATATTACTCAGGATCCAATGACCGGCAACGACCAATCCGGGACACAGTTTTAGGATCGAGGATTCAAGCAATTTGAAACTCTAATTGGCACTCCGACCGACCGGACAACTGGCTCTCTTTCTAGTCGATTTTGTGCAATTGCTAGATTTGTTTTTCTGTTCATTGCAAGCCAACCAGAACTTATCAAGTAAGAACCGTTGGCGAAAAGAAACTCTGAAAGAAAGAACATAAAGAACGCTATTGAGATCATTAACGCTAGATTCTCATCAACTTGAGCTGTCTCGATCACGTTACTATGAAAATACTTCTTTATGAATGAACTGCATATTGCGGAAGATTTCCAATCTGATTCAGTAACCTTTGGGAAAAAACGGTACTGTACAACTTCGAAGGGATAATCTTTATCAGTGCACGGAGGGGCTTCACCGGGTCCGATCGATAACCCCGTTAGCATTGTCCAATCTAACGGGGTGAATCCCAACTCACCACACGGTAAATGAAAAGTATGTGTAGTATCCCACCATCTCTCAACCAAGGCCTCTACTAGCCTCATTGATGATTTTTCCGTATTTATTATGAATAAACGCTGCCATCCGGTTTGATCGATTAAGTGCTTCACTAATGGAACACGAGAACATCGCTCGTATGCCTTTATTGGACCACTCCAATTCCCTCTAAATTTACAAAACCCACATGCAGGCTGATCGGTAATGAGTTGATACAGATGTTGGCGGTCATCAACCACTGATTTCCACAAACTCGGGTCGGCAAAATCACGGGATTCCGTCATCGGATCGGCCTCCGTACCGTTGGAGCCATGCTCAGATCTGCCGCGAATCGTGGATTTAATTCTACCGATATATCTTCGGATAGACATTATTTTTTATTTGATATGAAGATATCAGCAATGAGTAAAGAGAAATTTATAACTCATAAGAAGGATTAGAAGAAGGATGAGATGATTTGCCGTGAGAAGTATGCATATATATAGGAGGAAGTGAGCGGGGTTTTTTCGTAAATTCACAATTTAACTTTATTAAATTTTTTTTGAAAAGCAACAGATGGATGAAGTTCATCCTTCCATTTCATTTTGGCCGTTTTCAATTGTCAAGGGTATTTTCGTAATCAACTATGTTGACAAAAAAAACAAGTGAACGTGCCAGATGGATGAAGACATCTAGCACTGTTCACTGTTTTAAAAAAAAAAAAAAAATTAACGATTTTTTTTTTAAATAGCGACGGATGATGTTGCTCCGTCCTTCACATAAAACGGATGGAGAAGCACAGTCTACTCATTTTTTTAATAAAAAAAAATTAAATAAAGGTTAGACGGATGAACGAGATCTGTTTCATACTATATTTTTTTAAAAATTAGAAATAACGATAGTAGCGACATTTCCTCATTGCTAAAATTAAGATAATTTAGCCAGCGATAATGGATGCTCTGACAAAGACCATTCTCCTCCAAAAGCCAAAATGCGGAAAACTCAAATATTGACTCTAACAACTAACACGTGCTCTAACAGATTCATTTTTTAGAGTTTCTCCAAAGTCTTGGGCCTGTTTTGGGCAACCAGTTTAGTAGCCCAAGCTTCTCCATTAGAGCAAGGAACGTGTATCTCTCCTCCGTCGTCCGATTCCTACCCATTCAAAGTCCAAAGACCTAAGAGCATCTACACTGGTGCTTGTTATTTTTTGACAAAATGGCAATATAAGAATTCGCTACACAAGTTCATTTAGCAATCGAGCTTTTGTAGTTGTTTGCTATTCATTCATATTTTGACAAAATCGCTACAATCCATTGCTATATATAAGAGACGGTGTGAGAATATGCATATTATAAAAGACGAATCTTGTCCAAAATAAAAAAATTAATTACTTTTTTTAAGGGACAGAACTCGAAATTATGTCCATTGAAAAATAGCAATTATTTAAAATAAAAAATATTTATAAAAGAATATTTTCGTGGGATTTTATTTTATTTTATTTTTGTTTTTTTTTTACATTGGATGGATCATGAAATAGGGAGAATAATACTTTAGTGATTTTTTTATTTATTTTTTGCAGCCGTCCATGCTATTTTTTTGTTCTTCTTTCGCTACTAAATTCTTTTCATTTAATAAAAATACTGAGGGAATTTTTAAAAATCATTTTTTGTTGCTATATTATAGCATTTTACCGCTGCAGCTAATGCTGATTGCTATATGTATAATATACATTTTGCTGTTTTTTTTTTAGCAGACAACGAATGTGGATGCTCTTTAAGAGCTGAATCTCCGCAATCACATCTCCTCTTTCCCCCCTCTTTCTCTTTGTTCAACCACGCCAACAATATCCCCAAACCCTACCATTAATCCCAAATTCCCTTCGGAGAAAATGACGGCGCTCAAGAAAGCGCACGCCGACATAATCTTGAACACCGTGAAGGAATCGGCGGTTCGGATTCTCGCGGCGGAGCGGAGAGCTATCCGGTTCCAGCACTCGCTCTTCGCCGCCAAAGCGGTGGCCGTAGTGACGCTGATGCGTCTCAAAACCCGGATGGACTCCAAGGTGAGATCAGATCATCCCTTATCATCGCCTATTTTTTAAAGGTGTCAGGATCTTGGGATTCCGACAGCTCAGAGTCTTCGATTCCGACAGCTACAGCGAATTAGACATTAATGGAGAAGAGGAGGTTAGGGATTGAGATGGGTTAGAAGAGGTCTGAGATTGGAGAAGAAGAAGAAGGATTGGGAATTGAGAGAGATGAGAATAAATCTGAGATTAGAGAAGAATTGAGAACTTTCTATTACTTGATATTTCCAAATGGACAATTACAACCTTATATAAGCCGTTAGAGATGGATTGAGATATTTTTACCCAAATCCTACTCTCCCGCCCATTTTCTATTACAAAAGGTGCGCTACGCACGTAAAACAGAGACAAAATATCAAACACAGCAAACACAGCCAGCTGATACAAAACACAATCGGCTGATACATTCTCAGTCATTCTGATACAATTGCTGATACATCTGCCACGACTCAGTCGACTGAATCTCCAACAGTCGACTGACAGACGGCGTCCCTAGTGTGTTTTGTATCAGCTGGCTGTGTTTGCTGTGTTTGATATTTTGTCTCTGTTTTACGTGCGTAGCGCACCTTTTGTAATAGAAAATGGGCGGGAGAGTAGGATTTGGGTAAAAATATCTCAATCCATCTCTAACGGCTTATATAAGGTTGTAATTGTCCATTTGGAAATATCAAGTAATAGAAAGTTCTCAATTCTTCTCTAATCTCAGATTTATTCTCATCTCTCTCAATTCCCAATCCTTCTTCTTCTTCTCCAATCTCAGACCTCTTCTAACCCATCTCAATCCCTAACCTCCTCTTCTCCATTAATGTCTAATTCGCTGTAGCTGTCGGAATCGAAGACTCTGAGCTGTCGGAATCCCAAGATCCTGACAAGTGGTATCAGAGCCAAACTTCACCGGAGGCATGTCGTCGGTGTGGATGGGAATCCGATCCTTGAATGAGGGGATGCGAGCGATGAATCTGCAATCGAAATTGATGGAGAAGCAACTCGATTCACTCCATGAAAGATTTGAGGCGTCGGCGACCAAAATGGAAGAGAGACTTGAGGCAATGTTAACAAGAATGGAGGTGATGTTGTTCTCAGTGCAGCAACCATTTTCTCATCAGATTCAGCAGTCAATCTCTCAATCCAAGAAAACCCTAGATTTCACACCCAAAGTCGAACCTCCAAAGACGGCGACGGCCGCCGCCGCGCCGTTGAGCGTCTCCGATCTGAGAAGCGGCCAGATCTCGCAGACGTTGCTCAGTGCTCCCCACTTCGGGATTCTCAAGGAGGCTGATGCATCCAAGACTGGCTACGTGAAGATTGTCTTCGAACTACAAGCTTCTACATGTAATGTATCCAAGGTGACCATTCCAGAGCTTGATCGATCGACTCCTCATCTAAACCCATCGATTAAGCCTTCAATTGAAGAAAGTGAAGGAAAGGTAACGGAGGTGCTTAATGTCGGAAAAGAAGAAGCTATCAGATTGGCACAGAGTAGACGACATATTCTCCCTATCCTCCATTCCATCTATTCCCAAAATTTTGATGCTACTGATGTTCTTGATGGCAATGTCACTGTATTAAGGGCTCAAAAGAAAGACCAAGAACAACTATTAAAGTGTTCAAGAGAGTCAAAAGTTAGTGGAGGAAAATTGTTGCTCGATGGTTGGCCTCCACCTGTTTACTCAAATGTCTCAGTTAAGAAAGGTGCAGCAGAGAAGGCTTTTATTCCTTATGCAGAAAAAGTTCTGGAAATGATGAAAAGCTCTATGGTGCTTACAAATGATGAGGTTTGGTCCAAAACTATGACAGTGAGGGGTTCTCCAATGATGTATAGGTGTTCATGTCTTGAAATGAAAGGCCTCACAAAAAGGGAAATAGATGAAGCATTCCATAGTGTTCCTGGACTGAGCTCAGAAGCAAGAATGCAGGTTATGGCTGCAACGGAGAGGTTAGGTGGCCAGTACAGCTCCAGTCTGCACCCACACTGCACTCATCTGGTTGTTCAAAGCTGTTTTGGGCGCAAGTTTGAGCATGCTTTGAAGCATGGATCAAGGTATGGTCTCTTAATTATCACACTGGGTTGGTTTGTAGATAGTGTGCGAAGGAACGCGAGGATGAGTGAATCTCAGTATAGTGTTAAGCGATATAGAGAGGATGGAATGCCATTGAAGGAGTTGCATAAACTTGTTGGACTCCCTGGAGCTGAAAAGTCGTGCCTTCCACTAAGAGTTTTTGAAGATGAGAAGTCGTTGAGTACAACGTGGCAAAATGTATCAGTTGCACTGAAGAAGAAGGTTGCTGATGCAGCTACAAAAGAAGGTGCAACAATGTTGGAACACTGGTTTGTTGGTTGTCCCGCAAGTCATGTTGTTTGTGAAGGTCCTTCTAACCAGAGATACATTGGCCACACTAATCACCTTGTAACTCCATTGTGGATCTTGAAAACAGTGAAGGAGAAGTCCTTGCAAAGGCTTGTGCACATGTCTTCTGATCTAGCCAGACATGCTGCAAGGGTTCTTGAAAATGCACAGATCCCTCTACTCATGTTCATAACTGCAGCTTTTGTTCTCCCAATGATTGTTCATATCATGGATCAACCTGAACTTTCAAAAGAAGAGGGTCCGATAGGTGTAATATGTGCTCCTACAAGAGAACTAGCTCATCAGATATATCTAGAAGCAAAGAAGTTTGCAAAACCTCATGGGCTTCGAGTTTCTGCTGCTCTTGCTTTTTTTCTCCTTTTCAGTGCTTATATGGATGAAGTGGCTTCATTTGCTCAACTCCCATTTAAACAGGTTGACATAGCGGTTTCAGAAATTTTTGTTGGAGGGCTATTGGGTTCTATGCTTATCTTTGTGTTTAGTGTCTGGGCTTGTGCAGCTGTTGGAAAAACTGCTCAGGAGGTTGTTAAAGAAGTTAGAAGACAGTTTATTGAGAGACCTGGTATAATGGATTATAAAGAGAAACCAGATTATGGTCGTGGTGTATCCATTGTGGCTTCTGCATCCTTGCGGGAAATGATAAAACCCGGTGCTTTGGCCATTATTTCACCAATCGCAGTTGGGTTCATTTTTCCGATTACTGGGACAAGCCACTAGGCAGCAGCTTCTTGGAGCAAAAGTGGTGGCATCAATGCTAATGTTTGCCACAGTAGCTGGTATTCTGATGGCTCTCTTCCTAAATACTGCTGGAGGAGCTTGGGATAATGCGAAAAAAAAAAATACATTGAAACTAGTGCACTGGGAGGAAAAGGAAGTGATTGCCATAAAGCAGCAGTAACTGGAGATACGGTTGGAGATTTCCTGGTATTGAGCTTGGGGACAAGCTCATTTTTAAGGGGGGTGGAGTTGTTAGGGACGCCGTCTGTCAGTCGACTGTTGGAGATTCAGTCGACTGAGTCTTGGCAGATGTATCAGCAATTGTATCAGAATGACTGAGAATGTATCAGCCGACTGTGATTTGTATCAGCTGGCTGTGTTTGCTGTGTTTGATATTTTGTCTCTGTTTTACGTGCGTAGCGCACCTTTTGTAATAGAAAATGGGCGGGAGAGTAGGATTTGGGTAAAAATATCTCAATCCATCTCTAACGGCCTATATAAGGTTGTAATTGTCCATTTGGAAATATCAAGTAATAGAAAGTTCTCAATTCTTCTCTAATCTCAGATCTATTCTCATCTCTCTCAATTCCCAATCCTTCTTCTTCTCCTCCAATCTCAGACCTCTTCTAACCCATCTCAATCCCTAACCTCCTCTTCTCCATTAATGTCTAATTCGCTGTAGCTGTCGGAATCGAAGACTCTGAGCTGTCGGAATCCCAAGATCCTGACAAAAGGTTTAGTCTGCTTCAATTTTCGGTTCGGATTTCTGTTATACTTGCGGTAATCTTTGATCTAAAATTTCGTGTTAATTTTACTTGTTTAGATCTTTATGGATGAAATTGCTGTTCACATTTGTATAATTGCTTTGGTATTGTTATTATGTAGCTTCATCTTATTTGAAAGTACACAAGATTACTGAATGTTGTATCAGTAATGAGGTTTTATCTCATAGCTTGGTCTTGTTATTATGTAGCTTCATCTTATATGTGGATATTTGTCTTTGTGTATATGACACATCATCGAGTTTGAGTTATTGTAGTGATGGGATGATGTATCCATGCTTATTAACCGAAAAACTAGTTTTTGCGAAAAGAGATTCAATTTATACTTGTCCATGCTGTTCCCTCCAAAAGTTGTTATCTTGACAGCCTACATGGTTCAATTTCTGAATATAAGGAACATCGAGGACTGGTCATTTGGTTGTCTCGCGACTCTCCCCCGTAGTCTATGATGTCTAGATGCTAATTGCTCGTATCTGTTGGTGCATAAATCTGTAACATGGATTTGGAAGAATTTGTTTTTAGAAATACATAAATTGACTACAAACTCAATTCTGGGTGAATATTTAAGAAGCTTAATTATTGGGTTGGATATAAGATATATAATCTTGGATGCTAGAATTCAAATTTCTACCTAAGTCATTTTGAGGCCTAGTGTACTAACCTAGTAACCTTCCTTTATTTTTGCTAGCTCCATGATGTTATGCTATACTAATTGAGGCCTCCAGACTAGTTGGCTTTTCATGTAATAACATTGATAATTAATCTAACACATGATTGAAATGGCCTCTCAAATAGAACCCTGCCGAGCTAGTTCCAGTAAGAACGAAGAAGACTTGTGACAACTCACCATCATCCAAGCGTGTTCCCCTCAAATGGGTTCGGGTAAGGATTGGAGAGCTTCACCAAAGATTTACATAATTTTCATTCTCCAACGTCTGAATGTCTGAATGTCGTCTAGACGTCAACCCTCTCTTAGTGCCAAGTTTTTGGTGAAACCATGGACATAAGATGTGCTTGCCATAATCAGGGGCGGAGGCATGTAGGGAGTAGGGGAGACAAATGGGACCCCCTTTTTTTTGGTTGTAAAAACACCCCCCCCCCCCTGCAAACTTACATGTATAAAAAAAACCAACCCATCTATGAAGTATTAAGCCCATGTTTCAATCTCTTAGTCTCTATCATCCATCTCCCTGTACGCGCCTCCCTAAGTCTCATTCTATCATTCTTTCTTATCTGCGCCTCCCTCTCATTCTCTCAATCTCCCTCATCCGGTCCCAAACAGCTAAGCTTCTCTCATCTCTGTTCTAAATGCCTCCCTGAGCTCTCTCGCTCACCGTCGGTTACTACTAATTTACTTTGTGTGTTCAAGAAAGATGTCAGAGTTTTATTTTATGAAACATCGTCGATAGGGATAGATTTGTTGATTGTAATTTTTGAAAACTGAGTGAAATCATTGACGTTTTTTTCCTACTAGCAAAGCATTTTCTTGTTATTTTATCGAATTAATATGTGATAGGTTGTTTGGTTTACAAATTTATTGGTTTTATGATTATATTTGATCTAATTACTCTGATTTTTCAAAACAAATATAAACTGGGGAATTTTTGGCAACAATCGTGATGATGCCGAAAAAAATGGGACCCCCATTTTGATTTGTCTGGTTCCGCTACTGGCCATAATCCTGGATAACCAGTTGGTGCCCTCTAAATTAACCTAGTCTATGATGGAGCCTACATGAAGGGGGAAAAGATTGGATCTTCTGTGGGAAATTACTTTAAACTCAGAGGCATAAATAAAGTATAGAGCCAAAAGATAGTTTGACATCTCTACTACTATAATGGGAGAGCCCCTTAGTCAGTAACCCAAGTCAGTAACGCAACCCGTGCAACGCACGGGTTGGGTTACTTTGGTAAATATTTTCGAAAGTGGACCTGTTCGGTAAATATTTTCGAAAGTGGATCAGTTTGGAAATTATTTTCTTTTTCATTATGGACTAACTTTGGTAAATATTTTAGAAAGTGGATCTGTTTTGTAGATATTTTCGAAAGTGGTTCGGTTTGGAAATTATTTTCTTCTTACCCTTTTCATTATCCTTCAATTTTATCCACGTGCACGTGTGCACGTGTCTGATACTAGTATAGAGTAATAGACTTAATGTTAATTTTGGTGATTGCTTGCGATGTTTTCATTTATAATGATTAATGAGCTCTCTATACATTTTACTAGCCACGAGGCCCGGCCACCATTTCAGGCCAGCTCCTCCTCATTCATCCATTTGCAAATGTGGTCAAATGCTTCAAACTGCTGTTGCAAGCAACCTAACGGCCTCTAAGTGTACCCAGCCAAATGAGTGTAACTTACTATGATGCACACGTAAAAGAGGCTATAGGTAGTAAATAGAACATTGAACAGAGTTAACAACAGACAGAGGAAATGTTATCCATATCAATTTTTATGTGTTTTGGAATGAGATGGTGGTTCTCTGTGATTGTCAATCATATATATTTCAACGTAGTAAAATTATACAGCCATTTTATTTTATTTTTTTGTTGCAGAGTTGATTTACTGATAAGTTTCTTCCACAGATTAATGAAGCAGAAGCTCCATCCCTCTCCATCCCTGAGCCAGGTAACAAGAATTAAGGAGCTTGAAGCCCAGCTCAGCACAGCAGAATCTACAATAATTTCTCTTAGAGAGGAGTTGGAAAGAGTGGATAACCAAGTGAAGAAAATTAAGGATGTCTCAGTTAAGCCATCAAATAAACAAAATGCAAGAAAGACGGCGACTCAGATATGTCAGCAGAGCCTACTTCGACGAATAAAGATAGTCTCTGTAGGTTCAGCATAAATTCTATACATGGTGAATCCTTGAAACATCTATCTAGCGAAAAAGAATGTGGTTGCAGTCCAGATTTAGCATCCATCATAATGAGAAGGAAAGAACCTGAGCTTTTTGGGATTGGATGTACGCAGAGAATTCGTGCATTTGAACATAATGCTCAAACTGTGAAAGGTCCCCATCAGCAGAGTGATAATAGTAGAAAGAATGGAGGTCGCCAAATTGTAAATGCAACGACTGCAAAACTACTGACCAATGAGGAAAAGAAGCCTACAAAATCTGAATGATGTGGTCTGGCATTTCTGAATGTGACAATACCAAGAAAACCAAGAACAAAATGTATTCAAATCAAATCTCTGGGATTTGCTAGTTGTCATGATCAGGACAATTCTGGTGTGGTTTAAACTGAGAAGTCAGTCAGCGATAGACCACCCCACAAATTGCTGAAGTTGCACCTTGCTCCAGTATCTATTAGTTGTACAGGCGTAGAAGATAGATGGCATAGCTTGGAGAAGACTTTCAGCAATGAACCTTTAGGGCTGTCATCCTGCAATGATAGAGCTGTTACACAGCTGAATTGCCAGAATGAAATTTTGCAGACCTCTCCATATAGAACAGAAGAATATAATAAGCATGGAGATGGAACCAAAGCTATAACATCATCAATCACAAGTGAAATCGATGATTCTAAATTGGCACTTGCAGATGCGAATACTGCAGAGAGTCTGGAGAATTCTGATTTGATAGATGCTACTCTGGTACTAAATTCAAATCCTGAAGTTGAAACTGATAGTGAATCATGTCGACCTCTTCCGCAAGCTGGAAAAGAAAATATTCTCAATTATACATTCCAGAGGAAAAGGAAGAGGGGACCTGCAGTTAGCAAGGATGAAAGCATTTTAATTGAGAAGACTACTGCAGACAGAAAGTCTAAGGGCAAACATAATGTCTCGGTGGAGCCACCAAAGTCTCTTTTAGTTACTGATCTTCCTCAAAATGATAGGCGGCTAATGCTAGTTGCTCGTCAGGTTTGTCATCTACTATCTCTTGTTAAAAACATTGTTGTAAACTTAATAGGAATTGTTGTGTTTTCACTGCCTTCTATCTGGAGTACATCAATTCTTTACTATAATGACCCACCATGTCAGCCAGAGGATCATTAAGGATTTCACTTTAGCATCAGCATTAGAGTCTTGTCCACTGACTGGGGTTTTCTATGTAACACTTTGTAGCGCTTGCCCTTAATCTCTATATAATGCCAAAAGAGAACACTTTGTCTGGTTGTCTAGCCATTTGGTTGGTCGCTTCCTGTCCTTAAAAAACAAGCTTAGATTGACATATACCATCTATAATTTTAAGTCTCAAGGGAAAAGATAATGCACAACATATATCAGGATCCATTCCATAAGTTGATCTCAGTGATAGGGTATTTTTACATATCTAACTTGCACTCAGTGGCGTATCCATGCCTTAAGGTGGGCAACTGCCCACCTTAAGATTTTGGGTAATTGTATTACTTTAGTATTGTAGGTAGGTAATCTAATGAGATTAATTACATTTACCCACCTGCTTACCATTTAATTTAATTTAATTAATTTATTTGTTTTAATTTAATTTAATTTAATTTATTTTCTGTCGCTAGCCGATATTCCAATTAATTAATTGTTTTGGCTTTTCGTCATTAAACAATGTCGAACGATGATTAAATATTACCATTATTTTACTTTTTATCTTTTGCCCACATTGGAGAAAATATCTAGCTCTGCCACTGCTTGCACCACAGTACTACTCGAAGTCTTGCACTGTATTGAGCTGTGCTAAATTGCTTCATGCACCACACATATGGTTTCATTGATTTAGAATTAGATGAAGATAATTCATGTAATATTAATTTAAGCATGTCAAAATTAGAGGAATATGTGAAAGAATCTCGATTGTGCACGAGTTACCTGGTAAAAGAGTAAAGAGGATCTTTTTCCAGCTAATTTCCTTCTCTGAGAAAGAATGGTGATGTAGTTACTGGTAGTAATCGGTAAAAGAAAAAAAAAGAAGATTGATTGAAGGCCTTCTCTCCAATTTTTAGCCGAAGGCACGTCCTGTCCAAAAAGCTCGAGTATTAATCATTGCTTCAAGCAATTATTTTATATCAGCCATAGTGAATAATATGCATTCTAATTTTATTTATTTTTGGCTCAACTTTTCTCTTCACCTATATAGTCTGAAATATGTATTTGTATTGTAAATTTGTTCCCAACGAGCAAATAGTGATGCTCTCCTTTTGTATTCTTTACATGTTTCAACACTCCAACTAAAAAACATAAAACTCTCAATTGTTCATCTGGATATGTCATGAAATATATGTGAATTAAATTTTGATTTCACATATTCATATATTAATTAAGCCATCAAGAGCTGGTTTTAGGTATTATTTATATTCAAATAAATATTATTTACAGTTTATCTCTCTCTGGTCATGTACAAAAGGGGGATAATGTTCCTACAATAGTAGTCTTTTGTTGTCAAGCCCGACTATAAAAACAAATAGATTCAGTTTCCGGTCTTCCTTACATGCGGCATGACCTAAAGATGACTTGAGAAGAATCATGTATATTCAATATGGAATAAATATGGTTTGATATCCTTCTTAAACGTATAATAGAGTTAGACGACTCAAAAGTACATTGTCGGAAATTAGGGAAAACTTGATCTTCATAGGAGTAGTCCATTAAGTCGCTACTGTATATAGTGAAAAGCTTGACTGAGGCTGCTGCTGCTTCTTCAGTGTTATCATTTTGTTGTTACAGTACATACCGAGCACATGCTAGGATACATCTAGCTTGAAATTTGAGATAAGCTAGAAAGACATCAACAATTAGTTAAATGGTTAGCTTGCCTGGGATGAATTGAGGAGTCGATCAAGTAAAGAATGTAGGCGGTTTTGACAGTTACGAGTATGGTAACTTGAACAGAATCTCGTATAAAGCTTCTTCTATTATCTACTCATAACCTTTACATGATGTTATGATTGAGTGTGAGGTCTCTCCACCGATATTTCCAAGTAGAGAATAACTTTTCGAATTCCAGGAAACAAAACTATCAACACCCTGTTTTTTTTTTTCTTCATTATACTTGTATTTTTTCCTTGTATGCTTGCATTATATTACAAATTTAAACATCTCAAACCCTTTCAAGGGTTAAAAAAAGAACTGAAACAATATCAAAAAGTTTGAAAGAAAACAGGGGTAATCAAATTTCCTTCAATAAAGAGGAAGTGAAATGAGGCAATGATCCCGCAAGGCGTTGGTGTTGACTCTCCATCTGATTCAATTTCGCAAACACTCCAACCATAGGTGCAGTGTTGTAAGTGCACGCCTCAGTCTGCATGTAGTTCCCCCTCTCATCCCTGAAGTTATCTCTAAAATCCGGTCCACCTACTATCGCCCCTACAAGCAAATTCGGGTTTGGCTTTCTTCGCCCATACCACTCATCATACCCTTGCGTGCACCCAATGAACCCTTTGTTCTCTTTATAAGACACGATCGAAGCTCCTCTGTGGTGAACTCTCTGAGGGTACCTAGAACCAAATCCAACCAAGTAACTCATGCTCATCGGATTAGACCCCAATATGTAATCAGCCTGAGATCGTGCAAGATTGATCAATTCACGAGTGTGAACTGGTCCATCGGGGCAATTCAGTTGTCGGTGTGACTCCGTTAAGAAGTCTGAGTAGACAGTGAGAAGGAATGCAGCACCCGATACATACTGCATATTGTTCCACTGTCGAGTGAACAAAAGGCCAGCTGGTGTGCGATCCACATTGCTTCCATTGTTCTTGTTAAGGCAAGCGCAAATGTAAAATTCCGCTTTGGTCCTGTACTGTTCTAGTATGTCTTTATGACTCTCCTCAAGGTTCTCCTCCTTTAACAACAGCTGGGATAAGGCAAAAGCAACAAGTTTGCTCAAAATTAGTCATAGCAGAAACTAATTAAAGAGAAGATGATGATTAAACTAAGTTCTTTTAAGTGTGAATGAAGTTTCGAATACAATATGAATTTTCAAACATTGCATAGCCTGAAAATGCGGACTTCTTGTTCCCTCACATGGGGGTCTTTATTGAAAAGTTGACGCGTGTCAGGTGCAGCTTTGATTCTATTTTTGTTGCATTGTGAAGACGAATAGCAGCGGTCTGATTCTTCCATGTGGGGAGTCGAGCTCACCCGTGCAATCATTTTAGCAACAGAGGAAGAAGCGCAGGTGGTTTAAGGTTCACGGGTTTGGTAACAACTAACAAGAATACCGGAATGCTCATGCTTCTTCTTCTTGTATATTTCGTGCTCGAATTATTTTTTTACTAGTAATTTACAGACATGTCTTTATAAATATATATATATTTTAAATAAAAAATTGACGTTGTCTGACAGCGAACTTAAAATTTCCTTTATATTAGTTATGCATGTGCATTGCACGTAATTGTTTGCTTATAATATATGTGTTTGTTTAGTTACAAATTCTTCCATTAATATAGTAGAAGATATTTTGGTGTACATGTTTGGACTGATATTAAATAAAAAGAAAAAATTTAGACTGATCCAAAATAAAAAGAAAAAAATGCAACCAAAATCCTAAATAAATAAATGGGGATCAATCATCAATCTCATGTATTGATGAAGTATACATGTACCGCTACTTATATATAGAAAAAAAAAACATGTAAGCTACTTTAAGCAGAGAATCAGGAATTTTTTTACCAAACTATCCCACTTTTTGTAAGTATGTACGAAACTATCCCTGTTTGAAAAGTTAATACCAAACATCTGTCGTTAACGGGGTTAACGAGTCTAGTAGTATTCCTAGCGTTAACCCCGTTAACGTGATGATGTGGATACAAGTTTTTCCCTCGAGTGAGGATTTGAAGAAAAACTAATCCAATATACTAACGTTAACCCCGTAAACGATAGTATTTAAATCATACGCGTTAACAGGGTTAACGTTTTTAGTTGGGGGGGGGGGGGGGGGGGGGGGGGGGGGGGGGGGGGGGGGGGGGGGGGGGGGGGGGGGGGGGGGGGGGGGGGGGGGGGGGGGGGGGGGGGGGGGGGGGGAGGTTTTCAAAAAGGGGTGTAGTTAAAAAATCTTTTAAGTATAGACTCGTTAACCCCGTTAACGCGCCTCATTATACCAGGCGCGTTAACGGGTTTAACGAGTGTCGATTGGGTTCAGCTTAAGTAAGAAAACTCAAAAAGGGGTGTAGTTAAAAAATCTTTTAAGTATAGACTCGTTAACCCCGTTAACGCGCCTCATTATACCAGGCGCGTTAACGGGTTTAACGAGTGTCGATTGGGTTCAGCTTTAAGTAAGAAAACCTCCCCCCCCCCCCCCCCCCCCCACACACACACACACAGTTCCAACTAAAAACGTCAACCCTGTTAACGCGTGTGGTTTAAACACTACCGTTAATGGGGTTAACGTTAGTATATTATATTAGTTTTTCTTCAAATCCCCATTCGAAGAAAAAAGTTGTATCCACATCATCAGGTTAACGGGTTAATGCTAGGAATACTACTAGACTCGTTAACCCCGTTAACGACATGAATGTTTTGGTATTATCTTTTCGCACCGGGATAGTTTCGTACAAACTTACAAAAGGTGGGGTAGTTTGGTAAAAAATTCGAGAAGTAGTATCATGTACATAGTCCGCCAAAACTGCGGTTAATTACGCATCGGATCGCGTGATTCAATTCTTTTCTCACAAACAGTTAAAAAAACGACAAAACAAAATAACAAAAAAGAAAGGGGGGTAAAATAGTAAAATAATCACCTGAGAAGCAAGGACTTGAAGACCGGCGAATTTAACATCCCAACTGAACTCAGTAATGGCCCAGCCACCAACTTCGCCAAATAGGTGGGCCCTCTCCACCGCATACTCCAAATATTTCCCCATCCCCGTCGCTCTATGCAGCCACAACGCCGCCCACAACAGCTCGTCGTTGTATCCACTAACCGACGCGTAGTAGCTCTTCACTGCTCCAACGCTCTTGTCGTACTTGCCTCTGTACCTCTCCCCAAATTCAAACACCTACAAGAAAACCCAACTCCAACAATCAAACACATTTGCAAGTGCTTTGTAGTGCAGTGATAAACTTCTACAAGCAGTCGGTATTTCGAATCCATATTTTTTGTCCATCTTTCATAATAGGATGGAAAAGTATGTGTGCATGTTGGGCTAAACAAGCACATTACAAATTTTTAAAAAAAAATTAACAAATGCGTTTAGGTCACTAACTTGTTGGGCGTGATGCAAGAGGAGGTGGGAATAATGCGGGTCGAATTTTCTAAAAACAATGGACGCAGCAGCCATGGCTGCCGCGGTTTCTCCAGCAAGATCCGATCCGGGATTCTCCGCGTCGATTTTGTACGCCTTTCTCGACGTCGTCATATCCTCCGGCCGCTGCCAGCAGTAATGGTCTGTGTCTCCATCCCCAACCTACTTTGCCCATAAAAAATTATAATTACAATTTACAAGAAAATAAAAAAAAAAATAAAATAAAATTTTGAAACTGACCTCGGCCCAGAGTACATTGGGATGAGTGTGGGTTTTGATGAAGTAATCGGTTCCCCATTTGATCGCTTCGAGTGCGTGGTTGTACTCGCCGGCGTCGGCAATGGCGTCGCCGTACTCGATCACGCTCCACGATAACATTGTGACGGTGAAGGCCATTGGGAGTCCGAACTTCACATGATCTCCGGCGTCATAATATCCACCTACAAGATCCACCTGTAAAAAAATTCAGATAAATTAGACATAATACTATCACTAAAAAAACATTATTATTAGGTGGCACGTGACCTACGCCTTGTTGGAGGCCGTCGGTGAGGCCGGAGTGGTGGCGCCACGTGACGCGCTGGTTGTAGGGGAGGTGGCCGGAGCGCTGGGCTTCGAAGTAGAGGAGGCTTTTGGAGAGGGCATTCTTGTAGTTGAATGAGGTGGCAGTTGCTGCAACTACAGCATGAAAAATGAGGACAATTGATAGAACCAGAGTCCTCATTTTTCAGAGATCAATGAAATGAAGGGAGAAGAGGGGTGGGTTTTTGAGTTTTTGAGTTTTTTTTTTTTTTTTGCTGCTAATTACAAAAGCATGTGCGAGTCACATGCTTTAAGTACGATTTTTTGGGGGTGTATTATCACCTGAATTGCTAAAAAGAGGAGATTGGGTAATTAAGGGGAGCGGATCCGGAGGATATAATGAATGAGGGATTTAGGGGATCGTCGTCACCGACGCCGCTCAACTATATATGGAACTCTTACTAAGTAAAAGTTAAAACAAAATAAATAAATAATTTATAAAGTTTGTTTCAATGACTAGGGAGGAGAGGGGATGATATGGTGGACAGAGTAAGAGAAGATGGTGAAGATGGTGGACAGAGTAAGAGAAGATGACATGGTACTGGGTACGTTTGACCGAATTGGATGTTACTGTAGGAGCAAGCATGAAAGGACTCTTCTTCTTTTTTCTTTTCTTATTTTTCTCCTTATAAAATTGTTTTTAATTTTACACAAGGAAAAGATATGTGAATGGTTGAAATGGATTTGTTTGGCAATTTAAGCATTGGTATGGGATCGGGTTGGGTCCTTCATTATTCGAATCCAGATTCAGATTCAAAAATTGGATCCAGACCCAGATCCGTGAGGACCGAGTCCGGATCCTATTAAAATATTTCTACCCGTTCAGGTAGGAGCGGGAGTGTGAGCGGCGAGCGGAGGCGGCAAGGGGATGATTTAGACAAGATGAGAGAAGAAAAATGCATGGGTTTTGGGTTTGGAAAAGGAATATTTAGAATTGAGCAGGAAGAAGGGGAGGGATGAGAATATAATATTTATTTTTATGTTGACTTTTTGGGGTTTTTTTAACAGGTCTGAGTCCGGATCCGGGTCTGGGTCTAGGTCCGGTTCAGATCCGGATTTTGGGTATTTATATCAATGCTAAATTTGTCCGTGGAGTTGGTAAACCGAATTTTCCCAAAAAATTTGTTACAGAAAAGGATTGCAAATCTCCTCATAGTATCGGGTATGAAAAATCTTTTGTACAAATTTAAATTATATCTATATTTTATATTAATAGGAGATCCTAGTTTACATCCTCTCTCATTTATATATTTTGAAATGAAAAAAGACAGAAAAATAGGGATTCCTATTTAACATGTCCTATGTACGATTTTATTAAAATTCAAAATAAAATAAAAACTTCAATGCTCTCACATTTCTTTGGAGTTCTATATAATTTTATGAGTCGCTTAAAACTATTTTTAGGCTTTGCAATTTGCACATGGTAACACTAGTATAATGTATAGTATTCTTTATACATATCTAATCTTTATCTCTAATCTCTAATATTATAATGAGAGAGTTGAAGTTGTTATTTGTAGACAACATGTAATTTGTAAACATTCAACTATCTAATCTCAACCATTCATTTTTAATTGAGAGTTTTATTAACCATTCATTTACTTAAGTGTTGGTAGTTACCATAATATCATCAAAGTTCAAATTTATTTACGACATAATTATTTATATAAGTGTTACTCATATAAAATAAAAGTTTGTGTCGCTGTGGATAATTTGTAAAGAGTATTTGATAAGTAAAGAGAGTTCTCAGATTTATGGTCTGATTACATCTTATTATTTACTAGATAAAAATAATAATAATAATAATTAGAACGTGCATTGCACGTACAAATTACTAGTTGCTTATGAAGTAGGACAAGGGTACCCACCTTAGAAGAAAAAAGTTAAGGAGGACATTTGGTAGATTTTTTTCCCAAACTGTCCATCTTTTTGAAAGTTTTTCCCAAACTGCCATACTTTTTAAAAAAAAAAATCTAAAACGCCCTACTCGCTTTCTGAAAAAGTGAGTGTGAGAAAAAACCCATCACTTTTTCAGATTGCGAGTGTGAGACTTTGGTTTTCACTTTCCTACACTCGGTATCTCAAAAAGCGATAAGATTTTTCCCCAACTCGCTTTTTGAGACAATGAGTGTCGATTGGGGCTTTTTTAGCCCCTAGGCTAGAATTTCAATCTCACTGTCTCTTTCAACTCTCTATCTTCCTCTTCCTCTTCTAACCCCGAAACCCTAACATCTCTTATCTCGTTTTCGTCGATTGACCCAAAAATTTCGTTGATTAACCCAAAAAATTCACGCATCTCTAACCTTGTTTCGATTTTTCATTTCTCTCATCTACATATCTCATCTTCGATTAACCCAAAAACACTAAACCCCAATATCCAATAGTTCGTTAATTTTCGAATTTGGGGATAAAGAGTGCTGTTGAAGGAGCTTCTTCACTATCTACCTATTCAATCACCCTACTTTAACGGTATATTTCTCATACTTTTGTTTTTTTAATTTCGTGTTAATTTTGGAGCATTAACATTGTATGTTTATTAATTTGACCCAAAATCACCCAATTTTTTTGATTTTCCAAGTAAACATTGGATCTTCAAAATCACCCAAAATTTGAAGCATTAACATTAGATTTTTAATTTTCGGTTAATCAAGCATTATTATTGAACATATTTGTTTATATGTAGGTTACAAATTTTTGAGTATATGTAGGTATGTAGTATATTCCATTTTGAGGATATGTAGGTATATAGTGTAAAAATTGGATATATATGTAGATTATATATTTTTGTATAGTTAATAACAATTTGTTTAAGTTGTAGTGTACTCTCATTTATTATAAATGACACGCATGATGGGTAATGTACGTGGAGGAAGGATCGAGTAGTAGACCTCCAAATACCCCAGGCGACGGACCACGTACTTCTTTTGGTCCAGCTCCTCGCGGTGGACGTGGTCGTGATTGTGGTGGTACTGAGCATACTAATGTAAGTGAATAATTATTTTTATTCGATTAGTTTGATTATCATACAATAAAATGTAATATCGGTCTATTGGTTTAAATGTTATTGTTGTGTAGGTCTCAACTAATTCAAATGAGGCGGACCCTTCTTCATCAATCCCTTCTTCATTATCCTATGTTCCTTCTGGAGGTTCAGGTCCCCTCGACCCTATGAATATACGAGTTATTATCTACCCTTAAACAAAACCTACGAAAATATACAAAATAATAGGTGATATAAATCATACATTCACAAGCTTATTCAGAAGGATATAGCCGTAGATATATGGGTAGATGAGTTGAAGTTTCTATCCTCTTCAAGTTTATCAAAATTTTTAAATATGAATCGTTCAGAAGATGGGTTTAGAGTTTTAAGAGTGGAAGGTGAGAGGGTTGGGAAAGATTAAGTGAATATATTTAGATTTATAGGACATTTTGTGGGTATGAGGTCAATTTTGGGAGACTAGAATTTTAGGTTTCGAAGTTAAGGAGAGAGTAAGAATAGAGATAAGAAAGAGTAAGAATGGAGATAAGGTGAGATCGAAATTCGAGCCTGGGGGCTAAAAAATCCCAATCAACACTCGCTGTCTCAAAATGCGAGTTTGGAAAAAATTTCATCGCTTTTTGAGACACCGAAAGTAGGCAAGTGAAAATCAAAGTCTCATACTCGCTTTTTGATAAAAATGATGGGGATTTTCTGACACTCGCTTTTTCAGAAAGTGAGTAGGATGTTTTGGAAATTTTTAAAACAAAGTAGGACAGTTTGGAAAATTTTTTCAAAAAGAGGGACAGTTTGGAAAAAAATTCCATTGGGTAAAGATAATAATGAAATTAAAATGTGAAAGTGTGAAGAGTTTAAAAAGTCAAGTCAAACTGATCCTCCTCTTTCGCCGGATTTGAATCCTCTCCAGTCAAATTATTCACATGAGACTATGAGAGAGGTCCATCGATACATCCAACCACACATCTGGTCCAGCATAAAGGGTACACAAATTTTGATGCAAATAATGTGTAAATGGATGAAGTAGAGGACCTCTCTAATGAATATTTCACTAGAGATGATTCAAATCATCAGCTTGCCAAAGAGAAAAAATATTTGTTTAGACAAAAGAAAAAAAAATTATGATTTATATGAGACAATTATAAATTTTTTTTTTGTTATTAAAAAAAACATGAGACAATTAAATTATTTTATTATAATTTCTTACTTTTATGGTCAATAAATAAAATTTTATTATCTACTACTCCCTCCGTTTCACTTTAAGTGATATTTAAGATTTTTTTCTTGTTTAACTTCAAGTGATATTATCTATTTTTTTTCCTTTTTTTTTTCCAAGAAAGCCCTTATTTATGTTGAAATTTTATCTTAATTACTCATCTTAATCCTATCAAACATTCTTAGAAAATTGTACTTTCAATTTTCTAGATTTTGTTTTCTCAAAAAAATTAATGTCAACTCACCATCTCAAAAAATTGGTGTAAAAGAATGTCTTGAAATCAGAATTTGTATTGAGAAAACATTAATTACAATTTCTTGAAATCAGAATTTGTATTGGAAAGAGAATTAGTAATTAAATCATGAAGACTTATTAATAATGGTGTAGAGGAAAACAAATATTTATCTCACCCTTTCTTAATCTGTGTGCAAAACTCCTGAATATCACTTAAAGTGAAACGGAGGGAGTATCACTTTCTTTTCTAACATCACATTTTTTTAGGGAATATTAATATATGATAATATGAAAGTGGGCTCTCTCTTAAAATGATAAATCCTATCCAAGAAGTTTTGAACTTTACTATGTATTCGGCTGTGCTTTTGACCGGTAGATTATTCAGTTTTGGGTAATGTAATTATACTACTAATTTTTTTACTGTAGTGATACTACTATATTCATAAAGATGAAATTCACAATTAATTATTGCAAAATTATTTCCTTAACATTTGTCTTCAGTATTTCCTCCAATGTGGTGCACGCAATTGTACGTCCAAAATAAAAGACATGCCACTTGAATGCGTCTATATATATAAAACATATACTTGAGATATATAGATGCCTACTATTCTCTTATTTAAGCAGTTTTCCGTGCAAATAGAGGACTATTTAGATCCCAACCATCAGAAATAAAATCATGGACCCTCTCAGAGCATATGTAGTCGTGGGCTAAATATCCAAATTTTGGAAAAATTTCGAAGAAGAGAGCTGCAGTCGTCGTCCAAATACCCAAAATTTGGATGTACGATTAATAGTGCTTTGCCAAATATAGCAGACGATTTGGCAAAAACCAAAATATAGCTAACGAGGTATTTTATTTCGTCCGTCAGTAGAGACGAAAGATAAAATTTCGTCTCGTAGATGAGACGTACAAAAAGTGCCTTCGGACGATGGATTAAACACCGTTTCAAAATAGAAAAAAAAAATAAAAAATTAACAGACGATGTAATATACACCGTCTCAAGCTTTTCGGAAAAAGACGAAATAGAAAGACGGTAGATTAACTACCGTCCGTTCCTAGTTTTTTTTTCTTTTCACCTTTGTATGATTACCATTTTCCCTTCTTTGATTTTTATACAGCGTCCCACCAAAGACTTCATACCATTTTGCCCTTTCTTTGATTTTGACCTTTGTATTATTAAAAAAATCAAATTGAAGGACGAGGTATTATAGCGTCCCACCAATTTAAAAAAAAAATTAAATAAATAAATAAAACCACCGACGACTCATTATACACCGTCAATCGGCTGTCCCACCTTTAAAAAAAAAAAAAAAATTAAAACAAAACCACCGACGACTCATTACACACCATCCGTTAAATGCCGTTGTGAGATTGACGGGAGATAATCTCCCGCCCTTGCATATTTTTTTTTTAAAAAAAAAAAATTTAAACCGACACTGGATAATACCCCGTCCAAACTTCAATTTGATTTTTGTAATAATTTTTCGATTCAAAGACGGTACATTATTTTGCGTCCCGAAATATTTTTCAAACCGCACACTCTACGATGATAGATAATCTTCCGTCTTTTAAAAAAAAACATACGACAAATCGAATATAGCTTTAAACGACTGCAGCAAGATTCTATTTTTCCTATTTCTAATTGCTATATACCTCCTATTTCTAATTGCTATATACCCAAAATTTGACAAGTAACGACTACACATGCTCTCACATGCCCATATCCACAGGACCACAGGCAATGGCCGAGTGAACACTGAACACAGTTTATTCAGTACGTGTCGGTGCCTACGGCTTAGTAGTTTACTTCATTTATTTCTTTCTATAATTTTGCCAGAATCTTTGGCTTCTAGTTTGCTTCCCATCTTTTGGCTACAGCTGCATTTGAATTGTTTTACATTTCTCCCTTGCTAGTAGTCTATTTACTTGGTTAATTTCTTATGTCATCTTGATGGCTTATAGAATCACTTTATATAGTAAGTTAAGCTTAGGTTGTTGTCCTAAATCCGTACACGTTTTTATTATTAGGCTTGGGTAGATCACTAACACTAACACGTGTCCTTCTTATTAACTTATGGTAGCCCTTTTGATATTTAACTTTCGGGTGGAGAATACAAAATCTAATATGCATAGCAAAATATAATCGTTCACTAACATATTATATCTATATCTTATACTAATAGGAAAAAGAGTCTACCCCCTCTATTCTTTCTCTATTTTGAAATAGAGAAAGAAGAGAAAAAATAGGGATTCATAGTTAACTAACACGTGTATTACGCATGATTTTATTAAAAAACTAAAACAAAATAAAAACTTCAATCCCTCGAACATATAATCTTCCTCTCCCACTCACAAAATCTCATGTCTCTTCCCAAATCCACCCCATCCCCTAACTTAGAATTAGATTTTCAAGCAAACACAAATCATAAAAGGGTAAAAGGGATAAGAGCAAGTTGCTCATTTACTAAATGAGCAAGTGATGAGGCGGCATGCATGTGATTGGAAAATCCTAAAAGTAAATGATACTCAATGTATCACATGCATGCCACCTCATCACTTGCTCATTCAGTAAATAAGCAAGTTGCTCATATCCCTTTTATCCATCATAAAATTATTTTTATATGATTTTCTTAGTCTATCATCTTTACCATAACATGTGTTATAATGCATGATTTATAACGTATAACTTAATTCCTAAATGATCATGATGTTATAATATACATGATAACATAAATTAGTTGAATTTGCAACATTTTTTCATTCCATGCATTTTTTAGTTTTAGTAATATTCAATTGGATAATGTTATGGTTTGACAGTGATTCTCTAAATCATCTTCTAATATAAGGATGATAATGAAGATTTTAGTAATTACGGTAGGGATGATATTCATAAGTTTCTTCCTTTTTTTTTAAAAAAAATTTATTTAATTTTTTTATTTTTGAGCTCTATATAATTTTATGAGTCCTTCAAAACTATTGTTGGTTGTGCAATTTGCACAGGATAACACTAGTTAAGATTCATGCGTCTATGTCAATGTCTTGTTGATAATTGTATTCAATTAGAGATGGAGATCACCGGAAGCTAGCTAGCTAATGAAAATTTTGTTAGGATACTCGATGAACATTTAATTTATAATTAATTAGTATACTTTCTATGCTTTCTCTATGATCCTTTCTTGAAAAATGTATTTAAAAATAGTTTTCGTTGAAAAGTTGCTTTATTTTGGTTTTGGAAAGTATTAAATACGCTCATAGTTTATTTTAGAAGTTAATGCGGAGAATGTGGCTTAATAATAGCACTCATTATAAGAGAGGAATAGAATAGAAAAGAGTTTCTCTCTCTAGAAAAGTCTAGAGAGAAACTAACCTTCAAAAAAAACCCAAAAGCTAACCTAGATCTAAGCTTGGTGGGGGGCGGCGGCTTGGGCTCGTGGCCGCCGCCCCGTCGCAGGGAAAGCCATCGTCCCTCCTTCTAGTTCATCTCCTTCCCATTGCGACTTCACAGTCCCGTCGCTCTACCGATGGCTCAGAACGAGCCCAGATCCCGATCGGCTCCTTCCTCCACGGACGAGCTATGAACGGACCCAGATCTAGTTCTTTGGCGCTCCACCGATCTCCTCCCTCTCCCCCGGCCTCCTCCCTCTCCACGCGATCCCCCCCCCCCTTCCGAGCTCCTCCCTCTCCACCGATCGACCTCTTCCATCTCCACCGATCGAGACTGAGGTCGAGGTCGACGGCCTCCAGGCGCTGACCGGGTCATTGATGTCCCCTTCTTCGGCACCGGTTGCGGCGCCATCGCTAGCACCACCATGTCCTCGCACTCAATGCCAACCGCAGTGATCTGCAGCTGCGATTTGGATATTGAGATGCTGGTTGTGTATGCGAAGAAGAGAGTACGTGTGATTGTAATGCCGGAGTTAGAGATGGCAGCGGTTTGATTTGGATATTGTTAGTGAGGGAGGTGTGAAGGAGGTGCCTGGGATCGGTGTCGTCTAGATGTGAAGTATGATGTGCAGCACGGTTGTGGGGCCAGGGCCCGAAGACGGGGTACCCCCATGAGGTGCGCATCGTTACAGCACAAGGTGGGGCTTGGGCCCGCAGACGGGGTCCCCCATGAGGTGTGCTGAAGAAATTGTAGAGGTGGAGATGTATCTGTTTTTGGTTGGTAGTGTGGAAGTCATACCCTGAATTCGAGATCCGTTAACCAACTGCCACTGGATTTGCAATAGCGCCGCCACTACGCCCTCATCAGTGAACCTACAATCTACAACGTCCATCGCCCGTAGGGACGAGAGGGAAAAGTGATGCTTCAGTTAGTTGTGATTGTTTCGGGTTTTTCGTGAGAGAGAGAGTGAGAGAGTGAGAGAGTGAAGATGTTCCTTCTCACTAATCTGTGCAGGTGTCTGTTAGTGTTTGTGAGAAATCACTAGAGAGAGTAAAAATGTGTGAGAGGTGAAGATATCCTCTTCATGGCTCTCTCTTTGTCTGTGTCCGTAGTTAGGGTGAGCGAGAGTTTTGTTTGGTGAGAAATTGCTGTTGAAAGCTAAAGCATGCCAGAGGTGAGTATCCTCCTCACAGCTCTCCTTTTGGTTGTGACTCCAATTAGGCCAAGTGTGAAATTGCTTTGGTGAGGAAGAAGGATGGGAGCGGCAAATTTCTAAATCCCGCGTGATTCACTTCAGGTGGGTGTGCGCGTGCTGTGGAGGTGGGTGCACGAAGCTTACTTGATGGACACACAATTAGTTTGTCCTCACTGTGTGACGGGCCCAAGACGGGGTCCAGAACATTACTGGAGTAGGTCGCGGACAAGCTGCTGGTTTCGACCTAGCCGTTTGTTGACCCACCCTCTAAGGGTGTTTAGAGTGAGAGTTGATTATATGTACTAGTCATGTCGCTTCGTGTTCTTTTTTTCTGTCTGTATTTTGTAATTTGACCCAGTATGCTGGGTTTGTTTGGTTAATTTTTTATTAATGAAACAGGGTGGCCATATTCCACATTTTTCCTTCACAAAAAAAAATAGCACTCATTATAACAAAACATGTCCATAACTTGTCTATTATTATATTTCACTCTACAAAGTGGGCACCACTTGTAGAATCTCACAGGTAGAACCCAATAAGGAAAAGATTCAGTGCGCTTTAGATCGGAGGGTCATCATATCTAACTATGGGAAAAAATAATATGTCCATAACTTGCTTACTGTTACATTTCACTCTACAAAGTGGGCACCACATATAAAACCCCACATGTAGAACCCAATAAGGGAAAAGATTTATTGCGCTTTAGATCGGAGAGTCATCAGATCCAACTGTGAAAAAAAAAACATGTCCATAACTTGCCTACTAATACATTTCACTATACAAAGTGGGCACCACATGTAGCCCCACATATAGAACCTAGTAAGGGAAAAGATTCAGTGCGATTTAGATCGGAGAGCTATAAATATCAACCTAATTAATCAAAACCCAAAACAATCTCTTACTACAAGTATTAACCCTTATCCTAACCCTAACACATAACCCTACACTAACCCTTAACCCTAGCTTACCCTAACCCTAACATAACCCTAGCTTACCCTAACCCTAGCTTATCATATTTTATTTTTTGAATTTTTTTCCACATTTAATCTTAACGATTTTATATTGGTTAGTTACGTGGCAATAACCAATATAAACGATGTACAAGCATATGAATGTCACCTTGCAGAGTTCAGGAGACAATATTCGTAAAGAGTGGAGAGACTTTAGAATTTTTTCTATATTGGATCTAATGACTCTCCGCTCTAAAGCGTACTGAATCTTTCCACTTATTGGGTTCTACATGCGGGGATATACATGTGGTGCAAGTTTTGGAAGTCAGGAGTTGATAAAACTCCATTCCGTTCTCATTCACATGATCCTTGTACTAATGCTCTTTGTACTTGTCACAGATTTTGCATCCTAAAGACACAAAAAGAAAGAAAAGAAAAGCAAGAGTGAGTAAACTTTAAAAATTACGGAAAAATAGAAGAATTTAGGGGTACGGTTAGGGGTTAGGTGTATGAACTGGATAGGTGTACGTATTGTTGAAGATTTTACATATTAGGGGTAAGAATATATATTACAACAATTGATTTTTAAAAATAAAAAAAATCATATTTTATTTTCTGGTATTTTTAAAAAAAATTATCCTTCATGATTTAATATTGGTTAGTTGGGGGGGGGGAGGGGAGGAAAATGAAAATTATTAAATTATATAAACGATATACAAGCATAGATCATCTGTCTTTGGTATATTCTTCCACAGACACTGTTCGCAAAGAGTGAAAAGAAAGTTATAAAAAACATAAAAATATCTTTCTACTTAACCCGTTATTAGGGATAACGGGTTAAGATCGTCAATAACAGGTTAAGTAGATAGATATTGGTAGTACTTTATGAAAACTTGGTATGTAGGGGATGAAGTACTGCCAATATCTCTCTACTTTACCCATTGTTGAGGATAACGGGTTAAGTTATCTTAACCCGTTATCTCCAATAACGGGTTAAGTAGAGAGATATTGGCAGTACTTTATCAATACTTGGTCTGTAGGGTATGAAGTCCTGCTAATATCTTTCTACTTAACCCGTTATTGGTGATGATGGGTGGAGATCATTTAACCTGTCATCATCAATAACGGGTTAAGTAGAGAGATTTTTACAGAACTTTCGTCTGTGTAGGCTATATGTGCTTTGGTCGATACAAATACAACTTCACAAATTTTTTTTTATTCACAACAACTTCTACAGATGATTCACATCAATTCAGCAATTCACATCAATTCAAATAATGAGTTCATTCACAAAAAGTTAATAACGTTCATTCACAGACCAAAAACCATGAATCCACTTCACATCAATATATATAATAGAACAAATAACTTCACAACAATTTTAAAGCATACAAATTGACAATGTCATAATATACACAACTAATTCAAATCAATACAGTTCTCAAATTTTTTTACAGTAATTATACAACCCGAAACATGTCCAAACTATAAAAAACTTTATCAAGACGTTCTTCAGGTTGGCTTCCATGCATGCCCAGTATTTATCTACAACAATTTATCAACATAGAAACAAACTATGCATTAGTTATTTGAAGAATAAAATCATCAACCAAATACTAAACTACTAATAACGAACCGATTGTTAGATACTACCTTTTACGGCCACGCAGTTTGCGACCGCTTGGTGTGAATTGATCGGGCAGGTTCTGCTTCCTTTGAGGATTTCGCCGTCTGCCTTGTGTCCCTGGGGATTGAGAGTCGTCCGACCACTGCTCCTCCTCAACTTCTTCAGGATTTTGCTGTTGTTGCACTTGTTGTGGCTTGGCGATGTGAATTTCCTGTCTTTTCACGCTCTTTCACCTAGAACCCGTTGTTGGCACATTGGCTTTCAAATACGCTTCAAGTTGCAGACCTTCACCCACGTCCTCAAGACTACGGCGGCACGGCTTTAGCATCTCCCACATTATCTCTTTAACGCTTTCGGTACCTTACGCTTCAAGATGCGAGTTGTAGAACCCCGTATTTTCAAATAATATTTTAATATTTGAAAATGAATTAAAATGATTTACTAGAAATTTAATAAATATTTTCTATATCTTTTTACACGTGCGAAACACGTGCAAATAATTTTGGTGTAAATATACAATTTTATATTTTTAATAAGTTCTCATACTTATTATAGAGTGTATTCTAAATTTTGGAATTTTTCTGAATAAAGAAACTATTTTTACAAATATCTCGAAAGAGAGGGGATTTTATGTAAAAAGTCGTTTGGATCTTAGATAAACTATGAAAATTCGTTTTTATTGATATTTTGGTTTCCCATGGTTAGCATTTAAATTTAAATATATTTAGATTTTATTTAAAGTCGATTTGGTAAAGATTTAAACAAATATGGTGTTTTTGCAAATATGAAATTTATGTTGGATCTTGTGCAAATGTTTTCTGGAAAGTAAAAGTCAAATATTTTGATTGGAAAATATAATATGTATTATTAGATATTATTTCGGATTTTTCTGGATTTTTATGAATATTTTATGATGTAATTGCAAATATTACAAAAGGGAGGGCTTTTGTGCAAAATCGCCACCCTGAGTTGTAAATTCGAATTTTTCTTGTTTACTGGGCTGCTCTGGGTTGTTGGACAACTCAGTAATAAAATATTTGATTTGGTTTTGATTTAGTTAATCTATTTTAACTAAGGAAAGGTTATATGAGTAAAGTTATATTTTTGGGAGGACTATTTTGCAAATACATTTCTAAAACCCTAAATCTTATTTCCGGCCTGTATAAAAGAGGGTGTGCAGCCGTCATTCACTGCACAACTCCAGATTTATTATATTATTATTTTCTAGGTGATCAAGAGGAGAATTTTGGATCTCGCAAAAAGGAAGGCTTTTCGTGGATTTTCTCAATTCAAAGGTGAGTGACTTTGTTTTGTTTTGTTTGCTTTGTGAGTGAAATAAAATTGTTTTGTTATTTTGATCTATGTATGCGAGTGACAATGTTGTTTTGATTTGATGTTGTGAATGATATGGATCTTATATTGTGGTATGATTCATGTGAACAAAGGTTGTTGTTTGGACCATGTATGTAAAATCTATGAATGACTAGTAGATCTTGGTTTATAAAATTGTGTTGCTAAAAAGCATGTTAAGATTTGAGTATGGTTATGAACGGATGGTTGAACATCTGGACTTTGAGTTTATAAATCAGATTTTGATTAAGAGTCGTGAAAGAAATTTAGTATTGAAAAACCCTAATGAAAGAATTAGTAATCTTGAACATGAGAACTTGAGTTTTGACATATTTGATGTTTTGAGTAATATATCCATAATGAGGATTTGCGGAGATTTGTCATTTTACCTGAATACGAACTATTTTTCACCAACAATGAATCTTTAGAAAACTTCAGCTTCGATTTTATATTCAAACCTAAATTATGAAAACTGTAGGCCGTCAGTCGACTGGTCGACTAATCAGTCAACTGGTACGACCCTACTGCTGTATCTTCAGTTCTTTTGAAAATCCGTTCTGGACAGTCGACTTAGACCATTATTCAGTCGGCTGGTATACTTAGAAAATATTTTGTAAAGTTATTGCAGTTTCTTCTCTGGACAGTCGACCTATAACCCCTTAAGTCGACTGTTGGTACTTAGAATATTTTTGTGAAAATCATTGGAATTTGTCTCGGGTAAGTCGACCGATGGCTTCTTAAGTCAACTTATATGACTTAGTTTATTTTTGTAAAATCATGGACATTTTCCCTCTGGACAGTCGACTTACTACAGTATAAGTCGACTGATACTGATGAGTTTTTGTAACTTGAGTGTTCTTTTGAATGATTAGTCTTCAGATATTTTGGCCTATATTTTGTCTTCAGTTAAGCATATGATTTGAGATATTCAGTTAAGCATTTGATTTTAAGATATTCAGTTGAGCCACTTGTTTAGTGGAACTTTGGTTTAGACATTTGAGTTGATGTCTCTAGAGGTGTGTGACCCTAGTATACCAGTGTTAAGTTATTTTGTTGAGACCCGTGAGGCATTTCAGTTAGTCAGTTTTGAATTTAGGCCGGTAGGGTACACCAACCCTAGGAGATTCGTTAAGTAATTAAATAACCCAAAAAATGATAAGGACAGGCACCAGTGGTGATATGATGAACGGGAACATGGGTTATGCACCTTAGTATGGCTTTCGGTGTGGGATTTAATCTCCGGAATTATCCAAGTATCTTACTTAGGGTGTGGGATTCATCTCCAGAATTATCTCAGGTAAATTACCTGCGGTGTGGGATGTATCTCTGGAATTATCCAAGTAGTTACTTCGGGTGTGGGATTGATCTCTGGAATTATCGGAGTCGAGGCGACGCACATGGGGTATTCATGTGATGAGGGTCATTGTTTCGGTGTGGGATTTAATCTCCGGAATTATCGAAGTAGCTTACCTTGGGTGTGGGACTCATCTCCGGAATTATCTCAGGTAAATTACCTGCGGTGTGGGATGTATCTCCGGAATTATCCAAGTAATTACTTACGGTGTGGGATTGATCTCCGGAATTATCGGGGCAAGGGCTAGTACTCACAGTTTATCTTTATCTCGTAGTAGTCATCGTGTTAGGAATAGTTGCATAGCGGGGATTGAACCCTATAATGTGAAGACGTTAAGGGCTTGCACCGAACCTATGTAGAATGAGATGCATAGACTTCGACAAGTATGCATTAGAGAGTCTGCATATAGAATTCGTGCTGTCTTGACTTGGGTTTATGCATGTGTTTTCCAGTTTTCCTACACTTGACACTCAGACTAGATGCACTTGTTGTTTTCATTCTATGATGTTTCTATGCTTTACATCTTCGTTATTCCTCATTCATTTAGCATTGTGGTTAATACATGTTGTTGATGACTTTATGTTTTACGATTAAATTATGTTGTTTGTTTTCATGTCACTCACACCATTTATGGCTGACCCCTTTAGTTTTGGGGGGTAGGGATCATCTCTAGCCTCATATGTTACAGGTTGTTGCTTAGAGTTTGGAGGTTGGATGCTTGAGATAGTTTTGGAGACAAACTGATGTAATAGAGCTTTGTGTAAAATTTTAGTAAAAGAAATGTTGTAAAAAGAATTTTGTAATTCAAGGTGTTTTGTTATCCGCTGTGTTGGTAAAAGATTATTGTAATAAGAATATGGAATAAAATTATTTGTGTTTTTGGGCTATGTGTACTGTTACATTGAAGTTGATGCTGGGATTGTGCCACGTATTTTCTAAGTTATTATATTAGAAATTCGGGGCGCTACACGAGTAGCTATCCGAACGTTTTTTCATGTGTTTTCAATCTACATTAGGTTGAAATTTTCAATTTAAACAACATACATACTAAATATATCACCTACCTCCTCAAATTACAATACATGCATACTAAGTATATGAAATGGGTGAAATTTGACTAACCAAGTTTCGATATGTCTCAGCCTTTGGTTGTTACATCGGCTGGGAAGAAGAATATGCCGGAGGTGGTTCTACCTCGATTGAGGGAATCAGAATCTGAACACCGGCTAGTAAAGCGCCCCATGGGAAAACATACAATCATGTAATCTGCTTGTACCACGTCATGTACATCTGTTGGTAGGACCCATCATACGGTGTTGCAAAGTACATCATGTTCGGTGTCGTTGATACCACATGGTGTTCCAGTTGGCCACATGTACCCGGTGGAAATCAGCCCAATCGAAGTTGGGCACTCGACCCATTCTTCTCACCTCGTGCAACTTTTTATCATAACCCCGGACGTCGGGAATCTTCTGCTGATATCCAAACTGCTCCATCACTTTATCCGGATACTAGAACTCAACAACAGAAAAATTCACAAGTGATGCAGCCATCAACCATAACGCATTAACCAAACAAACCGGTGGAACCCTTACCAACCTGGCGGTCGAGTATAGTTCCCAATTGATGAACTCATCCCACAAGTTATCCAACTCATTTCTATAGTAGGTAAGAGATTGGCGTGGATTATCGACCCACGTGTGCCGCCCCACCGAATATACTCCTAAGGGACGTAACATCTCTGGGACCCCCAGGTCAGCCAACCAATCTGGTGTCGGTTCAATAATACGGGGACGTCCGATGTGGATGCGTTCCCAACTCCAAATTTGCAGTAGTACCATCGGGCCACCCATTTATACGGCACCTAATGATGTAGCACACAAATTTCTATAGAGTAGTGCCAATGCCGCACTCCCCCCACTGAAACGGCCTGCATAACCAAAATTTTCCAACAGCCGTAGATACATCAGCGGCACGCTCGAACCGGGTGAGTTAGGGAAGATCACTCCCCCGATCATACTAAAGATGTACGCACGAGCATAGTAGATTATAGTTTCCTCGTCCGAATCGGGGGTCAAATAATCCTCATCGAACAACAATTTCAGCCAACTAATATATAGTGATTTCCCGTCAAACATTTGATTTTAAAATTCAATTTCTGCTTTGTCTTTCACAGCTTCTATATGTTTATGTAATAAATCTTCATCATAATCTTGGGGAATATTTTCGAGGATTTCTTTTTCAATGTCCTCTCTTGTTTGGGCCAATTTCAACTGTAGGTCGATACCGAACAAATCACGAACAACTGCTACTCGGTCAAAGTTCATGTTCCCCGTCACGGCGACCCCATCTATTGGTAGCCCAGTTATGACGGCTATATTTTGCAGAGTGACAGTCATCTCATCCACGGGTAGGTGGAATGTATGTGTCTCCGGCCTCCATCGCTCGACAAGAGCTGTAAGTAACAGCCGATCCAGCTTCACTTTCCCTATGAATCTAGCTCCGTAGAAACCGGCCTCAACCAAGTACGGCATGATACGGGGGTCAAAAGAAAGAACCGCGTGCTTTCGGAAGTTACATTTCTTAGCAGACCCATTCCACACGGCTTCGGATCGGTGTATGTCCTGCAACGTGAGTAAGCCTGGGTCCAACGGTCTAGAAGGTGTAACGAAAATCGAGAACAAAAGACTTGCCTCAGCAGATGTAGATTAACGGCCACCAACCTACACGAACAAAGATAAATATTGTTATTGCCATCAACCTACACGAACAAAGATAAATATTGTTATTATTTGGATAAAGTTGCATAATCGTATTTAAAACCAATAATAATAATCATTCTTACCTCTCTAATTGGTGCGCCATTAGCGGTACCGGAAGGGCTTCTTGGTTGCCTTGTTCTAGCCATTTGTCTGTGAAAAAAAAATTAAGCTTAGTTCATAAGCGTTACATCCATTTATCTATCATCCATAAATATAGCGAAATTGTGAAAAAAAAGGCATAAATGACAACGAAAAATAGCAATACAATGTAACTTGGTCCGATTTACATAGCACAAGCCACTCCAATATGTAGAAGTGAGTTTCAACTCACGGTTGGAAAGATACGGGCGAGTATAAGTTTTGGTTGTAATAAACTCAAATAAACCGATACATGGCCGTGTCTCACGTACCGTGAGTCGAAACTCACTTCTACAAGTTGGGGTGACTTGTGCTAGATGACACCAACCTACTCACAAAGTTTCGTATTTTTTGAAAGCCATTTGGAGGGTTTTCTAGTCTAAACGCACTAAAAATTTCCAACTATATTTACTTCTTATGCGAGGAACATGAGAAAACCACACAAACGGCATCCAAAATTTATAAAACTTTGTAAATCGATTGAATTCACCTACCAAAAGCGATCCCAACTTGTAGAAGTGAGTTCCGACTCATGGTTCGATAGATATGGCCGTGGATCACTTTATTTGGGTTTTTTATAACCAAAAGCGATACATGCACGTATCTCTCGAACCATGAATCGAAACTCACTTCTACAAGTTAAGGTGGCTTGTGCTAGGTGAGACCAATCTACTCGCAAAGTTTCCTATTTTTTTGGAACCCATTTAGAGGGTTTTCTAGTCTAAACGCACTAACAATTTTCTAAGTTTAATTACTTCTAATGCGAGGAACGTGAGAAAACCGTACAAACGGCATCCAAAATTTAGAAAACTTTGCAGCTTGCTTGAATTCACCTAGCACAAGCTATCCCAACTTGTAGAAGTGAGTTTCCACACACAGTTCGAGAGATATGGCCATGTATCGTTTCATTTGTGTTTTTTACAACTAAAAGCGATACATGCCCGTATCTCTCGAACCGTGAGTCAAAACTCACTTCTACAACTTGGAAAGGCTTGTGCTATATGAGACCATCCTAGTTGCAAAGTTTCGTATTTTTTGGAGGTTGTTTGAAGGGTTTTGTAGTCTAACCGCACTAAATGCTTTCTAAGTGAATTACTTCTAATTCGAGGAACGTGAGAAAACCGTACAAATGGCATTCAAAATTTATAAAACTTTGTAACTCACTTAAATTCACCTAGCACAAGTAATCCCAACTTGTAGAACTGCGTTTCGACTCACGGTTGGAGAGATACGGCCGTATATCGCTTTATTTGGGTTCTTTTTAAGCGAAAGCGATGCATGTCCGTATCTCTCAAACCGTTAGTTGAAACTAACCTCTACAAGTTGGGGTTACTTGGGCTATGTGAGACCATCCTAGTCGCAAAATTTTATATTTTTTAGAGGTCATTTTAAGGATTTTCTAGTATAATCGCACTCAACGCTTTCTAAGTCATTTACTTCTAATGCGAGGAAGGTGAGAAAACCACACAAACGACATCCAAAATTTATTAAACTTTGTAAGTTGCTTGAATTCATCTAGTACAAGCCACCCCAACTTGTAGAATTAAGTTTCGACTCACAGTTTGCGAGATACGGCCGTATACCGCTTTATTTGGTTTTTTTTAAAACAAAAGTGACACACGGCCGTATCTCTCGAATCGTTATTCGAAACTCACTTCTACAAGCTGGGGTGGCTTGTGCTGGGTGTGTCTAACCTACTCACAAAATTTCGTATTTTTTGAAGTTCGTTTAAATGGTCTTCTAGTCTAACCGCACTAAAAAAATTCTAAGTCAATTACTTCTTCATGCGAGAACGTGAGAAAACCACACAAACAACATCCAAAATTTGTAAAACTTTGCAATTTGTTTGAATTTACCTAGCACAAGCCACCCCAACTTGTAGAAGTGAGTTTCGACTCACGCTTTGAGAGATACGGCCGTGTATCGCTTTATTTGGGTTTTTTACAACCAAAAGCGACACACACCCGTATCTCTCCAACCGTGAGTTGAAATTTACTTCTACAAGATGTGGGGCTTGTGATACGTGAGATCATCCTACACTCAAAGTTTCATATTTTTTGGAGGTCGTTTGAAGAATTTTCTAGTCTAACCACACTAAATGTTTTCTCAGTCATTAACTTCTAATGCGAGGAACGTGAGAAAATCGCACAAACGGCATCCAAAATTTATAAAATTTTGTAACTTGCTCGAATTCATGTAGCGCAAGTCACCCAAACTTGTAGAAGTGAATTTCGACTCACGGTTTGCGAGATACGGCCATGTACCGCTTTATTAGGTATTTTTTAAAAATCAAAAGCGATACACGGCCGTATATCTCGAACCGTTAGTCGAAACCCACTTCTACAAGTTAGGGTGGCTTGTGCTGCGTGAGACCAACCTACTCGGAATGTTTCGTATTTTTTGGAGACCGTTTGAAAGGTTTTCTATTCTAACCGCACTAAAAAAATTCTAAGTCAATTACTTCTTCATGCGAGGAACGTCAGAAAACTACACAAACGGCATCCAAAATTTATAAAACTTTGCAGCTTGGTCGAATTCACGTAGCTCAAGCCACCCAAACTTGTAGATGTGAGTTTCGACTCACGGTTTGCGAGATAAGGCTGTGTACCGCTTTATTAGGTTTTTTAAAACCGAAATCGATACACGGCCGTATATCTCGAACCGTGAATCGAAACCCACTTCAACAAGTTGGTATGGCTTGTGCTACATGAGATCAACCTACTCGAAAAGTTTAGTATTTTTTGGAGGCCGTTTGCAATGTTTTCTACTCTAACCGCACTAAAAAAAATTTATAATTATTTTCGTATAAATTGAACGTGAAGAATCAACACAAATAAAGCTAAATTAGTAAGGCAAACATTTCTACATTTAAAAATTTTTAAAGTCTTTGAGCACTTCAATATATTAATCCTAAATGTAGATTTCTTTGGGGACTTAAATATATTAAAACTCTTTCCAATTCTACATCTACAAATTAATAAGATAACGAATTTTTGGGCACTTGAATATATTAAAAGTCTTCACAATTTTACATCTACAAATTAAATTACTTAGGCAAAGAATTTTTTGGGTACTTTCTAAACAATTTACTATGAAAAAGTTGAAAAATCAACAAAATTAAAACTAATAAGGCAAAGAATTAGTCGTTACCTTACAAATAACTCCGAATTTTGCCAATAGTTCGATTTGTTGCCGAACTAGGGGTTTTGATTTGCTTTCAAAGTAGATATTGGGAGAGATAGATTGTATGAGAATGGAAAAGGAGGAGGAGCGAAACGGAGTTTGCAAACGGAGGAGTTGTAGAAACGGACGATTTTGGATTAGGGTTAGGGTTCTTGGGTTTGTTTCGGTCAAAAAACGAAATAGAAGTGGGGAGAGATCGAGGAGGAAGAAGAACTGTATACAGATCTGAAATTTCGAACTTTACCTTAACCCGTCGTTGGTTAAGGCAATTTTTTAAAATAAAATTTTGCCTTAACCCGCCGTTGCCAACGACGGGTTAAGAAAAAATTATATAAAAAAATATATGGGCTGCTGGATCAAAGATTCAACAGCCCAGATTAACGTTCGCACGGGTCTGTGCACACAGACCCGTTTGCAACCGAAGAAGCCTCTCTCTCTCTCTCTATATATATATATATAAACTACATATACAGTTAACTTTACAAGAGGTAAAATTAAGAGCGAATAAACTAACGAACATTATAGATCACATTGAAAATGTTACAGCAAATAAGGCATCTACTATAGATAGAAACATCAAAAGGCAGACAAGAAGCTGCCGAGAGCCACAGCACCGCAGCAATGAAGGAGGCATCACCGAAAAGGGACCGAAACAGTGGCAGGCTTCAGGAAAGCAAACATAGACAAGCACCACCGAAGCAGTAAGACAATAACAGGGCTAACACATTGGTAGCCAAAAGAAACTGAAGAAGCACCATGAGATAGTAGGAGGACACGCAACGAGGAATAAAAAGAAGACAGAGAAGTATGCAGTACAAAAATGCGTAACTTATAACACTCAACAAATACAAACCGCATCATGAGTATACCCGAGAGCTAAACGCAGATCTGCCAACCAACACCCAATAAAACATGTGCTTACAAAACAACAAGTAAACAAAAAAGAAACAACATCAACACTAAAGTGTGTCGAGAAAGATAATGGAAAATAGAAGAAAAACTAGATAAAAGGATATAAGAAAACATTATAAATTGAAACATATTATTCCAAACTATGCCGGAGTCGTGAGATGAAAATTAGAGTAGTAGAATAGGATATTTAAGAAATAGATTCCAGTACAACAAAAGAAGTAAGCTGAACATGAAAAGAAAATAAAGTAGAGCAACAAACTAAGGGCATGTAAAACACCGCAGAAAGTACGAGAAGGAGAATTTCATGCCCGAGGGCCGGGGACACCAAAATCAGCACAAAAAGGGATAGTGTTATCTCCAAAGTTCCACCAAAAGTACCACAATGGCTTAGATCTGCACGGAGAAAATAAACTCATCAAACAAGAGGAAATAGAATTGAGGAAAGATAATTGATAATAGAGAAAAAAATGCAACAAAGTCTATAAAGGTAAGTAAAACAGTATTCATAATAGCGTTACATCATTACCATGACAGATTAATTTAAGCCTGTATTTTTTCATGAGGAAGAATATTAGCCCAAAAGTTAGAGTAAAATAAAAGGTCATCAATAAGGCACCTAATTCGGCGAGAATTATTAGAGAAGATTTTATTATTTCTTTCATTCCAAATAACCCAAATCAGAGCCATCATGGATAAATCTCACGATGCCTAGAAAGAATGCTTAACGCATAATGCCTTCCATTTCCCCACCACGACCCGACAGATCTAGGTTTACCTAGAACGTTCTATGTTTTTAAGCAAATGGACCCTAACGGGCTAATGAAAGGGCAGTAGATGAAAAAATGTCTAGCATCTTAATGAGTGAGGCAGAGAGAACATTTTTGACCAATAGAAGGATTTCTCTTGTTAAGGTTCTCTACAGTGAGAAGTTAGTTATGAACCGTTAACCAAATTAGAATGCAAATTTTAAGCGGGGCACAACATTTCCAGGTAGTGTTAGAGAAGGGAGAGAGAAAAATCCCTCGAAGTTAAGGAAATTATAATAAGACTTAATCGAATAGGAACCTTAGGAGTTCCATCTCAACTGAATATCACCAATTGGATGGCATTGAAATGAACGTAATAACCGAATAAGTATGAGAAAATATGGGCATAAGGCAATAGGGAGATTCCTACGAAAACGAATGTGCCAATCACGCTCATTGTTCTGACGAACAAGATAATCCGCCACTATAGCGTTAGGATTGACATCAAAGTGAAAAAGATCGAGGAAATTAGAAGCAAGAGAGATATGATCAATCCACAAATAATAGAATTTATCAGTGAAACCATCTCCACAAATTACTAAACTGCATTTAAAAGGTTCTACAACTTTCCAAACTCATTTCAAAAAAGGAGAAGTCCAAGACCAAAGAGTAGGATGGAACTCCCAAACTTTATGGAGGGGATGGGCATTATGAATAATAAGGCATCTCTAAGGTAAATCAGCTGGTTTGAGAAAATCTAATATAGATAATAAATGAACGGTATAGTAGTTATCACCATCCATTAGCAGCTCCATGTTCTTGATATCAGCCAAATAATGGACGGTGATAACTGTTGGAATTAATTTTTGCAGTTTTCCGGGCCGGATTCCGGCAAGCTCCGGCCACCGGCGGCACCGGAAAATGAGTGGATTGCGATCCTCTCGACGAGTACTATTCCGTAGTATACTCACTTGCCAAAAACGAATTCCGTATGAATGAGAAATGTTGATCCAAAGTTGAGTACTTTAAATGTACTAACTTTGCAACTGGAAGAAAATAGATAGTCCCATATCGGAAATTGGAAATGATTTTGTCTAGTATATGTACTAGAAAACTGGACTAAAGGGCGCGGCCCGGGGGTTACCACTAACGTGTAGTGGAGAGAGGACTTAGCCGAAATGACAAACACACGCGCGCGCGCGCGCCCGGCCCGGCCCCGGCTTCGGCTTCGGCTCGGTTCGGCTTGGTCTGGCCTAAATTTTTTATTTTATTTTTGCCCAGAAAAACTCTTCCCCTACTGAACTGAAAAAGGCTTTTCAGATTCAGTAACTGGAGCCCATTACTCTGTAACAGCAGAGTAATGGCTCACCAGTTATGAATCCGAAGAGTCCCCATTACTCTGCTGTTACAGAGTAATGGCAGCTGCTGAACAGTCTCCAGTCCAACTCTTCTCTATAAATCCAGACATCAACTCCTATACAGAGATAGAAATTTTTGGCATTTTGGTCTTCCTCTTCTTCTCCTCTGCGTCAATCACTGTCACTGAGAGTACACCACAGACAGAAGTTCGTTGGCTCTGAAGCAAGAGTGCTGCATTCTTCAGAGAAGGTACAGTTGTATCCGGGGAAGCAATTCGCCGGTAACCGTCACACTACGGGGCGAATTCTACTTTAAGGACAGAGATTCTAAAATCCCGACTCTGTACAAGTTCATTGCTTACTGTTTTCTCTTCCTGTATTTGATTTCTTCACAACTTTGTTGGAATTTTTTATTATTTTATATTCAAGTTCTAACAATCTTAAAGCAGAATTTTTCCTCATAGATTCTAACAATTTTTGTGAAGTTTGTTTACAGGTTCTGTTCGGAAAAAATAAGAACTAACAATCTCTGTTTCAACCAATTTTAGAAGAGAAACTAATCAGATCATGGAGAACACACCAACTGAAGTTGCTAATGGGCTTCTCAGTACCCAAACACCGGTGACCCAAAATGTGACTGCACAATCGGTTGCGGCACATTCGATCGTTCTGCCCACGCACATAACTGTGGGAGAAAAATCGGAGAAGTTCAATGGAACTGGATTCAAAAAGTGGCAAGGGAAGATGCAGTTCTACCTTACCACGTTGAAGCTGGACAGATTTCTCAATGAATCTGCCCCGATGCGGGCGCCAATGGAAGCACACTCCGTTGCTGCAGTTGATGCGTGGACTTAGGGCGACTACCTCTGCAGGAACTACATCCTGAATGGCTTGGTAGACTCTCTGTACAACGTCTACTGTGTCTTCAAGACATCCAAACTCCTGTGGGGGTCCCTGGAAAAGAAGTACAAAACTGAAGACGTCGGGTCCAAGAAATTTATTGTCGGCAAATTTCTGGACTATAAGATGATTGACTCCAAAACAGTGGTGAGTCAAGTCCAAGAACTGCAGGTTATATTGCACGACATTGCTGCAGAGAATATGACGCTGTGCGAACCATTCCAGGTTGCAGCGTTCATTGAAAAACTTCCACCTGGGTGGAAAGACTTCAAGAACTATCTCAAACACAAACGAAAGGAGATGTCTCTTGAAGACCTAATTATCAGGTTGTGGATCGAAGAAGAGAATCGCAAGGCTGAGAGGTCCTATGGAAATCAGTTCATAGAAAAGGCCAATGTGGTGGAGCATGAACAGAAGGGCAAAAAGAGAAAGTTTCTGCCACAGACCTCAAGCAAAAAACCTCTTGCAAAGAGGTTTGCTGGGAAATGCCACAAGTGTGGTAAGCTGGGGCACAAAATTTCTGAGTGCCACAGTAAGGACAGTAATCATTCAAAAACAGGACATGTAAAAGGGAATGAAAAACCCCACGCACACATAGCTGAGAACTTGTCCACTGGTCTTTCTGACCTGGACCTCTGTGCTGTAGTATCAGAGGTCAATCCTCGTGAATGGTGGTACGATACTGGGGCCACCAAGCATATCTGCTCGGATAAGAAAATGTTCACTTCCTACCAGAAGTGCAATAAAGATGAACAACTGTTCATGGAAAACTCTTCCACCTCCAAAATTGAAGGAACAGGAAAGATAATGCTGAAAATGACTTCAGGCAAAGAGCTAACACTCACAAATGTGCTGCATGTCCCAGACATTAGAAAGAACTTGATATCAGGTTCTTTGCTAAGCAAGAATGGGTTTAAAGTTGTACTTGTTTCTGATAATTTTGTACTGTCTAAGAATGGGGTGTACTTGGGTAAAGGATATGTAAAGGATGGACTGTTCAAGTTTAATGTAATGACAGTCATCCCTAAAACTATTGTTCCTGCTGTTCCCAAAGTCAATGAAATAACTCCTATTGCCTATGTTGTTGAGTCTTCCTCTGTTTGGCATGAAAGACTAGGCCATGTTAATGTAAATTCTATGCGTAGATTATTTAACATGAATTTGCTACCAAAATTTAAGGTAGATAACTCAGAAAAATGTGAAATTAGCACGGAGGCCAAACTCACCAAAACTCCATCGCGTTCTGTAGAAAGAAACACAGAAACTCTAGGTCTAATTCACACTGATCTGTGTGACTTAAAATATGTGCAGACCAGAGGTGGGAAAAAGTACTTTGTGACTTTCATAGACGATTGCACAAAATTCTGCTATGTCTATTTGTTACATAGCAAAAATGAGGCGTTGGATAAATTCAAAGAATATAAACTTGAGGTTGAGAATCAACTTGGCAAAACGATTAAAATCGTTAGAAGTGATAGAGGAGGAGAATATGATGCACCATTTAACATGTTCTGCGCGGAACATGGAATAGTTCATCAGACAACTGCTCCCTACTCACCCGAATCAAACGGTACTGCCGAGCGCAAAAATCGAACTCTAAAGGAGATGATGAATGCCTTGTTGTTGAATTCTGGCTTACCCCAAAATATGTGGGGGGAAGCATTGCTGACTGCCAACTACATTCTCAACAAAATACCTCACAAGAGAACCGGCAAGACACCATATGAACTATGGAAAGGTAATTTACCTTCGTATAAATACCTCAAAGTGTGGGGGTGTCTAGCAAAAGTGGCAGTACCTAACCCAAAACAGGTCATCATCGGACCTAAGACGATCGATTGCATATTCATAGGCTATGCACACAACAGTAGTGCATATCGGTTCTTGGTATATAAATCTGATATACCGGATATCCATGTAAATACAATAATGGAATCAAGGAATGCTTCATTCTTTGAACACGTGTTTCCGTGCAAGGATACTACGTACCCCAAACGTACACGTGAACAAGAGAATGCAAGCACTTCAGTTGATGAACCAGAACATGATAATGATGAGCCTAGACGAAGTAAACGGGCTAGAACATCAAAATCATTTGGTCCTGACTTTGTGACGGCCTTTCTATTAGAGAATGAGCCCAGAACGTTCAAGGAAGCCATGTCTATACCTGATGCTCCTATGTGGAAGGAAGCAATCAAAAGTGAAATAGACTCCATTATGCAAAATCATACATGGGAGTTAGTCGATTTGCCTTCTGGATGTAAAGCTCTAGGATGCAAATGGATTTTCAAACAAAAATTGAAACCAGATGGTTCAATAGAGAAGCATAAGGCTAGGCTTGTGGTACAAGGATTTAGGCAAAAAGAAGGCCTAGATTTCTTCGATACATATTCTCCAGTTACAAGAATAACATCCATAAGAATGTTGATAGCTATTGCAGCTCTACGTAACCTGGAAATACATCAAATGGATGTTAAAACTGCATTTCTAAATGGGAACTTAGATTAAGAAATATACATGAAACAACCTGAGGGTTACGTAGTTCCTGGACAGGAAAATAAGGTGTGCAGGCTTGTAAAATCACTGTACGGCCTGAAACAAGCTCCAAAGCAGTGGCATGCAAAATTTGACAATGTTATGATGTCAAATGGTTTCAAAATAAATGAATGTGATAAATGTATCTACATCAAAGATACTCCAAATGGATACATTCTGGTCTGTCTATGCGTAGACGACATGCTCATTATTGGAAGCAATAACGACATTATCAAACAAACTAAGAGCATGCTTAGTGGCAAGTTTGACATGAAAGACTTGGGAGTTGCAGATGTCATACTAGGAATCAAAGTTTCCAGGACATCTGAGGGGATTACTTTGTCTCAAGCTCATTATGCTGAGAAAGTACTTGAAAGATTCAAGAATTATTCCAATGGGACAGCAAAAAGTCCCGTCGATCCCAGTCTTCACCTGTTCACAAATACAGGCGAAAGCATATCACAACTAGAATATGCACGTGTAATTGGTAGTCTGATGTACCTAACAAATTGTACAAGACCGGACCTAGCACATTCGGTAAACGTACTGAGCCGATACACGAGTAATCCAGGACGAAGTCACTGGAAAGGAATAACTAGAGTATTGAACTACTTGCGACATACTCAGAGTTATGCGCTGCATTATACCAGATATCCAGCAGTACTGGAAGGCTACAGTGATGCCAACTGGATATCGGACTCAAAGAACTCAAAATCCACAAGTGGATATGTTTTCACACTTGGTGGTGCAGCTGTGTTATGGAAATCCTCTAAACAAACACTATTGGCCAGATCCACCATGGAATCTGAGTTTATTACTTTAGACAAAGCGGCAGAGGAAGCAGAATGGCTTCGAAACTTCTTAGAGGATATTCCAATGTGGGAAAAACCAGTGCCTGCCTTATGTGTACACTGTGACAGCCAATCGGCTATAGCACGGGCACTGAGTTGTATGTATAATGGTAAGTCTCGCCATATCAGAAGGCGACACAAAACCATTAGACAACTGCTCTCAAATGGAGTAATCTCTATAGAATATATGAAATCGGCCGACAACCTAGCGGATCCATTTACTAAAGGTCTGTCGCGAGAGCAGGTTGTGAGATCATCAAGAGGAATGGGTTTAAAGCCTATGACGAAAGAGGATACTTGATGGAAACCCTACCTAGGAATTGGAGATCCCGAGATCTAGGTTCAAAGGAACAACTAAATCTTGTTGAATCGACGAAAGCACTGAGAGATTAACATCTCATACCCATTCTTAGGATGATAAAACAAGTGCTGCCTGCAAATAGTTAGGATAAGCTTGGCTTTTAATGATTCCCATAGCTTTGAAATAAAAGTGGGGTATAGCAGGATACTCTTTATGGGCAATCACCGTATGAGTGTGAAATGGGGCCGTTTCTAGGAGAATGAAGAGAGGCTACGTTCTCCAAGTTCACTCATGATTAACCAGGGATGTTCAAGGCCAAAATGAACACAACAAGAGAACTTAGTTCTGTGAGGAGATGAAACTGTGTGATAGTTATTGTCTAGGTTCACATGAACGCCCGGGTAGTTCAAGACATCATGATCACTACCTGGTCAAGTGAATCCGATAGCTAATTACTAAGGGTGGTTCAAAGTTAAAAAATTACTACCATTCCTGATGCAGTGATTTTCCGATTGTACTCTCAGAGTCTTTCTGTCATGTTTTTTGTTTTTCTGTCGTGTCTGGATTACTTGGTCTGGTAATTTCCATTCATGTGGGGGGATTGTTGGAATTAATTTTTGCAGTTTTTCGGGCCGGATTCTGGCAAGCTCCGGCCACCGGAAAATGAGTGGATTGCGATCCTCTCGACGAGTACTATTCCGTAGTATACTCACTTGCCAAAAACGAATTTCGTATGAATGAGAAATGTTGATCCAAAGTTGAGTACTTTAAATGTACTAACTTGGCAACTGGGAGAAAATAGATAGTCCCATATCGGAAATTGGAAATGATTTTGTCTAGTATATATACTAGAAAACCGGACTAAAGGGCGTGGCCCGGGGGTTACCACTAACGTGTAGTGGAGAGAGGACTTAGCCGAAATGACAAACACACACGCGTGCGCGCGCGCCCGGCCCGGCCCGGGCTCGGTCTGGTCTGGTCTGGCCTAAATTTTTTATTTTATTTTTGCCCAGACAAACTCTTCCCCTACTGAACTGAAAAAGGCTTTTCAGATTCAGTAACTGGTGCCCATTACTCTGTAACAGTAGAGTAATGGCTCACCAGTTATGAATCCGAAGAGTCCCCATTACTCTGCTGTTACAGAGTAATGGCAGCTGCTGAACAGTCTCCAGTCCAACTCTTCTCTATAAATCCAGACATCAACTCTTATATAGAGATAGAAATTTTTGGCATTTTGGTCTTCCTCTTCTTCTCCTCTGCGTCAATCACTATCACTGAGAGTACACCACAGACAGAAGCTCGTTGGCTCTGAAGCAAGAGTGCTGCATTCTTCAGAGAAGGTACAGTTGTATCATGGGAAGCAATTCGCCGGTAACTGTCACACTACGGAGCGAATTCTGCTTTAAGGACAGAGATTCTAAAATCTCGACTCTGTACAAGTTCATTGCTTACTGTTTTCTCTTCCTGTATTTGATTTCTTCACAACTTTGTTGGAATTTCTTATTATTTTATATTCAAGTTCTAACAATAACTACTAAATTAGTTTAGGCCTAAATATATGACATTTTCCTTTTTAAGCAAATAAGTGCATGGTCAAAAGGTCACCTGTTTCACTAAATTCGTACTTACCTCTATCGCATCGACCTCTTGTGCGTGAAGCTAATTTTAAAAATGAGTAACATTAGTAGGCTTTTGATGACAAATGAAGAAAATATAAGCTGCAAGCATGCTAATCATCTATTAAACACTAGTATTATACACGTGCATTGCACGTGAAGAAAATGGGGAGGAGAAATGAAAAGGACAAAAAAAATCTAGTATTATACACGTGCGTTGTACGTGAAAAAAATGAAAAGCGAAAATGAAAAGGAAAAAAAAAAACAAAATGACAAATGACACTATGCCCTTCTCCCATTATAATATTAGAGATTAGAGATTAGAGATTAATCATTAATCATTAATCATTACATACATGCATGGATTAGGTTTTGACCCGCAAGCCTGACTGACTTTCGATGAGGAAATCTTCTAGTAGAGGTAGGCATCAAAGTTGATGAAGAGCACAAATCAACAACTTGTACATCAAAGAAGAATAACTCAATATGAAACGATGAAGAGGGTATGGTTGGTAGGAACTTAATTTGTGCTTTGGGTTAGGTGCATCTGAACTCTTCCATGCACATGCAGTTTAGATTTTAGAAAAATGGAAGGAATTTTTTTAAACAAATTAGTAACTAATTAACAAGTCTCGTATTTGTATAAATATTCACAGATATATTAATTAGTCCCTCACAATGTAGATAACATAAACATAAAATGGTAGATCATACTTTACATGATGTACTCAATGAATTCTAGGGATAAGGAATCACCATGAAAGAATTATTAATATTTGGGATACTACTATACTAGTCACTTTTCATTATCTTTTACTGTACTTTTGTCTTTTTAAAAACGATAATTTCATTCAACATTTCAAATCTTCAAGAAAATCAATAAAATATAAAATTTTAACTTATCCTAGTGAACCAAAATTACGATGATCAAATATCGAGTTGGCACTCTTCTACATGTTCACATTCTAAAATTTGATATCAAGGTTAACCACATCATAACAAGGAATTTACGTGTAAATGCTCATTTGTGGAGGACAAATATACAAAAACTAGTAAGTTTCTTTAGGAACTAATATTATAAAGGATTTTTTTTTTGAGTAATGCTAGAGCCACTACCAATTTTATTACCATTCTCTTCACTATCTTAGGTGGCATACTCCAATTGGAGAGTTCTCCTACCTACTCTATCTTCCTCTACCTATTGTAGTGTGCCACCTAAGGTAGTGAAGAGAAATGTAGTGAAATTGGTAGTGGCTCTAGCATTACTCTTTTTTTTTATAGATATTATTCAATTCTAAAAAGGGTAATGCTACACCTACAACCTTACAACTTTAGGACAATCTTAGGTGGCGCAATCTCATTGGAGATGTGTACAACCCACTACAACCTACTCTACAATACATTCAAATGAAATTGTGCCACCTAAGGTTGTAAAAGAAAGGTTGTAAGAAAAGGTTGTAGGTGTAGCATTACCAATCTAAAAAATGTATTTCCAAATTAGTCACAATTTTCACATTATTTGCTATTAGGTCCCTTAATTTGAGCTCCATCAAACTAAATAGGTCCATCATGGGTAATTTACATTCAAATATAACTTAATCTCTAATCTCTACTATTTTAATGGGAGAGTTGGGATTTGTAACAAACAAACTCTAACTTTGTAACTATATAAACACGTATAATACACGTCCAAACTATATTCAAAAAATATAAATGTACACTGCACGTGTGGCCCAAATCAAAACATTCAAATATAAACATTCAAGTTTTCTTATTCAATATATATTCATTTAATTTAATGACTTTACTTTTTTTAGACGTGCATCGCACGTACATTATACTAGTATTATATGATGAAAGAGTTGAAGTTATCATTTGTAAACATACCAACTTATGTATATCGCTCGTATACAACTAATATGAAGGATGTCTCAGGTTGGAGGCAAGACTACGTCGAAATTTTTACTTTAAAAAAAAATACATATTTATTAAGATGAGCATCGCACATATAAATTACTAGTCATAATTAATAGGCTAACTTGGTATGATAAAAGACCAAAGTAAACTCACATACTGTGTTGGTAGAATAGAGTAGTAAAGTATCAGTATTTTTTGAGAATAGAAATGGCGGAGTTAGTTGAATTTTTTGGATTAAAATTTATTTTTAGTGGATGTGTTAGTCTAAACTAGTTTTGGGGATATGATGGTAGGATTAAAAGGGTATTACGAAAAGAAAAAAAAAAAATTCGTTAAGTATAATGACAATTTGAGGAGAAATCCATAGTTAACCTATCACATGGATTAATTTCATAATTATTAGAATAATTAAGGACCTAATAGCAAATAACTTTAACATATGGACCAATTTATATATATCTATATAATAAAACACAAAGAAAGCTATCAAGTGGCTCTCCTTCAATCCACCAAAAATCAAAGGTCCAGATCTAACTTTTCAAAACATATTTTTCCTCTCAAAAGTTTCTCCCCAAAACTCAAATTCAAATCTCCACCCAAAACAACTTCTATATTTATTTTTTTTATAAAAATTCTCTCTCTCTCTCTCCCTCCCTCCCTCTTCTATTCAAAAAATTAAGAAAATAAAATTTTTTAAAATTTTTAAATAAAAAAAATTAAAAACAAAAAAAATTAAAAATTAAAATTTTAAAAATAATTCAAAAATAATATGTTTTTTGCTCTATGTTTGCTGGTGTTAATTTGCTGGACCTCAAAAATTATTTTATATGATAAAACAAGGTGTACCATTCCGAAAACGTGCCGTAGGCACGTGTCAACGGGCAAACCTAGTATATATATATATTTTAAAAGAGACTAATATAATTTTTTTTTTAATAAAAAAAAACCTATTATAAAAGAAGTCCCCCTCCAAATAAAACAAAGAAAAGTACTTAAAGAACTATAATTACAAAGTAGCCAGGGTCCATAACGACCATTATAAACCTAACGACCCCAAGCTTTTTGAGACACAATGGTCATGGAGAAGCTCACCATACCATCCCCCACTCGATGTGTTGATTTTGGTAGCAGAGGTTTCGTTGCATCTCACTCCATCGCCTTTCACCTTTGAATATGTACGTGTTTCCTTCGTTTTCTTTTTCTTCGATTTTATTTAAAAAAAGTGGAACAAGAAAAGGAAAACGTGGATCACATTGGTTTACTTTTCATTTTCCTTTGACATATTCTTCCCCTAATGACTTTGTGTATCCGGTGGTATGAAGTTCAACAAAAATATGTGTCCAAAAACTTATAATTGACTCACTTTGGATTGGAGTTGTTGATCGAAGTTTTTTTAAGCCAGAAGTTTAGTACTGCAGAAGTCCTAATCTGAGGTAAGATGATCATGCAAGTTACAAACCTAATGAGAATCTAAATATATTAGCTTATATATAGTACACATGCTTTTCTGACAACATTTATAAGGTTTACGTCTAGGTAATCTTCTTTTTGTTAGGTGATTAGATTAAATACAAAATTATTACCATGTTGATTACCGTTGCAGTGGGTCAGATAAAATCTCGGCATGATGATGCATATGTACATCATGACCAGTTAGCTGGTAGCTTTGTCTGTTACCAAATAAAGTCGAACATAAATATTAAATCTTTGCCCTTATTACATTTTCAGAATCTTTGTCTACCAATAGTGTATTTTATATATCAGAATAACTTAGGTTCGAACTCTACTGACTGCGTAGATTATGGATTAAAAAATATATATACTACCACATATAATCTAGGTATTAACCCACAAACATTCTGGAAATATTAACTCAGATGATGGCCCACAATTTGTGAGGAAGTGTTAGAATATAAATATTAAACTCTTCATTTTTATCACAACTTCGAAGTTTAGATATATTGATAGGGTCTTTTATACACAATTTATATATGTAGAAATTAATTTGGACCCCTTCGCCTTAACCTCTAATTTCAATTAGCTCTTTGCATTTATTAATTACAATTATGTTTTTGTGATTAAAAAAAAGTATGTTATTTCGCTAAGTATTTTTTTTTACTGAAACTGTAATGTTTTTTTCTGAAATATTCTATTCTTGTGGGATTATACTCTGTTATATTGATTAATTTCAGTTATGATAATACTAGTATCATGCACGTGCGATGCACGTGGAGGAAGAATGAAAAAGGAAAAAAAAGGAAAATAATTTCCAAACTGATCCACTTTCGAAAATATTTACCAAACTGGTCCATTTCGAAAATATGCACGTGCGATGCACGTGGAGGAAGAAGGAAAAAGAAAAAAAAAGAAAAATAATTTCCAAACCGATCAACTTTCGAAACTATTTACCAAACTGGTCCACTTTCGAAAATATTTACCAAAGTGAGCTGGCTTCAAAATGACAGAATTTAAAAAAAAAAAATTTAATGACAAATACCACTAAGGCCTTCTTTCTCTATTTCGAAATAGAGAAACGAGATGAAAAGTATGACTTTTTATTTAACTAACACGCACACTACACATGATTTTATTAAATAACCAAAACAAAATAAAAACCTCAACCCCTCAAACTCAGTCTCTTTCTTTCCCATTTTTCAATATCGCAGAATCTCATGTATATTCCTAAATTAACCCCTTCCCCTAACTTAGAATTAAAGTTTTAAGCTAACACAATTTATAAAATTATTTTTATACGATTTTCTTAGTCTATCATCTTTACTCTGACCTGTGCTATAATACATGTTTTATAATGTACAACCGAATGTTAATGATGTTATAATATACCTGTTAACATAAATTAATTGAATTTACGATATTTTTTTAACTTCAATATTATTCAATTGGATAACATTATGGTTTGTCAATAAGTTTATAAACCATGTGCTTATATGAGGATGATAATGAAAATTTCAGTAATTACAATAGAGATAATATTTATAAGTTTAATCCAATCTATATAATAAAACACAAAGAAAGCTATCAAGTGGTTCTCCTTCGATCCCCCAAAAATTAAAGGCCGAAATCTTACCTCACAAAACATATTTTCCCCCCAAAAGTTTTCCTCCAAAACTTAAATTCAAATCCCCACCCAAAACAACTCCTATATTTATCTAACTATTTTTTTTTTCTCTCTCTCCTTCCTTCCTCTATTCAAAAAATTAAGAAAATAATTTTTTTTTAAAAAAATAAAAACTAAAAAAATTAAAAAATTTAAAAATTTAAAATCTTTAAAGACAATTCAAAAAATTATATAATATGTATTTGGCTCTATGTTTGCTACTTCAATTAATTTACTGGACATCCAAAACTATTTTATATGATCAAACAATGTGCACCGTACCGAAGACGTGCCGTAGGCACGTGTCAACGGGCAAACCTAATTCTTTCACATTTTCTAAAGATCAGTATCATGCACGTGCGATGCACGTGGAGGAGGAAGGAAAAGGAAAAAAAACCTACCAACACGTGTACGTGCGATGCACGTGGAGGAGGAATGAAAAAGACAAAAAAACCACAAACATGTGCGCTGCACGTGTTTGCACACATACAAAAAATTGTTAATTAATTACCAACCCCACTGCACGTGCGATGCGCGTGGAGGAAGAAGGGAAAGAAAAAGAAAAAAAAGGAAGGGAATGAAAGTATTTACCAAACTAATCAACTTTCGAAAATATTTACCAAACTGGTCCACTTTCGAAAATATTTACCAAAGTGAGCACGTGCGATGCACGGGTTTGCTCACAAACATATTTACCAAACTGATCTCCATCTCTCCCATTAATATAACTAGTATCATGCACGTGCGATGCACGTGGAAAATAAGGAAAAAGGAAAAAAATAATAATAATAATAATAATTTCCAAACTGATACACTGTCGAAAATATTTACCAAACTGGTCCACTTTCGCACGTGCACGCGGAGGAAGGAAGAAAAAGACAAAAAAAGGAAAATAATTTCCAAACTGATCCACTCCCGAAAATATTTACCAGACCGGTACCCTTTCGAAAATATTTACCAAAGTGAGTCATTTTGTCAACACGTGCGTTGCACGTGCTGGCTTCAAAATGACATCAATGACAGATGACGTCATCTAAGGCCTTCTCCCATTATAGTATAGAAGACTAGTATCATGCACGTGCGATGCACGTGGAGGAAGAATGAAAAAGGAAAAAAAAGGAAAATAATTTCCAAACTGATCCACTTTCGAAAATATTTACCAAGCTGGTCCATTTCGAAAATATGCACGTGCGATGCACGTGGAGGAAGAAGGAAAAAGGAAAAAAAAAGAAAAATAATTTCCAAACCGATCAACTTTCGAAACTATTTACCAAACTGGTTCACTTTCGAAAATATTTACCAAAGTGAGCTGGCTTCAAAATGACAGAATTTAAAAAAAAAAAAAATAATGACAAATACCACTAAGGCCTTCTCCCATTATAATAGTAGAGATTATTAAATAAATTTAATTCAAAGTAGTCTAGTTTAATTTTCTTTATTTATCGAACAAGGAATTCTCTTAATGTACCTATAGTTTGGACAAATGAATTTCTTTTTCTTTTTCTTTTTCTTTTTCTTTGTTTTGTTTAGTTTAGGTTTTTTTTTTACTGTTCTTTTTTTCTTCTGTTTTTTTTTCTTCTTATATTTTTGGGTTTTTGACACTTACACCTCTAATAAATATGTGAATATTACATATGCCTCTCACAAATGTGTATTTTCACATTTGCACCTAACAAGGTGAGTCGTATTTCTTATTTACCTCTCAAAGTTGCCTCAAACTTCGTGTACTTGAAATTCATAAGATTGATGACGAATTTGGATAGAAAATATGAGGACAAATATGAAGTTACAAATATTTTATAAATTGTGTCCAGTTTTAAAGAAAACTAAAGCAAATTTGAGAACATTTGATGTGTTTCAGCTATATTTCTAGTCAATTAAGTTTACAACAAGTAAGAAGATAAAACTAGATTGGTAGACCAATGATATTTCAATCATTTTCTATCAAGTCTGCAGAAGAAGTAAAAAAAAAAGGAGCATTTCTTACTCTTTTGATATTTTATGAGTAGTTTTATGTAGAGAGGTAACTAAGATAATGTGAAGCACATTGTTAGGGATAAATGTGAAAATAGACATTTGTAAGGGATATATATGTTATTTACAAATTTATTAGGGGAATAAGTGTTAATTTTATTTTTTTTTGGTGTGTGTGTGTGTAAGAAAAAGGCTTAACAAATTACAGGCCCAACTCATACTTAAGCTCTAAGTTTCGAGCACAAATTGCAGTTGGGCCAACTTCAGACTTAGTATACGTCTACTGCCAAATCCACAAAAGTCCAGTCCTTTCCTATATCTCTCTGACTCCTCACTTTTTATCTGTACAACAATTGCTAAATAATAGTCCCCAAAACAAACACACAAACGCGCACGCACAAAAATAGGTCCAGCTGACAAAACGGGTCTGTAGACTATAAGCCACAAATACTGACACACAAACACAACTCTTAAAGAGATGAGGAGATCGGTACGAACAAAATTCAAACACTCGTCGATTTCTTTTTCTCACTAGCAAAGGAGCTGATCACTAAAAACTATTCGTAAACTTGCGATCTGAACCATTAGTGTCATAAAATTCTGAATATCCAGAGTTTAGTATAAATAAGAGTTATTTTTTGTTGTCGCTGATTAAGTGATGTTTATTGTACCCATCTTTTGGATGGTGATGTAAAACAACCTTACTTGTTTGCTATTTTGGGGCCTCCCACTAGGCAAGCTACTGTAACAGCATTTCATGTGTTATAGCCATTTAAACGGGAGTGGATTTGAGAAAAATGCATATTATGCAGAACACAACTTTACTTTGCATCCGACGAAAAAAAAAAATATTCCTCTAATGCAACTTCACTTTCCGTCTCTAAAAAAAAAAACAAAACAAAACAAAAAAAAAACAAAAACAAAAACGTAATTAAAAAAAACTCAAAGAAAGTAAATAAAGCAAATATTAACAAATACAAAACATGTCGGACGCAACATGAAGTTGCGTCCCACCATTTTTTGTGAATTTTTTTTTCCTCTTCGGACGCAACATGAAGTTGCATCCCATCATTTTTTGTGATTTTTTTTCTCTTCCGACGCAAAGTTAAGTTGCGTCTGACCATTTTTTTGTGTTTTTTTTTTCTTCCGACGGAAAGTGAAGTTCCGTCTACCAATTAAAAAATAATTAAATTCCTCCGACACAACTTCAAACTCCGTCTGATATGAGATTTTTATTATTTTAAATTAAATTGCTATAAAATACCATTCGACGACTGCAGTAAAAAAGCAAAATGCTATATGGCATATGCATTTATGCATTTTTTTAACAATCACGACTGTGGATGCTCTCACACACCTTTAAGATGTCATATGAGCTTACATCGACCTTGTCACCTTGATAGGTATAGCAATATTCCTTGACTTATTCACCGAACCACGACTTTCTTGCTAAACACTCTTGATTTGGTGTTTGACATGGTCTGATTTCAGCATGAATTTAGTAATGAGCAACATCCTCTACGGGCTCCACTTTCAATTGAAAAAAACATAATATTCGGTGATTTCGAACACTGGAAAACATGTCGACTATCTCAACATATATGAGGATTTATGGATTGGCCCCAAATTTGCAACGATCCGCCATAATATGAAAGAGGCGTGGTATATCGCAATAGCGGCTACAACCTGGGTGTTATGGCTAGACAGAAATAATTTTTATTTTCGTGCTTCATGTAATAGTATTTCTGGTAACCTGACTCACATCATGCATCTTATCTCTTTTTGGGCTACAACTGCGGCTACAGGGGCAAGAGGAAGGATAGCTAAAGTATTCTAGGTGGAGGAGTTTGACGATGAGGAGATAGAGATTGGCCCGACACTGGACTGAGGGACCGGCCGCACCTGTTGTGGCAGGGCCTATTCCAACTTCTGTTTCAACCTATGGCACTTTCTGGTTGCTTGATGTTTCTGTAGTTAGACCCATCCCCCAGGGTTTGTTGGGGGTGTATGTTCTTTTGTTTTCTTTTTTCGCTTGTCTTCTTCCTGCATTGTACCTTTTTTTTTGGGCTGTTGTTTTCTTCCGGTACGTCGGGGTTGTTTTATTAACTTCTTATTAATAAAATAGGGTGGTCTTATTCCACCTTTTACCAAAAAAAAAGAACACTGGAAAACATGTCGAAAGGTTGATGGAGACTAAGATATTTAGATACATTGGTTTTGGCTGTTTCCAGACAGTTTTTCATTTGATTTTGCTAATATCCATCCAATTTAGGTGGTTTATATGTATATGTTATGTAATTAATACTCGGTTGAGATTTCTTTTCATGACTCAGAGCTTTTTTTAGCTTTAAAGCTACTTCAGAAGGAGAAGCTAGAAAGTACAGCTTTGAAATTAAAAGTTAAAGCTGTTTGGATAGTCAGATTTTTTTTTAACTTTAAAGCTACTTTTAAGCTAGAAGTTGTTTGGCATATATCAATTAAAAGCTACTTTTATACATCATCTTCACCAAATCCCTAATCCCTAATCTCCACCAAATCAACCATCTGTAGCACATGGGTTCATATGGAATTTTTTCCAAGAAATCCATGCTGCAGGTTGAAGGGTGGTAACGTTTGCAATGCAGTTTTGTTCACTTCCCTTCTTGTTGTGCCACGTTGCAAGGCAGTGGTTTCTAGATATGAAGAAGATTTGATCTTCATTAACTGTGGAAAATCCAAAAGTAAGGTAATTATATCCATTTTCTGATCCTTGATTTCTTCTTATAAGAATTATGATGATTACCCTAATCCCTAATCCCTAATCTCCACCAAATCTACGTATCACCTTCTCCCCTTCCGTCACCGCCGTCAAGTTCTCCCCTAACAGCCAACTCATCGCCGTCGCCGTCAAGAGCCGGATTGTTCAAATCGGAGAAGAAGGGGAGAGTTGGGTTTTGATTTTTTTTTTTCTTTGTTGGTTTTGATCTAGAAGCTAGAAGCTAGAAGCTAGAAGTAGATCTTGGGAGCTTCTTTTAGAGCTCCTGTTTCTTCATAAAAAAGCTACTTCTCTTTTTGTAGAGCTTTTTAAAATATATGTTTGGCCCAGCTTCTCCTTCTAAAGGAGAAACTAAGCTAATTTTAAGCTGGGCCAAACACTACCTTAGGTTACGTTTGTTTCTTTCGGATTTTAAAAACAATTTTCAGTTTTTAAAATCAAAACATAGGATAATTATGTTTGGATACAAATTTTTTTTGGGCTCATTTTAAAATTTCACAAGCTATGCGTAAAATGAGTTTTTTTTAAATGGAAAAAACATGTTTTTTTGAGATAAGTTTTTTCATTTTCCAACCAACATATTGTTTACCTATATATATGTATAGATTATGTACGTATACAGTATTATATGTATATATGTATATATTAGTAAATAATATATTATTATTATTATTATTATTATTATTATTATTATTATGTATCAATATGTATGTATGTATACGGGGGCATAACTACATGGTCCCCAGTGGGTGCGGTTGCGCCCGCTCGGTTTCGGCTGCGCCTCTTGAATTTACATGTACATCAGCAGTAATATAAATAGAGTAATATAAGGTATTTCATCAATTGGTTGTAGGTTAGTTAGGATACTTGGCTCATACCAAGGTAAAACCCGGGTTCAAGTCTCCCAGCAATTTTTTTTAAAACTTTTATTTGGCATTGCTATTACCCACTGCAACTGCGATTGTAGAGAATATTTTCTGCAATGAAAATTATCAAGACTTCATTATGCAACCGATTAGATGAGATGATGATTGTTTGGTGGCATATATTGAAAGAGTCATATTAGATATCACTAACAATGAAGATATCAGTCAATATTTTCCGAATATGAAGTCTTCAAGGATTTTATTGCTAAAGAAAATGACTATTTAGTAATTGTAATAATTAATGACATTTGGTATTAATATATGATGTTTTTGAGGAATATAAATATATTTATTATAATTTATTATTTTTTAATAGTAAGTGTCGCACCCCCTGGATGAAAATCCTGGCTACGCCACTGTATGTATATGTACGTATATATATACATTATGTATATATAATAGTATGTATATATTATTATTATATTATATTATATTATATTATTATTATTATTATTATTATTATTATTATTATTATTATTATTATTATTATTATTATTATTATTATTATTATTATACTAGATTTGCTCGTGGGCACGTGCCTACGGCACGTCTTCGGAACGATAAAACATATGAAAGTCTTGTAAACAGTAAAACAACAATTATGTAGCTCAAGTTTGAATAGTAAAACAATAATTAGTTGTAAATAAAAGACCATGTTTTCATTAGTATATGTTGAAAAATAATAATAAATGAGGGTATAAAATTCAACTTCTTAGAACTTTGAGTGTGGAAAATGATGAAATTTAAGTGTTCAAGAGATATTTGTTATTTTCAATGTAACATGAGCAATAAAATAATGCATAAAAAATCTGGAAATTTACAAACTTGAAATCTGAAAAAAAATAAAAATTGAGTAAATAGAAGAAGAATGAGAGAGAGAGAGAGAGAGAGAGAGAGAGAGAGAAAAGTACATAAATAAATAAAGGAGTTGTTTTGGGGGGGATTTGAATTTGAGTTTTGAGGAGAAATTTTGGGCGGGAAAATATGTTTTGTGAGGTTAGATCTGGATTAGGGTTGGCATTCGGGTCGACCGGGCCGGACCCGCCCGAGTTGGACGTTGACTTGGGTGGGTTCGGGCCAGGTTGGTGGCTTAACCGGGCCGGACCGGGTCGAAAATTGGAAATAGCGACCCGCCCAACCCGTGAACCCTTTCGGGTCCAACCCGGGTCGGGTCGGGTCGACCTGCGGGTTGGCCCGTGTTTAGATAGATAGGTTTTTTTTAACTTAAAATAATAATAATAATAATAATAATAATAAACATTAAAAATCGTAATAATAATAATAAGGTTGAAATAATGAAATTGGAAAAAAATATTGAAATATTATTCATATGAATTTAAGTTATACAAGTAACAATTTCTAATGAAATGAAGAATTCAATTCACAAATATGTTTGATACACTAACATATTTCTTATATACAATTTCAATTTACTTCAATTTTTCTAATTTGAAATAACAAGCATAGATATAATATAATTTTTTTTTATCTATTTACAATTGTCTTGAAGTTGATGGCCTTGAATTTGTTGTTGTTGGTCTTGAATTCTTCATTTTGGTTTCTATTGTGGTTGTTGTTGTTGTTGTTCTTCCGGCGAGTTGCTCCCACTTGTGGACGTTGATAATGCTTTTCCTTGTATCCTATCTTCAGCCTTCAGCCAGTCTTTTTTGCAAACGAGCATCTCTAACGTGTCGGGCTTCAAGCGATTCCTGTAATCAGTTAGAACTCTGCCACTTGAAGAAAATGCACTTTCAGAAGCAACGGTAGAGACAGGAGGAGTTAGTAAATTTTTAGCCATAATTGACAGAATACTATAAGTGTGTTCATGGTCTTTCCACCATTGTAAAATATCTAGTGGAGAAGAAGAAGACTCAGAATCTTGTTGGTTATACCAATTTAATTCATTTGGTTGATTAGTCCTAGGTTTTTTGGATTGAATTTGTGCAAGTAAATTAAATGTTCTATCATCAAATTTACTCTTACCCTTACCTTTGGAACTACCAGAAGAAGAACTAACTACAGAAGTTGTACTACTAGAAGCAAAACATCTATCATAATAATCATACAAGTTATTTAATGTAGATTCAAATTGAACTAAAAAAGTAGCGCAATCAATTACTATTTCTACATTTTTCCCAAGTAATGCAAAAACTATTTCAATCATACTCTTCGTACCTTCTAATTTGATACGAGAATCCATAACGGTAGCAACACAAATCAACATAGGAGCAGGAAAATAATACTTCAAAATTTTTTTGTATGCAGGTTTTACAATATCACCAACATAAGTATCATTTAATATTTCGTTAAATGTTTGCATCATGCTAACTAATGAAATAAAAATGCTACTAGAAGTAGATTCATATGTTTTTGAAAATTTTAAAGTTGCGGTTTTAAAAGGTTCTAAAAATTTCAACAAAACTTCGGCATAATACCAATCGGTGGGATTCATTTCAAAATTGTGCATATTTTTTGCGATACAAAAATCATTTACAATTGCTTTATATTCGGTAACATGTAGTAAATCAAAAGTAGAGTTCCATCGGTGTTTAACATCCTTTGGAAATCTTCTAAAAGGTACATTTGAAATCCTACACCAATTTTTCCATTCTTGAAATACGCTGGGACTTAATGCAATGAAATGTACACAATTTCTAATTTTAACTATATATGGATCGGTTATTTTTAATGCATATTGAACTCATAAATTTAAAATATGACATGCACATCTAATATGAAAAATGTTGTCAGATGGAGGGTTTAATGCAGATTTTAAAGTAGTAATTACTGTATTGTTGTTAGATGCATTATCAAAACTAATACACATAATTTTATCACGAATATGAAAAACATCACAAATTTCTAAAATATGGTTTGCTATTTCAGCGCCACTATAGGGATACGGCAACACGGCAAATGATATGATTCTTTTTTGAAGAATCCAACCATTGTCGATCCAATAATAGGTTATTCCCATCGTTAGAATATTGTTACACCCGTCCAACAATCCGAAGTTAAACTAACTCTACAAGTTAAACTCTATAAAATTGCAATCAAAGCGTCCTTCATTTCATTGTACACTTTAAAACAATCTGATTTGTAAGTATTTCTCGGGATTCTTCTAAAATGAGGGTTTAAGACCGTTTGATTAAAATTTTCCAAGTCCCTACTCTTGGGATAGGAAAATGGTAACTCTTCCTTTATTACTAATCGGGCCATTTCCCTACGAACAAGATCGGGATCATAAGGGTGGCTATCAACTAGACCGGTCCAGGGTTGATTTTTTGTTGGCCGGGTAGGTCAACAAGAAGGTCGTTATGGTTATGTTGGATGTGTCTACTAATTGTACCGGTGCCATCACCACTCTTGAATTTGTATGCCTTAGAACATGTTTACAAACTTTCAAACCTATACCCGGAGTTTCTTCGTCCGGGATATAATCGTAAAACTTATGCCAATCACTACTTTCTCCTCTACTTTGCCTACTACTACGGGATTGTGTGGTTTCGGTTGGTTGTTGCTGTTCTTCTTCTTCTTCTAATTGTATGTCACCTACAACCTCGTCGTGTGTACCCCATTATTGGGTAAGAAGATCATGGTACTCTTCGGCGGGCTCACTAATTGGGACAATTGGTGGCCTACGGGAAGTGCCGGTGGAATCTTTTCCACTTTGGCTACGACAGCTACCGCGTGATTTAGACATAATGTAGTAATGTATGTAAAAAAAAACTACACAATGTAGGAGCGATGAGTTATAAAAAAAATCTAGAAAACAAGAGGGTTGAGATAAAGAAGATCAAAAAACAAAAAAAAATTATAACTACAACAAAAATTAAATAAGAGGAGAGGTATGAAATTTTGATACCGTTCACCGTGGATACGCGTATATAAAAAATTCCGTGAAAATAAGAATAGAAGTAGAAGTAGAAATAAGTGATTCCGGAATTGAAAAGTTGAGGAGATTTTGAAGGAGAGTTGAAAACTTGATCACTTGGAGTTGGATGAGAGTTGAAGAGTTGAAGACATTGTTGAATTTTGATTTCGATACGATTGAAATTTGATCGTGTATATGCCTTGAAGACTTGCTTGTTGAATACAGAATACATCAATTGTTCAAAAGTTCCTTAGAAATGAGTTATAATAGTAGAGAGAGTAAGTGAATTTTTTGTGAATTTTTGATAGGGTTTTTGGGGGGGTATTTATAGGCTTAAAATAACAAAAAAAACAAAAAAACAAAAAAAACCACAAAAACGGCTATAAGAGCCGTTGAGTGGCACACACACACACACGCACACATACACACACGCAGAGAGAGAGAGAGAGAGAGCGAGAGAGAGAGAGTCCCCTTCCGTTGTGCACTAGGCCGCCGTGTGCCGAGCTTCCGCCTTCGTATTGACACCGTTCACATTGATTAACACATCTAAATTAGTCTAAATATGTAAAATCAAATAATTTAAAATTCATTTGCCCATCCATTGAAGTGTTACAAAATTGTATGACTGCAAATCGTTGTTTTTTATGGTCACATGATGGATGGACAAATGAATTTCAAATGATTTGATTTTACATATTTAGACTAATTTAGGTATAGATCAATGTGAACATTTCGGATCGTTAATACGAAGGCGGGAAGGCCGAGTGCTCATGGCGGCCTAGTGCACAACGGAAGGAGACTCTCTCTCTCTCTTTCTCTTTATATATATATATATATATATATATATATATAGTTTACCAAATGCCTTTTACTTTAATTTTGAAAAAGACATTTTATGAAAACAGTTTACTAAACAATACTATATATATAGGTTACCAAACATCTTTTATTTTAATTTTGAAAAATATATTTTATGAAAACAGTTTACTAAACAATACTCTGTTTCCGAAAATTAAAAAAATAACTTTATAATTTTTTTATTCAAAAAATAAATTTGAAATAAATTTTCAAAACAACGAACCAAACATAGTCTTAACATTTTCATCAAAGTATAAGAATTAGTCTATGTTTTACTCAAATAAAAGGAATCGGTTTTTGTAGATGTTGGTAAACTTTAAAATTATCCTCTGAAAGAGCCCTATATCTAATTTTATGACGCCAAACATTTTTTATTGTATTACACAAGTCTATAAAAATATAAATATTAAACTCTCATTCTTAGCATAACTTTAAAGTTATTGTCTATCGATAAATTCTTTATTTATACATAAAAAACTCTTTCAGATAATTTTGTTTGAATTGATTTTTCCTTTATTTGTTTCTTCCCATGTATGCCAGAATGTTCAGTTATAAATTTATATAGTCACAAGAAGGTTTCTATCTCCCTTATTTACTTTGGTTGAATACTATACGTAGTATTTATCTCATTTGAAGTTGAACCTATGTTATTTCTGCACAAACCTGATTGAATTAGTCTTTCATTGAGATTTTATTTCTCATGCACAACTTAAATTATTTGTAGTAGATATGCATATTTTGGTTCATTCTTCTTTTCTACCTCTCTGCAGTATTCTTTTTATATGCCAAAAGAAATATATTATGCATGTCTAGGTTCTCTGCCTTAAATTTTCATTTATAGTCCCTGTATTTCTTCTTTTACTGAATTTAATGTTCTTTGCAGGTATTTTTATTGAAAATGGTAATGCAATCTTTTCGTCTTCAAAAGCTTACTTCCTCGAGCCTTCACTATGATTATTGCGCACCAGTGAATGGGATCCCAACTATCCAGCCACATTCATTCTATTTGCTTTCTGATCAACCACCCTTCAAGAACAAATCTACAAGGTATTATACCTTTCTCTTTTCCCTACATGGGCTGTGTTTGTTTTCACTCGACAACATAATCTGTTGTATATTTTTCGATTTCTTTTATTAGTAAGCATTGTTACATCTCTGTCATATCACTTTCTTTGCTTTCATAGGCTCAGTTGTATATATTGCAGCATAAGGAACAGGATCTTCAGCATGAAAGAAGCGAAAACCATCAGTTTTGGTGAGAGTGAAGTCAACAAGTGTTAGAATTGTGTCTTGTATACTCGTTGTTCAGATTAGAAGAAGGTAAGATGAAGAACGAAGGTCGAAGCGTCGAAGTGAATAGAAGGAGAAACAGTAGCAAAAGGGTGCAGGCTAGTTGCGGTCGACCGGTCTGGGTGACAGTCGACCGCACCCCCGACCACTCGTTTTACTGGGAAGTCAGAGAGTGGTATGGTCGACCGGTCTTGTTGGACGGTCGACCGCCCGCTGCGCTGTGTTCATTTTTTGGCCTCGATTTGTTAGGTCATTTTAGTCCAATCTTCAACTCCAAGTTAGATCATGCGGCTCCTATTCAATTACTTCTTTTCCAGGTTTTATCGGACGACTGAGGATCAAGATTAGACATAGATTTTCTCTCTATTCGTCTATATATATATTGTAAACTCCTCCAATATGAGAGAGAGTACTTCATAGATTCTTTTCTCCATTGCAGAGAGAGGCTCGAGAGAGAGATAGTTCTTGGTGGGTGAGTTTAATTCCTTGTGTCAAGTGAATCAGTAACTCCTTGTAATCTCTTCTAGTTGAATATCAGGTCTCCCTATATTTCCCTATGGATTAAGCAAAAGCTAACTGGGATAAGTCATCGTTGTTGTGTTTGTGTTAGATTGGTGGATCTACTTGCTTGCTCAATTTATTTGCCTCGTCTACTTCGTCTTCCTCATTGCTCTATTAGTTCCGCTGCGTCCAGAAGGCATTTGTTGACGCCCCAATCCCAACAACTGGTATCAGAGCTTTAGGTTGCCGAGTTCCTTGGTTAAGATGACAGGCCACAGTATTTTGAAGATCAAGCAGTTTGATGGTAAGATCAATTTCAATCTTTGAAAGACTGACATGTATGATGTTCTTGTTCAAGAACGGTTGCAATCAGCAGTAAAGAAGAAGGAAAAGCCAACTGATATGAAGGATGACGTTTGGGAAGATATTCGTGAAAGAGCCATAAGTCTAATCCGACTATCCTTGGCGGACGAGGTCAAGTGCAAATTTCTTGAAGAAACTGACGCGGCGAGTCTGTGGAAAAGTGTAACCCCTGTTTTCGTAAATAAATATTTCTTGTATATTTTTTCTATTTCGAATAATTGTATATTTTAACGTTAACTTATATTTCTATTTGATCGACTATTTATAATATATATTGTTTGGATTATTTTAAATAAATCTGTTAAACTCGAATTTGCATTTTGATATACATATATTATTATTATTACTATTATCAGTATTATTTTTTTTAGTTTTGTTATTTACAGTATCATTATTTTTATTGTTAATATTATTACTATTATTTTATTTTAAGCCGGTCATACTCTATTTTTATATGTATTCATTATTGATTTAATGTACATGTATATGTATGTTTTATAAACCCCTATAATGCTTTTTATTTTTATTTTTCCCCAATTGGATTTAAATATATTAATTGATATATAACCCAAATCCATTACCCATTCTCCTATTGGATTATCTACCCAAATACCCAAAACCCAAACCCTACCATATATAACCTTAACCTAGCTAACCCTAACCCTAGTCTACTGTTCAACCCCCCACACATCAGCCGCCAACCCTCCCGTTCCTGTTCACCGTCTCCATCTCTCGCTCTCTTTGTTTCCTCCTCCAAACCCACCCATCGCCTTTATCGAACCCGCCTCGTCTTCGTCATTGCTTCGATCGCCTTCCACCTAGCCATCGCATCTCCCCGTCGTCCCTTCGATCATCCCGTCTTCACCATCGCCATTGCCGCTCAAAACCATCCTTCGTCGAAACCCATTACCCACTGCTTCGTCGCCACCGTTCCTCTGTCTTCGTGCCCTCGCCGTCCCCCTTTAACCATCGCTGACCCCTTCGCCCTTGTCTTCGTCATTGTCGCGACGCCCTTCAACATCCAGTCGCGTCACTCCTCTGTTTTCGAGCACGGAACAGAGCCGCCGTCGGAGGCTAGCCGTTGCGTCGCTTCCCGACCGTGGGTGCCTCCGTCGTCGTCGATTGTCGTCACCCCGCTCCGCCATCGTCGTCGCATCGCAGTCGCTCGCGCCGTCCTTTCTCTCTCTGTCAAAGGTTGAAGACGTGAGCCCATTGGGTGATTTCGCCGTTTGGTGTTGTGGCACAGCGGATCCGAGATCGATGTCCCGTGTTTTCCCTCGATCCGCTGTGTGGGTGGTTGCTGATTGGTCATTTCGGTGTTCTGTGTTTGGGTGCAGTGGAATCCTAGTTGGCTGTTTGCTGTTCTAGGCAGATCCGGCATGTGGGATTTTGGCAAGTTGTTGTTTGCTTGCTGTTGGTTTCTTCGCACGGGTTTCACACGTACTTTGGGAGATTTTGCCCGGGATTTTCGATCCCGTTATTCTCAAATTATCGGATCTCATCGTCTGCACCCCAAGGCAAGTATCTCTTGTACATTTCGTTTTCTAGTACAAGCTCTTCCTTGAAAATACTGTAAATAGTTTGTGAATGTGACTTCTCTTTGTTTATCGTTGATGATCTCATGTTTCTCCTTATATATTACATGATCTAAGAGTCATAACCCTTCGCCGATACATTTGTTCACAACTAATATAGTTATGATACATTTCATGCAAAAAGGTGTATTACTTGTTTCCTGTCCTGTCTTGGATGGCTGTTTTGACCCCATATAATACCAAAATTTGAACTTGAACCCTGAATGTGAAATGTATCCCTAAGTGTCTAGTTGTCAATAACATCCAGAATTTTTAAATTTTGAGTTACGGTCTAGGAGATACCGCAGTTTTACTGCTGCTATGTCGGTAGTCGCAGATTCACAAAAACAGCTGCACCTCTTTAGTTTGCAATTATTTTAACTATGCTACTAGTAAGTAAATGACTTGAAATTTTTCAAGTTGTTACTTGACACCCTAGAGAACATTCCCTAATTTTCTCAGAATTAATTAATAATGTTTCAACCCTGTTTTATATGTATAAACTCAGATTCATGAATTCTGGCTGAACACAAAAGCTATATAGTTTGCTGTTTTGATACATGTTACCACAAATTTTATATACCTTAATTATATGCGTTGGAACCAGGCAGGAGTCTAGTTTCTAGACCTTCTGACGGATCCACATTTGCTATCTTGTAGCAACAGAAATCGCAGTTTTGGTGCAGCAACCTCATGCTGTCCAGATTTGATATTTTCGTTGTTCTTGATATTTTGAGTTATTTTGACCCTCGAATATGTATCCTACCTAACCTAGACTTGTCTCATGTTCTTGATTATGTTTGCTTGACATGTTTTGCATACTTTCATGTTTTCTTAATGATGATAATAAACAATAAGTCGGGGTTTAAGGGAAAGACCATAGTAGTGGACAATATAGGTAAGTGTACTCGGAAGGGGGCCATGGTTTCCAGTACTCGGTTCATAAACCTGTTGCACTTTGATGTATTCATGAAGTCATTAGTTAGCTCATGAACCTGTTGTATTCATGAACCCACTGTGTGGTTCTTGAACCTGTTAGTATTCACGAACTTACTTCGTGAACCTGTTATTTTATTTTCATATTCATGAACCGAGCTTGCTTGATACTTGATGCTTGAGTACACCGTCCTATAAAATTCACCACTAGGCCTAAACGAAATTACATTGACTGTGGCAACTATGTAGTAAAAGTATGGATGCATGAAATGCTACCTAGATAGTAATAACTACAAGACTTGTCCAAATTTGAGATTTTCGTTGTTCTTGATATTTGAGTTATTTTGACCCTCAAACATGTATCCTACCTAACCTAGACTTGTCTCATGTTCTTGATTATGTTTGCTTGACATGTTTCGCACACTTTCATGTTTTCTTAATGATGATAATAAACAATAATTCGGGGTTTAAGGGAAAGACCATAGTAGTGGACAATATAGGTAAGTGTACTCGGAAGGGGGGCCGTGTTTTCCAGTACTCGGTTCATGAACCTGTTGCACTTTGATGTATTCATGAAGTCATTACTTGGCTCATGAACCTGTTGTATTCATGAACCCACCGTGTGGTTCTTGAACCTGTTAGTATTCACGAACTTACTTCGTGAACCTGTTATTTTATTTTCGTATTCATGAACCGAGCTTGCTTGAAACTTGATGCTTGAGTACACCGCCCTATAAAATCCACCACTAGACTTAAACGAAATTACATTGACTGTGGCAACCATGTAGTAAAAGTATGGATGCATGAAATGCTACCTAGATAGTAATAACTACAAGACTTGACACATGATAATTGAACATGACGCATGCTTACTTGATACTTGATGACATGATACATGAAACTTGATACATGATTACATGATACATGAGACTTGATACTTGTACGTGACAACTTGACACATAAGACTTGTTACTTGATACTTATTACTTGATGCATGATACCATTAAATGTTCACTAGCCACTTGTTCTACTACTAGTATTTGTTACCCAATCTTGTCACTCGAGTTGTCTTTCTTGCTAGTTAATTTCTTGAATCCCCACTACTTGTTGCATCCCTATTATATTCTTGATTCCAAATCTTATTCCATATTTCTTGTACTTGTTTTACTATTTGCGGCCCTAACTTGCACTAATGGCATTTTTCTTGTTTTCTCTATTTTCTCCATTTTATATATAAATACAGACTTTGGAGACGAATTACCTGCTGGAATTGGTGAGTAGACATTCTAGGCTTCAATTGGAGCCAGGACTTGCTTAAATAAATTATTTTCTTGAATTATTTATTTCTTTTGTTACTTAAACCTTGTAACAGGCTTATGTTCCCGAGTTTTAACATTGGATCTAGATTTGAGAATTATTTGGGATGCTATTATTTTGTTTCAATTGTTTCTATTGTTTAATAAATTATTCATGCATGCGTGGTTGTATATATACTTTGTTATATTCTTGTTATGATGCTGAGTCGATCCTACAGTTCATGAATGATGAAAATCATTTTCGTTGGATTTTGTCACGCTCTCGTATTCTGTATTTTTGGAAAGCGGGACGTGACAGAAAGACTCATGACTACTCTGGTTCGTCGTTATTAGATCGAATGCATTGGAAGAGAAAGTTATTCCGTTTATCTATGAAGGAAGGTACCATTCTCCAAGACCACATTACAGAGTTCAATAAGGTATTATCTGAACTTAAGGCGATCAACGCAGATGTGTGTGAGGAAGATAAAGCTTTCAACCAGATATATTCACTGCCAGATTCGTACGAGCATTTGATCACGACCATGCTACACGGTAGATCTACCAAGGAGAGTATTTCGATAGATGGTGTAATCAAAGTATTAAAGGAAAATCAACTTAGGAAGGAAACCCATAAATCTGCATTGTCTATTCCTACAAGTTGTCTAGCAGTTGATGGTCCTTCAGGGGAAAGACAAAGTGCTTTGCAAAAGGATTTGATCCGTTACCGATATTACAAGAGGCCAGGGCATATCAAGAAAGACTGTTGGAAATTACAGAATCAGGAGAGCGCAAAGAACGGGAGTTCAGCCAATGTGCTTAGTGCCTTTGATTCAGGCGATTCGTGTCTTCTTGTTTCAAATTCTTTAGAAGTGGATTCTAGTTGGTTTCTTGACTCAAAGAGATCTTCTCATATTTGTTCTGAGAGAGAGTTGTTTTCTACTTATAAGTCTACTACGGGGCGTTGTGTGACAACGGGAACTGGAGAGATTTGTGAAGTAGTGGGTACAGGGACAGTTGAGTTGAAGATGTCAGGTCTACACATGTTCACTTTAAAGGATGTTTTGCATATTTCTCTACTGAAACGAAATCTAATTTCCTTGGAAACTCTTGATGCATGGGGCTATAGGTACACAGCTCGAGGTAGAGTCTAGTCTGTTTTTCAGGGTCGTTGTAAGGTGATTAGAGGTATGAGAATGGTTGAGCCAAGACAAAACAATCTCTATAAGCTTTGGGGAAATCAAAATACTTGTACAAGTGTTGCTCCTTTTTTCGGTATTCCCATAAGCTCAGCTAATTTGTCGCAACTAGATTCATCGAGACGAGACCACGACGTTCGAATATCATCGAGAGGTGGAGAAAGCCTAAGGGTAGGTGGAGTTTGTACGTAGTTTGGCAACTTCGTGAGTACATCTACGGAGGTGGGCCTTTGAGGGGCTGCACTGGATTTGGTGAGATTGAGAAGAGATCATTTCAACTAGAAGAAGAAGCTATTGTTCTAAGTTTTCTTTGTAAGTGGAATTTGTTAGAGTTTGGAGATGAGTAACACACCATGTGATAGCACTCGTATGCAATCCAAGGTGGAGTTTGTTAGGATTGTATCTTGTATACTTGTTGTTTAGATTAGAAGAAAGTAAGATGAAGAACGGAGGTCGAAGCATCGAAGCGAGCAGAAGGAGAAACAGTAGCAATAAGGGTGCAGGCTAGTTGCGGTCGACCGGTCTGGGTGACAGTCGACCGCACCACGATCGCTCGTTGTACTGGGAAGTCAGAGAGTGTTACGGTCGACCGGTCTTGTTGGGCGGTCAACCGCCCGCGGCGCTGTGTTCAGTTTTGGGCCTCGATTTGTTAGGTCATTTCAGCCTAATCGTCAACTCCAAGTTAGATCGTGCGGCTCCTATTCAGTTACTTATTTTCCAGGTTTTATCGGACGACTGAGGATCAAGATTAGACATAGGTTTTCTCTCTATTCTTCTATATATATATATATATATATATATATATATATATATATATATATATATATATTGTAAACTCCTCCAATATGAGAGGGAGTACTTCATAGATTTTTTTCTCGATGCTCGAGAGAAAGAGATAGTTCTTGCTGGGTGAGTTTAATTCCTTATGTCAAGTGAATCAGTAACTCCTTGTAATCTCTTTTAGTTGAATATCAGATCTCCCTATATTTTCCTCTGGATTAAGCAAAAGCTAACCGGGATAAGTCATCATTATTGTGTTTGTGTTAGTTTGGTGGATCTACTTGCTTACTCAATTTATTTGCCTCGTCTACTTCGTCTTCCTCATTGCTCTATTAGTTTCGCTGCGATCGGAGGGCGTTTGTTGACGCCCCAATCCCAACAACAAGACCTTGAGATCACTTAGTTTCAAGAGAAGCAATTCAGGGGTGAAGATGATGACACCGAAAGGTTTTGATTGTTCGAAAGTTGTGGAGAGAACGTTGAGTTTTAAAAATTGGGAGCCTACCGAAGATGTTCAGATCGAAAGCAGCGAGTCCAGTTCTAAGAAAGTTGAGGAACAGATTGAGTTCAAGATCAGCATAGAATGTAAGAGATTGATTGTGGAGAAGCCCCCAATGAGAAAGAAAAGAAGAAAAAAAAGACGCCATTGGGTTCTGTTCAAAACAACGAAGAGATTAGTGTTGATGAAATCTTCAAACATATAGGATATGGAGGAACTAACATCTCTCTGTATGGAGGCCAGTGGTTATGTCTCATATAGTACGTCTTCATCTTATAACAACTTGATGATGCTAGCAAGTCAGATGAAGATAAGTAATGTGAAAATTCTCATGAGGAAGAGAAGGGAATTAATTTTTTTGGTTTAAAATATTATCCTTCAACTTCCACCGAGGAAGGATTGAGGTTTAATGTCTTTTTTAATCCTGGATATGAAGTACACATCATTTTCCTTTTTCTAATAACTAAATGTGTTTGTGGTATGGGTATTGCTTTCATGGTTTGAGAAGTGTTAGGTGACATTGATTTTACCAATTTGGCAAAATTTTGGATATGAATCATTCAATTAGTAGTGTAGTGTTTAACTGGTTATGTGTAATTTGATACAATGAGAGTAATCCTGTTTGTGAGTGACTTGGGCCATTTGGCTGAATGATTTGAGTCTGAATAGCAAGGAGGTGAAGGAAAAATTTTATTCATACAAGAGTTGTTATTGTTGGTTATTTCTCTAAATTTAGAATTATGTAGATAACTAGATGTGATTGTTTTTTTTATCAGATCTTATATGAGATACATACCTATCAAACTACTTAGGGTTTGTCATTTTCATGCTCTTTTTGTTTAATGATGTCAGTTCCGAGCATTTTATTGTATCTTTTCTTATAAACATTTTATTTAATTTAATATAACTATAATTTTTTGTAGTCGTGCATCGCACATGCACTATACTAAATGCATGTATGGTCATTGCACGTGCGATGCACTATATGCATGAATAAAATAATTACATAAAATAAATAGTATATAATAGTGTAATGCACGTGCGATGAGAGTTTCAAAGTTTCAAAGATAGTATTCAAAGTTTTCTTATTTGAAAACTTCATTTTGGAACTAAATTGTGTCATATGAGAGTTTTACATGCACTAGTAATTTAATCTTATGTAGACGGTTATATAATTTACAATTTATCTTTTCTTTCCTATACTTTTTGTAATTGTGGAATGCACGTGCATGCATTATACTAGTATATTATAATCAGAGCATGTTTTTTTTTTTTTTTGAGGTTAAATCAGAGCATGTGTTTCGTGGCCAACAATCAACTTATTCATCTCTATTTACATTTTTTTAGTTGAAATTTTGTTAACCATCTACTTTAAATTAGTTATATCAATCTGACAATCTCATCCACGCTTAAATTTGCACGTGTACTTTATTTACTCTTTAACTACATTGTGGAAATGATATTATGGCGCAAATACGGACAAAGTAGTGGAGTTTTTCTACGGAGCAAACTCTAAACTATAGTAACAACTTTAAGACAGTCCGAAGAATTGAAGACTAAGTTTGGCGGTTGTCAAAATTTTACATGCGGGACTTGGGTCCAAAGAAGGGATTCTCAGATGGCAGGGTTCGGCGGGTGATAAAATTTCTCATGACTAGCTTCAGGTGGGTATGCACGTGCCGTTGAGGTAGTGTACGAAACTAAATTGACGTACATACAATTTTGCTGGGCCGAGTTTTGTGTTTGGACCCAAGATGGGGTCCATTACAATATTAGAGGAGTAGGTTGTCCTCTTCAATAGTGTGTGATGACTATCGGTTTGTCGGCCCATCCTTCAGGGTTGTTGGAGGGATCTGTTGTTTGTACGAGTTATGTTACTTCATGTTTTATTTCATGTTTGTAGTTTGTATGTTTTGTTAATTTCTGTTTAATGAAACATGATGGTCATATTCCACATTTTCCTTCAAAACAAAAAGAAAAAGACAGTCCCTCTTTAAAGTTGCAATTAATATTTTTCATTCAAATCATGGTTAGTTACAGTATTTTCTTTTTAAACAGACCAATAAAAATGCACCCACTAATTTGTTGGGTTTCTCTTTGTTGGAAAAAAAAAAAATCTTACGATCAAAATGATATATAATTTAATATAGAGAGTAAAACTAACCATTTGATCATCTCAAATAATGCGCAGGGCCGGCCCTGAGTTCCCGGGGGCCTAAGGCGAAATGCCTAAATAATTATTTTTTAGGGTCCCTAATTACAATTTTTTTTAATGAGAAAAATATTGTCTATATTTACAAGGGGAATACAAATTTGGGGCCCCTAAAAATGCAAAAAAAATCGGGGGCCTGAGGCAACCGCCTCACCTGCCTCAAGGTGGGGGCTAACCCTGATAATGCGTTTAAATTTGAGATATCTTATGAACAGTAGTTTTTAATTTATAAAATCCTCTCTATAAGTTCTAATATTCTTTTATCATCTCAGAGCATCGGTAGTCGTTAGCCAAATACTCATATTTTGCAAAATTTAGCACAAAAAAAAACCCGCAAGCGAGTTGGCCAAAAACCCATATTTTGAGTCAAAGAAGAACAATGGTCCCTTTTTCAATACAACCGTTGATATTATTTTTGGCAAGTGATATGACATTTTGAAAAATATATAGTAGACAAAGTATGAAATTTTATTTGTGGATTTTTTTTGCGCAATATACTGTCGGACGAAATATAAAATTTCGTCCAACCATTTGTTTAAAAATTATTTGAATGGACAGAAAAAGATATTCCGTCCGTTCAAAAAGTTTTTAAAAGGAGAGGGACGAACAACTATTTCCTTTTTTTTTTAAATATAAAAATGACCAAAACACCCTCCTACAATCCCAATGGTCACAATCCACTCCAATGACTAAATGATTTCACCACACCAAAAAAATTTCTTGTTGATATATATATATACATTCAAATCTATCAAAGCACAACAAATCTCATTGCAATATGTTCTTCCCTAAATTTTTACTCCGCTAAAAAACATATATGGAGTCTCCGCTTTCGGCTTTCATCATTTTGTTGCCATGATCTGAGCCGGTTTGACATTTTGATTTTATCTTACCAACAAATCTTCGGGTCGACATGGGTGTTTAAGGTGGCTATTGAAGAGAAAGAATTGAGACAATGGAAGGAGATCTGAGTAGCCAGAGGAGTGAAAGATGTGTGAGTCTAGTGATCTGATATAAATAGCATATAAAGGGCAAATTTATCAAATTTTTTCACTAAACAAACCCGTTCATTTTTATTAAAAAAATATTAAAAGGTGTTGGACGGAAAAAGATCTTCCATCAGACACTTTTTTTTATATATAAAAGGAAATTAAGGGACAGAAGATGTTTAATAAAAAAATATCGGACGGAAAAAGATCTTCCGTACTTTAAAAATAAATAAATAAATAAATAAATAAATTTAAACCCAAATTATAGGTTCAACAACTGCGGCTAGCTCCATTCTCAAATGCCAAATACCCAAAATCCAGAAACGACCACAGATGCTTTTATCCTTACCCATCGCAATTCATCTCCTTCCTTACAAAAAAAAAGAAATAAAAAAAAAAGTAAAACCACCCCCCCGCCCCAATAAAATCTTGAACCCATATGGGTGGGTACTGGCTAGCCCTATCATGCGCATCTTTGATTTTATTTTAGAAAAATCTATGATTTTTAGTTCATTTACATAAAGGAAAAAATATGATTTTTCAATGGATTAGAGTGAAGAAAAACTGACCGTATTCATGGAAAGCTGAAGAAAAATTGTGATCGAAGGATATGAAATCCGAGAGAAATTAAAGATGAGATATATCCAATAATCAAAGTACCTTTCTCAGATTTAATAAATTATACAAAAGTGGATGTAGGGTAGTTAAGAAAAAATGTAGAAAAGTTATACTAGTTGGGAGTTTGCATCTTTAAAAAATCAAATTATTTAACTATACTAGTAATTTACACGTGCAATGCACGTTATATATATATATATATAGATATATATATATATATATAAATATATATAGAAATCTTCGGTTGCACACTACTTTGGTGAGCACTCCGTGAGCACTCACGAACTAGAGACCCTATGAAAAATCCGAACCGCTCATATCGTTCTATATGCCTTAGATAGCCTAACAATAAAAAATTAAGTAATTTGAAGTTCATTTGCCCATGATTTACATCATCACAAAATTGTATGACATAAAAAATCAAGTAATTGTATATAAAATCGATGTTGTCTGACATCGAACCAAAGACCTCCTTATATTAGTTATGCATATGCATTGCACGTGTTTGGTTGGTTACAACGCACATATTTGCTTGGTTATAAATGGAGTTTATTTGAGGATAAACTTTTCCATTAAAATAGTAGAGATTGAAATAGATCCCCTCTAATTAGCTGATTTTACTTTTCGGAAGGACTATTTCATTTAGACTGGGGGGGGGGGGGGGGGGGGGGGGAATGAAAAGGACAAAAAAAAAATTATACCAGCACGTACATTGCACGGGCTGAGATATGGACAAACTATACTAAGACCTTTTCCCATTATAATAGTAGAGATAATGGCAAATTAAGATCTTTGTACTATATTCGCACATAAAAAAAAAATGCTCACTTACCTGACCTTACATATTTCATTTACCTTACATATTTCATTTCTCCTTCCTATTCCAATAGAACAAATTTGGGTGGTAGAATATGCCTAGTAAAGCATGTACATAGCACCCTAAACTAGTGATAACTCAAAACAATTGTTGCATAATAACACATTAACATAAATCCATCTAAAATGTATTGCCCAAAAATTTTTTAGTGTTGGAAAATAATTTATGTGGACTCACATGTGTGACTGAATAAACAATTATTATTCTAAATTCTAACCCAAATTAAAGTGATCTAACAAAAATTAAGTGATGGGTTAAAAGCATATAATATAAAGTGTGATATATTACATGTAGAAACTGTAAAGTAAAATTTCAATTTTGTGATGGGCAAAATTGAAAATCACTAATTATCTATAGGATTGTGGTCCCCTATATATTCGTATCTTCCTATTCTATCTGTCATCTCATTAACAAAAAAGAAAAAGAGAGACGGCCTCTCGTAGAAGCATGTATCATATAGGAAGATTCAAACCCTCTGCGCAATCTCAATGACTTCAGGTTAATTCTTCTGCTTTTAATATTCTTATTCTTTTAATTTAGCAAAGGATCTATAGTAACATAATTTATGATTTTATATTAAAGCACTTTTATAACATGATTAAGATATAGATCTATAGAGACATGATTTAGATTGTTATCAATGTTTTATGCATGTTGCTTAAGTGTAAATAAAATTCCATCAATTGGAAACAATTAGTTTAGTTTGTCTTTAAATTCAAATGTTGTTGGAACTGGTTATTTGAATGCTTATGACAACCTTTATTTGCTTAAAACAATTGCACGTGAAATCACGTGATACTAGACGTAAATTGAATAAACAAAATTCGGCATCATTATGGCATAAGCGCTTAGGTCATATCTCAAAATGTAGAGTTGAGCATCTTGTGACTTTGATGGCATTTTAGAGTCCCTTAACTCCACAGACTTTGATGTCTGTGTAAATTGCATAAAGGGAAAACAGATTAAAACTAAGAGATTCGGTGCCAATAGATCTTCAGGTGTCTTAGAATTGATTCATACATATATTTGTGAGTCATTCCCTACGGCATCTTGGAATGGTCAAAAATACTTATATCATTCATAGACAATTACTCACGTTATGGATACCTATATCTCATTCATGAAAAATCGCAGTCTCTGGACGTGTTCAAAGCTGATAAAGCTGAAGTTGAGAATCAACTCAACAAAAGGATTAAAATTGTCATATATGATCATGGTAGTGAGTATTACGGTGGATATGATGGCTCAAGTGAACAACTTCCAGGACCGTTTGCTAAATTCCTAGAGGAATGCAGTATTGTCCCACAGTACACCATGCCCAGTGTAACGCCCCTCAAAAGAGTTATAATATATAGTAAATTATAGCTCAAGGAATGCGGTATATATATATATATATATATATATATATATATATATATATATATATATATATATATATATATATATATATATAATGGGAGAGTGGCAAAGTTGTAAATTGTGTGAAATGGGGAGGGGCCCACGGGTTTGATAGACAACACGTTGGCTGTTTGAATTGCTGATGACGTCAGCAGGCCAGTGGGGCTCACTAGGGAATAGAGAGGCAGGGCTCTGCCTCTTGCTGATGCGGCATGGGGCCCACGGGCTCCATGTACACGGGATTAAAAAGAGAGTATAGAATGAGTTGTATAGCCCCATATTGGGAATTGCACAAGAAGAAAATAATAATAAATAATATAGCCTATGATCAAGAGTACCAATCCAGTTAACCACCTTTTGAGAGGCAGCCTGTGGTGGACAGTTGTACTATACTATAAATATTTTGTATCATAAATTATATAAAAATGGTCCGAGTAGGGGCATGGGCATGGGCGTTACAAATGGTATCAGAGCCGACTTTCAACACCGAGTGTGGGGCATGTCTATATAGTCAGGCGGTGGATTCCGGGACTATAGACCCAGTCGGGTGGTGGATTCCGGGACTGTGGTGAGCCCTCAATTAAATTCGGGACAGAGATTGATCGGGTGGTGGATTTCGAGATCATGATTAGTCGGGCGGATAGGAGGGCAGCTCAATTAAATCTTGGATTATGATTGACCGGGCGGTGAATTCCGGGATCATGATTAATCGGACGGATAGAAGAGCAGATGCTCCACATCGGCTAGAAAGTAGATCCTGCACTAGATTGTGCATGTCTTAAATCTGGGATTATAATTGATCGGATGGTAAATTCCGATATCATGATTAATCGGGCAGACAGAAGAGCAGATGCTCCACATCGGCTAGAAAGTAGATCCTGCACTAGATTGTGTATGCCCCGTGCTCAGCGAGGACGCTGATTTTTGAAGGGTCCCACCCGGGAATAGAGAGGCAAAGTTCTGCCTCTTGCTGACGTGGCATGGGGCCCACGGGCTCCATGAACATGAGATTAAAAAGAGAGTAGAGAATGAGTTGTACAGTCCCATATCGGGAATTGCACAAGAATAAAATAGTAATAAATAATATAGCCTATGTTGAAGAGTCACCAATCCAGTTAACCACCTTTTGAGAGACAACCTGTGGTGTACAGTTGTACTATACTATAAATAATTTGTCTGATAAATTGTATAAAAATGGTCCAAGCAGGGGCGGGGGCGTTACACCAGGATCACCTAGCATGAATGGTGTTGTTGAAAGACAAAATATGACTCTTAAGGATATGGTAAGGAGTAGGATTGCTCATTCCACCTTACCTGAGTCCCTCTGGGGAGAAGCATTAATGACATCAGTTTACATTCTCAATAGAGTACTAACTAAAGCAACTGCAAAAACACCTTATGAATTTTGGACAGGTCGAAAGTCTGGTCTAAAGCACTTTCACATTTGGGGATGTCCAGCTTAGGCAAGGCCTTACAGGCCACATAAAAAAAAATTGGACTCCAAAACAGTGAACAACTACTTTATTTATTATTCTGAGCGATCTAGGGGTTATAAATTTTATGATCCCACACTTAGGAATATTTTTGAGACGGGAACTGTAACATTTTTTGATGAAGTTGAGTTTAGAGGGATAAATAAGGTTAAGGACATTGCTTTTGAGGATGAATTGGATTCAATTACAAACTCAATTCCTACTATCACTTTTGACAATATTAAAGTTTCCACACCTATTATTAATCAAGAAGTGAACCCGGAACCTCAACAAGATAATGTTGAACAAACCCCTATTCAAAATGAGTTAACTGTTCCAGAAGAACAAACTCAACAACCTCAAGAACCAGTGCCATTAAGGAGATCCACGAGAGAAAGGAGGAATGCTATTCCGGATGATTATAATGTATTTCTCCAAGAACATGAGGATGACAATGGAATGATGGAAGATGATCCAATCACATTTCATCAGGCCATGAAAAGTTATAATTCTCAAAAATGGATGAGTGTCATGAATGAGGAGTATAAGTCTATGCAAGACAACAAAGTTTGGAAACTTGTCCCATTACCAGAATGTGAAAAACCAATTGGTTGTAAATAAATATTTATGACCAAGAGGGATGCAAATGGTAATGTGGAGTGGTATAAGGCACGTCTTGTAGCTAAAGGCTATACTCATAAAGAATGTATCGATTTTACAGAGACTTTCTCTCCAGTTTCATTGAAATACTCATTTAAGACAATTATGGCACTTGTTGACCTTGAGCTACATCAGATGTATATCTAGACGACGTTTCTCAATGGTGATATTGACGAGACAATTTATATAGTACAACCAAAAAATTATGTCGGGAGACCCAAAGAATATGGTTTGCAAATTGACGAAATCCATCTATGGACTTAAGCAGACTTCTCGTCAATGGTACCACAAGTTTCATCAAGTAATTATCTCATTTGGTTTTGAGATAAATGTTGTTGATGATTGTGTGTATCACAAGTTCAGTGTGAGTAAGCATATATTCCTAGTTCTGTATGTCGATGACATATTGCTTGCCACTAATGATATAGACCTATTGTACGAAACCAAAAGGTTTTTGTCCAAGCAATTTGAGATGAAAGATCTTGGGGATGCTTCTTTTGTTTTAGAAATTCAGATACACCGAGATTATTCTCGAGGTACTCTTGGATTATCACAAAAGAGATATATCGATAAAGTACTCAAAAGGTTTGACATGCAAGATTGCTGACCAGGGGATGCTCCTGTTGCTAAAGGAGACAAATTTAATCTCGGTCAGTGCCCTAAAAGTATCATTGAAATTCAGGAAATGCAAAAGATCCCCTATGCATCACCTGCTAGGAGTTTAATGTATGCTCAAGTATGTACACGTCCGGATATTACGTACATTGTTGGGATGTTAGGTATGTATTTAAGCAAACCTGGTATGGACCTTTGGATAGCAGCCAAGAGGGTTATGAGGTATCTCCAGAGAACAAAAGATTACATACTCACATATAGAAAATCAGATTGTAATGCCCCTGCCCCTAGCTCAAACAATTTATACAATTTAGAAGACAAATTAGATACTATGTAGTACAACTGCTCACCACAGGCTGCCTCTCAAAAGGTCGTTAACCGAATTCCGATATGACTCTTAATTATAGGCAATTATATTTATACATTATTTTATTCATTTCAAATTCTGATACGGGACAATTTGCACTTACCTTTCTCCCATAGCAAACACCTCCCGTATCTTTGCCACGTCATCGGAGAGAGAAATGCACAGCAGCAATAGCTGATTTCTTTCTTACCTAGTGCCCCCCCCCCATTAACGATGACTCATCATGTAACGCCCCGAATTCTAAAATACACTGAATTCGAGATTCCACAGGATCTTTACACTTCATTTAGTACAATTTTACAAGGAAGTAAAACTTTCCACTTAACATCAGAGTTTACATGAGATATTTACACTTTACATTTTACAGCGGTAGCATATAACATAGTAATTTACATGTAATGACAGCGGAAGCAATTTACATCATTTAAATAAATGTACATCATCAATGAATAATTTGTAAGCATCAGTTCTCCTTTCACTTTTATCAAGCTACTTATCCTGCATACAAAACTGTGGGTACCTCAGTTTATTCAACCGACGAAAATTATACATGGCCATCCTCTCTATGCCAGAAACAGTATAACGATTCTCATTTCTTAACAATATCACAAACTTGTTCACAAAGCAGAGCTAAAGGGACTATCCTATTGATGTCGTGTCGTGCTGTGCACTTAGTCCTTAATGCAGTTGTTATGTTATATGACACTAATGCACACTTGTTCGGATTCTATGCATCCCATACTACATAGGTCCGAAGGCAAGCCCTTAATCGTACTTCATCTTATAGGGTTCAATCCCTCGCCATGACTTAATCTACTACTGTAACTACGGTAAGTATCCTAGATGTTCTATGATCTACGAGCTCATGTCCAGACAGCCTGGACGGGAATCCCACGTCATGTCACGACACATCGTGAAGACAGCCTGTGGTCAATTCAGCCTCTGTCATGGGACATGACACCACCCGCAGTCACCAAACATCCCACGAGCGTCGCCACCGGGACGGTACTCTGGAGCAGTATTCACGTCATGTCACGATGCATCGTGAACACAGCCTGTGAATACTCTCACGCCGCCAATCCAATGGCCCTCATACTCAATGTTTTTCTCTTACTTCCATCACATCTCCACTATGTATCTAATCCTTAGTTTAATTTGAATCATGAACAAAATCAAAGCTCTAGAGTTAGCCTCTCCACTAAACCGGACTTAATCATTCATTCAGCATGACCCGACCTTGGTCTTTCATTTCAAATTCTATTTCAATTCATTTCTTTCCAATTGCCGGTGGGAGACTTAGCTACTCTTTAGTTTCAATTTCAATTCACAATCACCAGAATTGAGCCTTTCAAACCCAATAGTTCATTTTCATAATCACAAATGATTTTCCTTTTCATGTTCACAGTTTCTACATTCATACAAACTTTTCATAGATTCAGTAGAATGATTTACTTCATTTCATGTACACATTCATGCGAAGACAAATAGAATCTACTGCTTCTAAATTGTCACAACAAATAATCATTCAACAATAGTAGATTCATTATCTCTGTCATAGAGCAACTTAGAATTCTGAGATATCAAAAATGATCTGGACAGTCGACTTAGAGTTTATTCAGTCGACTTGTTCAGCCATATAAAGTTCTTCAATAACTGCTCGGAAGAGTCGACTGCTGCACATGGCCAGTCGTCTGTTCCGCAGCGTTCAAATCTAAATATTCTTTACGGGGCAGTCGACTGTCATTCAAACCAGTCGGCTGTACTGCAGAGTTCAATCATACAACTTTTCAAGTTCAGTACGGTCGATTGTTACATACATTCGGTCGACTGAATAGGGTAAATTTCAAATTAAGGGGTCATCTCTCCCTTCTGTTCTTCATTTAGCACACAGCATTTTATTCAATTACAGTACGTTCAATGCCAACATAAACATGTGATTCTTATCTATTCACCATCATCATAACATAGTTTATGATTAAATGTAAGTTTCACATACTAATATTTTCTTTTCTCCAATGAGATACTAAACATACATTTTCCCTTTACTCATCATTTACCTACGAAGATGAATATTACTCTAGTTTAGCATGCTAGAAAATCAAGTTAACAATTCATATTAAATACATCGTTTCATGGAATTTTGAACTGTACATATTTTATTTCAGTGTACCAGTCGACTGCTCACATGATCGGTCGACTGTACCGGTCATTTCCAGTTCTCTAATTATCATTAGTTCTTTTTCATTCATTCGTATTTTCAACATTTCGTACAGCATGGAAAGTATTAATTTAGCAATCATCTTATCACTTCAGTTTACAAATATATACACAATTCAATCTCAATCTTAACATGAGTTCTATTTTAGAAGTCATGAGAAACACCCACCTTGTTGACGAAATAAACGAATCCCGTAAAGCTTCTTAATGCGATGCACGACTCCTTGCTCCTTGCTCCACACCGAAGCTCCCTCTGAAGTGATGGCCGGCCTCCAAAAGCACTCACTCTCAACTCTCTTAAAAATATGACTCTCTTCTCACAATGAAATTTTGTGTAGAAAACAAGTAAGTGAGGGGGTATTTATACACAATTTTGGGTGAGATTGAGGGCTAGGATTTAGTAGATGGTTATGAGATGGAGGGCTAGGATGAGAGTAGGAGTTGTAGTAACTACCCACAACTAAGTAACCACCCATACACTAACTCCACTTCTCCAAAACCGGCCAAGGAGAATAGTGTGCAATGCACACCATGTTGCATGCACGTGCTATTCTAGTCTCCATATAAAAACTTGTACATTATACATCATAAAAATAATCTTTTAAAAGATGTTACCTCACAAGTTATTATTAAAAAGAATTAATTCATGGGCTTAAATTGATGGGCCAAAATATTAGTTTTTACATAAATAAATTAGATTTTTGGACCTGTGTTTATTTGAAAATAATTTAAAGAACATATATACATACATATGCATATACTCATCATCCATAAAGAAAATAATTATACGATTTCATATTACGAAAACTGCGCGTGCACACTACATGCAAAAATAAATAATTTTCATAAATGAAAATCGGGGCATTACACATCAGCCTTGTTCAAACAGCACTATGTGCTGTGCTTACCAACCGTGGGACCCCCACCCTTTTTTTCCAATAAATTTTCCATATAACCATCCTATAGGAATCCCTATAGGTAACAGCCATATATATATATATATATATATATATATATATATATATATATATATATATATATATATATATATATATATATATATTACCGCTAAATCTGGTGTGGGGGCAAACAGATAGTATTTGTGGATTCTTAGGAAATTTTGAATAGCAAACCCGTTACCTGTTCCGCCGGAGTTTGACCGTTGCTCCCGCCGTTCACCTGCAAAAAGTGCGAGACACCGGGGTTGTTCCCGGCGATGCACCCTCCGACGCTCAAGTCAGTAATCAGAAGTGATTATGAAAGAGCGTAAAACTGGCCAAAGATTGATTACCTCTTAATGGAGATGGATGGGGGGTATTTATAGGCGCCACTGGGATCAAATTAGGAATGTAATCCCTGTGGTTAGATAAGGAATGTAATCCCTAATCCCCAGTGAAAGGATAGATTAGGATTAATCAGAAACCGTATTCTATCCTTTCTGGACAGGGTTTGTCGCGGGTTGAAACCCGCACCCAGTTGAGGTGGATCTGTTCGTGGGTTAAGGGGTCTTTGAGGAGGAGAACCAGTACCCGCTTCAGACCCGTTGGAAGGTGAAATTACCATTTTACCCCAAGGCTTTAAGATTCGTTCCTGATTTGGACGGTTCCGATTTAACCCCATTTTTTAGCCATATCACGAGCCTCCCACTCCCAGAGACTGAGCTTGATCAGCCTTTGAGGAGTAGTTTCACAGTTTTAATGGCTGGCGGAGTTGTATCGGAGTCCAAATGGAAGGTTTCGAATCTTTGCAGGAGGCAATATGGTGATTTTCTAGGTTAGTTGTGTGCTCCGAGTTGTTTTTGAACTCTTCTGGATATTTGGTGATTTTTATCTATTTTTTCAGAATATTTACTTAATTTTGCGAAGTGTCGATTCGTCGTTCGGGGGTCTTAGTAAATGGTCCTAGGCAATAATTATTTGCTCGGGGGCTCAAGAATATTTCCCCGACTTTATAATTATTTTCTAGGATTTTTAATTAATTTTCCCGAATTTTTAATCATTTCTTCGCAATTTTTCAAGTAAATAAAATGATTTTAATAAATAAAATACCGAATTATGGCGTGGCGCGATCTGGACCGTTGATCTTGTGCGGGCGCGAATTTCTAAAAGATCGGATGGACAGAGTCGCTCGGCAGCCATTTCTCCGCTTTTGAGGGTCGGATTGGCTCTTGCTCGGCATCCGAACGAAGTAGCTTGGTTTTTCCCTCGTGCGAGTGGCTCGGATCACTAGTCGCTCGATTCGGAATTTCGAGAGACGTGGAGCGATCTGGGCCGTCGGATCTCAGCACAAATCTCGAGGCGAGCACAGTTCCCAAGAAAACGTTATCTTGTCGTTTAGTGGACGTGGCGTAATCTGGACCGTCCATCATCTCAGGCACGATTTTCGTGGTGATCCAACGGTTGGAGACGCTCGGCAGCGCTTTTTTTCACTTTCGAGGGTCGGATTGGCACTTGCTCGGCTTTTCCCTCGTGCGAGTGGCTCGGATCACTAGTCGCTCGGTTCGAATTTCCGAGTGACGTAGAGCGATCTGAGCCGTCGGATCTTGGCGCGAATCTCGAGGCGGCACAGTTCCAAAGAAAAAACACTATCTTGTCATTTAGTGACGCTGGCATGATCTGGGCCGTCTGATCGAAATCTAGCGCGAATCTTGAGGAGAAAGTTGTTTTTCTCCATTTCGTAGCTCGGATTGGCACTTGCTCGGAATCCGAGCGATATGACTCGGATCGCCTGTCGCTCGGCTGTTGAATCCGAGGGACGTGGGGCGATCTCAGCCGTTGGATGATGGCACAGATCTCGAGGTAGGCACGGTTCCCAAGAAAATGCTATCTTGTCATTTAGTGACGCTGGCATGATCTGGGCCGTCTGATCGAAATCTAGCGCGAATATTGAGGAGAAAGTTGTTTTTCTCCATTTCGTAGCTCGGATTGACACTTGCTTGGAATCCGAGCGATATGACTCGGATCGCCTGTCGCTCGGCTGTTGAATCCGAGGGACGTGGGGCGATCTCAGCCGTTGGATGATGGCACAGATCTCGAGGTAGGCCTGGTTCCCAAGAAAATGTTATCTTGTCGTTTAGCGATGCTGGCATGATCTGGGCCGTCTGATCGAAATCTAGCGCGAATCTTGAGGAGAAAGTTGTTTTTCTCCATTTTGTAGCTCGGATTGGCACTTGCTCAGAATCCGAGCGATATAACTCGGATCGCCTGTCGCTCGGCTGTTGAATCCGAGGGACGTGGGGCGATCTCAGCCGTTGGATGATGGCACAGATCTCGAGGTAGGCACGGTTCCCAAGAAAATGCTATCTTGTCATTTAGCGATGCTGGCATGATCTGGGCCGTCTGATCGAAATCTAGCGCGAATCTTGAGGAGAAAGTTGTTTTTCTCCATTTTGTAGCTCGGATTGGCACTTGCTCGGAATCCGAGTGATATGACTCAGATCGCCTGTCGCTCGGCTGTTGAATCCGAGGGACGTGGGGTGATCTCAGCCGTTGGATGATGACACAGATCTCGAGGTAGGCACGGTTCCCAAGACAACGCTATCTTGTCGTTTAGTGACGCTGGCATGATCTGGGCCGTCTGATCGAAATCTAGCACGAATCTTGAGGAGAAAGTTGTTTTTCTCTATTTCGTAGCTCGGATTGGCACTTGCTCGGAATCCGAGCGATATGACTCGGATCGCCTGTCGCTCGGCTGTTGAATCCGAGGGACGTGGGGCGATCTCAGCCGTTGGGTCTGGAGTGCCGAGCAGCTTTACTTAGTTCGAAACGTTGTTCCCTTGGCCAACAGTCGTGTCTCTTCATTACTTAGCCGTTTGGGCTTTTGTAACGGTTCAAGGGAGGCCCAGAGTTGCGCCCTTACGTTACAGCACCCAAGAGGCGCCGTTTTTACTATAAGTTTTCACCCCCCCCCCCCTCATACTTCACCTCATTTCTCATTTTCACTCTCTCACTCTTGATTTTTTCTTGTGAACGAAGCTTTTAGCTCTCGAGCGGCGCTGCTAGCTGTCGCGGCCAGGCGTTTTAATCTCCGGTGATCTTTCCGGCCGTAATAGTCACTTCAAGGTCAGTTCCTCTCCCCATCTTTGTAAAAATGGTTAAGATTTCTTCCGCGGACGAGACCCCCTCCTCGAACCTAGGCGTCAGCGGAGTGGTCAGGCCGAGCAAAGATAAAGGGAAGAAGGTCGCGGAGCTGACCGAAGGGGCTTTAGTTCGGTCGAACAGAGTCAGGGAGGTTGCCGAGCCACTTCAAGAGGTTAAGACCCGGTCTACCAAGGGCAAGGGTGTGGAGATAATCATTGAGCACCCAAAGACAGCAGGGGAGCTGGGTCGGCAGCCGAGCGTTTTGTCAAGCGTCGGCGGTGTGCGGAGCTACTCTGGGGAACTGCTGGAGAAGGTGACGCAGGGGACCGCCAAATCAATCGAAGAGAACGAGCCGAGGGAAACTCTCGAGGTGGACCATATCTCTTCGGTGCTGACCGAGGCAGACCTGCATCGGATCCGGAGCGGGTTCCAGATCCCAACTGAGTACGGACTTCTGCTCCCGGGGCCCAGCTTCCGAGCGTGCACCTCGTCCTCGGCCGATGTTTGTGTTTTTCCTGCCGACTCACTCAATGTTGGGCTTCGTCTGCCGCTGCACCCTTTTGTGGTCGAGGTGCTGCAGTGGTACGGCTTGTGTCCGGCTCAGCTGATGCCGAACACGTGGCAGCATGTGATGGCATTCATTCTTCAATGCCAGGAGGTCGGGGCCGAGCCGAACATGTTCATCCTCCGGAGTCTCTACCGACCTTGCCAACCTAGCAAGAATGAGCAAAGATACTACCTCTCGCCAAGGAAGGGCGTGAAGCTGAACGAGAACCCGGACTCGATCAAGCATTGGAAGGAAAAGTACTTCCTCGTCCGAGCTCCCGAGCCGTGGGCGATACCGACCGTGTGGTCGAGGGACGGTCTTCCGAAGAGGGCAAAGAAAGAGCCCGTGCTTAGTAATGAGGAGGCGGACGTCGTGGAGAAGTTGCTTGGCCTTCCGACCCTCAGTTGGAAGGACATCACGGAGGAGGCATTATTCCGAGGGGGTCTCAGTCCGTTCGACCCTAGTACGCCTCTTTAATTCTAGTTTTGTCTTTGTGGTTTCTGAAAATTTCTCTAACTTTTTTCATTCGGTTCTTGCAGAATCTTCCGGCATGGATTACAAAGCTCTGATGGCGAAGTCCCGAGTGTCTAGGGAAGAGGAGACGAGGAAGAGGAAGAGGACCATGTCCGGACCTCAAGGCGGCCGAGCGCCCAAGGTATCCTCGGTTTTTCCGACCCCCAAGCGTCCGGTTATTGAGGTTTCTCAGGCCGAGACCGAGCAAGGACCCATCACGCCGACCGTCTTACCTACTTCGGATGTACCGACCCCGCCTTTGCAGACGGATGCTCCGGGGTCTTCCGGCGGAGCATTCAACATCGGCGCGCTGCTGGCTTTCGACGTTCTGCCGCTCACCGCCGAGGCGGAGCAGACCTTGACCGAGGAGCACAAGCGCATCTTCGTCCCCGATTGGAGGGTGATGAAGGTTGACGGGTTCTTGGGGGACGGAAATATTTGCATGTAGGCGGTGAAACACCTGCCGACCCCCAAAGACCGAGCGGCGTTGAAGGCACGTGAAGTTGGGGACGTTGCGATGCAGATCACTCGGAATACCATGTCGGTAAGTAGTGCATCACTTTCTTGAAGATTTTTCTAAGTTTTTGTGCTCGTTACTGACAGTTTCTTACGTTGCCTGTAGACCCTCTGCCACTTCAACTATTTGCTCGAGGAGTTCGAGAGCAAGGAGAAGGGGATGACTGTTCTGAACGACCGTGAACGGTCGGAACGGTCTAAAGAGGTGAAGGAGTTGGAGGCCGAGCAGCTGCGTTCTACTTCGCTCGAGGCCGAAGTCGCCAACTTGTAGGCTCAGCTTGCCGAGGCGCTGAGGAGCTCGGCCGCCGAGGCCTCCAAGGTCGAGGCCATTGAGAAGGAGAGGGCTCGACTCGAAGGGGAACTCTCTGAGGCTCGGAAGGTGACGGAGGAAGCCCTGAGCGAGCAAGCAGCGAAGGTGGCGGCCATAGAGAAGGCCGTTCGGGAGGAAGCTGAAGCCCATATGCTGTCGAACATGGAGGAGGCTTATGGCCGAGCTCTGAAGCATATCGTCGCTCGGAACTCGGAGTTTGACATCTTAGACTATTACTTCTACGACTCTGTGGAGGGTGAGGAAGAGATGCCTTTGTCCGTGCTCGCGACGAAGCCGGAGGGCGAAGGTACCGAGGGCGATGGTGGTGCCGACCATGCCATTGTGACTGTGGCGACCGATGATGAGGTCGACCCTTGACTTTGTCGTCTTCCTCTCTGTTTTCTTTTTCTTCTCATTTTTTCTTTGTAACGCCTAACTGCGGACTGGCCACCGCTTTTTGCAACTTTTTGATTTCAATGAAAACTTGTGGTGTTTTGGAGAAAATGTTTTAACTCTTTTTGCTCGGATTGCGTCCCTAAGTGGCGAAGACTTCTCTTGATATTACTCCGCTTTTCAGGTTGAGTTGGGTCCAATTACTGAGGTCTCTTATCTTCGCACTAAGCTGGAGAAAATGAAGGAGGCTCTTTCTCGCAATCGGGACAAAGCGTTTTATGACTTCTTGAAATTGGAGGACATCAAGACAACGGCAAGAGGGTATTTAAGCGAGTTGAGGCAACTGCGGAAGCAGTCTCAAAAGACTCCTCTCGAAGGTGAGGTAGAGTTGATTCGGAAGGGGCATTTTGATGCCGAACAAAGAAACAGCGAACTGCTGACGGGGATTCGCCAATTGGAGGTGACGGTCAAAGAACACTCGGCCGAAGAAGAGGAGTTAGCTTCGAAGGTGGGGATGTTGATGTCCTAGCGCGACGAGTTGTTGGCTAGAATTGACAAGTTGAGGAGAATCACCATCGACAGGGGTATCGAAGTGACCCATCTTCGTCGTATAGTGGCCGACAGCACTAACGTCGCAGGCCCGTCTAAGCTTCCTCATCTTAAATCGTCGGCGGTAGACGAGATTCTGAGAGATAGGATCGTCGAGTTGGAGGAGGAGATTGCAACGCTGAAACCTCAGCCTGTAAGGGCCAATGTTCGCAGTACGTCATGTACTCGCGAAGAAAGCAAAAGAGGGATCTCTTTTTACGAACTTGCGACTCGCTCGCCCGCCGTTAGGTGGAGCCCAGCCGATGCTCAGAGTGGTGTTGCTATTTCGTCTAGTGGTGCCTCAGTTGGGGCCACTGCCAGAACTAGCAGCGAAGGGGGATCTCGTTTCGTTGGTTTAGAGTCGAGCTCAGAGACGAGGCGACGTCGCCCTCGCGTGTCTCTGAACCGAAGTGTTCCCCTTCCAAAGAAGCGCTGAATAAGTTGTATTATTCTCCCCAAATTATTGTAAAAAATTTGTTGTAGTGTCGGCCTTGTCCGGGCCCTTGATAAAAAAGTTTGTTTTGCTTCCGATGTTTGAATGCTGTGATGGCTGGTAAATCAATAAGTACAACTCCTCCAACTTTTGACAACTACTCAAAATCAGAAGCAAATCTTCTTTCTTACAGGCTACCCACTCCTAGCTCGCTTAAGAGCGGTCTTGCGGAGCGAGGTCGAACCCAGTGTTGGGCTTCGAACTCGTCGTTAGGGTTTGTTCAACAGTTGTGGGAGCAATTCCGAATGGCGACCTACTTCTAGTTCGCTTAAGAGCGAACTTGCAAAGTAGAATCGAGCCAAGTGTTGTACTCCGAACCATCGTTAGAGTAGTTCAACGGCTGTGGGAGCAATTCCGAATGGCGACCTACTTCTAGTTCGCTTAAGAGCGAACTTGCGAAGTAGAATTGAGCCAAGTGTTGGACTCCGAACCATCGTTAGAGTAGTTCAACGGCTGTGAGAGCAATTCCGAATGGCGACCTACTTCTAGTTCGCTTAAGAGCGAACTTGCGAAGTAGAATCGAGCCAAGTGTTGGACTCCGAACCATCGTTAGAGTAGTTCAACGGTTGTGGGAGAAATTCCGAATGGCGACCTACTTCTAGTTCGCTTAAGAGCAAACTTGCTAAGTAGAATCGAGCCATGTGTTGGACTCCGAACCATCGCTAGAGTAGTTCAACAGCTGTGGGAGCAATTCCGAATGGCGACCTACTTCTAGTTCGCTTAAGAGCGAACTTGCGAAGTAGAATCGAGCCAAGTGTTGGACTCTGAACCATTGTTAGAGTAGTTCAACGGCTGTGAGAGCAATTCCGAATGGCGACCTACTTCTAGTTCGCTTAAGAGCGAACTTGCGAAGTAGAATCAAGCCAAGTGTTGGACTCCGAACCATCGTTAGAGTGAAGAGTAAAAGCAGAGAGATGTAGACAATTTTTACAAGTAAAATATGAAAAAGCTTCTTTTATTGATGACTAGTGGTCGGCTGCTTCTAAAGTTGCGAGCCATTATTACAAGAGAGAAATAAGAGAAAAACAATACAAGTAATAGGAGAGGAACGGTTCGACATCCCAGAATACTTAGAGAGGCGTTGGTGCTCTCTCTTGGTATTTTAGAAGATGGTCGGCATTCTAGGTCCTGAGGATCTCTCTGCCTTCGAGGTGTTCTAGTCTGTATGTCCCGGGCCGAACTTCTTTGGCGATCTTATAGGGTCCCTCCCAATTCGGAGCCAGTTTGCTCTTCTGACCGGGAAAAGAGATGGCTAACTTTCTGAGGACCAAGTCCCCTTCTTTGAGGTCGGTAGGACGAACTCTCTTATTGTATGCCAACTCGATCCTTCTCCGGTTGCTTTGTTGACGAATGGCAGCTCTTTCACGGATCTCGTCAATTAAGTCTAGATTTGCTCGGAGCTCTCTGGCATTTTGTTCTTCTTCATAAGCCGTTAGGCGAGGAGAAGGTATACCAACTTCTAGGGTGATCATAGCATCGGACCCATAGGTGAGGTTGAATGGGGATTCGCCTGTTGGGGTCCGTTTTGTGGTACGGTAGTTCCACAGCATGTTGGGGAGCTGATCGACCCATAAGCCTTTGGAACATTTATCCAATCTTTTCTTAATACCGGAGAGGATCTGTCGGTTAGCATTCTCTACTTGGCCATTCGACTGGGGATAGAAAACGGAGGAGAATCGGTGTTGGATGTCAAGGTCTTCACACAGAGCTCGGAAAGCAGCCCTGGTAAACTGGGTTCCGTTGTCTGTTATGAGGACCCGAGGCACACCGAATCGGCAGATTATGCTCTTCCAAAAGAACTGGACTACCTTGTTTTCGGTGATCGTGGCTAAGGGCTCGGCCTCTATCCATTTTGAGAAGTAGTCAATTGCCACGACTAGGAATTTGAACTGCCCGGGAGCCGGTGGAAATGGCCCTAGTAAATCCATCCCCCACATTGCGAAAGGGATTGGACTTGATAGGGAAGCAAGTGGAGCTTGTGGGAGGCGTCGGATGTTGGAATACTTCTAACATGAGCTGCATTGTCGAACGTGCTGTTCGGCGTCCTGTAGGAGAGTGGGCCAGAAATATCCATAGTTCAACACTTTGCGGGCTAGAGATCTGGACCCTGAATGTGCCCCGCCGATGCCCTCGTGAAGTTCTTGTAGGACGTAGTCGGCCTACTTGGGGGAGAGGCATCTCAGGTAAGGCCTGTCGTCTACCTGTGTGAAGGAGCGTTTATATAGGATACCCCCGATCAGTGTGTAACGCTCGGCTCGGGTTCTTACTCTTCGAGCTTCCTTAGGGTCTTCGGGGAGGAGTCCGTCCCTTAAGAATTCGACGAGGGGTTTCATCCAGTTATCTTCGAGCAGGACAGGCAGCGACTCCATAGAGTCGGAAGTTTCGTCCTCTATACTTGGCCTCAGGAGGACCTTTATCAAGACGGTCTGCTTGAGACCTTGGAGGGAGGAAAAGGCTAGCTTGGAAAGGGCATCGGCCTGGGAATTCTCTTCTCGGGGGATCTGCTGGATGAGAGCTTCTTCAAATAGAGCCATGCGGCTTCTGACCTTGGCTAAGTACTTAACCATCCGGTCATCACGTGCTTCATATTCGCCTAGGACCTGATTTACGACCAGCTGAGAGTCGCTAAAAATCCAGAGGCGTTGTGCCCCTGCATTGCGGGCCATCCCAAGTGTAACACCCCGCAAAATTGGAAATTACAATTTTGCCCCTGGGTGTTACGCACGTATATTTTGTAATGTATTTCATTACATATTTTGGATTCGTACTATTTATACATTTTCCGTATTGATTTCAGTCAACTAAAATATAATATTTCAATCCCTGGGATTTACGTGCTTTTTACGTGTTTTTGATGCACGTGTTTCCACCACTATGTATAATATTTTCTATAGGTTTAAATTATTTATTCTTATGTATTTAAATCTATTTTATAAAACGAAAATTTATTTTCCCCTTGTTTTGATTAAAATGCATTTTTCAATTTTTGCACGTATGGTGCACGTGCAAATTTTTATTCTCATTTTGCTACTCTCATTTTACTATTTTTAGCATGCATTAGTTTTATTTAGCCTTTATTTTGATCCATGGACTTAAAGTTAAATTCTAGCTCAATAGACTAATTAAAAAGAGAGCCCACTAGGATAATTAAATTAGTTGAATAAAATGAGCCCATGTAGCAAGCCCACTAGATAATCAAACTAATTAATTAGAAATGAGCCCATGTAGCAAGCCCATTATTAAAATCACAAATTAAGTTATACATGACAAGTTACAATATTAGTACACATTTTTGAGTTATAGAAATGTGTTCATATTTGTTTGTGCATGTATGCATGCACACACAAATGTATTTGGACCATTTTGTGGGCTAGGGGAGGGGATTAATGGAGTGGTTAAGTTCATGGAGAGTGGGGAGATGAGAGGTTGGGAGTTTTAGGAGTTAAAAATATGAAGAGGTGAGAATTAAAAAGAGAATTAAAATGAGAAGTTATTAGGTGGGAGATTTTGCAATATAGTCCCTAGCATTGTCCTATAAATAGCAACCCATTTCTCATTCTTTTTCACACCAAAAATAAAATAAATAAGAGAAGGAGAAGAATAAAAGAAAGAGAGTGAGGGTCCTTTTGGAGGAATTGCTAGAGGAAGCCATTGCTAGGGGAAGGGAGCTTGTTAGGAGGAGGAGCCATTGCTAGGAGTTGTCTTGGAGCTAGAAGAAGTGTCACATCTTTCCTTCAATTGTTCAAGCTTCAATAAGGTGGGTTCTCATACTTTCTAATTTAGAACTATGCATGCTAGTGACAAAATATGAGCATTTTGTTTTGATATGTAGTTAAGATTTCATGTTTGTGTTACATGCTATGAATGAAAACAATATTGTTATGATTAAACAAATAATAGGAGATTTTGACTAAAGAGCTAATACCATAGATCATGTTAGAATGCTTGTAAAATGTTATGCATGTTAAAAATGTATTCTTTTGTATGGGAAATTTGTTGAAAAATGTTGTTTTATGTTCTAGGGTCATGAATAAGAAAGAAAGATTAATATTGTGTTAGTGGTTGATTTTGTAGTACAAACATGCTAATTTTGATAAATAAAGTAAAATGTGATGGGATAAATATATTGTGTTTATGAATGGTAGAAATATTGTTATGACTAAGAGAACAATTTTCCATCACGATAGTTAAAAATAATCAAATGAATTACTGCCACAAACCATACTAGTACGCATGATTGTAAATGTCGAAATGTATAATTTGTAGGAAGATTGTTGAGACTTCTTAATGAGTTTAAATGCAAATTAAATTTGGGGAAAAAATTCTAATACTCTTATAAAATGAAATAGAATATAGTAAAAATAGTTGTAGAATTTTTCAAGTATATTTGAGAAGTAAAAGAGATATTTGAAGATAGAATGAAATTTTGTTCTTAAGTTAATTATTTTTAAGAATATGAATTTTTTTATAAAAAAAAGACTTTGATGTGAGAAATAGTTTCTCTTATTGAGATTATGCAATTATGATGAATGTGAAATTCTAGATTTCTATGTGTACTCAAATTGTTAATGAGTTTAAATTAGATGAATGCATGAATAGAATTCTTGTTGGAAAGAATTGAGAATGAGTGAATTATGAATAGAACATTGATTAAGTTGTGAATTATTTGTATTTGATTAATTGGAGAGACTTCATGAGTTTAAAATTTGCAAATGAAATTGCTATTGTTGTTGATTCATAAATGAACTAAAAGAGAATTATGATTGATGCCAATTGAGATATAGATCAAATTGTGGATGGCTAGAGACATGGAAATATCTAAGTGAAGACATGATAATGAAAAGGGTAAAAAGAAAATAATTTCCGAAACTGATCCACCGTGGAAAATATTTACCCGACTGGTCCACTTTTGAAAATATTTACCAAAGTTAGTCCATAACTGGTCCACTTTTGAAAATATTTGGCCTATGTACCCAAGCAAACTGTAGCAAACTAGTTGTTCGGCTACTTGTGCATTGTATAATGTAGTCTTCATATTTACTACAAGGTTTATATGTTTTAAGAAGAAATGTAAAGTATTACTTTTGTGAAGTGATTTTCTTGAAGAGAATTTTACTCTTATTGTTCGAAGAATATTCTAAGTAAAGTGAGACATTATAATGACTTGATTTTATTATGAAATCTCATGTGATAGAATTGTGTTCTTAAAAGAAATTATTCCTTTGCTTATAAAGAATGCGGACGGATGACTAGATAATGAATAATGATGAGACTATGATTACTTGTGATTAAGTTGAAAGAAGAAATTATATAAGTTTAAGACATGATTACTAAAGGGTATGTGTACCCATGTTTCTTGTACACGAAAGATTATGATTAAGAATTAGTAAGACTTCGGTTACCGGTAATTTTGAAAGAAAGAATTGATATGATTTTGAGATAATGCCGTCGGGCGATCTCGTATTTTGTGAATAAATCCGGTATGAGGTAAAACTGATTCTAGGGTGATAACATATTCATGTCTTGAACTAAAAATAATTAGGCACCTAAGTGAAGATGTAATAAACTTGTGCAAACGTAAATGGGTGCTTCTATATAGTCGGCGGTGGATCTCCGTGGCTATAGACCCAGTTGGTGGACTGTGGTTGCCCCATAGGAGATGGACTGTATTCTATCCGGGACTTAGGGTAGTCGACGGATGTTTACCATACTCCAGAGAATATGTATATACCGGGGCTAGAAGGGCATTTACGGGATTATCATCACGATATAATAGCCAGGGAGGCTGGGATCTGTTATTATAAGCCAGGGAGGCTAGCCAGGGAGGCTGAGATCCGTATCTGTGAAATAGCTCTAAAACTTGTTTTATTACTGGGTAGTCTCATGGCGAGGGATCGAACCCTTCAATATGGAGTACGTAGGCGCTTGCCCTCGGACCTATGTAGTATGGGATGCATAGAATCCGAACAAGTGTGCATTAGTGTCATCCTAGTGTAGAATTGTGTGCATTAGGCATTAAGGCATGACATACACTTATATTTAGAATAATCACTTTTGACACTTTACTTGTTCATTCAATCTTTTTTGTGATTTGTTAAAGTATGAGATCGTTATACTATTCCTGGCATAGAGAGGATAGCCGTGTATAACATTTCGTCAGTTCTAAGTAACTGACGTGCCCACAGATTGACATGCAGGTAATGAACTATTTATGGAGTTATAAAGTGGATATGCTGTTGCTGTTTAGAAGTTAAAGATGTTGCAAATGATGTTAAAGTTATACAAGTTGTATTTCATTATTATAATCTTGTATTCTTCCGCTGTGTAAAGGAACTCTGATGTATTGTGAATGAAAAGTTTTAAATTCCTTGTAAAATTGTACGAAGTGAAGTAAAGATCCTGTGAAATCTCGAATTTATCCTTATTTGAAATTCGGGGTGTTACACCAAGGCTGGCTATAAGTGCCTTGTATTCTGCTTCGTTGTTAGAGGCCTTGAAGTTGATACGGAGGGAGTATTGGAGGATGAAGTCATCTGGGCCTGCCAGAATGACCCCGGCCCCGCTTCCCTCGTTACAAGAGGAGCCATCCACATAAACCGACCAGACAGGTGGTCCCTTCATTGTTTGGCTGAACTCGGGGATGGTACTTTCAATTATGAATTTTGCTAAGGTCTGAGCCTTGATCGCGGTCCGAGGCTGATAAGTTATATCATGCTGGCTCAGCTCGATAGACCACTTCATAAGCCGACCGGAGGTCTCCGGCTTGTGGAGCACTTGCTTCAGCGGTTGGTCGGTTAGAACGACCACCGAATGAGACTGAAAATACGGGCGAAGCTTTCTCGCAGCCATCACCAGGGCATAAGCCATCTTTTCTATCCTCGGGTAGCGGAGCTCGGCGTCCCGAAGTACCTTGCTCACATAGTAGATGGGCTTCTGAGCCCGGTCTTCTTCCCTTACTAAGACGGGGCTGAGAGTCTGCTAGGAGGCTGCCAGGTAGAGGTAGAGGGGTTCACCAGGGATTGGTTTGCTGAGGAGTGGAGGATTGACAAGGTAAGCCTTGAGCTGGTCGAACGACTCCTGTTGTTGCTGACCCCATTCGAAACCTTTAGCCCCCCTAAGGGCCTTGAAGAAGGGGAGGCATTTCTCCCCAGACTTCGAGAGAAAACGCCCTATGGCGGCTAGGCGACCTGTTAGCCTCTGAACTTCCTTAACATTTTTGGGAGGGGCCATGTCTAATATGGCTTTGATTTTCTCAGGGTTTGCTTCAATCCCTCGTTGGCTGACCATGAAGCCGAGGAACTTTCCTGATGAGACTCCGAATGCACACTTGTTCAGATTGAGTCTTATGCTGTGCTTTCTCAGAACATCAAACGCCTCCTGTAGGTCAGCCACATGATCGGCTCCTCGGATGCTTTTTACAAGCATGTCGTCAACATACACCTCTATATTCTGGCCGATTTGAGCTTGGAAAACCTTGTTGACGAGGCGTTGGTATATTGCGCCTGCATTCTTCAAACCGAAGGGCATAACCCTGTAACAATAGAGGCCCTGGTCGGTTACGAATGAGGTCTTCGGAATATCTGGCGGGAACATCCGGATCTGGTTGTAGCCTGAGAAGGCGTCCATGAAGCTGAGGAGTTCGTGATCCGAAGTGGCGTTAATCAGAGTGTCAATACTCAGAAGAGGGAAGGGATCCTTGGGGCAAGCCTTGTTGAGATCGGTAAAATCGATGCAAATCCTCTAAGTCCCGTTGGATTTCTTCACCATTACTATATTCGACAACCACTCGGGATAGTTCACCTCTTGTATGAACCGAGCCTTCAAGAGCTTGTCCACCTCTTTTATAGCCAGCTGGCACTCGGGGGCAAACTTACGCCTCTTCTGTTGAACCGGTTTGGACCCCGGAGCAACGCTGAGGTGGTGGACCAAGAGCTCTTCAGAAATTCTGGGCATGTCTGCAGCTGACCAAGCAAAGAGGTCTCGGTTTCTTCGAATGCACTGGATTATGTCTGAACATAGGGCGGATGGGAGGGTCTTGCTAACAAAGAACTTTCGGGTTGGATCTTGCTCAGAGAAGAGCACTTTCTCCAATTCATCAACCGGCTCAGACGTTGGTCGGGCCGCATCTTGGGGGATTTCCAGAGTTTCGAGGGAGAGGACTGGTCCGAGGGTAGAGGTCATGTAGCACTTACGGGCCATTTACTGATTGCCTTTTACTTTCCCTACTCCTGCCCGGGTGGGGAATTTCATTTTGAGGTGATAGGCTGAGGGGACGGCTTCAAGGGCAGTAAGGCCGGGCCGACCCAAAATGACATTGTAGGCTGCAGGGATATCCACGACCATAAAATCCATTGACTCCGTTCGGGTAGTAGAAGTTTTGCCAGCGGTTACATCAAGGGTGATCACCTCTTCAATAGTCACTGACACTCCCGTGAACCCATGGAGTGTGTAGCCGGCAGGCTTAAGTCTGTCTCGGGAGAGTTTGAGGCCTTTGAAAGCGGCGAGGAAGAGGATGTTAACGGAGCTGCCATTGTCCACTAGGATCCTCTCCACTTTGAAGTTCTCCATATGGAGATTGATGACGAGTGCGTCACAATGAGGGGTGCGGACACCTTCGAGATCTTCGTCTGATAATGTGACAGGCACTCCGAGGCCTTTAGGAGGAGGGGTGGCGCGAACCGAATTGACTTCCCTAATGAACGCCTTTCGAGAGGAGTTTGAGGAGCCCCCCATTGGGCCCCTATGAATGAGGTGTAGGACACGCTCCTCTTCGAAGTCGGGTGTTTCATCGCGTTTAGGACGCTTATTAGCCCCCCCCCGAGGCGGGGGAGGAAGGTCGGCTCGGTCCTTTCTTACGAACCTGGTCAGCTGCCCTCTCTGGATGAGGGCTTCTATCTCATTCTTCAAGGCCTGACAATCATTGGTGTCATGGCCATGGTCCCGGTGATAACAGCACTACTTCTCTTTATCCCTCTTTTTTGCCGGGGGTGTTCATTTTCGGTGCAGGAGGTATCAACCCCTCCTTCTCAACTTCCATGAGAATTGTAGAGATGTTGGCATTAAGGGAAGTAAATTTTTTAAATCTGGGGGGAGGTCGGCACTGACCGCCATTATCCTTCTGAAGCTTTTTGGCCCCTTCCTCTTCTGTTCCCTGTCTCTTAGACCCGGAGGAAGATCCCGCTAAGTTGGGGCGGTGCTCAGCTTCTTCGGCCCGAATATACTTTTCGCTCCGGAGGAGGAGGTCAGAGAAGTTCTATGGGGGCTTCTTAGCGAGGGAGGAGCGGAGGCTGGAGTTGAGGACATTGGATTGAAATGCTGCTGCAGCGACCGACTGATCGAGAGATGCTATGGAACTGGCTTCAGCTGTGAACCTTTTCACATAGTCTCTCAGCTTCTCACCCTTCTTCTGGTGAAGGTAGAGTAGCGAGATGCTGGTCTTCTTGGTTCTGCAACTACTCACGAAGTGGGTGACGAAGAGGGTCTCAAATTGCTCGAAGGAGAATATTGAGGAAGGGGCAAGGCGAGAGTACCATTCTCGAGCTGGACCCTTGAGAGTTGCAGGGAAGGTTTTGCAGAGCAGAGTATCGGAAGCTCGATGGATGAGCATGAGGGTCTTGAAGCTTTCGATGTGATCAACGGGGTCAGTCTCCCCGGAATAGGTCTCGAATTGAGGGGGCTTAAAGCCGATTGGTACAGGTGCATCCATTATGGTTCGGGAAAAAGGAGGTCTACTAGGACGAAGGGTCCTACCTCTAAGCTCTTCTTCTCAGTCTAACTGACCCAAGTGTCTCTCCATTTCGTGGAGACGGCGGTAGACAGCATCAACCCTTCGACGGTAATCAGCCGAGCCTCTGGACTCGTCTTCGTACGAGGGAGAGCGGGGGCTACGACGACGATAGCTCATGGAGCGGCGAGGACTTGGCATATGTCGGGAGTTGCTAGGAGCGGGAGGAGGAGTTGGGGACCGTCGGCGAGGACTTCGGACTGGAGGAGGAGAGGGGATCTTTGGAGCATTGGTGTTGGGACGGAGGTTGAGAGCTTGTAGGGTGGTTGCTTGGAACTGTTGGAACTCGGCACTAGTGATGGGTGCCTCATCGTTCCTAGGCTGTTGCCGACCGGCAGGGGAGTGTGGTCTTCTTCTGTGATGCTCGGGGGACTCTCTCCACCCTCTTCGGGCAGGGGACCTTCTGTATTCTCGGCGGTGAGGGGATCGCTCATCCGGATGGTGTTGGCAGGAGGCTCCCTCTCGGGCCCGCTTTTCATCCAGACGGCGGCGAAGATCCTCATCCTTCTGCCGATTGAGGACAGTGTTGCGAAGGTCGGAAGCTCGGGAATTGTGAGAGGCCATAAAATCCGAAGAGGCATTGTGGATGGAGACGTGGTCCGGATGGAGAGGCTGTTTCTGCGGGTTGGGACCCTTAGGAGGTTGTTGATTCTGAGGAGGAGGCAGGTCCTATTGGAGAGGGTCCTCGGCTGGAGGCGGAAGTTGCCCCTGCTGTTGAGCGGGCTGAGGGGGGACTTCTGGTTGCTGATCGGGGTTGGGTCCTCGGTTGGACCCCCTGGATCTGGTTTTTCTAGGAGGCATGGCTAGGAAAGATCTGACCAACGGGAAGAGGGGAGGCTGCTACTCGTTCTTTCCTACAGACGGTACCAATCTGTTACCGCTAAATCTGTTCCACCGGAGTTTGACCGTTGCTCCCGCCGTTCACCTGCAAAAAGTGCGAGACACCGGGGTTGTTCCCGGCGACGCACCCTCCGACGCTCAAGTCAGTAATCAGAAGTGATTATGAAAGAGCGCAAAACTGGCCAAAGATTGATTACCTCTTAATGGAGATGGATGGGGGGTATTTATAGGCACCGCTGGGATCAGATTAGGAATGTAATCCCTGTGGTTAGATAAGGAATGTAATCCCTAATCCCCAGTGAAAGGATAGATATGAATCAGGGCCGTTGATTAGGATTAATCAGAAACCCTAATTCTATCCTTTCTGGACCGGGTTTGTCCCGGGTTGAAACCCGCACCCAGTTGAGGTGGATCCATTCGCGGGTTAAGGGGTCTTTGAGGAGGAGAACCAGTACCCGCTCTAGACCCGTTGGAAGGTGAAATTACCATTTTATTCCTAGGCTTTAAGGTTCGTTCCTGATTTGGACGGTTCCGATTTAACCCCATTTTTTGAACCAGATCAATATATATATATATATATATATATATATATATATATATATATTGGGGTTATATATATATATATATATATATATATTGGGGTTAAAAAATGGGGTTAAATCGGAACCGTCCAAATTGGGAACATGATATATATATATATATATATATATATATACTCTTTTGAAAACTACGAGGTATTACCCCCCCCCCCCCCTCGCCTTTTTCAGAAATCAGCGCACGGAAATGCAGGATCTCCTTTCTAGCCGATGTGGAGTGGAGTACCCTGATTCTGCTGGCTACACCATACCCCAATTCTACGGGTGGTCCATTATTTCAGGACACCCCCTCGCTCCCTCTCAGGCATACCCGTTGTAGAACCCCATATTTTCAAATATTATTTTAATTATTTGAAAATGAATTTAAATGATTTTTGGAGATTTAATTAATATTTTCTAAGAAATTTATTTTTTGTACACGTGCAAAACACGTGCAAATGACTTTTTAGAAGTTCGAAAAAATTAAGATTTCTTTATGAAAAATCATTATTTATTATTTAGGATTTATGTAGTATTTTTCCAGATTTTTCTGGAATTAATTGATACTATTTGCAATTTTTGAGAAAAGAATGACTTATTTGCAAAATTGGCATTTTCAAGGGTTGAAATGCAAAACCGGTATTCTGAACGTTTTGAGCAGTATTGGCTGAAGTTTAAAAGTATATTTTCTATTAGATCCTAATTTAAAGGAGTTTTATTGAATTTACAAGAATAATGGATATATATGAAAGTTGTGTTCCTGAAAGGATTGTTTTGCAAAGTGTGGTAAAACCCTAATAATCATCCGGCATATATAGGGGATTTTATTCCCAGCCGTCATTGAGAGAATATTCAGATTTTTGAGATTTGTTTGAGGAGCAAGAAGAGACTTTTGGATCTAGCAAGGAGAAGAGCTTTTGTGGATTTCTTCAAATCAATGTGAGTGGTTTGTTTTTGTTTTGCTTGTTTGTTTTGTTGTTTGATTGATGAATGACGTGAGATACTTTGTTGCATTTTGTTTGAGATCGGTATGATGTTGTTTTGTTTGACTCATTGTATGCATGATGTAGATCTTTTATTTTAATATGGATTATGAGAACTCTTATTGATATTGGACCATGACGAGAAATTATCAAGATTTATTGAGGAAATATTGATCTATGGAATCGTATTGTTGGAAAGCATGATTGAGAATTGAATAGTTTGTGATCAGGTGATAGACATCTAGATCTTATGATTTTTAATTCAGAATTTGATTAAGAGTTGAGGAAGAAATTTGTTGAGAAACCCTAATGGAAGATTTGTGGTTTAGATCTTGAGAAGTTGAGATTTGAGGAATTGATTGATGAGTAATGCAATCGTATTGGAGATTATTTGAGAGTTATCTTTGGCTTGTGTATGAATTATTATTTGATAAATAATGATCCATGACTCTTTAGAAATCTTCAGATTGATTTTTTGTATTCAGACCTAGTTTTGATAACTGTAGGCCGACAGTCGACTGGCCTATCGTACAGTCGACTGGTACGACGCTACTGATTATTTTCAGTCTCTTGAGAATTGTTCGGGACAGTCGACTTAGACTGTGTCAGTCGACTGGTCTGCTGATTGTATATTTGTTTAGTCCTTTCTGGACAGTCGACCTATGAACCTTTCAGTCGACTTAAATACTTAGACTATATTTTTGAGAATTATTATGATTTGTCTCGGGGCAGTCGACTAATGACTTTCCCTAGTCGACTGATATTGCCTTAGATTGTTTTTGTGAAATTCTGGAGAATCGTCCTCTGGACAGTCGACTTACCTCAGCATGAGTCGACTGGCACTGAGGGATCTGTACGTTTGATTTGAGATCTTTGTTCAGTTTTTGATATTTGTTCAGTATTTGATTTTGAGATATTTGTTCAGTATTTGATTGTGAGATATTCTTTAAGAATATGATTTTGAGATATTCAGTTAAGCCACTCGGTTAGTGGGATTTTGTTCAGATATTTGTTTTTGAGTCTCTAGAGGTACGTGACCCTAGTATACCGGTGTTGAGATATTTGTTGAGTTATTTGTTGAGGCCCACTGAGGCGAATTTTCAGTTATTCAGATTTTTAGTCCGGTGGGGTACACTACTCTAGGAGATTTTGTTCAGTAACCCAAATTTATAAGGACAGGCATTAGCAGTGTCATGACGAATGGGAACATGAGTTATGCACCTCAGTAAGACTTTAGATGTGAGACTTAATCTCCTGAATTATCCAAGTAGTTAACTTGAGATGTGAGATTTATCTCCTAAATTATCCAGGTAGTTAACCTGAGATGTGAGGTATATCTCCTGAATTATCCAAGTAATTATCTTGAGATGTGGGATTGAACTCTTGAATTATCAAGGTCGAGACGATGCTTTTGTGGTATTCTTGTGATGATGAGACTGTGTTTAGATGTGGGAAGATCTCCTGAATTATCCAGGGAAATACCTGAGATGTGGGATCTATCTCCTGAATGATCAAGCATGGGCAAATTATCATAGTTTATCTTCATCTCTTAGTAGTCATCGTTGTTAGCATTTAGTTATCATGTTTTCTTGACTCACTTTTCTGCATTTGGATTTCCTGTTTTTCACACTTGACTTTTGGTTTTGGATATCACTTGTTGTTTACATTTCTTGCTATTTCACACTTTACACCTTTGGTTATTATTGGTTGAATGCTATGATTTAAGTACATTTATATTGCTATTTGATTTTTATGCCACTCACACCATTTATGGCTGACCCCTTTAGTTTGGGGGTTAGGGTTCAACTCTAGCCTCACTTGATGCAGGTTATTGCTTAGAGTTGGAGAATGGATGCTTGAGTTAGCCTTTTGGATAAATGGATTATTAAGTGTTCAGTGTTGAGTTGTAAAGACTTGTTGAGTTTGGTTGTTTAGTCTTCCGCTGTGATATGTAAAGTTTGGTTGCAATAAATGTTGAAAATTCTAGTGGTGTTTGGTTGTGTTTATTGTTATATTGAAGTGGATCACTGGGAATGTGCCACGTATTTTCTATGCTATTCATCTAGAAATTCGGGGCGCTACACCCGTACATCTACTAGCTCCATCTCAGGCATACATCTCGCCCACTCTCACCCACACTCGGTATCGAAAGTCGGCTCTGATACCATTTGTAACGCCCCTGCCCCTAGCTCAGACAATTTATACAATATAGAAGACAAATCAAATACAATGTAGTACAACTGCCCACCACAGTCTGCCTCTCAAAAGGTGGTTAACCGAATTGGTGACTCTTGATCATAGGCTATTATATTTATATTATTTTATTCATTTCAAATTCCGATATGGGACAATATGCACTTACCTTTCTCCTATAGCAAACACCTCCCGTATCTTTGCCACGTCATCGGAGAGAGAAATGACAGCAACAACACATGATTTCTTTCTTATCGGGTGGGCCCCCCCATTAACGCTGACTCATCAACCTTGTTCAAACAGCACTATGTGCTGTGCTTACCAACCGTGGGACCCCCCCCCATCCTTTTTTTCCAATAAATTTTCCATATAATTATCCTATAGGAATCCTTATAGGTAACAGCCATATATATATATATATATATATATATATATATATATATATATATATATATATATATATATATATATATATATATATATATATAATACTCTTTTGAAAACTACGGGGTGTTACACAGATCATTTGGAGGTCGTAGGATATTCTGATTCTGATTTCGTTGTGTGCCAAGATAGCAGAAAGTCTACATTGGGCTGATTCTGATTTCGCTGTGTGCCAAGATAGCAGAAAGTCTACATCGGGCTATATTTACCTGTTAGCTGGAGAAGCTATTTCCTGGAAAAGTATCAAACAGACACTTGTAGCTTCTTCCACTATGGTAGCAGAGTATGTAGCATGCTATGAAGTATCAAATCATGGAATATGGCTGCGAAACTTTGTCACTGGGTTGCACATTTTGGAGAATGTAAAAAAGACCACTCAAGTTATTTTGTGACAATAAGTCAGCAGTGGTGTATTCAAATAACAATAAGAGCTCAACAAATTCGAAGCATATTGACATAAAGTTCCTATTTGTGAAAGAAATAGTGCAGAGTGGACAAATATCCATAGAGTACATTGGAACAAACTCCATGATAGTGGATCCGCTCACAAAGGGATTACCACCCAAGGTCTTTCATGAGCACACTGCTCATATGGGTGTTGTATTATTTGAGGATATCATGATTTAGTGGGAGTTTATATTTTATTTGCTTTATATTTGTGTGAGATATTTATACATTTGGTTATTTTCTGATAAAAAATAAAGTATTCACTTTTATCACTCTTTTGTCATGGTTTGATTCTAACCTCTCTAAAGTTTAAAGAGGACCAGTTGGAAATAGGCATGTATATAGATCACATTGCATGAAATTTCTTTGCTACACATTCACACTTGATCTATGTTATTTGATTATATTGATATATGTGACCATTGATGAATTTAGTTACGATAAATGTAACGAAAATTGCTTTGATCCTATATTTACATGATTAATGGACGAGATTATTTGGCTATGCTTTTGGTTATGATAGCAAAGTTTTGAACTCATGAAGTATGTATATTTATAAAGTGTAACATATGGGCCCAAGCAGGAGATTGTTGAAAAATAATCTATGCGGGCTCACATATGTGACTGAATGTACAATTACTATTCTAAAGTCTAACCCAACTTAAAGTGATTTAACCAATATTAAGTGATGGGTTAAAAGCATATAATATAAAGTGTGAGATATTATGTGTAAAAACCGTAAACTAAATTTTTAATTTTGTGATGAGTAAAATTGGAAACCACTCATTATCTATTAGGATTGTGGTCCCCTATATACGTATCTTCCTATTCTATCTGTCATCCCATTAACAGAAAAGAAAAAGAGGGACGGCCTCTCATAGAAGTACGTATCATATAGAAAGATTCAAACCCTCTGCACAATCTCCATCAATGGTTTCAGGTTAGTTCTTCTGCTTTTAATATTCTTATTCTTTTGATTTAGCAAAGGATCTATAGTAACATGATTTAGGATTTTATATTAAAGCACTTTTGTAACATGATTAAAATCTAGATTTATAGAGACATAATTTAGATTGTTATCAATGTTTATGCATGTTACTTAAGTGTATATAAAATTCCATTATTTAGGCTTTACAAGTGTTTTACTTTCTTGTGGAATTGAAAGATATATTTTACGACAATTTATAGCAAGATATCATGTAAAAACAAATAAGAACATCGCAATTACACTTGACATGCATCTCAACATATATAATCACGAGAGTTAATGACTTATGCTACGGCACAAATCTTCAACAAATTCAATTCCTCATCTTTTAATTTCTATACGGTATTGATGCGGTTTATTTTTGGTAAACATGTGGATGCACCAGGCGTGAGTTCTTACTCGATTTGTATTGAAGGAGGAGACTCCTATGTAGACGACCCTCGACTGGGCAAACGGTACTGGGGTAGGCGGTATTGAGGTGGAGGTTGATGCTCAGCTCGGATCTTTGGGGCTCGGATTCGAGGGTCTCGTGTACCTGTAGACGGTCTCGGAACACCGGGGTTGGTCCCAGTGGCAGACCCTCCGACGATCTAGTCAGTCACTAATGGAGAGTAACAGTAACTAGGGTTTTAGTGTAGAAATTTTGATTACCTGGAGAAGGAATAGGGGTCTGGTATTTATAGAAGAAGCCAACCGGGTGTACCTGGAGAAGGAGTAGGGGTCTGGTATTTATAGAAGAAGCCAACCGGGTCTGGACCCGGTTGCCCGTGTGGCTGAAGCGGTGGAAAACCGGGCGGTATAGGGCTGACGTGGCAGACGCCGGGGCAGTTTCCGGGCTAACGTGGCAGAGGCCCGGGCGGTTTTCCAGCGCTGACGTGGCAGATCCGAAGGATTAGAAGGGCGCGCATCCTGAGGGGATCCTGTGGCCCAGGACGAGCCACGTTATTCCTGACCCATGTCACAAGCCTCACACTCCTGTAGGGCTGGGTGAGCCAGCCTTGTAGGAGTGACTCTCCGCCTCTGTGGGAAGAGCAGGGGGGATGTTGGGGTAAAAAGTAGGATCCACTATTTCCCGAAGAGGCCAGGGGTAGGAGGAAGGGATCCCTTATTAGAGTTTGCGCGAGATGCTCAGTGTAGAAGAGTCAGAGTGACGCTCGCCGAGCCTTAGGGTCGGCAGACGAGCCCTGGGGGTCGGCCGACGAGCTCCAGGGGTCGGCAGACGATCCCCTCGCTAGTTGGACGAGCGAGGGGATGTCGTGGTCTGTCGGGTCGAAGCTCGGTTTGCCGAGCGTCTGGGGTCGGCAGGCGAGGGCCCTTACTTGTTGGAAGAGTAAAGGGGCGTCGAGGTCCTGTTGGGGCCCGTTTTGTTGAGTACCAAGGGCCGGTGGACGATCTTCTTGCTAGTTGGAAGAGCGAGGAGGAGGCGAGGTCTTCTTCTGGGGCTCGGTTTGTCGAGCACTAGGGGTCAGCAGACGAGTCCTTCGTGACAAGAGGAGGGCTCATGGGGCTCGCGGTGCTATCCGAACTCCGAGCCCCTCTGAATCAAAGGAGGGCAGTTGGGGCTCGCGGTACCATCCGAGCTCCGAGCCACTCTGAATCAAAGGTGACTAGTTGGGACTCGTGGTGCTATCCGAGCTTCGAGCCCCTCTGAATCAAAGGAGGGCTGTTGGAACTCACTGTGCTATCCGAGCTCCGAGCCCCTCTGAATCAAAGGTGGCTAGTTGGGGCTCGCTGTGCTATCCGAGCTCCGAGCCCCTCTGAATCAAAGGTGGCTAGTTGGGGCTCGTGGTGCTATCCGAGCTCCGAGCCCCTCTGAATCAAAGGAGGGCTGTTGGGGCTCGCCGTGCTGTCCGAGCTCCGAGCCCCTCTGAATCAAAGGAGGGCAGTTAGGGCTCGCGGTGCTATCCGAGCTCCGAGCCCCTCTGAATCAAAGGAGGGTTGTTGGGGCTCGCTGTGCTGTCCGAGCTCCGAGCACCTCTGAATCAAAGGAGGGCAGTTGGGGCTCGCGGTTCTATCCGAGCGTCGGCCCTTCTGTGAAAATAGAAGGAAAATTATTGGCTCGCGCTTCTATCCGAGCGTCGACCCTTCAGTGAAATAGAAGGAGAATTATTGGCTCGCACTTCTATCCGAGCGTCGACCCTTCTGTGGAATAGAAGGGAATTATTGGCTCGCGCTTTTACCCGAGCGTCGACCCTTCTGTGAAATAGAAAGGAAATTATTGGCTCGCGCTTCTATCCGAGCGTCGACCCTTCTGTGAAATAGAAGGGAAATTATTGGCTTGCGCTTCTATTCGAGCGTCGACCCTTCAGTGAAGTAGAAGGGAATTATTGGCTCGCGTTTTAGTGCAGAAGTTTTGATTACCTGGAGAAGGAGTAGGGGTCTGGTATTTATAGAAGAAGTCAACCGGGTCTGGACCCGTTTGGGGTCGGGTCTGGACCCGGTTGCCCGTGTGGCTGAAGCGGTGGAAAACCGGGCGGTATAGGGCTGACGTGGCAGATGCCGGGGCGGTTTCCGGACGGACGTGGCAGAGGCCCGGGCGGTTTTCCGACGCTGACGTGGCAGATCCGAAGGATCAGAAGGAGCGCGCATCCTGTGGCCCAGAACGGACCACGTTATTCCTGACCCATATCAGGTATCTCCCTCTCAAGTTGTTCCAAATGATCAAAATTTTCAGAGAATCACCTTTTAAAATGTATGAAATTCAAAATTATTACACTTGGGATGCATCTCAACAAGCTTCTTCAAGTTCATCAATAATTACAAACAAATCTAATGCCGCCTCTCTTAATTTCAATACGATATATCCTATACCCATGCTGTACATAAGTTTTGCTCCACTGCCCTTGCTCATATCCACAGTATCTCAACTTTATGAGCTCTGTTTGCTGTAAGGAGCTCAGAATCTGATCAACTCATTTATCTATGGTCCATCCACTCCATTAGAGCATCCCCGTTCAGTTTGCTATTTTAGCAAAATGGCAATTTTTTTTTAGCAAACCTGCGTTGCACTCGTTTGCTGTTTTGCCAAAAAATAAGAATGAAGCCACCATAACTTTTCATATTTAAAAAACAATTTGAGAATTCTCAAAATATAGAGAACAAAACATGTTGTTCTGTCCTTATTTTTTTATATAATAAAATCAGACGGTACAACATGTACACTTCTAAAATTTTATATTATTTTTTTGATTCTTTTAAGTATGGAACAACTTGTTAAAAGATTGGACGGGACATGTTGTCCCGTCTGAAGAGAAAAATTCTCAAACAGGATAACATGTCCCGTTTGAGCAGCTCCCTATCACTTTCACACCATAAATTAACCCAATTTAATTGAATTTAGTGTTAATTTAATAGTTAATTAATTTACCAATGATATTTTAACGACTAGACAAAACTTAATTCTCAAACAAACTTAAATTTCAAAAAAATCATGCTAAGGAACAATATGTCTCGTGCGCTCAATTTTTTTTGAAAAATTGTCAAAATATAGCAAATAACGAGTGTAGAGTATGAGTATCGTTATTTTGCTATTTGTCATTTTTATCATTTTGCTATAAAATAACAATGACAAAGTGTGGATGCTCTTATAATGTTATCAAAACAAAACAAAAAACAATCCACTCCATTGTACACTCCCACAATAAATCCCCATATTATTGCATCTCTATTATTCACACAGCATTTACAGGCTAATAAATAGTACTCCACTTCCGAACCTTTCTGTAACATTCCAAACACGCCCCAATGCGTCCCATGTGCCGCGATAAGCATTCAACTTCTCAACCACGCGCATTAATCGTGCAAACGAGCCACATAAAAACGCGGAAGGACCCAAAGCGACGGATGGCATATCCAACTCCCCCCAACTCCTCTTCCCTCCCTCCACTCCCCAACACACCAAACACAAAATCCATCCAATCAAAACCCCATATCCACCAATTACGAACCGTATCCCGTATTTGAAATACGTTTTACGCGACACAGCGGATCCCGTACTCCCTATCTTGTCTGCAAATAGAAGGGGGCGGTAGTGAATAGCGACGACGTAGGGCTTTGACTTAGAACGCTCTTAACCTTTTCCTCAAACGGTGGAGTAATTAATTGTCGTGACGTGTCGTCGTTTTGGATTTGGTGCGTGGTAAAGACGAGGGGGATCGTAAAGACCCTTGCAGGCTAAGCAACGGACTCTGTGAATTGATTGGGGATTTTGACATTTGGAAGGAGGAGTAATGAGCATAGAGAGAGTGATAGAGGGACTGCGAGGCTTTGGTTCCCTCTCTCTCTCTCTCTCTCTCTCGTTTTCTGAGAATCAATCAATTGTTGTTTATGGGGTTTCTTTGATCTCAATTTGAGGTAATCTTTGCTTTGATGTTAAGATCTCCCCTTGTTGGTTTGTCATAGTTGAGATATTAGGGTTTGTGTTTTGTTTAGCAGAAATGGGGACGGTTGGGGAGAACTGCCATTTCTTTCCTCTCACCAGCTTGCAGATTGGGTGAGTAAGAAGAATTTATTTGGCATTTTGTTTGAGTTTCCAAAGGTTGCGTTGTTTGATTCAGCACTTTTTTCTGGTTAATTTGAGCAGTTGTAGTTGAAATTAGGAGTACAAGTATGGAGATTATTTGGTTAATTTGATAGAGGGTGTAAGGCTCTGCGTTGAATTGATGTAAGAATTGCTTTCTACATGAGAATCCTATGAACTAGATGATTGACTTTCTGTACGTGAAATATATATTTTTTCCAAATATTGTGTTTGGTAATTAATGGTATTAAACATGCATTAGAGTCTTCTTAACAGCTGTTACAACCCTTTCGAACAATTTGTTCTGATCATAATACTTTTTTAGGAAGAAAGTTGAATGAACCTAAAGATGCTAGGATATTTTTCTAGTTAATGTATGTACAATATTTTCAAAGATGCTAGGATATTTTTTTGAAGCATTTAGATGTGATCAAAAAGAAAAATGGAGTGCAGTGCATGAACCTAAGTAGACACGGACTGTAGAAATTAACAGAAGTCCTCGTGTTTAATGGTTGATGAAAGAGGTGATCTTTGAGGCTGTGGTTGGTTAGCATACAAGACTTACAATCGGGGCACACAAAATTTTATAAATTGTTAGTGAATCATCTCATAAAGAACTTCTGAGTTTGCTTAATATCTTTTTGGAAGGTTTTCAAAATATGAGTTTGTAGTGGATTCCTAACTTCATATATTCGGTTTGGATTTCGTCAATCCTTTCCTTATATTAGAGTCTTTGGATTATTTGCAAACTGATTTTATTCACAGGAAACAAAGAAAAAACACAAACATTGACCAAACGGTCCAAGCAAATGCAAGGTCATATATGGTACAGCCATTTCCAACCTACCTATGTTTCTTAAAGCTATTTGGCTTATTGAATGTCAAAAATATTCTACTAGTATTCGATCGCCATGGCTTGACAACAGATGATTGAGGTGACTAAGGACAAGAAGCTCCCAATTAATGTAGCCAAAACACATGATTGAGCCCTGCACGGAACCAGGATTGAGTCGAGTGATGAATCGTCTTAAACTCGATTGCCATGGAGACTCCCTTTAATACTTGCTTGAGATGCCAGTGAGTGAATGAGGACCGTAGTGACGTTCATGAACAGATAAGGGAAGCCCTTGAGCAAGGAAACCCCATTCGATTGCCACTGATTGACAGACTAGAAAAGGGGTTGAGCCCCAAGTGCCAGGGGAGGATGGAATTCCTTCAAATAACTTAATTAATGGAGAGATACAAAAGACCTATTTTTTAAGTACGGATTATTTGTCAAAGAAAATTAGAGTGCGCTATAAGAAATTAATTGGTCAGTTGGGTATTCGAGCCTCAAAAACTCGTTAATTTAAAGATTGGTTGATTTTTTTTCCTTAGTTATTCTTTAGTTAATAGTATATTATATTTTTCATTTTGATGAATCTCATTTTGATAAATTCATGGAATAATGAATTATGGAAGAAAAGATATGACTGTACCGGCTACAAGAAAAGATCTTGCAATAATCAGATATCACTAATTGCAGTAATTATTGCATGCCACAAATATTCTAGTATTGCAAGAATCAGATATTGCTAATTTGACCCCTCCATGCTGATTATAAATAAGTCTTCTTGGGTTTCTTTTTACGTATCCCAAAGTTTGTTTTCCCTCAGGCGAGTGCACACACACATGTGCATATACACACCACCCACCACAATAAAATAAAATAAAACTAAGCACGCTCCATTTTGGGAAGGAGCATGGGTGGATCTGGGCCAAAGCAGCACAAACAACTGCTTTGGGCCCCACATTTTTTAAGTATTTACAATGCTTTAAAAAAATGTAATTGTTTTCAGATAGCATTAAACTGTATTATCTAAAATTTGAAACAATAGTTGGCTTATTAGCTCATTTGGTTAGAGCATTGTGCTAGTAATGCTAAGGTTGCATGTTCGAAACCTGCATGGGCTAATTAATTTTTCAATTATTTTTTAATTTTTAAACTAATTATTTTTCACATAACCATATATGCTATTTTAAAATTTTATGATTAATATTATTTTTCACTTAGCCATTCATGCCACTCTATGATTTTTTTCCCGTGTTCTATGGTATATCATATTTACATATTTATGATAAATTTCTAACCAAATCTTCAAGTGCATATGGTTATTGTATATTTTAAGCTTGCAACTAGTATTCTCATATGCATATAATCATCATCAAGTCATTCTAACCGTGTTCTCTAATATATCATATGTACCTCTTTGCTATAATGCAGTCTTCAAGTACATATACATGTGCATCATCAACTAGAATAAAATCACTGCCGTTTCTTCCTGCCTTAAACAAGTTCTCAAATTGTGCATTTTGCAAGTTAACAAAAAGAAAATGACAATTATTTAAATGCAAACATGCCATTCTGACCATTTTTAATCTTTTTTTTAAACTACTTATTTTTCATGACATTTTAGCATTTTATGATTAATATTATTTTTCACTTAGCCTATTCATGCCACTTTGTGATATTTTTTCAATGTAATATGGTATATCATATTTACCTGTTAATGATAAATTTCTAACCAAATTTTCAAGTGCATATGATTATTCTATATTTTAAGCTTCCAACTAGTATTCTCATATGCATATATTCATCATCAATTCATTCTGACCATGTTCTCTAATATATTATATTTACTACTTTGCGATAATGCAATCTTCAAGTGCATATACAAGTGCATCATCAACTCATCAACTAGAATAAAATTACCGTCGCTTCTTCGTTAGAATTTACTGTAAACAAGTTCTCAAATGAGGCCTTTTGCAAGTGGACAGAATAAAAACGACAATTATTTAAATGCAAACATGCCATTCTGACCATTTTCAATAATTTTCATTTTATTTTTTAAACTAATTATTTTTCACATAGCCATACATGTTATTTTAGCATTTTATGATTAATATTATTTTTTTACTTAGCCCATTCATGTCACTCTGATATTTTTTTAATGTTCTATGGTATATCATATTTACCTGTTTATGATAAATTTTTAACCAAATCTTCAAGTGCATATGGTTATTCTACATTTTAAGCTTCCAACTAGTATTCACATATGCATATATTTATCATCAATTCATTCTCACTGTGTTCTCTAATATATCATATTTACCTCTTCGCGATAATGCAATCTTCAACTAGAATAAAATCACTGCTACTTCTTCTTTAGAGTTTGTCCGAGTTTCTTTTTGCCATTACGCATTTTATGTAAAATGTATTCGTTATCAGTTAAATTTTTTTTGAAAGCATATATATAATTTGTTTTCATTTAAATAGTTTGTCCTTCAAGGTTCAAAGTTTGTTTGCATTTAAATAATTGCCATTTTTATTTTGTCAACTTGCAAAAGTCTCCATTTGAGAACTTGCTTAGGCCCCCCCTGAAACTAGGGATGGCATTCGGGCCAACCGGGTTGGATCGAAACCCGCGGGTTTTGACCCTGGGCCGAGCTTTTGCGGGCCGGGCTGGCAACAGTGGCGGACCGGGCCGGGACGGGCCTCGGTAGGAAAATGCCGGCCCAGACCTGGCCCCTGGCTCGGGGGCCGGGCCGGTTCGTTGTGGGTTCGTGGGTTAGACGGGCTTTTCATATTTTTTTTGAGTGTACAAAGATAAAAGGAAAGAAAAATAGTGAACAATTGGGTTGTACACTTGTACACATAGATAAAAAAGAGATTCATAAATTAAATTATTTTTATGAATTACAAAATTTCAAATGAATCAAATAGATAAGTAACATACAAAAATGAAAATGAAAACAAAAACAAAAACAAAAACGAAAATGAAAATGAAAACACAAACAAAAACGAAAAAATCAAAATCAAAATCAAAATCAAAATCAAAATCAAAATCAAAAAATAATTAATTCCTTTGAAAATAAAATTACCAGAGCTTTCTTAGGATCGAAACCACGACAAACCCAAACTCAATGAACTAATTTGCATGCACTAGCCAAGAAATCCAACCTAAAACTATATTTCATTAAATTTTGATAGTATATATATATATATATATATATATATATATATATATATAGGGTAAAAGGGATATGAGCAACTTGCTCATTTAGTAAATGAGCAATTGATTATGTGGCATGCATGTGATACATTGGACAACTAACCCTTTTAAGGATTTTCCAATCACATGTATGCCACATCATCAATTGCTTATTTACTAAATGAGCAAGTTGCTCATACCCCTTTTCTCCATATATATATATATATATATATATATATATATATATATATATATATATATATATATATATATATATATATATGGCAAATGCTCCATTGAAAATGGGTTTAGTTTTCACGGGTTGGAAAATACGAATCTAAGCCATTGGATCGCTCGTGATCGCGATCAGCGGCTCAGATCGAGCCCCTATCACCCGTTTCAATTGTTGAGCGGAGGGTTATTTTGGGAATTTCGTCCCAAATAACTCTTCGCCTCACTGATTCTAAAAGAATGATATAACTTAGGCCGTTGTTGGGAACAACGGCCTAGGCTATAAAATTTTATAGAAATTTATAGAAATTTTATAGCCTAACAACGGCCTAAGTTATAAAAATTGAGAACAAGGCCGTTGTTCCAAACAACGGCCTATGATTCAATTTTTTATAATCTAGGCCGTTGTTCTCAACAACGGCCTTGTTCTCAAATTTTATAACCTAGGCCGTTGTTCCCAACAACGGCCTAGGTTATATCATTTTTTTTCAGAACGAATCAGGCAAAGAGTTATTTGGGACGAAATTCTCAAAATAACCCTCCGCCACTTGAGTCATATTGGGTGATGGGCGGAGGCGATCTGAGCCGCTGATCGAGATCATGAGTGATCCAATGGCTCAGATTCGTATTTTTCAACCCGTGAAAACAAATCCATTTTCAATGGAGCATTTGCATATATATATATATATATATATATATATATATATAATTAAGACCATTTGAAGTAGAAAACTTTTAGTCCCACATTGGTGAGATTAGAGAAGTGAGGAGGTGGACTTTGCTATAAATAGCTAGGGTCAGGGTTGACAAATTGAGTAATGAGTAGTGATCAGTTAATTTTGATGTTTACACTGATTTTTATAAAATTTTGAAATATTTTACTATATATATATATATATAGGGAAAGCTTCGGTTGAGCACTACTCTAGTGCTCACCGCGTGAACACTAGGCTTTAGGGCGTTCATATCGAAAATCCGAACCGTTCACATTGATCTACATATCTAAATTAGTCTAAATATGTAAAATCAAATCATTTGAAATTTATTTGCACATCCATCATGTGAATATAAAAACAATGATTTTCAGCCATTCAATTTTGTAACACTTCAATGAATGGGCAAATGAATTTCAAATGATTTGATTTTACATATTTAGACTAATTTAGATGTGTAGATCAATGTGAACGGTTCGGATTTTCGATATGAATGCCCGAAGGCCTAGTGTTCACGCGGTGAGCACTAGAGTAGTGCTCAACCGAAGCTTTCCCTATATATATATATATATATATATATACTTTGTAGTATACATATACTTTGCAGTATTAGCACACAAATTTAATTTTTTATAAAAAAAATTCAAATTGGCCAACGGCTTGCAGGCCAGCTTGGAACGGACCGGGCCGGTTCAATCCAATCCCGGATCTGGCCGGGCTGGGCCGGATTTGGGCTTTTAGGGGCAAATGGTGAACCGGACCAGCCCGCGTCTGTTGGACGGGTTGGCCCCGGTTCAGCGCGGGTTTGGCCGGGCCGGGCTGGGCCTGATCGAGGACCGAGCGGGCCGGGCCGGTCTCGGGCCAGTCTGGCCCTAATGCCACCCCTACCTGAAACTCAGATACGCCTTTTTTGTTTTTTTCGTATATTATTTCTGAAACCAACATTCATCTTTGTCGTCATATGGTCAAATTTGCAAAAATATAGCGTCTGCTATGGAGCATGATTCACTGTTCGTAAATTGAGACTGAAGTCCAATTGACATTTCACTACCTTTGGCAACCTTTGATGATTACGTGGAACGAAAAGTTATGCATTGAAACTAGAAGGCTGTCTAGGAAGAAGGAAGTCCCTAATTTTATTTTATTTTTGGCGTAAGAAGTCCCTAATTTTTGTGCATTGATCTTCAGACTATCAAAACAATTGTTCTAAGCAAAGTACCGACACAGTCAATTTCAGGGTTTTTTGTTCTGTTGCAATGTTTATATTGAAAATCCACTTGTTGTATTTTTGTTTGAGATTCCACCTAAAGCTAGTGATCAATCTTCTTCCAACTACTAATAACTGACTGAAGGTTGTAATATATCTGTGTACTTAACAGGGATTTGCAATCATACCTTTCACACTTGACTCTTTTTTTACCTCCTGAGAGTAAGAAGCTCCATATTTTGGTGGACAATCGGCCGTGGTTAATTGACCAAGAAGTGCGGTCTGCTCACCTATGGCAGCTAATGGTGACCAAGGTTGTGAACAACCTAAAAATGTTATCTTTTATCTTTTATCATCACATTGTAGTTGGTTGAGTTATTTAGCTCAAAAACTGTGTGCATCTTTTCAGTCGAGGCTGTCTCCTTTTGCAAACACCAGGGCTAGAAGAGAGAAAAAAGTTGTTGGTAAAAAGCTTGATTTTGCAAACTGTTCTAGATCCAAGCCCATCAAGAAGAAACAACTCTATAGATGGTTTTCGTTGGTTGATGTTGCAATTTGCCAAAGAAGGGCCCTGCTGCCAGTGAAAAAGCTGAAGGACTCTTTTCTGCTGAATAAGGAATTGCATCGCACCTTATTTGGATTTATTGTATTTGAGATTGCATGGTCTGATGTGCGGGGCATCAACTATCTTAATGAACTACAGGTGGTGTTACTCTTCTTTTTTTAAAATCAATTGCCAGCACTTGCTGAAATTAAATACCTTGCATTATTTTTGTTCCTCTATTGTTTGTTCAAAGATACATTTTATTTGCAGACGGATACATCAATGGCATTGGAGGCTAAATCAATGAAAAGGTGGGAATTTGATAGCGTTGAGCAAGCTTTGAGCTGCATTTCTACATGGTACTCAGGGACAAACTATGACCATTTTATTTTAAAAGAGTATCTGGATAGAGTCTCAAATAAAGGTATTTTTCTTTTTAACTATAATCCTTGATTTTCCTTCTCCTTGCCTTTTCTGGATTATTTCTTTAGGAGAAATTGTTGGGTTGCTTAACTTGAACTGTATAGTAAGGTAGGCATCTCTGACCTACCAACTGGCATTCTAGGATTTGGCGGGTTAATTTCAGGTTAATAACCTGATTTAAGTTGTAAAAATGTGAATTAGTGTTCATGGTGATCAATTTCTTCTTTGAAGCTATCATAATTATGGTGGTGGTGGTGGTTTAATTAATTCGTTCCTTATTACTCTATTCTCATCTGTAGGGGATGTATTCTATGATGCCCAGGAGGATTTGCCGTTGGTTACTCCTATTACTAGTGCCAGTGAATGTGGAAGTGATGATGATGCTTTTGTAGCTGATGGGTTTTATGATGATCCTTGCACTCCTCCAGTTTCTGGTCCTTACAAGAGGAGAAAGATAATGAAATCTTCTATTGAGGTAAATGAAGTTCCTGAGGAAGTACGTTCTGAGGTAGTGAGCTCACCAACATTATCAGCATCTTCATCTTTCTCTGATAACCTTGAGAGTGAAAATACAAGATTAACTGAGGCTGCCAGTTACAAGGATGTTCTGATTTTGTTTAGGTTTAATGATCCCAAACTTCCATTTAAGTTGAAGGAGCTAATTATGTCTGATCTGAGGTTGCTTACTTTGTTAGAGTATGGCCTTCCTTCTTGGGTTATATTTCTTCAGTCTTACCCGGTATTCTGCAAAATTTATCGCCCATGGATGTGCCCTCTAGCAAGAGCTTTGTATGTTGTGATGTCTGTGATCACTGTGCTTATTGGGTTTTATGACCTTTATAAGAATGTTCCCTTACTGAAGGCTACTGCTTCACACTTGTTTGGGCCCTTTTTTGATTGGATTGAAACTTGGGAAATGATATCAAGAATCAAGTATTTAGGGACCATGCTTTTTCTGCACAACTTTGAGAAAGCTGTCAAGTGGCTGCTTATGGTCACTCGTGCTACTAGGTCACTGCTTTCATTTCTTATGATGCCAGTTACTGGGCCTATCATGGAGATTTTAGAGTTCATTCTTCCCTTCTGGAACATATGCCTTGAAACAGTTGAGGGCATGTTTTCTTTAGTATGGGTTATAGTGGGATCTTCCTGCAGTGTAGTAAGGGGCATACTCGAGATTCTGGTTTGGCCTATGTGGCTCATCTTTGGTGTTGTTTGGAGCATTGGTATGATTTATACAGACATTTTACTTACTCATATTATTCATCTTTTTCCCCTCATATTATTGCATTCTTCAATTTATAACATGATATTCATTTTACTACACAGCAACATCGGTCATATATCCAACAGTTTGGGTCTTCTGGGAAATTTTAATCTCTCCGGTGCGCTTGATTTTCACAGTGTCCAGTCTCATTCTTATGTTTTTCTCCGAGGCTTACTACTTTGTAAGGGATAGCTGGTCGTCTTTGAGTAGTATCTTTCAATTGGCATCTGCATCCAATGAATCAGTTGGTGCTTATGAAGCTTCCATGTGGAGATCCCTCTGGAATGACCTTTTCTCTCAGGTTAGCAGACAATATTGCTTATGCTCAATGATATTGTAATTCTTGCATATATTATTTTTATTTTGATATTTTCTTTACTAGGTTTTTCGTGCGTTGCGAAGTATTCTGTATGGCTTCGTTGCTTTTTTCACAACCTGCAATCGGCATCGTTTGAGGTATAACCCACACTGAGTTCTATGCTTATTTTGCTTCTTTCTAGGAGTGTTTTATTTCGTTCCAACCATTGCTGAGCTCTCTACTGGATAATTCCTTGTATCCAGTCTGCTGCTTTACCGAGATATTCAGTGGCTACTTTCTTTTGCATCATGTGTATGACATGCAATTGCAGATCACCCTGTTTTCTGTGATTTGCAACATAAATTACATTCAGTTGTATATAAGCAATTTTGAACTGTCAACATCAATGTCCAGACTCTAGACCTTTGAAACTCTTTGAGAGCAAATCACTTGTGATTTGCGTAGCATTTATATATATCATTAAACCATTGGTAAACTTGGTCTGCTGGTGTACGACACCCATTCAAGTTGATTAAATAATATCCAGGGGACCTTGATTCGTTACACTTTATGCATTCTAATTTTATATGTAGGTATTTATCATAACCTAGAAATTGGTTCAGACTCCACTGTGCCTCGTTTTTGTGTTATTACCCGTTCCTCGTATATCGAATACAGTAGCTTTCAGCACCATCAAAATCCGTTTTATATCTCTTATTACACTGTAGTCTAACATTACCACCTGTGAAGATGATCTACTGCAGTCCTCATTGCTGCACTTTGAATTTTGTTCTGGCTTTATTTTGTTTCTGCGGCATCAGGATTCTTTTTTTAGGGGTATTTATCTGCGCCCCTATGTTTGTTAGGGAAAAAGAGAAGATCTTGTTAAGTCTTCGACACTATCAACACAAACCACCAAGCAAACTAGATCACATCAATCACACAAAGCACATAAAAATTGTGTCCTAGCTGGGGCTTTCGCCTTAATCCGGGGGAGGAAGAACCCGGATGTTATTTCAATTAGAGAAGATATAAGAATGTTACAATTCTCACGACGACTCTTTCTCAAGTCTAATTAGAACTTGCTTGATATTTACAATGGAGAAATCTCTCACCCTCGCTGATGAAGTACTCTCTTCTATTCGGTACTCAATAGAATCATATCGTTTTAGGAGTCGTTACATTTGATTATATTGAGATCTATAGAAACCCTAACCCACTCTTCTAGTTTCATACACTTGATACACTAATCACTCGATTACTACTGAAGAGATAACCCTGCATTGAGAGCCGTACGATCTGACTTGAAGATGAAGTTGGGCTTCTCACGAATACCCAAACCCAAATACCCATTAGCACCGCATACGGTCGACTCACCCCAAGATGCGGACGACTATCCCCTCGCGGTAAAACACCCTGTACAGTCGGGCGGTCGACCGCAACCTGCTCCGCTGCTGCTGACTGCTGCTGCTGACTGATGTTTTACATCTAGAAATTAAACCCGTCTGACAAATTAAACATGTGTATTATTTACATTAGTGTATTATATATCAATTTCTAGATGTACTACAGGAACTAAACCCATCTAGCTGACTAGAACCATAACAAACAATGCTGACTGATGTTTTACATCTAGAAATTGATATTTTTGTCATTCGCTTCGATCCTTCTGTTCGCTTCATCGTCTTTTTCGTGTATGCAAGACATACAAACCCAACAATGTTTACTACATTTGCTATAGTTACTCCTCGCTGGAACCTGTTTGTTTGGGAACTGTTCAAAGGAACTAATGGCTTTCATCCTTAATTTCTCTTGTCTTTGCTGCTTAGGAGTTTGCATCACTGGACATCTTTTTCTACTACTAGATTATACATATATTGTTATGCAAAAGTGTAAAGATTTGTAAAATTTAAGTGTTTTACTTTATTTAGCAAATCTCACAGCTCTCAAAGGAAAGGACTTGAACGAATTATTCACTTGTTATTTGTTCTAATTGATATTTTACATCTAGAAATTACCAAAAAAATAAACACCTTTTACTAGATTATTCCTATTGGATCTTTGCTGAATGTTCAATTCCTGTGGTACAAATACTTTTGAGCATTGTTTGTTATGGTTCTAGTCTTTCGTCTAGTTGATGCTACTGGGGTCTGAAGTTTTCTGTATGAATCAATTGAATTATGCAAGTTGGATATAATATGTTCAGATGAGAATTTAATATATAGTAACCATAATTTGATGTTTACTTTTCTGGGTTCCATGCAGTATCTACAATCATATCCAGGAGCTTCTTCTTCGGTTATCTCATGTTTCATGTAGTTCAGATTCTCTACATGGTTGGCAGAGACAAAGAGATAAAATATCTGTAAGTTTTATCAGATTCTGTATTAGAAGTTCTGTTTTGCTTGGAACAGTTGTATTATTTTCAAAAGATTAGGATCCATTCAATTCAGTATTTTTCTTTTATGAATTTGAACTTTAGAAGTATATGAGAGAATCTCCTGCAAGGAATTTACTATAAATTGTAGGATTCCTTTCTATCATGTGAATTTCACATTACTTGTTTGAGTGGACCTCTCGAATTGTTGCAAGAAATATGACAGCTCAGGAATATTATACTGAATGTTTTTATACTGAATGTTTAGGACGTTGATTTTTGATAGAATAATTTATCGGAAATATGCATACCAAGAAAAAAAAATGCCTTTTAAATAAAAAACTTTGTTAGGAAAAATAATATTTAATTTGTCTATTTATGGTAATCCTGATTGATATTTTCCCATGACTATACTTTTTCAGCATATATTTATTTAAGCATTTCTAATCATTGTTTTTTTTTCTTCCGACAGTTCAAAGAAAGTCAAGAATCTGTGGACAGGTTAGTTTTCGTATCTCTTCAATGCTCTCGAATTATTATGTGAATATAATTCAAATTTGCATATTATTAAGTGATCATTTATTCTTTGCAGGAATAGGTTGCAATCCCAACAATTGCAGAGACGCCGAACCAGAAAATCTAAAGAGGATGTATATTAACAGGTGAAAAGTCAATCAACTTGTTTGCTTTGAGTTAGATGTGTAAATAGTTGGTAAACTAACCACTAGAAACTTCTATTGGAGTTTACAATGAAATGGTCATCTTCCATATATTTGTGTATACCTTGTAATATCCTAGCAAATGTAACTTACAGATGTATACCTACCATAACATAAATATCTTAATTGGCTAACCATACCTCGACGGTATGAGTGATGGGGGCATTCCTTCGTTTACTAAACTAATACATAATCGCTTGTAAATATTTTGGAAGAGAGGGGAAGAGAGGGCTCTCAGAGGGGAGATGCGTGTTCAGCTATGGACTCAATTCTTTTGTTGTAACATACCATTTAATATTATATGAGTTTACTTTAGGTGTGTGAATTCTGTTTTTAGCAGACTGGTGTTTGCCTCTCTATTTCAGTCCTTCAATTCATGAAATATGCAAGGTAGCATTGTAGTTCAAAAAAGGAGGAAAGAAAATTATCTTCATGATCTTTGGATAAAGGGGCACATCCTGAAAGAGGTGGATCCCCCCTCAGGACAGTATAAGATTTTCCTTGTCTCAATTCTATTATAATTTTTTATTAGCTGTTGTTGGTCAAGGCTTTCTTGGGATTATGGGTTTTGATTTTGGTGGTGTTATAAAGTGACGAACACCAAATATCACAAACGCGAGTTACCATTTTTTTTTTGGTGCTAAACACAGATATGTAGAATGTTTTCGTAGTACTTTGTAGAATTCTCAGGAATACAGAAGTTGATTCTTTCTTTGTCTTTCAAATTTGAGAGCTAAGTTTAAGATTATCATCATCATTGGAAAAATGTTCTATTCATTTGAGATTCTATGTACCTTCGCATTTCAGCCAGCTTTTATGTTCTATGCTGTTTGAAGAGTTCACAAATAATGCATGTGGTTACCTCAAACATGAGGCTAAAGGAGTTTCCCCACAGCAAAATTTCTGTAATTCAGCCAGCTTTTATGAATTTCCGTTGCCAACCTTATTCGAAGGTAATTTATAATTTGCAAACATGTATATTATATACATTAGTTTATGTCCATTCTTCACTTCCATAAAGAATGAAAGTGTTCTTGGGCTTGAAAACAAGGAGATGCTAGTGAGATCTCATCATGCTAGCTATTTCCAATTATTACAGAGGTATCGTCTAATTATAGGAACAATTCAATGTTTTTTTCATGAATTCCATATATTTTGTAGTCTATATAAAAGTTGACACTCAGGGCTGGAGAGCCTTTGGGTTTTATCAGAATTTGCACATCAGGTTCATTTGAAAAACGGGGCGGATCGGTGTGGAAGATTCATTTTGAATAAAGAGCTACATATTCCACCCTTTCATGAGTTGAGTTACAATTCGGTGGTTATATGGAGGGTTATTTAGAGCAGTCTTGAGAGAAATAACACATCATTTCGTCTCATATAATTTTATACACTATGAATATGGATTGAACTATCTCACAATTCTAAACCTAGCTCAGAGCATCCACAATCGTTGATAGTGAAAATATGCATAAATGGATAAATGGAAATAGCAATGTTGCGTTTTGCTGCAGTCGTAGAATGCTATTTTTTACCTTTTTAAAATAAAACAATAAGAGACGGTACTTCATGTTCCATCGGAGAGGGAAAAAAAAAAATTAAAAAACATTTAGAAACGGTGGGATGACATATCATATTCCGTCGTAGAGAAGAAAAAATAAAATAAAATAAAATAAAAATAAATAAATAAATAAATAAATATATATATATATATATATATATATATATATATATATATATATATATATATATATATATATATATATATATATAAAGGTGCGACGACATTTCAAGTGCCGTCCGAGGGAAAAAAATCCCTCGAAGTGCAAAAAAAATATAAAAAATTACAAAAAGTTACAAAAAAATTACAAAAAATTACAAAAACAATACAGAGGGGGTGGGACGGCACTTCAAGTGCCCGTTCGAGAGAAGTGGGGTTTTTTTATTATTTTTTTTATTACGAAATTAAATTTTTTTTGGAGGGACGGCACTTCAAGTGCCGTCCGACCATTAAATTTTTTTTTTTTTGGTGCGACGGCATTTCAAGCTCTGTCTCTCATATATGCATATTTCTCATTTCGATTTTCATTTATAGCAATCTCCTGTAGCGATTTATGCATAATATGCATATCTGGCCAACGACTGCAACGCTCTTTTTGACCAAATATGCATATTATGCATATTTAGCAAACGACTACAGATGCTCTCACATGCCATTTTAATGGAATAGCCGAACCCTTGGAACATACTAGATCCCTACAGAAAATTTCTTTCCAGTGGAGCATGGCTTTCTCAGATTTGGCATGATTAAATTCTATTATACGAAGGATAGCCGTTTTTTTCTTCCATTTTAAAAAAATTTTAGTTAAAAAAATAGCCGTTGTTAATAATGTAAAACTGTAACTTGATTAGCAATAAGTATAATGATTATACAAATCATATCATAAATGAAACAAGTATAGAAAGATATGGTGAGGGTTCCGTTAGAGCACCTGTAGTCGTCTGCTAAATACTCAAAATATGGAAAAAATGAAAAGAAAAAACAAAGTCGCTGTAGTCGTCTGCCAAATACCCAAAATTTAGGTGTCGCATGAACAGGAGCGTGCCAAATATGGAAGACAGTTTGACAAATGCCAAAATATAGCCGGACAAAAGATAATCTTTTGTCCGAAACGTGGGACGACAAACAAAACACCGTCGCTTCAATTTCATATACAACAAATTCGACAGACGGAGGATATTATTCCGTCTGATTAATTAAATTTAAAAAAAATAAAAATTTGACGGACGGTACATTATGTACCGTCCAAGACATTTGTGCAAAAGGCCAAATTGCCTAGGAATCTTCCGTCCAAGGCATTTGGCAGGTTTCAAATTTTTTTTTTTCTTTTTTGGGTCCTTTTGTGCATTCTGTTATGTGTTTTTTTTTAAAATTTTTTTTTTGTCCTTCGTCCCTCACTTCAATGCATTTATAATTTTATATATTTTTTTTTATTTAAATTTTAGAGACGAAAGATAATCTTATCTACGAAAGATATCGTCTGACTCATATTTTGAATTTTGACTACTACAGTACAAACCTATTTTTTTATATTTTTATTTAGGGTAAAAGGGATATGAGCAATTTGCTCATTTAGTAAATGAACAATTGATTATGTGGCATGCATGTGATACATTGGACAGCTAACTCTTTTAAGACTTTTCCAATTACATGTATGCCACATTATCAATTGCTTCTTTACTAAATGAGCAAGTTGCTTATACCCTTTTTCCTTTTATTTATCAAATATCTAAAATATGACTCAAGATGGCTACAATGCTCCTAGAATGGAGACATTGATCCCTCATCCCTGACGACCACACCGCATGTGATGTGTGTGCTACGACAATGAACGCATTATTACTAGTACTACTGTACTAGTTAGTGCCATACGCATTTCCCATATTCCAAAGTGAAACAGCCTTTAGCTGTACCATTTCTTGTCGTTAATACTGTAGTAGTAGTTTACAGCTAAGCTTCTTGGATTTTATATCGACCAGATTTGACCTTTTTCACCCTCAAGAGGCCTCAGAAAATGGTAAATGACAAGCGGATCCCTCTTAGACCATCTCCAACCCAGCGCTATTTTGGCGCTGAGTTGGCAGATGGCGTTGGAATTCATCTCCAACCCATCGCTATATTCAGCGCTATAATAGCGCAGGTTGGGTTGGGATGAACAGTGGCGCGCCATATATGGCGCGCTACTGTTCACCCAACGCCAAAATTTTTTTTTTTTTTTTTTTTTTTTAAAACCCCTAAAAGTTTTGTAATTTGTAATTAAACTCTTATTAAATATTTTCTTAACAAAGTTAATTACATTCTACTCCCAGAAATAAAAATTTAATTTTTTTGCATTCTATTGAAGATTATTAATTAAATATTAAGTATATTTAATATTTATAAAATAATACGAAATGTCAATTACAATATATATAAACTTCGTACATTTTAAGACGTATTAATTAAAATCTCATAAACATTCAAATAAAAAACAATACAAACAATACAAACTTCGTACATTTTATTTTCTAAAGTATTATATTATTTGTAGAATGGTCAATTTATAATAAAATATTATTTATTAATGTTAAATATTGAGGCATATTATTGGATCACTACATAAATTTTTTTTTGTTTGTGGCTAATTGGTTAAATAGGTAAATAGTGAGGAGTTAGAAGAGAATTAATTTAAAAAGTAGATAAAAAAGAATATGCTGAGAATATTCCTTTTTGGAGTTAGAAATGGAGTTATGGGTTGGAGATGAAGTTACTGTTTGATGTGACAATTACTCCATTTTGGAGTAAAAGTTGCTCCAAAATGGAGTTATGGGTTGGAGATGGCCTTATATAGTACTAGTTGTGTTCGTACTATGACAGCTAACGATCACTTGATTTTCTAACAGGAGACTGCGTGTGAATAATTAGGCATTTAAGTTTGCAAACTTTTCTTTAGGCGTCCAACTAAGGGCCCTGTTTCAAAGAGTAATTTTACAGTAGGAGAAGAAATCCATTAGAAAAAAATACCGTTTAATGTTATATTTGGAATTACAAGCCTAAACGAGAGTGGATGCTCTTCTAACTGGAGTCATTCATTGAGTCAGGTGAAGCTCCTCGCCTAAGACCATCTCCAACTATGCTAGCTATCTCTCAATTTTAGCCAAAATAGCTAGTTTAGAGATAAAAATCTGCTCCAACGGAACTCGCCAAAGCACTCGCCAAAATAGAAATATCATATTCACTCGCCAGATCTGGCGAGTTTGTATTGCTCGCTAAAAAAATCAGGGAGAAAAAAATCGCGAGAGAAAAAATCGCGTGCGATCAGACTTGGAAAAAAGATCGCGATTGGATCAGATGTAGAAAAAAAATCGCGATTGGATCAGATGTAGAAAAATCGGTCATTTCCAATATGATACTTTTTTTCCAATATGATACTTTTTGGAAAAAATCCCGATTGGATCAGTAATTTCCAAAATGATACTTTTTTTCCAAGTCATTTTCGCGATCTGATTTAATCTGGGTTTGATTTTTTTGAGGGTTCTCTGTTAATTTGCTTGGGCTGTTTTTTGGGCTTGGTATTTTTTGGGCTTTAAAATATCTATAATTATCTAAAATAGCTAGTATGGATGGAGTGGAAATTTTTTTGGCTAGCCAAATTATCCAATTGCTCTCCATTCTGGCTATTCTAGCCAGTTAAAATAGCTAGCATGGTTGGAGATGCTCTAAAGCATAATGTGTGTACTTATTAACCAAGGTGATTTCCGTCAAATTCTCATCTCACTCATATCACAGCAGACAGTAGTACCACCAATGCGAACTGTAACTTTTGTCCATATCCCCTCACTCCTTGATCCCATTTACCCAGGGCCCATAATTTAATTTAAGACCCTTGACCGTTTCCCTCCTACTCCTTCGAGCCCACCCCCACTTGCCCTCCACAACGGTCCATCCCCAGACCCGCGGGCCCCACCACCAACCCATACAAACAATATGTCCATATGCGCATAAAAAACGCATCATGGCAAATGATTTTGACTACGACACCGTATATCATGTAAGCAGGCACGGTTTTTGAGAATAATAAAAGGCTCCTATTTTTCTCATAGTATCATCTTATGCCCATGTAATAAGCGTACAAGGTTTATTCTCACAAACCCACGTTCATGTTCACACGTTCACCCCCAAAATCTACACATCTCCACTAATTTCTCAACGCAATGGACCCCACTTCTCCCTCCTCTTCTTCTTTGTAATCCCACTCCTCTCCTCCTTAACCTCAACCTCAGCCCCCCCCCCTTCTACTTCTGCATCTTCTACTTTTAGTAGAAGAAATCAAGGAAGTTCGAGAAAACCACCAAAATGTCAAAAATGCCACTTATTCTCTTGCTTCTCTTTTTCATCTCTCCTTCCAACGCCGCCGGCACCGTAGGCGTCAACTACGGGCGCGTCGCCAACAACCTCCCCACCCCCGCCGCGGTAGTGGCCCTCCTCAAAGCCCACAAAATCCAACAAGTCAAACTCTACGACGCGGACCCCACCGTCCTCCGCGCCCTCTCCGGCTCTAACATCAAGGTCACCATCGCGCTGCCCAACGAGAACCTCACCGCCGCTGCCACCAAACCTTCCTTCGCCCTCTCCTGGGTCCAGCGCAACGTCGCCACCTACTTCCCTGCAACCCAAATCCACTGCATCGCCGTCGGAAACGAGGTCTTCGTCGACCCCCACAACCTGACGTCAGCTCTTGTTCCCGCCATGACCAACATTCATGATGCGCTTACACTACTAAAATTAGATGATTCAGTTAAAGTTTCGTCCCCGATTGCGTTGACGGCCCTTCAGAGTTCGTATCCCTCGAGTTCAGGCTCGTTCCGGCCTGAACTGGCCGAGTCTGTCATCAAGCCGATGTTGGAGCTCCTTCGCAAAACCGGAAGCTATCTCATGGTCAATGCTTACCCGTTCTTCGCCTACGAGGCCAATGCTGATGTCATCTCTTTAGACTACGCCCTCTTCCGTCCCAACCCTGGGAATGTCGATACTGGCAGCGGGTTGAAGTACACAAGCCTCTTCGATGCGCAGATTGATGCGGTGTTTGCGGCAATGTCGAAGCTGAAGTACGACGATGTCAAAGTTGTAATTTCGGAAACGGGCTGGCCGTCTAAAGGCGACAATAACGAGGCCGGAGCAGGCGAGGAAAATGCTGCGGCGTACAACGGAAATTTGATCAGAAGAGTGTTGTCCGGAAATGCCGGGACGCCGCTGAGACCGCAGGCGGAGATCGATGTCTACCTATTCGCCCTCTTTAACGAGAACCAGAAGCCTGGACCGACGTCGGAGCGGAATTACGGACTGTTTTACCCGAGCGAGGAGAAGGTTTATGACGTAAGCTTCAGCTTAGGAGGAGGAGGGAGTGGAATGACGTGGCATGAGGCGAGAGGTAGAGGTGGGAGAAAGAGTAGTGGGAGAGTGGTGGCGAGTTCGACGGGGGAGACGTGGTGCGTGGCGAATGCAATGGCAGGGAAGGAGAAGCTGCAGGCGGCGCTGGATTACGCGTGCGGGGAAGGAGGGGCGGACTGCAAGGAAATACAGCCTGGGGCGGCGTGTTACGACCCGAATACGGTGGAGGCACACGCGTCGTTTGCGTTCAACAGTTATTATCAAAAGAAGGGGAGGGTGTCCGGGACTTGCTACTTTCAGGGGACTGCTTATGTCGTCTCTCAGGCGCCAAGTAAGTGCTCAAAATTTCTTTGAAAAGTTTTGTTCAAATTTTAATTGTTAAAAGATTTGTATCAAAAGGTTTTGTGGGGATCACATTGTGAATCTCTACATCTTATATCCTATCCTATGTTTAGAGGTAAGTTTACTTTAGCATTAAAATTGCAAAAAAGACATACTTTTAACGAGGTAAAGAATTATATGCTAAATGGGTTTGGGAGATCTATTCCTTTTCGGGGAAAGAAAAAAAAAAAAACAGACTCGATGAAAGCGTGTTGAATAGAGAACAGTTTCATTCATTCATTCGTTCACTTCAACTAGTTAGAGCATCCACAGTCTTTGACCGTGAAAATATGGTTAAATGGATATAGCAATCCATCGTTTTGATGTAGTCGTTGATTTTTATTTTTTACCTTTTAAAAATAAAATAATAAAAGACGGCACTTCATGTTCATGTTCCCTCGCAGAGGAAAAAAAAAATAAAAAACATTAAAAAACGATGGGACAACATATGAAGTTCAGGAGAAGAGAAGAGAAGAGAAGAGAAGAGAAGAGAAGAAAAGGGAAGAAAAGAATATATATATATATATAAATATATATATATATAAGAAATCTTCGGTTGCACACTACTTTGGTGAGCACTCACAAAATGGAACACCTATGACAAATCTGAACCGCTCATATTGTTCTATATATGTAAGATAGCCTAACAATAAAAAATCAATTAATTTGAAATTCATTTGTCCATAATTTACATCATCATAAAATTGTCTGGCTGAAAATTCTAAGAGCATGATCGATGGACAAATGAACTTTAAATTACTTGATTTTTTATTGTTATGCTATGTTAGGCATATAGAACAATATGAGCGGTTCGAATTTTTTTTAGGGTCTTTATTTCATGAGTGTTCGCCAAAAGTATTGTGCAACCGAAGGGGACTATATATATATATATATATATATATATATATATATATATATATAGGGTGCGACTGCACTTCAAGTGCCATCCAAGGAAAAACATCGTCCTCGAAGAGCAAAAAAAATTATAAAAAATTACAAAAAATGTACAGAAATTACAATAAAATTACAAAACCTACCTATAGGGGGGTGGGACGGCACTTCAAGTGCCGTCCGAGAGGAGTGAGTTTTTTTTTTTGTTTTTTTTATTACGAAAATAGTTTTTTTTGGGAGGGATGATACTGTCCGACCATTAAAAAAATATTTTTTTTAGTTCGACGACACTTCAAGTTCCGTCTTTTATATATGCATATTTTTCATTTCCATTCTCATTTATAGTAATCTCCTGTAGCGATTTATGCATAATATGCATATTTGGCCAATAACTGCAGCGCTTTTTTCAACCAAATATGCATATTATGCATATTTAGCAAAAAGACTTCAGATGCTCTTAACTCCATAATGTTAGCTCTGAATGAGCGAGTAATTGGTGATGATGCAGTTGAGAGTGTCATTCACTGGCACTGGCAAGCAGGATTGTGGTCCTTGCTCTCAAACCTAACCTGTCTCTTGTTTCTCGTCGTTTTGTTCCATGAGTTGCGTGTAAAAGTGGAGTGGACCCCCCTTCTTGATTTACGAGAGAGCTCTGTTATTCTTGCTCATCTAATTAAACCTTTTGTCTTTAACAGTTAATGACTTTACTAATAGATTATAACTTAATTATTATCGACTGATTATTTTGCAGAAATTGGCAAGTGCGATCTTCCAACGAGGGCATAAAGCTGGTGTGGTAGGAGTAACATGCTCAGGCTCGCTCGCATGAAAGTGATTTTGTGATCGGTTAATTAATTCTTACTAGTGTTACTATTTTATAAGCTTAAGTTTTTTTTGAAAAGTAGGCATGTGAGCCACTGTACCTATTCAATTATATAAATTGTTATGTCAGTGACTTTTGACTACTTTGTACCAGTAGTTTTTGTTTATATGTAGATCGTGGGATGTAGGATTGATTAATGCAATCTAGTCATTTAATTCCTGGTCAGTGTGTGGGTTTTTGCTTTTGTCACTACTAAACAGTGTTGTTTGTCGACTCTCGTTATTGATTCATTGTATGTGCAAATAGTATATATGCACTAGACTTGTCCAATTGTATATTGTAAAAGTTATAGCAGGACCTGTTATCAGTATTTTTACACAGACTACTGTGTTGCACCTGATAAATAATTACTGTAGTAAATAGAAAGACAATGACAAAATCTATTGTGGCTGTTGGGACCGATGGTGGAGGGAATCTTTGAGCAGGTGATGATGTTTGTGGGAGTTGTCAGAGAAGAGGGTATCCTATGCAAGAGCAAGACTCGTTGGAATGTGGGACATTAAATAATTGGCGATGCATGTTGTGAGAGCATCTGTAGTCGCGGACTAAATACTCAAATTTCGGAAAAATTTAGAATAAGAGAGCTCAAATTTTGGAAAAATTTAGAATAAGAGAGCTGCAGTCGTCGTCTAAATACCCAAAATTTGGGTGTACGATGAATAGTAGCTGGCCAAATATAGCAGACGATTTGGCAAAAGCCAAAATATAGCATTCGGAAAATTTTCTTTCGTCCCTTAAAAATGAAGAAGGATAATATCCCGTCGCTTTTAAAATGTAGATTAATAAAGTCCCGTCCGTTATTAAAAAAATTTTAAAAAAAATCTCAAAAGGGTCGGACGGTGTATTATACACCGTCCCAACAATTTTGAATAAGACAAAATTGCTGGGCCGATTTATAATCCACCGTCCCAGGCCTTCTTCCTTTTTTTTTTTCTTTTTGTCTTTTAGTGTTGAGAAAAAAAAAATTTATAAAAATTTGGGACGAGAGATAATCGATCGTCCGACCATATTTTAGCTTTCAACGACTGCAGCACGCAGCCATATTTTCTATTTCCAAAAGCCAAATACCTCGTGCTATATTTTCTATTTCCAAAAGCCAAATACCCCAAAAATAGCTTAGAACGACTACAGATACTCTGATAATGTTTGCCATGTTGGTTTTGGAATTTTACATTGGTCCTCCCACCCATCTCTATTTCTTTCTTTAATTTTTGTGGCTGACTTAGAGCATATTAGAGCACTAGATTTGCCCATGGGCACGAGCCGTAGGCACGTCTTCGGAACGATAAAATACGAAAAGTCATGTAAACAGTAAAACAATAATTATGTAGTTCAAGTTTGAATAGTATGACAATAATTAGTCATAAATAAAAGTCTATGTTTTCATTAGTATATGTTGAAAAACAATTATAAATGGGGGTATAAAATCTTATATCTTAGAACTTTAAGTGTGGAAAATAATGAAATCTAATTGTTGAAAAGATATTTGCTATTAAAAATTCCGAAAATTTACAAAACCGAAATCTTAAAATCTAAATTTCTAAGTAAATAAAAAAAGAATGGGATAGAGAGAGAGAGAGAGAGAGAGAGAGAGAGAGAAATATGAAAAAGTAAAGAGAGAAGAGATAGATAGTAATAAAGTAATGAGTTTTTTAGGGGGGGAAATTTGGTTTTTTGGTTTGAAATTTTGAAGGAAAAATGTGTTTTGTGAGGTTTGATATGGGCCTTTGATTTTGGGGGGATTGATTGTGAACCACTTGATAGCTTTCTTTGTAACTTATTATATAGACATGTAGTCATTTTCTATATTTTTAAATTTTGAAAAAAACAATAATTAGTGTTGCAATCATTCTCTATATTTAGAAATTTTAAGTTTTGAGCGACAGAAATCTTCTATATTTAAGAGGAGAAATATGAATTTTTAAAATATAGCAATCGAAATCCGCTCTCACCTCTTCTCTGCACCATTGTGGTAGATGTACTACGGTCCATGATGGCTAATTGCAGCAGAGCAGGTTGGATCGCTCCGGTGGCCAGGGGAGTCAATCGCCAAGGGTGCTCAATCCTCCAATATGTAGATGATACTCTCCTATTTGGTAATGGCAACCTCGGAAAAACAACCACCTTTAAAGGTATTTTATATAGCTTCGAAGCTTGGTCCGGCCTCAGGGTTAACTTTCACAAAAGTGCTCTCATCTCCATTGTCCTGATAACAGAGGAGGCATTAGAACATGTCACAATCCTTAATTGCTCCACGGACAGCTTCCCCATTCAGTATCTGGGATTGCCACTAAGACCTGGGAAACTCAAAAAAAGTAGATTGGCTACCCATCATTGATCGGGTTGAGAACCGGCTGACAGGATGGAAGGGTAAAGCCTTATCATTGGGTGGGAGAGTCACACTTATTAATGCTGTCCTTTCAAATATCCCAACTTACTATCTATCTGTGACAGTGTAAAAATGGCCTGAGGCCCAACCAGAGCCCAATACAATTCCCACTCAGAAAGGTAAAGATAGCAACCTGGTTCGGCTCCGGACCACTTCAGGGTCAGCGCCGAACCTCGTGTTTTCCCTCACGATGCTGGCCTCCTCGTACCGACGAGCCTCAGTAGCCCTCGGAGTCCGATCCGGGACAGTCCCACAGGCCGTCCCCCCTCTCTGGCGGGGCAGAAGGATGACCTAGCGCAGCCTAGGCCCTCTGATTCCCCCCCGAAGCACGGGAGACCCACGATCAGCCACGTCAACTCCAAATACCGCCAAGGGTGTTGCCACGTCAGCCCTATACCACTCCTGGTATTGCCACGTCCGCCCTAAACCCCCTGGGCCTTCTGCCACGTCAGGCCCACGGGCTTTCGGATCCAGACCCGGCCCCCAAGTGGAACCAAACCCGGTTGGGATTCTCTATAAATACTAGACCCCCACCCACCTTTTGAGGTAATGAATCTTTTGCCACTTAAATATACCTAGTTATTGCTACTCTCTCACAGAGACTGACTAGAGCGTCGGAGGGTCCGCCGCCGGGATAAACCCCGGTGTTTCAGGACCGTCTGCAGGTACACAAGACCTCGGATCTGACCCTTCCGATCCGAGCCCAGCCTTCAATATCTTTCCGAGCCCATCGCAGGTCCCAGAAGGTCAACCGAAGATCGGCAGACGAGCGGCATTCTCCTCCAATACAAATTGAGTCCGAACTCACACCTGGTGCATCCACACGTCTCCCAGAAATAAACCGCATCAGGTTGGCGCCGTCTGTGGGAACGCTGCTCCAGAAGCCGATCCGATCCAGACCCTCAAAGGCCATCGACAGCCGAACCCTCATGGCCTCCAAAGGCAAGGGGGCTGCTTCCTCCGTCAACCAACGGGACTCGCCCCCACCCACTGATAAAGCCAGGCCACGCACGTCGAAACACAAGGCTCCCTCTCGGGAGTCCCAAAGGAGCGTCGGCCGGCCAGCCCAGCCCGACCTCCGGGGAGTAATCCTCAACCGCAAGATTATCCGCAGCAGGGGAAGGGCCGCTTCCAACCCGGTCCCGAACCATCCGAGGCCGCCGCCCGAGGTGCGAAGACCCGCGCTCAGCCGAGTCGGAAGACAACCCTCGGACCGGCCAAACCGGGTCGAAGGAGCCCCCTCACTCATAAGGAATTCCAAGACTTTCGAAGAGAAATTCTGGGAGCCCTCCGACGGGCCCCCAGGGAAGAAACCCTCCATTCCCAAACAGGGTCGGACGCCGAAGCCAGCGCGTCCCGCCCTTCAACGATCCAGCCGAAAGACGATGACGTACTCCTAAGACGCCTACAAGAAATGGAGGACCGCCTCGATCACATAGGGGACGGCGACCAAAGGGTGGCTCAGGGGTACAGACCTGTCCGTCCTCCCTTCTCCGCCCCCATCCTCCAGGCGGAAATACCCCGGAATTTCCGACCCCCTCAATTCGAGACATACGATGGCGAGGGAGATCCTGCTGATCACATGGAAGGTTTCAAAACCCTCATGATGATTCACAGCGCCTCGGATCCCCTGCTCTGCCGAGCCTTCCCTGCCACCCTTCGGGGTCCAGCTCGCGAGTGGTTCTCGAAAACTCGCCCCCGGCTCCATTTACTCCTTCGACCAACTCGAGGGCAATTTTCTTGCCCATTTTGTCACTAGCCGAAAGGCCGAAAGAACCAGCGCCTCATTACTTGGGCTCAAGCAGATAGAGGGGGAATCACTCAGAGTGTTCGTCCGGAGATTTACCGCTGAGGCAAGGTCGGTCTCCTCCCTCGACCCAGGCGTCGCTTCAGTGGCATTCCGACACAACGTCCGCCCCGGACAGCTGAAGGCTTCTCTGGCCAAGAGACCCCCCGTCGACTTTCCCGACCTCCTTAATAGGGTCGAGAAATACATTAGGGCAGAAGAGGCCCTTAATCCCGAAGATGCCAGGGATGCCACCGGGAAGGGAAAGCAGAAAACCGAGGAAGTCGAACCACCAAAGAAAGCTCCAAGGGACCCGAGGGCCATGAAGAAGGTCCTGCCAGTCCCCCGCTTCGAGAGGTACACTCCCCTGACGCATAACATATCCGCCATCCTCTTGGAAATCGAAGACAAGGGCATTGTCCGACTCCCCCCCCGATCTAATAACAACAAGAATCGAGACCAGCGCTTTTACTGCCGCTTCCACAGAGATCACGGGCACGAAACCGACCAATGCCGAGCCCTGAAAGATGAAATTGAAGAACTCATTTCCAGAGGGTACCTCCGAGAGTTTACCCGAGAAGGCCCGCGGGATCGGCGAGACGCTAGGAACCGGAGGCAATCGCCTCCGAACCCTCCTCCAAACCAGACCCAGGGTCGGGACCCCGATTCCGAGGGAGCCGCAGATATCCCTTTCATCTTGCACTGTGTCCACGGAGGGCCGATGGGAGGTGAATCAAACACTTCCAGAAAAGCCTTCATCCGAGAGGTGAACGCTGTCAGAGACAACCCCTCGCCCAAACTGCAATCAAGGCCGGTCTCCTTCTCAGGGGAAGACCTTGAAGGTGTTCGCTTGCCCCACTGCGATGCCCTCGTCATTAACCTCCACATGGCTAATTATGAAGTCCGCAGGATCCTCGTCGACAACGGTAGCTCGGTGAATATTCTTTTCCTCGAAGCCTTCGAAAATCTCAGGTTACCCCGAGGCAAACTCAAGCCAGCCGGGTACACCTTGCACGGGTTCTCCGGCGTCCCGGTCGTAATAGAAGAGATTGTTACCCTCGGCGTTACCGCCGGGTCGACTCCTGTCAAGAGGACCGAATCCATGGACTTCATGGTGGTCAACGTCAAGGCAGCTTACAACGCCATACTTGGCCGGCCTGGACTATGCTCCCTACAAGCGGTGCCTTCGGCTTACCATCTGAAGCTCAAATTCCCCACCCCTCAAGGAGTCGGCATCGTCCGAGGCAGCCAAGAAGCAGCGCGATCATGCTACATGACCACCGTCGGGGGAGGTGTGTTCCCCCTCGACACCGAACGAGCATAGATTATGGCCCGGCTAAATGTAAATCTATTTTTGTGTAAACCCTCGTTTGTAAAGGGCTGCCTTAGCGGCCCTCCCTACCTTATACTAAAAATACCCCTTTTTGTCCGAACCCAAATGTCTCGATAGTCTCAGTGCGAGTTCGGACCGAGGGTCCTTCCTAAGGCCCCACTTCGATCCCTCGCGGAGCGGTGGAGCCAGACCTTGCCTCCGACATTGCGCGCTACGCTACTGGCCGGTGCGAGGAAGGAAAAGGATTCTTTGCTCATACCCCTTTATTTTCATTCCAAAGAGAAAAAATAAAACGAAAGAAAAACCAAGACCGTTACAAGACCGCTCCACTCATCTCAAATCAGGAAGATCAGGGCCCCTCGGGCCCAACGAGGGACGAAGAGTACTCCGACCAAGCAACTAGGGGCCCCTTTCCTCGTTGTGGTGTTCCTCAGCCTCAGCCCCAATCGACACTCCAGCCACAGAACTCTGGGCGTCGTCCGGTCGCGTCTGCTGCAATAGCAGCAGCGCAGAGGGAACCCCCTCCGCCTGTCGACCCGCGGAGGAAGAGAACGAGGCACCCAACATCGCCTCGTAACGAGGCATCTCCATCTCCTTCTCCACAAAGACGTCGCGAGGTAACCCCCCAGGAGAGGGCCTCGGCACCAAGGTACTAAGCCCGGCCTGTCTAAGGTCCGCACCGCCGAGCTCCCGATCCCACATCGCCCTTCTCAACCGGCGCGCCTCCGCACTTAGACTGCGGACTTATTCCGATAAAAGTTACAAGCCGTATCGGTGTCCCGAGCCCCCCTTCGATGACGAGCCAGCGCGGCCTCCAGAACCTTAACCTTACTCCGGAGCCACGCCACGTAGAAACTACGGGAGTCCCTCTCAGGGAGGAGAGCCGCGACCTACAAGATAACCAACCAACTCAACACACATTCTCAAGAAGATTCAGAAATATCCGAGGTCAAAACAACCGGCCGGTCAAAAAACTTTTCTTGCCACTATAAATCCAGGTGCTTCTTAGAAAAAATGCGGTGGCCAGTCCGCGGGAGGCAAACACAATCGAGGGAGAGAAAAAGAAAGACAAAAATTACACAACTCATTGACCCACCTCCGCGCCGACGGACGGATCCACGGGAGCGTCGGCCGATGGGTCGACGGCGGGCCCTTCTTCGCCAGGAGTCTTCGACGTCCCCTCGATCTCCATATCATACTCAAACTTGGACAAATCGAGGGCCGGGAAGAAGTGCCTCACGTGGCTGAGGGCCCTCTCATAGCTTTTGTTCTGGGCCGCGATCACCATCTGCTGGCCCGTATTCAACACCTCCTTCGCCTCCTTGGTGAACTTCGTCTTCAGGGAGGCCATCTTCTTCTCCCACTCCACATCCTTGGCCTTGAGCTGGAGCTCCAGCTGCTACTCCCTCTTATGCGAACCCTCGAGTTCGATTCGCATCTCCTTCATCTCCAGCTCGCTCTTTTCCGCTCGAGCTCGCTCTTGGGCCAAGGACGCCTCGTACAGGTTCTTCATGTTGGCCCCCTGTATGCAAGCCTACAGCCAACGGCAGATAAAGATCAGGCCTCCGCACGAGAATCAACAAGAAGGGACAGGGTCGACAGACTTACCTGCACGGTGGCCTGCGCCAGGCGGGCGAACGCCACCTCCACGGGCTCACCCTCCATCGCCTTGCGATCGCGAGGGGTCGCCAGCTTTTCCACCACTTCAACGGCTTGGGCCTCCTCTGTCAGGCGGTCCCCCATCAGAACCGACCAGTCCGGAGCCCACCGCTGCCGCAACAACTCCACCACCGGATCCTCTTCCACGGCCTCGACCCAGGGACCTTTCCCCTTGTCGAGAACAGGGGCCCCCGCTAGGCCCTGACCCTTCGAAGAAGCCACACCCTTGCTCGCCTCGGAGCGACCTCTCTTGGTCCTCGGCTCGAGTTGGACTTCCGAAATGATTAGGGACGACCCCCTCGGCCTCTTCGCCGCCTCCTTCTCAGCCTTCTCCTTCCTCATGGCGAGCCTCTTTGCCTTGATCGACGCCTCGTCCATACCTGCAGAAAAAACCATTAAGAGCAATGTGCAAGAAAGCAAGAAAGGACCCAGAGAAAAGGAACAACTACATACACATAACAGCTGGGCTCAGTCCAGCGCTCGCCAGAGTGGTCTCCGTCACCTCCGTCCAATCAATACTAGGTGACTGGCGGAGGCGCTCGACAAACCCCCATTCATCGACCGACAGATCCCCCTGCCTCGGCGGTTGGTAGTTCGGCTTGGAGTGGTTCCATCGAGTGGGAATGTCCCATGGCTCTTCACTCCGGATCACCAAATATTTCTCCTTCCATCCCTTGATGGAATCCGGGTGGTGGCGAACGACCTTCCCCCCACTCCGGGGAGAGATATAGTATACACCCTCGGCCGACGGATTGACCATCAGCATCGCGCGGAACACATTCAGCCGCAGGGGTACTTGCTGTTCCTCGCACATCAGCACAAAGCAGATAATCTGCTTCCAAGAGTTCGGCCCGTACTGCATGGGCGCCAAGGAGGCCCAGTTCAACACATCCCTAACGAACGGGTGGATTGGCAACCTCAGGCCAGAGATAAAAGCGTCCACTGGGAAGACGCAGTACCAAGCGGACAAGGGATCGGTGGGGCGCAGAGTGGAGCTCGGCAGCAGCAGTTCGTAACCAGGCCCTATATGATACGCCAGCTGCAGAACCTCCAAATCCCCGTCCTCCAAAACGGTCGAGATCGCGTCCATCATCACCCTCCTCCGGCTCGGCGAAGAGGGTTGCACTCCGAAGAGCTCCCGGTCAGAAAGGTCGTCGGGATACTGACGGAAATGCTTCGGCTGAACGGGCGAACCCGTCATCAGATTACGGAAAACAGGCGCCTTGCTCGAACCGCCGGTCCTCGACCCCGGTTTTCTTGGGGCCCTCTTCTCCTTCTTGACTCGCTCCGACGGTCCTCGACCCTGAACGGTGGATCTCCTCGCTATATCACCCTCGCCTCCCTCCTCATCGGAAGACAACTCCAGCACGCGAATGCTGTCCGAACCGTCGCCGGCTCCCTCCGACCCGCTACTCTCCACCACAAAGGGACGTCGGGAGCGCGACAGCCTCGTCTTGTGTACCGCTTCCCCCTCACCTACTGAGTCCTCCAAAGAAACCAAGCCAGTAGGGCCCACAACGGGCACCGACTCCTCCTCGAACACGGGCTCTTCCCACGACGTCGACGGAGAGTCAGGCTTTACTTCCCCCCTGGACGACGATGCCGACGAACCGGACTGAGCCCTATCCATCTGTGCCTAAAGATAAAACAAACTTACCAAACTAACCTGGGACCGCTTCGGGAGGGCGAGCCAAGTACGGCAAACTGCAAGAACAATCGCTGAAGAGTTGGGAGATTTTTTGAAAAAGAAAGCAGCAAGAATGAAGTGGGCGAAAGGGAAAAAGGGGGGAATACTTATATGAGGGAAGAACGACTCCTCGACTTCCGCGATTACTGTTCACTGATTGACGCACAACTGTCGCCTGGAAAATCGCGCCGCGTCCTCGAAACCTGTGCTGAGGACGTCATCAGACGCCAGACTGACAGCCCAACTCTGGGGTCGGTTCGGAGGGAATACGCGAAGGAGAAAACATTTTTACTTAAGGTTTAAGACGCCATCATATGACAGACGCCCCGGGCTCCAGCGCTCGACCAGTTCCCCTCTCACCCTCGAGCAGCCCGGGACTTACAGCTTCGGCAGCCGAAACCCCGAACAGTTCGAGGGTGGGACAGAAACCGCCATCGCCTGCAGCCCTATCAAGACGGACTGGCCGAACCCCGATGGGAGGTGGACCCCCCATCCGAGGCCCTTCAGCCCCAAGACCGGAATACGGTTGGTGCATCTTTTCGTCCGGATCTCTCCCGGGCCAAACATCCATGACAGGGTAGTCTGACCCGAGAAGGGATCCAGACGGCAAAACCACCACCAATCCGAGGCTCCTCTTCCACCAGCACGGATCTCGGCCGTTCCCCTCTCGCCCTGATCTCCCATAGATCTGGCTGCCGTATCAAGGTCCATCAGATCCAAGAGAAGATCCGGGCGGCAGAAGCAACCACCTCTCCGACGCTGCTAGGGTCGGAATCATTAGCAAAAGACAGGCGTCCGCCGAAGCAGACACCTCTGAGGGCCAATGGGCCACCCCTGTTTTGATCATACCTACGATGGAGGGGCGAGGTATTTATAACCTCCCCCAGGGACTAACCGTTGGGGCGCGGGGAAGGTCAATCAACGGAAAACCATGCGCCATCTACATTTATTAGGCGGCGCCATTAAATGCCCCTAGGAAATTGGACCATCACACCGTTCTCGGAGAGCCTTCAATGCTCCACAGGAATGGCGGGATATCCCCACTCAATCACTCTAGGGCGCCAACCGATCGCCATCCCCCTTGTTAGCCCGAAATCCCTCGACCAGCTCGAGGTCAGGTCTAGCACCAGGGTAGTCTTCTCAGGAAGGCTTCACGGCTCGCCATCGCCCTTGCCTTCCAGTAATCCCTCGCCAAGCTCGAGGTCAGGTCTGGCACCAGGGTGGTCTTCTCAGGAAGGCCAACGGCTCGCCACCCCCCTTGTTGGCCCGTAATCCCTCGACCAGCTCGAGGTGGGGTCTAGCACCAGGGTAGTCTTCTCAGGAAGGCTTCACGGCTCGCCATCGCCCTTGCCTTCCAGTAATCCCTCGCCAAGCTCGAGGTCAGGTCTGGCACCAGGGTGGTCTTCTCAAGAAGGCCAACGGCTTGCCACCCCCCTTGTTGGCCCATAATCCCTCGACCAGCTCGAGGTCGGGTCCGGCACCAGGGGAGTCTTCTCAGGAAGGCTTCACGGCTCGCCATCGCCCTTGCCTTCCCGTAATCCCTCGCCAAGCTCGAGGTCAGGTCTGGCACCAGGGTGGTCTTCTCAGGAAGGCCAACGGCTCGCCACCCCCCTTGTTGGCCCATAATCCCTCGACCAGCTCGAGGTCGGGTCCGGCACCAGGGGAGTCTTCTCAGGAAGGCTTCACGGCTCGCCATCGCCCTTGCCTTCCCGTAATCCCTCGCCAAGCTCGAGGTCAGGTCTGGCACCAGGGTGGTCTTCTCAGGAAGGCCAACGGCTCGCCACCCCCCTTGTTGGCCCGTAATCCCTCGACCGGCTCGGGGTCGGGTCTGGCACCAGGGGAGTCTTCTCAGGAAGGCTTCACGGCTCGCCATCGCCCTTTCCTTCCAGTAATCCCTCGCCAAGCTCGAGGTCAGGTCTGGCACCAGGGTGGCCTTCTCAGGAAGGCCAACGGCTCGCCACCCCCCTTGTTGGCCCGTAATCCCTCGACCCACTCGAGGTCAGGTCTAGCACCAGGGTAGTCTTCTCAGGAAGGCTTCACGGCTCGCCATCGCCCTTGCCTTCCAGTAATTCCTCGCCAAGCTCGAGGTCAGGTCTGGCACCAGGGTGGTCTTCTCAGGAAGGCCAACGGCTCGCCACCCCCTTTCTTGGCCCGTAATCCCTCGACCGGCTCGAGGTCAGGTCTAGCACCAGCGTAACCCTCTCATGAAGGCCCAGTGACTCGCCATCCCATTTCTACAACCATAAGCACTCCTCCACGGCTAGCTCCCGCACCCCCTGCAGGAGTGGGGGGCTTGTGTGACAGTGTAAAAATGGCCTGAGGCCCAACCAGAGCCCAATACAATTCCCACTCAGAAAGGTAAAGATAGCAACCTGGTTCGGCTCCGGACCACTTCAGGGTCGGCGCCGAACCTCGTGTTTTCCCTCACGATGCTGGCCTCCTCGTACCGACGAGCCTCAGTAGCCCTCGGAGTCCAATCCGGGACAGTCCCACAGGCCGTTCCCCCTCTCTGGCGGGGCAGAAGGATGACCTGGCGCAGCCTAGGCCCTCTGATTCCCCCCCGAAGCACGGGAGACCCACGATCAGCCACGTCAACTCCAAATACCGCCAAGGGTGTTGCCACGTCAGCCCTATACCACTCCTGGTATTGCCACGTCCGCCCTAAACCCCCTGGGCCTTCTGCCACGTCAGGCCCACGGGCTTTCGGATCCAGACCCGGCCCCCAAGTGGAACCAAACCCGGTTGGGATTCTCTATAAATACTAGACCCCCACCCACCTTTTGAGGTAATGAATCTTTTGCCACTTAAATATACCTAGTTATTGCTACTCTCTCACAGAGACTGACTAGAGCGTCGGAGGGTCCGCCGCTGGGATAAACCCCGGTGTTTCAGGACCGTCTGCAGGTACACAAGACCTCGGATCCGACCCTTCCGATCCGAGCCCAGCCTTCAATATCTTTCCGAGCCCATCGCAGGTCCCAGAAGGTCAACCGAAGATCGGCAGACGAGCGGCATTCTCCTCCAATACAAATTGAGTCCGAACTCACACCTGGTGCATCCACACGTCTCCCAGAAATAAACCGCATCACTATCCTTATTTGAAATGCCGCGATGGGTAATTCAAAGAATCGACCGGACCCGAAAGCGGTTTTTATGGAAAGGGGCAGACCCAGATCGAGGTGACTATCATCTTATCAGATGGGAAAATGCGTGCATGAAAAAGATACATGGAGGACTTTACATTATTGACCTGCGAGATATGAATCTTGCTCTTTTAGGTAAATGGTGGTGGAAAGTTTTCCACTCGAATGGAGAAGGGTGGCAAGAGCTTGTCCAGAGATACCTGCATGAGAATGGTACGATAAATCTGGGTTTCAGGGTAGACCCACGTGTTTCCTGGTTCTAGAAAGGCATCGCTAAGGCCTACGAACCATTCATTAGCTGTGTTACATCAGTGTCACACTTCGCTTCCCAAAAACATGGAATTCGAGCGCGTGACGAAACCCAGCGAATGATTTTAACATCATCCATAAGCTGTAGGATCGACTCAGCATCACAACAAGAATATAGCAAGATATATATACAACCAAGTATGCATGAATAATTTATTAAGAACAAAAAATAATTGAAACAAATAATAATATCCAACTAGTTTTCAAGTCTGGATCAAAGATAAAACTCGGGAATATAAGCCCGTTACAAGTTTCAATAGCAACAAAATGAAATAAACTCAAAGACAGAATAATTAAAGCAAGCTTTTCCCCAAGTGAAGCCTAGAACGTTTGCTCACCAATTCCAGCAGGCAACACGTCTCCAAAGCCTGTATATAAAAATATATACAAAAGGAAAAAATGGAGAAAACAAGACAAACACCCTTAGTACAAGTTAGGGACAAAAATTGTAGAACCCCGTATTTTCAAATATTATTTTTATATTTGAAAATAAATTTAAATTGAATTTTTGGATAATTTAATGAATATTTTCAGAAAAATTTAGCTTTTGTACACGTGCAAAATACGTGCAAATACTTTTATGAGAAGTTTGAAAATTTAGTTTCCTTCATAAAAAATTATTATTTAATATTTGAGATTTATTTAGTATTTTTCCGGATTTTTCTGAAATTAATTGGAACTATTTGCAATTTTTGAGAAAAGAAGGACATTTTTGCAAATTTGACAATTTTAGGGGTTAAAGTGTAAAATGTACATGCTGGACGTTTTGAACAGTATTGATTGAAATTTAGAATGTATATTTTCTTTTAAATCCAAATTTAAATGAGTTTTGATGGAATTTTCAAAGATAGAACTATATACGTAAATTGTATTTTGAAAAGGATTGTTTTGCAAAAGTATGGGTAAAACCCTAATATTCAACCCCGGATATTTAAGAGGATTTTTCCCCAGCCGTCATTGCTAGAATATACAGAATTTTGAGGTCTTGTTTTGGTGGAGAAAGGCGATTCTTGGGTCTAGCAAAGAGGAAAGCTTTTTCGTGGACTTCTCTCAATTAAAAAGTGAGTGACTTGGTTTTTGTTTTGTTTTGATTTTGTGAATGATTTTGTGAGTTTTGTTTTGTTTGTGAATGACATGAATTTACCTTGTTGAAGATCTATATATGCGAGTGGTAATGATGTTAGATTTGATGTCGTGAATGATATAGAGCTTGTATTGTGGTATGATTCATATGAATAAATGATTGTTGTTTATACCATGTTGAGAAATCTAAGAATGATTAGTAGATCTTGTTTATACCACCATATTATTAAGATTTGAGTATGATTTTGATCGGATGAGGAACACCTGGATCTTATATATATATTGTAAATCAGATTTGATTTAGTGTTGTGGAAGAATTTTAATCTTGAGAAACCCTAATGAAAGAATTAGAGATCTAGAACATGAGAACTTGGGTTTTGACATATTTGAGGTTTTGAGTAATATATCCTTAATGGAGAATCTTGAGATTCGTCATTTTGCCTGAATACGAACTCTCTTTCTTGAACATTGAATCTTTAGAAAACTCCAGACTTGATTTTGTAATCAGACCTAAATTTTGAAAATCTGTAGGCCGACAGTCGACTGGCCTACCGTGCAGTCGACTGGTACGAGCCTGACACTGTATATTTAGAATCTTTGAAATAGTCGTTCTGGACAGTCGACCTAGCTCATAGGCAGTCGACTGGTTCGCTGAGGGAATTATTTTGTAAAAATTATTAGTTTTTCTGGACAGTCGACCTATGATTCCTTTAAGTCGACTAGTATACTTAGAATATTTTTGAGAAGATTATTGGAAATTACCTCGGGTAAGTCGACTGATCCCCTCTTAAGTCGACTGTTATATGACTTAGTTTATTTTTTAAAAACCTTGGATAATTGTCCTCTGGACAGTCGACTTACTACAGTATAAGTCGACTGGTACTGAAGGATCTTTGCAAACTTTAGTGATCTTTCTGATAATTCAGTCTCTACTTGACGTTCAGTTCAATATTTGATTAAGCCTTTGACTTTGAGATATTCAGTTAAGTATTTAAATTGAGACATTTAGTTGGGCCACTTTGTTTAGTGGAACTTTGGTTTAGACTTTTGAGTTTGAGTCTCTAGAGGAGTGTAACCCTAGTATACCGGTATTGAGTTATTTTGTTGAGGCCCATTGAGGCATTTCAGTTATTCAGTTTTGATTTTTATGCCGGTAGGGTACACCACTCTAGGAGATTCGTTGAGTAATTAAATAATCCAAAGATGATAAGGACAGGCACTAGTGGTGATATGATGAACGGGAACATGGGTTATGCACCTCAGTATGGCTTTAGATGTGGGATTTAATCTCCGGAATTATCCAAGTAACTTTCTTGAGATGTGGGATGATCTCCGGAATTATCAAGGTAAATTACCTGAGATGTGGGATCTATCTCCGGAATTATCCAAGTGGTTTGCTTGAGATGTGGGATTGGTCTCCGGAATTATCAAAGTCGAGGCGACGCACATGTGGTATTCATGTGATGAGGCGTCTATGTCTAGATGTGGGATGATCTCCGGAATTATCCAGGTAAAATACCTGAGATGTGGGATCCATCTCCAGAATTATCAGGCATGGGCTGATTCTCACAGTTTATCTTTATCTCGTAGAAGTCATCGTGTTAGGATTAGTTCATAACGTGGGGATTGAACCCTATGAAGTGAAGACGTTAAGGGCTTGCACCGGACCTATGTAGAATGGAATGCATAGACTCCGACAAGTACGCATTAGAGAGTCTGCATATAGAATTTGTGTTTTCTTGACTTAGCATTATGCATGTGGTTTTCTCGGATTTTCTACACTTAACACTTGGTTGGTATCACTTGTTGTTACATTTCTTGCTATCTCATATTTTATGTACTTTGGTTCACTATATGTTACTTATGAATCCATGCTTAAGTTTTATTTATGTTGTTTGTTGTTGTCACTCACACCATTTATGGCTGACCCCTTTAGTTTGGGGGTTAGGGATTCTCTCTAGCCTCACATGTTGCAGGTTAATGCCTAGAGTTGGACATGGAATGCTTAAGTGGGTTTTGAGATATAATTGACTCCTAAGAGATTCGTGTAAATTTGTAATAACAGTTTTGAGATAAGTTTGTGTTGTAAATAAAGAAAAGATTGAGTTGAGTTTGTTTTGAATTCCGCTGTGATTTGTAAAAGTTTATTGTAATAAAAGTTTGAAAATTTTAGTGGTGTTGGTTATGTTTAATATTGTATTGAAGTGGATCGCTGGGAATGTGCCACGTATTTTCTAAGATATCTTATTAGAAATTCGGGACGCTACACAAATAGTAAAAACGAGTACAAGAAACATGGAACAAAATTTGAAATTAAGAATATAATAGGGATGCAACAAGTAGCGGGGATTCAAGAACTAGCTAGCAAGAGGGACAACTCAAGTGATCAGGTTGAGTAACAAATACTAATAGTGGAATAAGTGGTAAGTGAATATGTAAGGGTATCCAACATCGAGTGACAAGTATCAGGTACCAGTGTCAAGTAACAAGTCTCAAGTCTAGTGTCAAGTAATAAGTCTCGATTCTAGTGTCAAGTTGTCAAGTACAGGCATCACGTTGCAAGTGTCAAGTATTATATTCAAGTATCAAGTCTCATGTATCATATCATCAAGTATCAAGTAAGCATGTATCAAGTTCAAGTTTTATATTCAAGTCTTGTGGTTATTACTATCTAGGTAGCACTTCATGCATCCATACTTTTACTACATGGTTGCTACAGTCAATGCAATTTCGTTTAGGCCTAGTAATGAATTTTATAGGGCGGCGTACTCAGGTATCAAGTATCAAGCAAGCATGGTTCATGAATCGGAAAATAAATAACAAGTTAACGAAACAAGTTCGCGAATCCACTAACAAGTTCAAGAACCGCACAATGGGTCCAAGAATCCAACAAGTTCATGAGCCAAGTGATGAATCCATGAATCAGTCAAGATACAACAAGTTCATGAACCAAGTATTGGGAAATACGGGCCCCCTTCCGAGTACATTTATCTATATTGTCCACTACTATGGTCTTTCCCTTAAACCCCGACTTGTTATTTATTATTATTATTAACCAAGCATGAAAGTGTGCGAAACAAGTCAAGTAAACATAATCATAAATATGGAACAAGTTTGAGATATTTATATAGCATATTCGAGGTCAACACAAATTAAAATATCAAGAACAACGAAAATCTCAAATCTGGATAGCACGACATTGCTGTACCAAAACTGCGATTCCTGTTGCTACAAGATAGCAAATATGGATCCGTCAGGAAGTCTAGAAACTAGACTCCTGCTCGGTTTCAATGCATATAATTAAGGTACATTAAAGTTGTGGTAACACGTGTCAAAACAGCAAACAATACAGCTTTGGTGTTCAGCTAGAATTTGTGAATCTGAGTTTATACATATGAAACATGGTTGAAACAATTTTAATTAATTCTGAGAAAATTAGGAAACGTTTTCTAGGGTGTCCAGCAACAGCATGCAAAATTTCAAGGCAACTACTTACTGGTAGCATAGTTAAAATAATTTGTAAACTAAAGAGGTGCAGCAGTTTTGTGAATCTGCGACTACCGACACAGCAACAATAAAACTGCGATATCTCCTAGATCGTAACTAGGAATTCAAAAATTTTGGATGCTATCAATAACTATACATTTAGAGCTACATTTCATATTCAGGGCTCAAGTTCAGATTTTGATCTTAAAGGGGTCTAAATAGTAAGTAAAGTCCAGGACAGCAACAAGTGTGAATATCTTTCATATATAAGTTGCATGATAACTTATATTTCTAGACTCATAATATCTGTATAATCATTGGTTATTATGAGTCTAGATTAATGTGTGATACAAATACGGATGTTGTGGTTATCAAATCAGCAAGCAACATATATTTCTCAACTCAAGGAATGCAAGATCATCACACACATGATACAACACACATCTACAAGTTTAGGATTTCTTAGTTTCATGTGTTCAAGTGACTAGGAGATAAAATGAGTCCAACTAGTTTGTAAATATAACAATGAAAGGGTTGTAACTCTTAAGATTATGGAATCAACGATGAATAATTCAAGATCAACAAATGATGAGACAAAAAGAAGTAACAACTACAACCTATTCTCATCACGTATTTATTCGTGTTCGGATTCACCATCGTTCAGGCAAGTATTCTCCTTGTACAATTTATTGTCATAGTACGGGATGATAATAAATTGATCCGAGAGGCAAGGCACGGACACATGCACACACGTACGGTACACGTGCAAAACAGCACACAGGATCGGATCCACCCAGATCTGCTCTGGGCGTTAAACAACAAACACAAAGGGGGGATCTCAATCGCAAAGAGATCAAACGAACCAGATCTGATCTGATGGTGATCTGATGGTAAAGATCAGATCAAGGTCGGATCGGATCTCAATGAAATCCAACGGTCCAGATTCAAAGCAGTCATTCCCTTCTTCTTCCTTCTTCTTCTTCTTGATCGATAGACAGGGAGAGAGAGGGAGCAGTGCTGGTGGTGGTTGGTTGACAGCGCAGGCGACAACGACGTCGAGAGGGACACAGTGCAGGGAGGCGATGGCGGTGACGGGGTGGCACGCGTTGAGTTTGGTGGCGCGGCGATGAACTCTGTTTCTTGGGTTCGAAATAAGGGAGGAGAGCAATGGGAATGGGTTCGAGGTGTTGGCGGTGGCTGGCGGGGGACGTGGGTGAGGAGGATGGTGAGGATGGGTGCAGGGGATGGGGGCGTCGACGAAGGGTAATGGCGGAGGCGAGTTTGGATGGGTTTTCGGGAGTTGGGTTCGGCAAGGGAGACGGTGGATTTTCAGTGGTGTTGGGTAGGTGGAGGCCAGGGGCTGGGGCGATGGCGAGGAGGGGAGTGAGGCGATGCGGCGAAGGAAATGGGAGTGGGTTTGGGCATCGGTTGAAGGAACAAAGAGCGGGAAGAAGAAGACGAGAGGAAGGAGAAGGCGGTTGGGGTGTTTTGGGTTAAAACAGTAATAGGGTTAGGGTAGGTTTAGGGGTTTAAATAGTAGGGTTTTGGGTTTTGGGTTATTGGATAGCGGATTTGAGTAGGATCCAAAAGGAGATTGAGTCAAAAATCAATATAATTAGCCTATTTGAATTAAGTGAATTGAATCAGTCAATTCTCCATGAAGAATAGCAAATTAGAGCTGATAAGGATAACGCAAATTGAAATAGATTGGCACCAAAATGATTCGAAATAAAAGAAAAGATTTTTATTAGAATTGGAAACAAAAATACAGGATCTCAAATTGATAAAAAGAATACAATGAAATAAAATACAGTAGAAAAATACAAATACGGGGAACAGGGGTTACAATCAATGATCAGTAATGGCAGACTCATCAGATTCTGGTGGGATAAGTGGTGTGGGGATCACACACTTCGAGCTCTGTTCCCCGATCTATATGATTATGCGTCACAACCACACTGCACGGTCGCCACTACTTGGAAAAGAGGTGCCTGGAAACCGTCCTTCAAACAAATGCTCGACGCAAGATCTCAAGATAGACTCAGGGAACTCCAGACCTACATCACCAGCACTGGAATTAGCTATTCTCAGAGCCCAGATAAGAAATCTTGGGGATTGGAAAACGACACGTTAACCGTTAAGTCCCTGTATAACCGAATACACTTTAGGGAATGTACCATGATATGGCTAAAAATAGGATTAAATTGGGACCGTTCACATCGGAGACGAATCTTAAAGCTCAGGGGTAAAACGGTAATTTCACCTACTAACGGGTCCGAAGCGGGTACTGGGTCTCCTTCTCACAGATCCAATAACCCGCGAACGGATCCACCTCAACTGGGTACGGGTCCCGACCTGATACAAACCCAGTCCGACAGGATAGAATTAGGGTCTCTGATTGAACCAAATCAACGGGCCTGATTTGCGACTATCCTCTCACCGGGAATTAAGGGATTACATTCCTAATCTGATTACGAGGATTTTACGCCTTATCAGATCACAGGAATCACATTCCTAATCTGATCCCAACGGCGACTATAAATACCCCCCACCTACCACTGTTACAGGTTAATCACTCTTTTTCCAATTAAAGCTCTTTCTTAATCATATCACTGGTTACTGACAAGAGCGTCGGAGGGTGCGTCACCGGGATCAACCCCGGTGTATCGCACTTCCTTGCAGGTGAACGGCGGGAGTCAGCAGCCCAATCCCGACGGAACAGGTTTGGATCTGCTATTCAGGTTTTTCCACAAACTCACAAATTCTATCTGTTTACCCCCACACCAGATTCAGCGGTAACAGATTGGCGCCGTCTGTGGGAAGACCATACGAATAGCCTCCGCCTCTTCCTCGTCGACTAGCTCTTTTCCAGCCATGCCTCCCAGAAAAGTAAGATCCAGGGGGTCCAACCGTGGACCCAACCCTGTTGATCAACAGCAGGAAGTCCCCATCCATCCCGCTCCGCAGTAGGAGCAACTTCCTCCTCCGGCCGAGGACCATTTCCAACAGGACCAGCCTCCTCTTCTGAGTCAGTAACCCCCTAACGGTCCTACTGGTCCTAACCCACAGAAGCAAATGCAACATCTTCATCAGGACCGCATCTCGATACACAATGCCTCTACGGACTCTTACGCCTCCCACAGTCCTCAGGCCCCTGACCTTCGAAATACCGTCCTCAACCGGCAAAAAGATGAGGATCTTCGCCGCCGTCTGGATGAAAAGCGGGCCCGAGAGGGAGCCTCCCGCCAGCAACGTCCAGATGAGCGAAATCCTCACCACCGAGACTATAGAAGGTCCCTTACCCGAAGAGGGATGAAAGAGTCCCCCGAACACCATAGGAGAAGACCTCATTCCCTTGCCGGTCGACAACATCCGAGGAACGATGAGGCACCCATCACCCGTGCCGAGTTCCAGCAGTTCCAAGCAACGGTGTTGCAAGCCCTCAACCTCCGACCCAACAATAACAACGCTCAGAGGGTTCCTACCCCCCCACGGGTCCAAAGTCCTCACCATCGGTCCATAACTCCTCCTCCGGCTCCTAGCAACCAACAGCGCATGCCTAGCCCTCGCCGCTCCCAGAGCTACCATCGTCGCTCCCTTCCTATGAAGACGAGTCCGGAGGCTCGTTTGACTATCGTCGAAGAGACGATGCTCTCTACCGCCGTCTCCACGAGATGGAGAGGTGCATCGGCCGAATAGACAAGGATGAGGAGTTAAGAGGCAGGACCATCCGCCCGAGCAGACCTCCCTTCTCCCGGACCATCATGGAAGCTCCTATCCCAAGAGGTTTCGAACCCCCGAAGTTCGAAACTTACTCGGGGGAGTCGGACCCCGTGGACCACATCGAAAGCTTTAAGACCCTCATGCTAATCCACCAAGCTTCCGATGCTTTGCTGTGCAAAACCTTCCCCGCCACTCTTAAGGGTTCGGCTCGGGAGTGGTACTCCCTCCTCGCCCCGTCTTCCATATTCTTCTTCGAGCAATTCGAGAGCCTCTTCATCACTCATTTTGTGAGTAGCAGACGCACGGAGAAGACTAACATCTCGTTACTCTAGCTCCGCCAGGAGAAGGAAGAGAAGTTGAGAGACTATGTGAGGAGGTTCACTGCAGAAGTGAGATCCATTGCTTCCCTTGACCAGCCTGTTGCAGCGGCCGCCTTCCAATCGAACGTCTTCAACTCCAGCCTTCGCTCCTCCCTTGCCAAGAAGCCCCCACATAATTTTGCCGACCTCCTTCTTAGGAGCGAGAAGTACATTCGGGCTGAAGAAGCCGAGAATCTCCCGGGCTTTGAGGAGATATCTTCCGGGAACAAACGGAAGAGCACAAGCGAAGAGGGCTCCCAAAAATTCCAGAAGGACGGCAATGGACGGCGTTGCCCGACTCCTTGGTTTGAGAAGTTCACCCCCCTCATTGCCAATATATCAGAAGTTCTTATAGAGGTGGACAAGGAAGGGCTCCTCCGCGCTCCCCCGAGAATGAATACACCTGGCAAGAAGAGGAACAAGGATAAGTGGTGCCGCTTTCACAGGGACCACGACCACGACACGAAAGATTGTCGGGCTCTGAAGGAGGAGATCGAAGAACTCATACAGCGGGGGCACCTGACCAAGTTCGTCCAAAAAGAGGGGGCCGAGCTTCCCCCCTGAGGAGCCAACAAACGAACCGAAGGGCCCACCGAGCTTTAAGACTCAGAATCTCCCAGCTCCTCCCAAGAGGTCTTCACCTTATTGTAGAAGTAGGACCCTGACTTTCAATAAGGCCGATGCTTGTAACCCGGCCGATAGCATGTAATAATGGCTCGCCCTATTGAAGCGGTCACTTAGTTTATTTCAAACTTTACATCTTTTCATTGAAAATTATTGCTACATGGCTGCTCCCGCAACTTACTAACCTTAAACAACGAGTTCGGAGTCCAACACTTGGCTCGATTCCTCTTCAAATAACTCGCTGTTCAGCGGGTTAGAAGTGGTTCGTCATTCAGAATTGCTCCCACAGCCATTGAACACCTCTACCGATGGTTCGGAGTCCAACACTTGGCTCGATTCCTCTTCAAATAACCTGCTCTTCAGCGGGTTAGAAGTGGTTCGCCATTCGGAATTGCTCCCACAACCGTTGAATACCTCTACCGATGGTTCGGAGTCCAACACTTGGCTCGATTCCTCTTCAAATAACCTGCTCTTCAGCGGGTTAGAAGTGGTTCGCCATTCGGAATTGCTCCCACAACTGTTGAATACCTCTACCGATGGTTCGGAGTCCAACACTTGGCTCGATTCTGCTTCAAATAACTTGCTCTTCAGCGAGTTAGAAGTGGTTTGCCATTCGGAATTGCTCCCACAACCGTTGATTCTCTCACATAAGCAGCGAGTTCGGAGCTAAAGCTCTCCCCTAGAGTTGCTCCTCATACTCGTCTCACAAATGGCTCTCTTCCAGAGCCGAGCACTTCACTCCGCTCGCCCCCGAAGCGGACCTCTTCTCAACGAGTTCGGAGCTCACAACTCTCTCCTAAAGTTGCTCCTCAAACTCATCTCACAAATGGCTCTCTTCCAGAGCCGAGCTCTTCACTCCGCTCGCCTCTGAAGCGGACCTCTTCTCAACGAGTTCGGAGCTCACAACTCTCTCCTAGAGTTGCTCCTCAAACTCATCTCCCAAATGGCTCTCTTCCAGAGCCGAGCTCTTCACTCCGCTCATCTCCAAGGTGGACCTCTTCTCATTCGGAGCTCACAACTCTCTCCTAGAGTTGCTCCTCAAACTCATCTCCCAAATGGCTCTCTTCCAGAGCCGAGCTCGTCGCTCCGCTCATCTCCAAGGCGGACCTCCTCTCAACGAGTTCGGAGCTCATAACTCTCTCCTAGAGTTGCTCCTCAAACTCGTCTCCCAAATGGCTCTCTTCCAGAGCCGAGCTCTTCGCTCCGCTCATCTCCAAGGCGGACCTCTTCTCAACAAGTTCGGATCTCACAACTCTCTCCTAGAGTTGCTCCTCAAACTCATCTCCCAAACGGCTTTCTTCCATAGCCGAGCTCTTCGTTCCGCTCATCTCCAAGGCGGACCTCCTCTCAACGAGTTCGGAGCTCACAACTCTCTCCTAGAGTTGCTCCTCAAACTCGTCTCCCAAATGGCTCTCTTCCAGAGCCGAGCTCTTCACTCCGCTCGCCTCCGAAACGGACCTCTCCTCGACAAGTTTGGAGCACAACTCTCTCCTAGAGTTCCTCCTCACACTTGTCTCACAAATAGCTCTCTTCCAGATCTGAGCTCTTCACTCCGCTCGCCTCCAAGACGGACCTCTCCTCGACAAGTTTGGAGCACAACTCTCTCCTAGAGTTCCTCCTCACACTTGTCTGACAAATAGCTCTCTTCCAGAGCCAAGCTCTTCCCTCCGCTCGGATGCCGAGCAAGTGCCGATCCGACCCCAACATCACAGAGCCCGGTCGGCTAATCGAGCAAGTGCCCATCCGAGCCCCAAAACGGAGAAAAATCACTTTTCCCTCAACATTCGCATAAGATCTCGATCAAACGGCTCAGATCGCTCCAGCAGTACTAAATGACAAGATAGTGTTTTCTTGGAAACTGTGCCCGCCTCGAGATCTGCACTGAGATCAACGACTCAGATCGCTCCAGCAGCACTAAACGACAAGATAGTGTTTTCTTGGAAATTGTGCCTGCCTCGAGATCCGCGCTGAGATCCAACGGCTCAAATCGCTCCACGTCACTCGGTATTCCGAGCCGAGCGACTAGCGATCCGAGCCGCTCGCGCCCCTTCTTCGCCCCTAGGGTCTTCCTAGCACATCCTGCAAGGGCCTTCCTAGTACAAGGGTCTTCCTAGCACATCTTACAAGGGTCTTCCTAGCACAAGGGTCTTCCTGGCACATCTTCTCCGCCCTTAGGAGTGGAGCTCCTCCGCCAAAATCCCCAAGACCAAAACACTCCTCAACTTCATGAAGACAAGGATGTTGAGGGGCTATTTTGACCATGAAGGTGGGTGAATCTTCATCCCACTCCTAAAGAAAATTTGTAGATCTTCGAATTAGCTTCGAAACGAGGGGTCGCACGCCCCGATCGGACCTCCATAGCACCAAGAAAGTGGATCTCAATACAGCTGCGCCGAATAGCTCGAAAATCCGAGCCGAGCCACTCGCGCGAGGGAAAAATCCGAACCGAACCCGAGCAACTGTCAAAATCGAATCCGAGCACTTCCCTCCGGTCGGCTAACCGAGCAAGTGCCCATCCGAGCCCCGAAACGGAGAAAATTTACTTTTTCTTCAACATTCGTGTAAGATCTCAATCAGACGGCCCAGATCTTGCTAGCCTCGCTAAACAACAAGATGGTGTTTTCTTGGAAACTGAGCCCATCTCGAGATTCGTGCCACAATCGTGAGCAACCGTCCAGATCAAGCCACATAGTTCGGATCTCCAATCCGAGCTACTGTCCTACCGAGCTTCAAAGTTGCAAAAAAAGTGCGCCTCAAAATTTGCGCTCGGATTTGCCGAACAAGAGGCCAAAAAAAAAAAGAAAAAAAAAAGGCACCAGGGTCGGGTTCGGACCCGTTAAGGGATCCAAACCCGAACACCTATCCCCTTCCTCTTCTTCAACCGGTTTGGCGCCAAAAACCAAACAAGAACAGAGCCCAACATCTCCATCACCGAAGTCCCAACTCCTCCCTCATCTTCGATCTCCAGACCAACTGCCTCCGACGAGCTTCTCCTCACTGAAGCTCAGGCGCCCCCTAATCTTCACCAAGCTCGGCAGCCGAGCTTCTTCTCCAACCTCTCTCCCTCGCCGACCACCACATCGCGAATACCCGACGTCCAAGCTCGACCTCCTTCGTCGAAGCTCCGAGCTCCTCTCACCTTCCATTCGTTGACGAGCTCCCCTCTATCTGTCGAAGCCCACAAGTGACCACCGCTCCGCTCGTCGTTCTCCTTCGACGAAGCTCCGAGCTCCATTATCTCCGAGCTTGACCCATTATCAAGCTCCGACGAACTCCACCACCTCCATGGCCGAGCTACTTCGTCGAAGCTATCCTTGGCTTCGAGCTCCGAACCCAATGTCGAGCTCCGAACGCCACCGTCATGCGCTCCGTCGGCTGCCTCGAGCGAGCTCCGCCGACCACAGACGAGCTCACCACCTCCATGGCCGAGTGTAACACCTCGAATTTGTAAAATACCGAAAATATTCATTTTTATATTTTGTAGGGGTGAGAATTATTTTAAAGCTATATTTTATTATTATTATTTTTATATTGATATTGGTATGGATATTTGTGGTTGATTGGTGTTATTGATATATTGGGGGCTATGAGTTGAGATTTTATGTGAATAATTATTGTTCATTTATTTTATTATTTTGGAGGATTATTATGGGATGTTTTAATATATTTGGTATTGTTAAAAATAGAATTGAGGGTTTAATTGAAATATTTGGAGATTGGGGGTTATATGTGTAAATATACTTTATTAATTATTATATATATTATTATTATTATTATTTTTTAATATCCCAAAACACCCCCCCCTTCCTTTCCCTCATCCTCCCGTTTCTTTCTTTTTTTTTCCCGATGGCAACCGAACCCAATCGGGTGGCCCTTTTCCCCTCCCAAATCTCTTCCATTTCTCCATTGTTTTTAAATTAAACTGAGGAGTATACTAATTGAAGGGTTCTCTACAATGTGGTAGCATCGGATTTTCGAACGGATGTCGAAAAGGTATACCCTATTTTATTTATTCGTATAAAATTTAGTGTGTTTAGTTTTATTGAGTAGGATTATTATGGAAGAGTGATTTAGAGGTGTTGGAAGTGGAAGATTTGGAAAATTAGTGGGTTGTTAGAGAAATTGCAATTTGTTAGTAAATTAGGGTTTTGGGTTTGTAAAATAGAGATATATATATATATAAGAATTATCTCTGGTATGGTGGTAAAAATTGTAGTGAGTCATTAGAATAAAATGGGGAGTGGTGATTTTGGCATAAACTCGAATTATGGAGTTTATGAAATCGGGTAGAAAAATCGATCCAAATAATTGTAGGAAATGCATATGAGGGTGTAGAGTATTATGAAAGGATTAATATAAATTTAGGATGATTTTTATAGGCTTCCAGCTCAATTAAATTGAGTGAAATGAATTATAGGTGAAAAGTGCACGCCGGGTGTTCGGTGAAATGTCCGGGCGATATAGAGGTGAGAATTTGATGAGTTCGGAGGTGTAGTTGAGTCTCATTATTATTACTAATCCTAATAGGTGAGATTAGGAAAAAGAGGATTAAAGAAATTAGAAATATGAATTTTTCTTATGAGAAAGCCTCCGATCAATAAGGGAATGTTTGTATGGGGACCCAAATTCGAAATCCGTCGATGTAGCTCGGCTACTTAGGTCATTTGTAACGTGTGGGTGAAGACGGATTCGAGTTTGGAGGTTCGTAGGCCGAGTTTTGAGTTTTAAGCTAATCGGTCCTATAATTTCCTATTTAGGTGGAAAAAGTCGAACTTCGACTGGCTACAAGACGGACGTGGGACATCGTTTGCTCGATCTGTCAGGTGAGTATGTTGTATTTATAAATATTTTATATTGTGGCCGAATTTCGTGGCTTTGTGATGTATTTCATAGAAGTTATATTAAAAGCTGATTTTGAATAAAAATACGGATTTTTCCGGCCGGAAAATGGGATTTTGAGATATTTGATGAAATTAACTATTTTAAGTATATAAAACCTATATTATGGGTTAATGTGACGTGTTGAAGTATAAAAACTAAATATATTAAATTATTTATGTGTATTTTTATCCCGTGCATGTTTTGTGCATGTTTTTGGGGTATATAGGCCGATATAGGCAATCGGGTATATGCGGAGCCTGGTGTATGGGCTAGCATGTCATGGATGGATGTTATAAGATGTAATTAGATGAATTTAGCGATTGTGATCATGTTTTGAAGATCTGTGTAATTATAGTACACGTTTGTGCATGTTTTGGGGCATATAAGCCCTTATAAGTGATTTTACTTATATGAAACAGGATGTATGAGCTAGTATGCTATAATTAGATATTATAAGACTTAATTAGAGGAAATAAGTGGTTTTGGCCCCTTATGATGGGAAACCCGCATGTGTGATGTTTATTTGTAATATATATAGAGATGATTATGATGTGTGATGCAATAATTGACGAAATTAAATAAGTGGGTGCATGTTTACATTTTAAATATGGTTGAAATGAATTAATGGACAATAATATGACATGTTGGTTTATATGATAAATGACTTGGTGTATGTTTATATGGGATTTAATGAAGTATCGAATAGCATGGTATTCATAATGGGTGATGTTATGGTAAATTAAATAACATGATGGTTTCTATGTTAAATGACATGGTGTATGCATATATATATATGATACAACGAGATGATAATCAATATCGTGGACATCAGATGTGCATCAAATGCAAGATAAAAGGTGAGATGGTAAGTGTTAATAAAATGTGTTATTATTTTTGTGAGTAAAGTCAAGGTGTGGCAATTATTGAATTCATAAGTGAAATGCGTGTGTTGATAAAGTAAGCTGAAAAAAAAAGGGAAATGATTAATGCTTATAACAGATGGCTTTGTTGACCAGTACCTACAGCAATCCTGGGGGTTTGGCTAGACCTCCTAATACCCAAGGACCGGCTTGGGGCACGAGGACCCAAACTATGTTTGGGGCACGAGGATTTTATCGCCCAAGCTATCGGCTTGAGGCCCGGCTTTCCCTCGATGACAGCTGTCGCGAGAAAGTACCCAGTCTATCTGGGGTCAGTGGTTTTTCCCTCCTGGCTATCGGCTGGGAGGAAGTACCCAGTTTATCTGGGGTTAGTGGTTTTTCCCTCGATGACAGCCGTCGCGAGGAAGTACCTAGTTTACCTGGGGTCAGTGGCTTTTCCCTCTTGGCTTCGGCCGGGAGGAAGTACCCAAGTTCTACTTGGGGTTAGTGGTTCCCTCGCTAGTTCGGCTAGGAGGAAGACGTAGCCTCGGACGAGTAAGACTCTGTGTGAGCATCGGTCCGCGTGTTTTACTGGACTGCCGGCTTTCAGTATGTTGGGATACTGTGGCTCACTGGTCGACAAACTAATAAAATAACTAAGTGTTAATAATAAATGTGAATTGTGCATGGAAAGGAAAGTAAATAGTAAAATGTGAATTGCGTGTGGAAAAGAAAGTGGAAAGTGACTTGTGAATTGTGAATGACAAAGAAGGTAGTTGTGAATGAAATAAATGTGAACGAAAATGAGTTATGAGTTAGTATATGAAAAGAAGTGATAAATGCAGTGCATGGTTAATTTAAAATGATAATAATAGAAGAGACATGTGTTCTTATGAATAATACGAAGTAATGGTATTAGGTGTGTGATCATTAAAGTAAAATACAGTTGATGTGAGTTTGTGTACCTTGGAATTGTGTCAAGGAACTACCTGCCTACTATTTCTGTGGAAATGGTGGGAACTACCTGCCTTGGCATAATTCGCGGGGTGAGTTGTTGTAATAGTGGTAATGATTGATGGAAATGAGAAATAAAGTAGAGTGAAGATGATAAGTGATTGAAGTGATTACTAACCGAGCTATTGGCTTGAGATGTGATGTGATATTACCCAAACTGTGTGTGTGGGGTGCGGTGATTATTACCCGAGCTATCGGCTATGGGGTGTGATATGTGTGGCCCTAGATTGTGTTTGGGGATTAAGTGAAAATGATAATAAGATTTATTGTTTATAAGAATGAGAAATTACTAAAGTGATATAATAAGATGTGAATGAGCTATAAAACATGGTTCTGATGCAATGAGTATAAGTATTCTAATTAATGAGGTGTTAATGATGTGATGAAATGTGAGTAAATCGTATGGGCAATGAGATGTGGTAATTATGTCATAAGATATGAAGGAAGGTGGTAGTATGAGAATGGATGCATATGTTTATGATGTGATACTTTTATAACATAATAAAATAAATACCTGTATTATGAGATTGGGTATGAAAATGGTTATTAGAGAAAGTATGTTGTGATAGGAGTTTGTGTACCTTGGAAGTGTGTCGGGGAACTACTCGCCCGCTATTTCCGTGGAAATGGTGGGAACTACTTGCCTCGGCACAACTTCCAAGATGAATGTGTGTGTTGATGACATAATATAAGTAAATGAAATGCATGGCTAAATAGAGTTGGAGAAATGATGTAATAACATCATGTAATTATTTTATTATAAATAGTGAAATGCTGAGATGACGATAAGTGTGGAAAGATGAATATTCGTATTATGCGAATGTAAGATAAGTATATTTATATATATATACGAGGTTGATGTGAAGTGTATTATGAAATGTGGAAAGTATGGATGATTAAATAATTGAATGCAGGATTGGCAACGTATGTGATTTATCACTGTATTGACGATGTTGTTGTGTTCAGGATTCAGGTTGCATTATCTTAATTTGGTATTCGTAAGTTTAAATTATTTTCTTTATACTATTTTAATTTGTTATTTGATTAATAACTATACTCACACCAGAAATGGCTAACCCCTTAGTGTTTTGGGGGTTAGGGGAGTCTGAGGACTACCCTAGGTCCCCCACTGTTGCAGGTTCTCATCAGTGCAGAGGTGAGGCGTGGAGTGGTAGTATAACTTTTTATTTTAAAAAATTTGTATTCTTTAGTTATAGGAATAGTGAAATTTATGATTTAAATTGTATTATGAGTGTATAAGCCTGTATATGACGATGATGAGTATAGTGTGAGGCAGTGTAGTATGTTGGTGACCCGTACCCATCTTGTCGTGGAGTACCAGGCTCTGGGGTAAGTCTTACCATGATTTTTCTAAGATTTTACCTCATTTTTCAAAGAAATTCATAGTTTTTAATTGATATTTGATAATCCGTTCTGAGTTTGGCCCTCAGAGCATTATATTATATTGCCTGTGTGTATCTGCTCATTTTGGCCTGAGGAGCCCATGAAAATATTATGTGGTTTGTGAGCTACGGAATTTTGAGCAGAATTCCGTAAGCTTTTTGTGTTTCGGGGCAAAATTTACAGGGGAGACTCTGTCAAAATTTTTCCTGGAATATAACTTTCTTAGTTTATGATTAAAGTGATATAGAAATTAAAAGAATTGAATTTGGAGACTTAGTTTTCAAAAAAAAAAAAAAAAAATTTGGGGGTGTTACACCGAGCTCCTTCGTCGAAGCTCTCCTCGGCTCCAAGCTACGAGCCCAATGACGAGCTCCGAACGCCACCGTCATGAGCTCCGTCGGCTCCATCGAGCGAGCTCCGCCGAAGACTGTCGAGCTCACCGCCTTCCCTCGTCGAGTTCCTTCGTCGAAGCTCCGACCACCTCCATGGCCGAGCTCCTTCCGCGCCCAAAATATGAGGCCCACGCCGAGCTCGAACCCACCGTTGAGCCCCACCGTGCTCTCGCCGAACTCTACTCTTCATCGAAACCCACCTTCGTCAACACTTCGTCAACAAACTCTCCTCCGAAGCTCCGATCTCATCTCCTTCGGGCTCCACGTCGCCGAGCTCCATTCCCCTCATCGTCGACCTCCTCACCAGACGAAGTCGGAGAGGTGGACGGGTTGGAGCCGAGGCGGTAAAGTCGAAGAAGAATAGAGAAGATGAGGCGAAGAAGAACGATGGAAAGAAGAGAAGAAGTCGAAGAAGGAAACAGAGGAGGCGGGAAGGAAAAGAAAAAGAAAAAAAAATAAAATTTTGCCACGTGCCCGGTCGGACTGCCGAGCAAGTCCCCATCCGAGCTCCACAAACGGAGAAAAAAGCCGTCGAGCGACTACGACCGTTGGATCTTCCAGAAATTCGCGCTTCTGGTGATGGACGGTCCAGATCGCGCCACGTGCGCTAAACGACAAGATAACGATTTTTTGGGAAACACGCCTCCTCGAGATTCGTGCCGGGATCCGACGGCACAGATCGCGCCACGTGTCAGGTAATATTTAATTAATTTATTTATTTATTTAATTGTTTTAATTATTTAAAAATTCCGAAAAAATATTTAAAAAATCGGAAAAATTTAATTAAAAATTCTAAAAATAATTATTAATTCAGAAAAATTATTTTAAAATTCTGGAAAAATAATTATTAAATTAGAATAATTAATTAATATTTTCGATAATTAATTATTTAATTCGGAAATTGAATAAAAAATTCAAAAAAATGAGAAAAAATCCAAAAAATCTGGAAAAATCACCAAAAATCCAGAAAATTCTGAGAATATTTTTAGGCATTTTACAAGCCCAGAATACACCGTTACACCCTAAGCAAGATCCAAAACTCCCTTAAGAACACCGATAAAATCCCGTACGCCATTAGAACAATAAAACTACTCCTAAAAGACTGAAAAACTCAGTCTCTAGGAGTGGGGGGCTCGTGATATGGCTAAAAATAGGATTAAATCGGGATCGTTCACATCGGAGACGAATCTTAAAGCTCAGGGGTAAAACGGTAATTTCACCTACTAACGGGTCCGAAGCGGGTACTGGGTCTCCTTCTCATAGATCCAATAACCCGCGAACGGATCCACCTCAACTGGGTACGGGTCCCGACCTGATACAAACCCAGTCCGACAGGATAGAATTAGGGTCTCTGATTGAACCAAATCAACGGGCCTGATTCGCGACTATCCTCTCACCGGAAATTAAGGAATTACATTCCTAATCTGATTACGAGAATTTTACGCCTTATCAGATCACAGGAATCACATTCCTAATCTGATCCCAACGGCGACTATAAATACCCCCCACCTACCACTGTTACAGGTTAATCACTCTTTTTCCAATTAAAGCTCTTTCTTAATCATATCACTGGTTACTGACAAGAGCGTCGGAGGGTGCGTCGCCGGGATCAACCCCGGTGTATCGCACTTCCTTGCAGGTGAACGACGGGAGTCAGCAGTCCAATCCCGACGGAACAGGTTTGGATCTGCTATTCAGGTTTTTCCACGAACTCACAAATTCTATCTGTTTACCCCCACACCAGATTCAGCGGTAACATACCCCAAAGTGGTTATGTGTCATTTGAAGGACGAAATCCCCATTGAAAGTCAAAGTTTTCCTCTGGTTCGTGCTGAACAATACCATTTTGACTAGAGAAAACCTCGCTAAACATCAACTGAACGTTGATTCATGTTGCAGTTTCTGTAGCGCTACAATCGAAACTGGGGACCACCTGTTCCTGCAGTGCCCCAAGAGCAAAGCGATACTTGTTGAGGTTCTCAGCGCCCTGGGGACGAATTTGTACCCCTGTTGTACGAGGATTTGTGGGTTGGTTCAACTTTTGCCTCTGAGAGAAGGACTATGAGAGAAGTGTGGTATATTTCTATCACCGCAACGACCTGAGTTCTTTGGCTGGACAGAAATAATTTTTATTTCTGCAATACTTGTAATAATATTTCTGGTAATTTGACTCACATTATGCATCTTATCTCATTTTGGGCTAATGTGGTAGCTGTAGGGCCTAGGGGGAAGATAGTGAGCGTCTTCCAGGTCAAGGAGTTTGATGATGAGGAGGTTCAGATCGGTCCGCTGATATCGATTGACAGACAGCGTGGACTTTACTATGGATAGATACCCACCGCCCCAGGGTTTGTTGGGGTGGGGGGGGCATGATGTATTTTGGTTTTTACGCATGTTTGCTGCGGCCATTATGGTATTTTGGATCCACTCCCCATGCTAAGGGTGGAGATTATGCACTATTGTTTATGCACTTTTATTTTGTTCGTAGGTCCTTGTAACTGGCTCAGTACTCTGAGTTTGTTTTAGTAATTTCTTATTAATGAAACAGGGTGGCCATACTCCACATTTTCCTTAAAAAAGAAATATATATAGCAATCGAAAGATGATTTAGTGTTAGTCCAAAAAAATCACAATTTATTTGCTCGGACGAAGATAATTTAGCGTCCGTTCAATAATTTTTTAATTTTAAAAAAAATTCATCATCTTGTGTTTGATCAAATTTTTTTTAAAAAAAAATTCTCGAACACAAGATCATCTTCTGTCTGCTATTTTTTTTTATTAAAAAAAAAAATTTCGTGTCCGATCAAAATGTTTTATTATAATAAAATCCAAATACTGAGATGCAAGAACATATTTTGTCTGATCAATTTTTGAGTTGAAACGACTATAGTCCAAAGTCAAAATTCCTACTTCTATATATCAAATATGAAAATTTTTAGTCTCAACGACTACAGATGCTCTTAAGAAGTCATATTCTCTAATTAAATTTGAGAAATTGTATTAAAAAAGTTTACTTATTTCTTTTTTGTCATTAATAAGTTGGATTAATGACGTACAGACACCCAAAGTTTATATTAATTTTCTATACACACCTGGAGTTATAGTAATACCTCAATAGCACCGTAACTTTTTTAAATTGGAATAGTGGTATATACCCCTCCCAAAAAAGAAAAAAGACAACAAACAAAGAAAGAAGAAAGGCACATGTCGTCCACTTTATTAATTTTTTAACAGAATTAACATGGAATCACAGAAATACCCTCATCTCTTCTTCTTCTCTTCTTCGGTTCTATTTAGTTTAGTTTTTTCAGTTTTTTTCCTTTTATTTCTAGTTCTTGTTTTGGTTTTTTTTTTATAAATTTTTGGTGAAGATGAAGGTGATGATGATCAGTTTCGGAGGTGGTGGAGATGAGTTTGAGAGGTGATGGTAATGGGTTTCGGTGGTTGGAGTTAGTGGTAGACATGATGGTGGAGATGGTCATCGGGGGTGGTGGTTGACGGAGATGGTGATGGTGCTGGTGGTGGTTGACGGTGGTGATAGTGGTGAAGATGGTGGTGGTGGTTGACAGTGGTGATAGTGGTGAAGATGGTGGTGGTGGTTGACGGTGCTAATGATGATTATTAGTTTCGGAGGTGGTGGAGATGAGTTTGAGAGGTGATGGTTGGAGATAGTGGTGGACATGATGGTGGAGATGATCGTCGGTGGTGGTGGTTGACGGAGATGGTGATGGTGCTGGTGGTGATGGTGGTGGTTGACGGTGGTGAAGATGGTGCTGGTGGTGATGGTGACGGTGGTGGTTGACGGTGGTGAAGATGGTGGTGGTGGTTGACGGTGGTAATAATGATGGTGATGGTGATGGTGGTCGGCGGTGGAGATGACGGTTGGCAGTGGAGGTGGAGGTGGGTTTAGATTTTAAACTCGTTAAGATATGAGGACAATTTCGACATTTCATGCCCTTCTTAACAGATTTAAACTCATTAAAAGGAATATTCGGAGAATATTCTGCTAACTTAACGGAGAAGTTGACGGCGGAAGCTTTTTAGCCCAATTGTAAAAAGTTTGGGTGATATTATAATATTATATTATTTTTATTTTAGATGTGAAGAAAATAAATATAAACTTTGGGTGCCTTTACATCATTAACTCTAATAAGTTACCCTAAGTTAGTAAAGTTAGGTAGTGTTCTTTTTCTCCTCTTATAAGTGATTTACCTCTTGTAAGAGGTGGTCCAACTCTTACAAGAGTTTTTTTAGCGTTTTTTTTTCACCTCTGATGCGGTTTATTTCTGGGAGACGTGTGGATGCACCAGGTGTGAGTTCGGACTCAATTTATATTGAAGGAAAAAGCTGCTTGTCAGACGACCCTCGGAATAACCTGGCGGCTCCTGCGACTAGCTTGGAGTGCGGTGAATGCTTCGGCTCGGATCAGAGGGTTCGGATCCGAGGTCTTGTGTACCTGCAGACGGTCCTGAAACACCGGGGTTTATCCCGGTAGCGGACCCTCCGACGATCTAGTCAGTCTCTGTGAGAGAGTAGCAATAACTAGGTGAATTTAAGTGGCAAAAGATTGGTTACCTCTAAAGGTGGGTGAAGGTCTAGTATTTATAGAGAATTCTAACCGGGTTTGGATCCGCTTGGGGGCCGGGTCTGAACCCGAAAGTCCATGGGCCTGACGTGGCAGAAGGCCCAGGGGGTTTAGGGCTGACATGGCAGTACCAGGAGTGGTATAGGGCTGACACGGCAAAGCCCTTGGTGGTATTTGAAGCTGACATGGCAGATCATGGGGCTTCTATGCTTCCGGGAGGATCTGGTGGCCCAGGCTGTGCCAGGTCATCCTCATTCTGTACCAGGAGGGGCGGACGGCCCGGAGGGCTGTTGTGGATCGGAGGCCGAGGGCCATCGTCTCTCATCGGATACGAGGAGGCTAGTTCTGTGGGGGTGAACTGTAGGTTCGGCACCGATCCTGTGGCGGCTCGAAGCCTAACTAGACTGCTGTTTCTTCCATTTTTGAGTGAGAGCTGTATTAGGCCCTAGTTGGGCCCCAAGCCATTTTTACCCTACCACACAAGCCCCCCACTCCTGCGGGGGTGCGGGAGCTAGCCGTGGAGGAGTGTTTTCGGTTGTAGAAATGAGATGGCGAGCCACTGGGCCTTCGTGAGGGGGTTGTCCTGGTGCCCGACCCAACCTCGAGCAGGCGAGGGATTATGGGTCGGCAAGGTTGATGGCGAGCCGTTGAGCCTTCCTGAGAAGACTACCCTGGTGCCAGACTTGACCTCGAGCTTGGCGAGGGATTACGGGTCGGCAAGGGCGATGGCGAGCCGTGGAGCCTTCCTGAGAAGACTACCCTGGTGCTAGACCCGACCTCGAGCAGGCGAGGGACTTATGGGTCAACAAGGGGGATGGCGAGCCGTTGAGCCTTCCTGAGAAGACTACCCTGGTGCCAGACCTGACCTCGAGCTTGGCAAGGGATTACGGGTCGGCAAGGGCGATGGCGAGCCGTGGAGCCTTCCTGAGAAGACTACCCTGGTGCTAGACCCGACCTCGAGCAGGCGAGGGACTTATGGGCCAACAAGGGAGATGGTGAGCCGTTGAGCCTTCCTGAGAAGACTACCCTGGTGCCAGACCTGACCTCGAGCTTGGCGAGGGATTACGGGTCGGCAAGGGCAATGGCGAGCTGTGGAGCCTTCCTGAGAAGACTACCCTGGTGCTAGACCCGACCTCGAGCAGGCGAGGGACTTATTGGCCAACAAGGGGGTTGGCGAGCCGTTGAGCCTTCCTGGGAAGACTACCCTGGTGCCAGACCTGACCTTGAGCTTGGCGAGGGATTACGGGTCGGCAAGGGTGATGGCGAGCCGTGGAGCCTTCCTGAGAAGACTACCCTGGTGCTTGACCCGACCTCGAGCAGGCGAGGGACTTATGGGCCAACAAGGGTGAGGGGCGAATCGTTATGCCTTAGGAATGTTGAGCAGGGTAGCCTGCTGTCTTTGCTGAGCATTGAAGGCGCCCCGGGATCTGTGCGATGTTTCAATTTCCTAGGGGCCTTAATGGTGCCGCCTAATAAATGCACGGTGCCTGGTCTTCCGTCGTTTGGTTTTCCCCATGTCATAAAGGCTGGCCTATGGGGGAGGCTATAAGTACCCCTCTCTGCAGTGGGTTGGATCACAGCAAGGGTGGTCTATTGGCCATCAAAGGTATCTGCTCCGGCGGACGTCTGTCTCTTGCAAAAAAATTTCCCCGGTCGTGTCGGAGAGGTGGTTTCTCTGCCGCCCGGATCTTCTCTTGGATCTGATGGCTCTGATACGGCAGCCAGATCCAGGGGGGATCAGGGCGAGAGGGGTAACGACCGAAATTCGGACCGGTAGATGAGGAGCCTCGGATTGGTGGTGCCTCTGTGTAGGCAGAAAATCTTGGTAGAAGAGGTGATGATCCATGTCCGAATCCGAGGGGTGAGCTGTTTGCAACTGTGAAGGTTCTGTCTTCCGAACGAAATGAAGGGCGTTCCGGGCAAGTTGTTTGCAACTGTGAAGGTTCTGTTGCCAGAGCAGGTCGAACCTTTGCAGTTGCAATCAACTGGCTCGGAATGGTGCGCTTCTCCCGATCTCTGAGTGTTGATCTGCTTTCGACCGGGGCCCATGGGTCGGCGGAATACTAACCGAAACCCGGGGCCCGGGGGGTGCTCGCCGAGGGCGGTGCCTTAAAACTTTGAATCAAAACTTTTTCTGGTCTGGATCCTTTTTCGGGTCAGACGACCCTGATATGGTTGTTTGGCCCGAGAGAGATCCAGGCGGGAGGGACATCAACCATATCCCGGACTTGGGGCTGAAGAGCCTCGGATAGATGGGTCGTCTCCGATTGGAGGTTGACCACTCTGCATTCCAATAGGGCTCCAGGTGATGGCGGTTTCTGTCTCACCCTTGAACAGTTCGGGGTTTCGGCCGTCGAGGCTGTGAGCCCCGAGCTGCTCACGGGTGAAAGGGGAACCGACCGAGTCTCGGAGCCCAGGGCGTCTGTCTAAGGATGGCGCCTTAAATCTTAAGAAAAATGTTATCTTTGCCGAATACCCCCTCCGAACTGATCCCCTCGTCTGGTTGCCAGCCTGGCGTTGGATGACGTCAGCAGCGCACGTTTTTAGGACGTGGTGCGATTTTCCAGGCGGCAGTTGCACGTCAATGGGTGAACAGTTCTTGCGGAAATCGAGGAGTCGCTTTCATTCTTTATAAATACTCCCCCCTCTCCCCCTTTAGCCCACTCCTTTCTTGCAGCTTTCTTTTTCAGAATTTTCCCAACACTTCAGCGCTCGTCTCTGCAGTTTGCCGTACTAGACTCGCCCTTCCGAAGTGACCCCAGGTGAGTTGGTAAGTCTGTTTAGTTTAGGCACAGATGGATAGGGCTCAGTCTGGCTCGTCAGCGTCGACGTCTAGGGGGAAAGTGAAACCTGTCTCTAGATCGACGTCATGGGAGGAGCCCGTGCTTGAGGAGGAGTCAGTGCACGTTGAGGAGCCTTCCGACTCGGTTTCGTGGGAGGAACCAGTAGGGGAGGAGGAGGAGGTACAGGGTGTGAGGCCGTTACGCTCTCGACGTCCCTTCGTGGTGGAGAGTAGCGAGTCGGAGGAAGCGGATGATGGCTCGGACGGCGTCCGTGTTCTGGAGTTGACTTCCGAGGAGGAGGGAGGCGAGGGCAGCTCCATAAGAAGATCCACAGTTCAGGGTGCGGGTCCGAGTTCCGCGCCAACTGGTCTGGGACCCTTATCTACTCCCTCGCCGGAGCGAACCAAGAAGAGGAAGAAGGCTCCGAGGAAGGCAGGACCGAGGATTGGTGGTTCGAGCCAGGCGCCTGTTTACCCCAATTTGTGGACAGGTTCGCCCGTGCAGCCGAAGCATTTCCGTCAGTACCCTGACGACCTATCTGACAAGGAGCTCTTCGGTGTGCAGGCCTCTTCGCCGAGTCGGAAGAGGGTGATGGTGGACGCGATTCAGACCGTCTTGGAGGGTGGGGACTTGGAGGTTTTGCAGCTGGCGTACCACATAGGTCCTGCCTACGAATTGATGCTGCCGAGCTCTACTCTGCGACCAACCGATCCCCTGTCCGCTTGGTATTGCGTCTTCCCAGTGGACGCCTTCATCTCTGGACTGAGGCTGCCAGTCCACCCGTTTGTTCGGGACGTGCTGAACTGGGCCTCCTTGGCGCCGATGCAGTATGGGCCGAACTCTTGGAAGCAGATAATTTGTTTTGTACTGATGTGCGAGGAACAAAAGGTACCCCTGCGGTTGAACGTGTTCCGGGCGATGTTGATGATCAGCTCGGCGGCTGAGGGTATTTACTATATCTCTCCTCGGAGTAAGGGGAAGGTCGTTCACAGTCATCCGGACTCCATCAAGGATTGGAAGAAAAAATATCTGGTGATCCGGAGTGAGGAGCCCTGGGACATTCCGACTCGATGGAACCATTCTAAGCCGAGTTATCCACCGCCGAGGCCGAGGGATTCGACGGCCGAGGAGTGGGGGTTTGTCGAGCGCCTCTGTTTGTCCCCTAGTATCGATTGGACGAAGGTGACGGAGGCCCACCTGGCGAGCGTCGGACTGAGCCCAGCCGTTCTGCGTATGTAGTTGTTTCTTTTCTCTCGGTCTTTTCGTACTTTCTTGCTCATTGCTCTTAATGGTTTTTTCTGTAGATATGGATGAGGCATCGATCAAAGCAAGGAGGCTCGCCATGAAGAAGGAGAACGCCGAGAAGAAGAAGGGGGAGGCGGCGAAGAAGCCGAGGGAGCCGTCCCTGGTTATCTCGGAGGCCCCGCTCGAGCCGAGGGCTAAGAGGACTCGCTCGGAGACGAGCAACGGGGCGGCCCCTTCGAGGGGTAAGGGCCCAGCGAGGACGTCCGATCTCGACAAGGGGAAAGGTCCCTTGGTAGAGGTTGAGGAGGAGGACCCGGTGGTGGAGATGTTGCGGCAACGGTGGGCGCCGGACTGGTCGGTTCGGATGGGGGACTGTCTGACTGAGGAAGCCCAGGCCGTTGAGGTGGTGGAGAAGTTGGCGACCCCTCGCGATCGCCAAGCGATGGAAAGTGAGCCCGTAGAGGTGGCCTTTACGCGCCTGACGCAGGCCACCGTGCTGGTAAGCTCGTCGATCTTATCTTTCTTGTTAACCTTGCTTTGGGAGCTTTCTTCTTATCTATGTCTGTCGGTCGCAGGCTTGTATGCAGGGAGCTAATGTAAAGAACCTCTACGAAGCGTCCCTGTCACAAGAGCGGGCTCGGGCGGATAAGAGCGAGCGAGAGATGAAGGAGATGCGGATCGAGCTGGAGGGTTCGCATAAGAGGGAGCAGCAGATGAAGCTCGAGCTCGAGGCCAAGGACGCCGAGTGGGGGAAGAGGGTGGTCTCCTTGACGAAGAAGTTCGCTAAGGAGAAGGAGGAGTTGACGGCTACGTTCGCCAAGGAGAGGGACGAGCTGACGGATGCAGGCCAGCGGATGGTGATCAAGGCCCAGGATGAGTGCTACGCGAAGGCCCTCAGTCATGTGAGGCACTTCTACCCGACCGTCGACCTGTCCAACTTTGAGTACGACATGGAGATCGAGGGGACACCGAAGACTCCTGCCGAGGAAGGGCCCGTTGGCAACCCGGCCGTCGACCCTCCTGCGAACCCAATCGATGCCGAGGTGGGAAATCAAGTTGTATAGTTTTATCTTTCTTTTTCCCCCCTTCGATTGTATTTGCCTTCCGCGGACTGGCCACCGCCTTTTTTGTAAGTAGTACAATTTATAAAAAGTATTTTTGACTGGCCAAGTGTTTTGACCTCGGATATTTCCGAACCTCCTTGCTTATGTACGTTGAGTTGGTCCTCTTGTAGGTTGTGGCTCTCCTTCCCGAGGCGGACCCCCGTCGTTCCGACGCGGCGTGGCTCCGGAGCAAGGTTGAGGCATTGGAGGCCACTTTGGCTCGGTACCGTAAGAGGGCCCGTAACGCTGATGCGGCCTTCAGTTATTACAGGAACATGTCTGAAGCCCTTGGTGAGGAGGCAAGCCGTCTGAGGAGGGCGATGGTGGATCGGAAACTCGTGGGTGTCGGACTTGGATATACTATGTCGAGTTCCTCGGTGCAGAGGCCCTTCTCTTCGTGATGTGATAGTGGAGAAGGAGGTGGAGATACACTGCTACCGGACGATGCTGGGCGTCTCGAGACCTTCCTCGGGTGGTCAGCGAGCGGAGGGGGTATCCTCCATGTTGTCGCTATTGGGGCGTACGCGGCCCGCCGATGCTCAGAGTTCTGTGGCCGGTGTGTCGACCGTGGCCGAACCGAAGGACCACTATGACAAGGAGAGAGTCCCAAGTTGTTCGATTGGCGTGATCCCGCCGTTCGTCGGACCAGAGGGGCCTTGAGATGGTGGCTCCCTATCGTTTGAGATGAGAGGAGTGTTTCTGTAATGGTCTTTGTTCGTTTCTTCTCAACTCAATAAAGGACTATGAATAAGGAATTCATTTCCCTCTTTGCTTCGGTTGATAGTGTACGGAATGATGAAGGGAGTGAGGTTCGGCCCTGTCTTTCCGTGAGGGATCGGCGTGGGGCGTGGTGAAGTCGCCCGGCCTGGGTCGGATCGGACCTGCCGAGGCATCGGGGATGATCCCGGGGTAAAGACTTGGGTGTCGATCCCCTTGTCTGGTATTAGGTCGGATCTGCCGAGGCATTTGGAGTATGATACAAAGAGATTTCCTTAGTATAAGATAGGGGGGGCGCTAAAACGGCCCTTTACATACGAGATCTTTACAAAAGGTTTTACTTCTAGCTAAGTTAGAACTTATGCTCGTCCCTCAAGGAAAGTCACTAGGTGCTCGGCGTCAAATGGGAATCCCCCTGGCTCGACGGCAGTTCCGGGAGTAGGGCCGTCCCTCTCTGGGCTGAATTTGACGGCATCGAGGGGGAACACACCTCCCCTGACGGTGGTCATGTAGCACGATCGTGCTGCTTCTTGGCTGCCTCGAACGATGCTGACTCCTTGCGGGGTGGAAAATTTAAGCTTCAGATGGTAGGCCGAAGGCACTGCTTGGAGGGAGCATAATCCGGGTCGGCCGAGTATGGCGTTGTAAGCCGCCTTGACGTTGACCACCATGAAATCCATGGACTCGGTCCTCTTGACGGGAGCCGATCCTGCGGTAACGTCGAGGGTGACAATCCTTTCTATCACGACAGGGACGCCGGAGAACCCATGCAAGGTATATCCGGCCGGCTTGAGCTTGCCTCTGGGTAACTTGAGATTCTCGAAGGCTTCGAGGAAAAGAATATTAACCGAGCTGCCGTTGTCGACGAGAATCCGGCGAACTTCGCAGTTAGCCATGTGGAGGCTAATGACGAGGGCATCACAGTGGGGGAGGCGAACGCCTTCGAGGTCCTCTCTTGAGAATGAGACTGGCATTGACTGTAGCTTGGGCGAGGGGTTGTCTTGGATAGCATTCACCTCTCGGATGAAGGCTTTTCGGGAGGTATTCGATTCCCCTCCCATTGGCCCTCCGTGGACACAGTGCAAGATGAATGGCGTATCCGCGGCTTCCTCGGACTCGGGATCCCGACCCTGGATGCGGTTCGGAGTAGGGTTCGGAGGGGAGAGCCTCCGGCTCCTAGGATCTCGCCGATCCCTTGGGACTTCTCGGGTGAATTCTCGGAGGTACCCCCTGGAGATGAGTTCCTCAATCTCGTCTTTCAGGGCCCGGCATTGGTCGGTGTCGTGCCCTTGGTCTCTGTGGAAGCGGCAGTAGAAGCGCTGATCTCGGTTCTTGCCGTTGTTAGGCCGGGGAAGTAGTCGAACGATGCCTTTGTCTTCGATTTCTAAGAGGATGGCGGATACGTTATGTGTCAGGGGAGTGTACCTCTCGAAGCGGGGGACCGGCGGGATCTTCTTCATGGCCCCTGCGTCCCTTGGAGTCTTCTTTGATGGTTCGATTTCTTCGGCCTTCCGTTTTCCCTTCGAGGTGGTCTCCCTAGCATCTTCGGGGCTAAGGGCCTCTTCTGCCCTAATGTATTTCTCGACCCTGTTGAGAAGATCGGGAAAGTCGATGGGGGGTCTCTTCGCCAGAGAAGCTTTCAGCTGTCCATGACGAACGTTGTGCCGAAAGGCCGCAGAGGTGACGCCTGGATCAAGAGAGGAGACCGACCTTGCCTCCGTGGTAAATCTCCGGACGAACACTCTGAGGGACTCTCCCTCTATCTGCCTGAGCCCAAGTAAAGAGGCGCTGGTCCTTTCCGCCTTCCGGCTGGTGACGAAGTGGGCGAGAAAATTGCCCTCTAGTTGGTCGAAGGAGTAAATGGAGCCGGGGGTGAGTTTCGAGTACCATTCACGAGCCGGACCCCGAAGTGTGGCGGGGAAGGCTCGGCATAGCAGGGGATCCGAGGCACTGTGAATCATCATGAGGGTTTTGAAACCTTCCATGTGATCAGCGGGATCTCCCTCGCCATCGTAGGTCTCGAATTGAGGTGGTCGGAAATTCCTGGGTATTTCCGCTTGGAGGATGGGGGCGGAGAAGGGAGGACGGACAGGTCTGTACCCCTGAGCCGCTCGTCGGTCGCCGTCTCCTATATGATCGAGGCGATCCTCCATTTCTTGGAGGCGCCTTAGGAGTACGCCATCGTCTTCTGGCTGGATTGTTGACGGGCGCGACACGCTGGCCTCGGCATCCGACCCGGTTTGGGAGCGGAGGGTTTCCTCCCTGGGGGCCCGTTGGAGGGCCCCGAGAATTTCTCTCCGGAAGTCTTGGAACTCCTTGTGAGTGACGGGGGCTCCCTCGACCCTATTTGGTCGGTCTGAAGGCTGCCTTCCCATGCGGCTGAGTGCTGACCTCCGTCCCTCGGGCGGCGGTCTCGGATGGTTCGGGGCCGGGTTGGAAGCGGCCCTTCCCCTGCTGCGGCTAATCTGTCGGTTGACGATTACTCCCCGTAGGTCGGGCTGGACTGTACGGGTGGCGCTCCGCCGGGATCCCTGATGGGAATCCCTGTGCCTCGATGCGCGAGGCCCGGCATTGGTATTTGGTGGGGGTGTGTCCCGTCGGTTGACGGAGGACGCGGCCCCCTTGCCTCTGGAGGCCATGGGAGTTCGGCTGTCGAGGGGCCTCGATAGTCGTGCTCGGGTTGGTTCTGAAGCAGTGTTCCCACAGACGGCGCCAACCTGATGCGGTTTATTTCTGGGAGACGTGTGGATGCACCAGGTGTGAGTTCGGACTCAATTTATATTGAAGGAAAAAGCTGCTTGTCAGACGACCCTCGGAATAACCTGGCGGCTCCTGCGACTAGCTTGGAGTGCGGTGAATGCTTCGGCTCGGATCAGAGGGTTCGGATCCGAGGTCTTGTGTACCTGCAGACGGTCCTGAAACACCGGAGTTTATCCCGGTGGCGGACCCTCCGACGATCTAGTCAGTCTCTGTGAGAGAGTAGCAATAACTAGGTGAATTTAAGTGGCAAAAGATTGGTTACCTCTAAAGGTGGGTGAAGGTCTAGTATTTATAGAGAATTTTAACCGGGTTTGGATCCGCTTGGGGGCCGGGTCTGAACCCGAAAGCCCATGGGCCTGACGTGGCAGAAGGCCCAGGGGGTTTAGGGCTGACGTGGCAGTACTAGGAGTGGTATAGGGCTGACGCGGCAAAGCCCTTGGTGGTATTTGGAGCTGACATGGCAGATCATGGGGCTTTTGTGCTTCCGGGAGGATCTGGTGGCCCAGGCTGTGCCAGGTCATCCTCATTCTGTACCAGGAGGGGCGGACGGCCCGGAGGGCTGTTGTGGATCGGAGGCCGAGGGCCATCGTCTCTCATCGGATACGAGGAGGCTAGTTCTGTGGGGGTGAACTGTAGGTTCGGCACCGATCCTGTGGCGGCTCGAAGCCGAACTAGACTGCTGTTTCTTCCATTTTTGAGTGAGAGTTGTATTAGGCCCTGGTTGGGCCCCAAGCCATTTTTACCCTACCACAACCTCTTATAAGACATTTTCTCCAAAATCTCTTATAAGCCTAAAAGACATCTAGTAGCCTCTTTCAAATTCTTATAAGACTTCTATCACTTTAAAAGTCTATATTATCCCAAAGTCTATATTATAATTGTTACTAATTTCAATCTTAAATTTTCTTCATCTCACTATTTTTATACTTTGCTTATGTCATTGTTTTCTTTTCGAAGGGCACAGTAGTGGCTGTTAGAATCACAATTGTTATCATAGGATTCCATCTAGATGTTTTGATTATTTGTAATTCATGGCTTCTTCAATCCGACTGCCACTTCTTGGCTCGCCTCTAATATTTTTGAATTCAATGTTGCTGATTTTACTTTAGATTGGGCCTGTCAATTATAAGTAATTGATTTAGAAGTGTAGATACACATTCATTTCAGCATCATATGTAAGTAAATGATTTAGACGTTTAAGAGCATCCACAGTCGTTTGCTATAATTGCCATTTTCCCAAATTTTAGCAAACGAATAGAAAAGTAGCGCTGCAATCGTTTCTCATTTTCCCATATTTTGGCAAAGCTTCTATTTCCATTTCTCAAATATGAGAAACGAAATGAACTTTCTCAAATTATAAAGGACGGGGTATGATACCCCATCTCTTCGATTTAATTATTTTTTAATCATATCAGACGGACGATCATATACCGTCTCAATAATTCTCAATTTTTTTTTAAAAAAGAGGACGGACGAGGATACATACCCCGGACGGGGTATGATACCCCGTCTCTCCAAATAAAAAATGATTTTTTTTTAGTAATCCGTCAGACGGGGAATGATACCCCGGACGGGGTATCAAACCCCGTCTCTCCCTTTTTTTTTATTTGTTTATTTATTATTATTTTTTTTAAATAAATGAACGGTCAGGATTGAGTGATAGAAAAAAAAAAAAAAATATATATATATATATATAGTGGGACGGGGATACATACCCCGGACGGGGTATGATACCCTGTCCAAGCTTAAAGCATCCACAGTAGCTGCCAATAATGTTGAGGTATAATTTAGGAGTAGTTATTAGGTTTAGTTAGTATATTAATTAGGTTTAGTTATTATTATATTATTTAATTTAGTTTATTAATATAGTTTAATAGTTAATAAGTAATTAACTTTTTTTAATTTATTTGAAATGATCGGACGGTATATCATATACCGTCGCTCTAAAAAATAGAAAAAAATATAGCAAACGACGACTGCAGTGAACGATCATATTTGCTATTACTGTAGCTGCCATTTTATAGCAAATGAGAAAAACGACTGTGGATGCTCTTAAAAGCAGCTACTATCTATATTATATTAATGTTGTATATTTGACTTCCTTCTATAGTGTTGTTGAGGTTGTATTGCACTGATAAAATTGTCGCCTCCAACCGTTGCATCCCTTCTGAGGATTGTGATGTATTTCTTATTAATTAACTTTTTTTTTATTTTTTTTTATATTCAATTTATTGGAACGCCACATTCAATCTCAAATTTCCTTCTTTTCTTGTCCTTCATCTCACTATTTTTATACTTTGAGGTAATATAGGCTCTTGTAAGAGGTGAAAAAAGAACAGAATTGTCCTATAACAGATTCTTATAAGAGGTTATTTTTATATAAAAAGAAAACCTCAAAAGAGGCTTTTACAAGAAGCTCTTACTGTAAACTACTTTTTGGTCATCATTAAGTAATTGATTAGATTTTTTTCCCCCAAAAATACTCTAGTTAACTCTAATTTGGTTTAGCGACAAGTTAATTTTAAAAATTATTTAATTTTTTAAAAAGAAATCCAACATCCCTCTAATCTCTTTCACTCTCCACTAGCTCCTCCATTCCCTAGGCACCAACCCCTGCACCATGTTCCTCCTCCGTCTTTTGGCTGCCACCACCACCTCCTCCTCTTCCAACTCCCTACTCACAGATCACAACTCTTTCTCTCATTTTATAATCACAATTCACATCCACCTCCTTCCCATTCACAACCACCACCACCACCTTCTTTAACAACATTCTTCAAATATCCACCACCAACTCACCAAGTAGCAAACACACCACTAATAGATCCAAAGATAAACAAATCTCTAGATCTAGAATTATTCCCACGTTTTCTTCCATTTTAATTTTTGTGCGTCAATTCTAGTTCATAAACCCTAATTTTTCAATTTCCCCCCAAAAATACAGTATCTAATTTTGTGGACCCCCATCTCTATGTCTAATCCTTCATCAAAATTTTCTCCTTGATCTCTAATTTGTGGTTGATTTTGTAGGATGTCCACTTCAATCCTATTGATAGTAAGAATAGGGTTTTGAAATTTGAGAAAAAAAAAGATGGTTTTGTTTAGAGATGGAATGACGACGACGACGAAGAAGAGGAGAAAAGACAGGTATATTGTGGGCTTTTCACTCACAAATTAATCTCTAACATTATGTTGGAAGAGATCGGTTTGTGATATGTAGACATATGTAATTTGTTGACAATCAATCTTTAATTTTGAAGTGAAATTTGTTGACAGTCAATCATTAATTTTTAAGTAGGAAATATATTAACTATTTATTTATTTAATTGATAGAGTTTTAACGGCAGGGTTTAGAAAAAATTTAGGAGAGTGGCTCAGTGGCTCATTGATGACCCCCAAAAAAATAATCAAACCCCAAACTGAGGGTGGTCAAGTGAAATATTAACCACACACAAAAGTGGCGCACTAGTTAATGTGTGCATGTGATTGAGAAAAATCTGCTCTCTTTCTTGTCAAGATGCTACTGATTGTTTAATTCGGATATTTGGCAAATAAAAATAGAAAATTTTTAACTGAATTTCAATCGTTAAACCTAAAAATAAGGCTTTTGAGTTATTTATTAAAAAAAAACAGAAGGGAAATGATTTTCCTTCTGGTTCATAATTTTTAAAATTTTAAATTATTATTTCCATCCTTTTTGAGTTAGTAATGATATATTAGTTCCCCTTTCAATTTTTTTTATAAAAATGGGACGGGATATCATCTCCCTTCGCATTTATTTTTTTATAAAAATCAGACGGGATATCATATCCCGTCAGATGTGTTTAAATTTATTTTTTTTAAATGGACGAAATATCATTGTCCCTACAATATTTTTGAGAATGTGAGCAACGTAGGATTAATCATATTCCAATTGCCAAATTTTGCAAAGTCCTATATCCTCTCTTAAATATGATCAACGACTGTTCACTCCAAACTCAAAAAATGAAAAAATGTTCAACGACTAAAGCTCATTTTTTGCCAAATATTGAGTATTTTGAAAAAAATGTCCAACGACTACAGATGCTCTAATGATCTCGTTTTGGTTTGGTGAGTTTGGCCAGAAGATGGAATTTATCACTATTTATCTGCAAAAATAACTTTCGAAGTTGGTGCAAAATTTTACTTCTCAAAAAAAGTTTGGAAGTCCGAAGAGTAATACCTTTTTATGGGTATTTTCTCAGATTATATATACTGTTTTTTCTTGGCGATTCTAACTGCATTTTCGTTGGTCCTCCACGGGCAAATCTAGTTCTCTTATATAGCACAAGTAGTATGTGAGAATACAACACAAATTTCTCTTTAGCGATATTTTTTGCAAAAAATAAGGTAATGGATAATATTTTTATCAAAAAATAATAATGTAAAGGATAAGCTATACATTTTTTGGAATGTGAGGGGGATGAGATAAAACTTGAAGATTATAATGATCATGACACTATCAGTAAGTGCAAGTCTAGCATTTGCGCCTTCCAAGAAACTAGGATAGAGAACTTGAGCGCCAGTGATTTTGATCGTCTTAGGTGCGTAAGGAATTTTGACTGGAGATTCAAATCCGTTTCTGGATTGTCTGGAGGTATCACGATATGGGTTGATCGGAATCTTTTTGAGATTTTGGAAGAATCCATAGGTTCGTTAGTGGTGAGTGTCAAAGTCAGGCGTAGAAGTGACAATTGGGTGCACATAGTCACCTCGGTCTATGGCCCGTATGACTCTAGAAGGAGACGACTGCTGTGGGATGAAATGAGGAACATTAGAAGTTAGTGTACCAGTCCGTGGGTCGTAGGGAGAGATTTCAACATTACCAGATTCCAGTCCAAACATAGAGGTAGAGGAGCAAGTACTCAGGACAGGGATAACTTCAACTCAATCATCAATAAGATGGAACTGATGGAAATTGAACCAGCTGATAAAAGGTATACCTGGTCAAGCATGCAAGAGTATCCAATTCTAGCAAAGTTGGATAGGATTCTTGTATCTACTAAATGGGAAGATGCCTTCCTGATGGTAGGAGTTTGATCCATCACTAGATTCACATCGGACCACGTGCCGCTGGTGCTAGACACAGGGGGAGATTC